>JAZHAC010000030.1:10162500-11423590 GCA_039707435.1 Actias luna
CACATGAAATGTGTACTTTAACTAGGTCTACTACGTAAGAACTGCGTTACGATACTTTACAAATATGAATGGAATTTCGAATGTGCAGACATTACTCACATTAATTCATGTTTAAACTTATGGTTAAACTAAATTTTTGTAATATTTTTTTTACATGAAAAGTATATCTAACATGTCTAGGTTGATCCTTATTAGTTTATGGACTTGCCGAATATATCTTTCTAATTTTTAATTTAAAAAAAGTTTGAACTGATGTTTAGTAACAGGATGGTCGAAGATGGTAACATACAAAGCCTAGGAAAAGTTCTCGAGAGCAACTGCTGGTACACATCGAGAAGTACTTAACGAGAGGTCTATAATTCAAGTTAGTGGGTTTTAGAATATGGTTTAGCGACATAATATGCTTACATAACGATGTTTCACTTTAATCAAATGTTTAGGCTGTGATCCAGAAACCATGTCGACTAACGAAGTATTCGACAAATTTGAATAAAATAATCACTTTCTTTTGAAACTAAATGATAACCAGAATTACAAAAATAAATAAAGAAAAATGAAGAAAGAATGTTTACTATTAAGAAATCAAGAATCCACAAATCAGCGCAGACCCTCAACGGGACAAACTAGATATAGATTATAATGTCATTATAAAAACTTATCAGACTCACTATATTTTCCATCGTATGAACAATATAAAAGGAATATTTTCCGACCTTCCCGTTTTCCAGCGATGATTACCTACACCGTCAGTAAACTATAAATTAGTAAATAGTAAACCATAAATTAGTAAATGTATGATAATTCAATAGCCGTTATACACTCTGGTAAACATTCTTAATTAATATTGATTAGTCTGTGTACTATTTTTTTCTTTACGACGTCGTTTACTTCGTCCCACGTCACGTGTTTTCTCCAACATTTCATAAAAATGATTTACGGGTTCAAACCAACCGTAACCTTGTTGTGCATTTCCAAGCCACGCGTGCCCGTTCGGATCGATTAAAGTCAACTGTCCCACTGGACAGTTTTCTGAAAAATCAGCATGGAGTATACTACCATCGGGATAAATATATTTTCCGGGACCGGAATAACACCAATCTTTAAACATCCCTTCGTACTTTGAACTATCGGTAAAAGTAACTGTCACTTCATCGCGGGCACCTAGTTTGTCTGCCTCCCAAGCACCCATATAAGAATCTCCTTCAGCGGTCGTGTACAATCCTGGACCTGCAATTTTTATGCGAAATCGCTAATTGAACAGAATAGTAGTATAACTAAAAAAACGCTACATTACCAGTTTATTTTAATATTTATTGAAAACAAATAGAAACTTCAGTATACTTAATGAAATACACTATTAGTTATGTTCTTTACACGTATCGAGGGTCGCATGGACTTAGTTTTATACAAGATTTCAAGATATATAGATTATATATATAAGATTTTGTTTTATTTTATGAGACCACTAATATTATAAAGATTTTGGGTTATGCCTAATATCTCTTTAAGGAACGAAATATTGTTTAATATCTAATTCCTTGCTTCCATTAATTCGAAGTATTTTCCATTATACTACTTTAAGCTCAGATAGTCAGAAGAATTATTTTTTTGGGTTTCTTTCGTTTTCAAGTTAAAAGTAATGCTATTAGTGGGTGCAAATAAAAGGGAATTAGTCGACATTGATAAACGCGTTTGTCACCTTCGCAACTATCAGGGCTTGCTATTGTGCAATCTCTTGGGAATAGGTACCTAATTGTAAAACAAAGACTCAGTTACAGCTTGGTATAATAGCATTTAAAATGCATTTAAAAATTATTAGAGCGTGACGTTATTCTGAACACGATTTGTGTATAAAGATGTGGTTCATTAGGTATACTCGACATTGAGGTGAATCGTTTCAAGATGCATATCGGTATAGAATAGCGATATACATACAATGGTGAAATGTTAAAGTTGATTGCATTATTTTTTAAAAAACAATTCTTTTCATTTCGATTGTTACCTCTTCTATAGAAACAATAAAAGAAAATTCTACAGAGTAGACTAGTATTTTTACAATCCATTTATTGTGTAAACGAATCAGTACGCGTAAAGTAAAAATATTATACTTGTTTAATAAGAAAATGTTTTAAACGTTATAGTTTTATAACTAAATAGCTGCATTTGCAATTAGAAATTATTTAATAACGTTTGCCCGTTTTACTTTTTTCAATACATGTTTGCGTCTATTGGTGGTAGCGTGATGATAAAGCCTTCTTCAATGATTGCTATATCAAATATAAAAAGTTTTTTTTAAATCCCACCGGAAATTACTAAGATTAGCATATTCAAACAAACTTTTCCGCTTTAAAATATTAACTAGCTGTGTCCGTGACTTCGTCCGCGTGGATCTGAAAATCATTTAATAATTTTTCCCCATTTTTATAACTTTTTTCAATGCAGCTTTGTTTCTATTAGTATTAGGGCGATATTAAATAGCCTATATAAATAGCTTCCATCAATAATAATTATTGTTATAATTAAAATAATTTTTAAAATCCGACTGGTAGTTCCTATGATTAGCTCGTTCAAATAAACAAACAAAAATACTTTTTCACTTATTGTTATAGATATAGTTTATTTAGTTATTACAAGTTCCGTTTATTCCAAGAAGAGGTATTGGAAGTATTTTATGCTGTCTTAATTTACTGTCATCCTCTTTATTTATTTTATATATCACCCGATATCATTAAACCTAATATTAAAATGTATCCAGAGAATATATTCATGATACTTATATATAAAAAATATCTAAAGTTCTAAACGTTTTTCTTAGTTTTTTAGTAATATACGTATACACGAACTGACAAATGTTGCCTATTATACCTTACTTACCAACCTAAACTAACCCGGCAGACTAGTTCTGCCCATTCAAGTAACAAATAATTAGAAAACAGCGCGAAAACATAAAAACCTCCTCGAAGAAAATGAAAACAATAAACATGCAAAAAAATAAATAAACCTGGAACGATAATTCACATGTGAGTCGTTATCAGTTTCGACCATCCCGTTCTTTAACAATACGTTGCCCAAAAATTGAAGATGAAACAAACATGTTAATAAATCTAGACAGGCGAAGTAGACACTAGTACCTATAGATAAACTTGTTGATAAAAACGTGTGTATTTTCATTTTGAATGTATAAAATTATTTACCATGCATTTTAACACTACGATCTTTCTTTTTAGCTTCAAAGTATCCATTATAGGTATCTCCTGTGTCGTGCTGAAAGAACCCTTGGTCTTGAACTACGGTTATTTCCTTCATATGCTTCTTCAGTTCAGTATCAGTGCCAACTTCAGTTGTTGCGGTATCAGTCATTTTTCTACATATTATTATTTCTTTAATACTTTATAAAATTAACGTTACGGACACAATCTTAAGATATCGACACGCTAAGTCTAGTATTAAGGGACTGGATTTAAATTACAGCTGCCGGAACACACTAAAAAGTTAATTGGCTACAAATTGTCAAGTTGAGGGTGGTAGCCAACCAGATAGCATTAGAGAAAAAATCACGATGTTTTCCTTCGCCGTGGATTAGACTTATGCCCATTGATGCGGCATCTGTACACACTACAAACTAACCCTAAATGGCAACATCATTTTGTATATATTTAAAAAAAAAGTGAGACGGAGTCCTTTATTCATATAAAGTCAATAAAAAAACTAAACACCTTATTGGTATAGTCTTTGGTTAGTTTTATCGACATCAAATACTACTCTTTCAATACCTGCGTCATTTTACATCTATTCATATTTGTTGGCTGATTTAGTTACACCAACAGAGTTATAGAACTGTCGTATATTTTTATAACTGAAGTACGACAAAGTGACGGCACTGTACCTGGCTGTAAGCAGACTCACTTCCGATGACCTGCATTGCCACTTAGTACCAGTGACTGCTTTCAAATTATTTTTAAAAGATTATTATCTACACTACAAATTATTCTGATAAATCGTGACCTCATGCTATCTTGTAACTCCCTTGTAGTCACTTCGCTACACAGATATTTTCAAATTTGTACTATTTACTTTATGCACTACGTACCTACTATTTATACTTCATTACAGGTCCTGAATATTCTCCAACTACTTTTTGTGATATACCAATAATATTTACCAGTGTAAATAGTGAATTTACAACTTCACTTTGAATAAATAACAATTTCACTTTCGTTTTATCACCTATTATTAGGTAAAAATATAATTACTGACAGCGAAATAGGTGTGACAGATGTCAAATGTGACACGCAAACTATTTTTCGAATGGAATTGTAAAACGGCCGTGACCTAATATATGTAAAAATCTATAACAATATCATTTGAATCATTTCACTGAAAATTAATAATAGGTAGGGCTAACTGACAATATAATATATATGAAACACAATAATCTTTATCTATATTAATATTATAAAGCGTAAAAGTTTGTTTGAACGCGCTAATCTCAGTAAGTGACTACCAGACGGAGTTCAAAAATTATTTTAATTTTAAGCAATTTTAAGGCTTTATAAGCTATTAAACATCACATTACCAGTAATAGGAGCAAAGCTGTATTGAAAAAAGTTACAAAAACTGGCAAAAAAAATTATAAATAATTTTTACTTACACGCGAACTAAGTCGCAGGCGTACATTATATGTGGATGTACACACGTACCTTTTATGAATAATACTATAATATATATATAAATATATATATTTTATTTATTTAGGTAACAAACAGCCATTACATAAATACGTATCACAACACTATAAACTAATAGGCCTATAGTAACATATATTTAAAATCTACAACTTAATAAGACAAATCGCAACAATACAATCTAGGTGTGTAATAAAATTAAACAAGTGTCAAAAGAAATATTCAGAAAATTACATATTTTCTTAATATGAGTCTTCAAACAGCACATCATCAATTTTTTTTTATAAGATCATAGGCAATTACAAAATATGTCTACGTCGTTATGAAATTTGTTATAATGATAACAAGAGCGTTGAAAAAAGAAGTTCTTGAAGTAATTTATCCGAAATAAAGGAATGTGACACTTTAGTCGTGTGTTTAATCGTGGAACTTTAAAATAAATATGTCCCACCAATGGAGAGGAGGCATTATATTTGTTTATTGTTTTGTATAAAAAAATTGTGTAAAGATAGACTCTCCTAGCTCTTAATAATTGCATATTATGTCTCGGAGCGCTTGTTTTATAATCTATACAATTTTCACCAATTATGAAGTCCAATGATTTTAAAATTTTATATTGTATTTTCTCAATCCTTGTTATGTGTAGGTACTTGATACTGTGGGTTCCAAACTACACTTGCAAATTCTAGTATACTACGAACATAGGCAAAATATAAAACTTTTACAGTTTTTGGTTTCTTAAAAGGCTTTCCGAAACGTAGAATTATTCCAAGTTTTTTAAAAGCTTTGGAGTCTATTGCTTCTATATGATGATTAAAATGCAACTTTGAATCGAAAATGACACCCAGGTCACGAATTTCATGATCACGCTTAATTTTACTTCCGGATAGTATGTAATTGTAAATTAAAGGATTACGTTTCCGTGTGAATGAAATAATGTGTCATTTGTCACTCTTGATAAATAATTGATTTGACCAGCAGTATTCGTTAAATGTAAGTAAATCGTTTCGTAATTGCTCACAGTCCGATTGAATGTTTTATATATTTGTTGTCATCTGCGTAAAGTATATGACAAGACTCGTTAAAACATTTTCCTATGTCATCAATATAGAGCGTGACTAGGAAGGGACCCAGATGAGATCCTTAGGGGATACCAAAAGGTACTGCAAGGAACCGAGACTGATAACCTTTGAATGCTACAACTTGACTTTGGTTTCTGATACAAGATTCAATACATCTTAGAAGATCACCATGTATACCGACTATTCGTAATTTTTTCAGTAATATTGAACGATTTATTTTATCAAATGCTTTAGAGAAATCAGTGTACATGGAACCACTTGAAAGCCAGAATCAAGAGCTTTCGTGATAAATGTAGTATAAGAGACTAAATTAGTGTCAACACTGCGGCCACGAAAGAAACCATGCTGCTCAACAGCAATAATGTGACGACGAATTTTTGCTAATATTTCATCTTATCAAAATGTTTAGCAAACATACAAAGTTTTGTAATTTGTCTATATTGCGTGACATCGTGTTTGTCACCACCTTTTGGTATTGGAGTTATTAATGCCGTCTTCCATATCTTTGAAGAACATCCTTATGTTAAGAACTTAGTGAAAATTATGGAAAGGAGGGCAGATAATTCTTTTGCAAGTCTCGACACCAACAACCCTTTATTAACATCAGTTTGTTTAAACAACTTAATAACAATGTCTTGAGATATATGGATTGATTTAATATCTACTAACGATAGTGCGGTGTCATCATACCGTGTCTAGTTATCTTCATAACCAATGGTAACAAAAACAGAAAAATATATGTTAAACATATTGTATATCTCTTCACTATCGGTTGAGGATTGATTGTCGTAAGACATATAAGTTGGTATGTTGTTAGTCAGAACTTAGACATTACAAAAGACCAAAATTTTATCTTCAGAAAATTTAATATAATTACGGTAACATTCTGCTTCTACTAATTTTTCCGTCTTACGCAATAGTTTAAATTCTGTCAAGTCACGAACATTTTTATATTTTTTCCATTTGGCATGAACCTTTACTCTATCACGAATAAGTTTTAGTAAGGCTCGAGAATACCAAAGTGGATAATTTTTGTTATGACTTATATAAGTAAATAAAGTAAGTAAAGTAAATAGATTAATAAGATTATGTACATAAAAATGGCTCACCGCCTCCTCAGTGTTTAGATTGTTAAGACTCTGGGCCCAGTTAATATCTGTAATACTCTTACTTATCTCTTCAAAATTAGCTGAGTAATATATATTTATTTAATGTGATTTATGTTTTTTATGTAAGTGGTAGAAGAAAAATTTAATTCAGTTTCAAGCGCTTTGTGATGAATGTTTTCGGATATAAGGGATGCGGGACATCCTATGACTGAACAACTACTGTTACTTCATACTAAGTCGAGTACTCGCTTATTAACATTATAACAACTGTTGTATTGTGATGTATTGCTTAAATTCATAAAGTCCGATAATATCGCTACTTTATTACAATTAACAGTATTTAGCAACTGTAAATGAGAATATTCATCACAAACCCATTCCGCTCGAGATATATTATAGTCACCTAACAATAAAAATATTCTATCATTACTCTCATTTTGTATTATTTCATATGAATTATCGAAGAACCATTGTAATTATATTATACAACAAACAATATGCAGTGAGTGTAATGAATCACGCCTCACGTCCGGTGGATTGGGTGCGCGTGGACAGGGGCGAGCGCCGGCCGAGGCCGCGGTCACCCAGCCCAGCTCGATGCTCAGCCACAGCTGCTCGGTGTCGCGCGCCGAACACCATTCATCTCGCCGCCGAGCAGCAAGCTCCCGGCGCACCGCTATCAGTATACCCCCTTCCCTCACTCCTTCCCTTGTATAACAACGATCTTGTCTATATATAATATAGTTACTGTAAAAACATTCCGCACCATCGAATTCTGACGTTAACCAAGTTTCAGTTAGACAGATCAAATCATAATTACATTGCAAAACATTAGCTAGTAATGTATGCGACTTTGTGCGCACCTCTCTAACGTTCTGGTAGTAAATACTTAAACCATTTCATTTAAACTCTTTTAAATGAAGGAAATATAACATACATACAATACAAATACCCAAACAAGATTTATATTTTGTTGAGTATATCTCTGCGCGGTCTTCCCGAATAAATAGTAATTTGTGTTTAATAAAACTATTGGGCTTGTGGTTATATTTGCATAACAAAGTACTGTTATTTTTAAAGTCACATAACTTAACACGGTTTTTAAATTAAAATTATACAGAATTAATATTAATGAAATATTGTTAATGATTATAATAGAAAATGGTAATTTGCCTTTGGAATACATATTATAAAGAATTACTATATAGTTTATCTTATTGATGTTACAATTTATTAAAATTTGATGGATAAATATTGCATACAATAAATAAATACAGTAAAGTCACCTTATCTTTTGAAGATCTGATTCATTGGAAATGCGAATAATACCTGATTTATAATTTTTTCTCATTAGTATCTTTCAATCTCTAACCCAAAGAGTACCTACATTTGACTTTAAGTTTCCTGGCGCGTTGTAACAACATTTTATTTGCGGGTGTAAGAAGGTCATTCAAGTAACGTATGGAAACAGGATCAGGTATGCCGATTTCCAATGTTCTGATCCCACGTCGAGCGCGAACTGCTGCAATCAATTAATCCTTGGGCCGACGCTGCGTGACCCGTACGATAATGGATAGATGGCGTAAACGTTGTTTATTTCCTTCGGATCCTGTGCTATTAAAACGACGGACACGATGGGTTGTATGTATGTTGTGTGTCTAGCAGTGTAAACCCCACCTTTTTGCACAGGTCACTTACAATATTATACAGATTTTCTCCACCACGGGAGGGTATACCTGATAACTCTAAGTTATTTTGACGAGCTAACTGGTCTTGCCGGTTACTTACAGATTGTAACTCTACAATTGTCTCCTTTGCAATATTTAAATCCCTCTGTATTGTAGATATACCTAGAACTTTTTCTTCGACCGAAATCAATCTACCCTCCATTCCATGTAAACAAGATTCCAAGTCATTCCACTTTTTAATAAGATCTGGAATACTTTTTGTAGTGTTATGAATATCAGATTTTCCCGTGGTAAATTCAGTTATCATGGAATTGGAGTCTTCCCGGAAACTTTTGATATCCTTTAATAAATCTGCCAGTACAATTTTGTTAACAGGGAATGAATTCTTACATGGTATGCAACGCCAGGCGGCCTTCTTCTCCGTTCCCATCCAACGATAGTCACTTTCTGATAAACCAGCACACATAATGATAATGACCTTCACATTCCTTGCATAATACCTAATCAGAAACAGTTTGTTACACTTTAAATACAAATGCATTTCAATAT
Organism: Actias luna; assembly: GCA_039707435.1. Classification (NCBI taxonomy): domain Eukaryota; kingdom Metazoa; phylum Arthropoda; class Insecta; order Lepidoptera; family Saturniidae; genus Actias; species Actias luna. The sequence goes on from JAZHAC010000030.1 coordinate 10,171,614, forward strand.
TTTTCAGAGAAAAAGCCTTTAAGACAAATTCACTTACCACCTTCTCTTATTTTGAAGTGAAAACTTCTTTAGCATCGTGATTTGAAACTCAATGAAACGAAAAAGCGACAGTATCAAGAGACAACCGTATACATCTATAGGATATATCGTGCGAGAGAATGAGATAGAAGGCATTATACAGTGTTTCTTACAGGGTTCCAGTGTTGTACGTGTGTTAGCATGTGTGTGTGTGTGTGTGTGTGCCTGCGTAAAGGCAGTATAACTATGGTGTATTGTACACGTGTATTGTTTACATAAATATTTTAATATTTTGAAGGTTTCACTTGTATCGCGTGTGAACTGCCAGTACACATGATTTTTTTTTTCGTTAAGACATCTGCCTATGTAGGCCGTATAGCCAATGTCAAGTGCCAAGGATTTTATAAACTCAATTAACGAACACAACGAAACAACCAAACTTAGAACAATTATTTGTGGTTCACACAAATAATTGTCACGTGCAGGATCCGAACCCACAGCACTTGATTAATATTACGATGTTTTTCCGGGATAAACTCCGAAACTACTTATCGGTACTTGAACTTATCTGCTTTAAATTACATTTTGAATATTGTGTGTAAATTGAAGCGATGATAGCTCAGTTGATAGCGTGTACGGACGCCGCGTCAATAGACGCAAGTTCGAATCCTTGCAGTGAGATTAAGTTTTCGGTTTTTTCTTATGCCCGCCTATCTAGCTACGACCCTCAACTTTTAAATCTGCCACTAAATACCTTTAGGTGTGTTCCGGCAGTTGCACTTGAGAGCCAATCCCTCCACTAGGCTAAGCGTGTCCACCATCTTGGGATGAATCGTCACTTAAAATCAGGTAAGATTGTGGTCATAAGGCAAATAAAATATAAAAAGACGCCTAGCGTAGCGGACGGGTGTCAGCTAGTTAAAATTAATTTAAACGGATCCGCGAAATAAAAGTTGAACATTAATAAGTAAAATATATTCAACTAACGTTCATAAAATCATCTGACATCATTAAAATATTATTTAAACTCATAAACAAAACAACAGATCATTCTTTATACTATACCGGGTAATAGGTCGAGTCGTAGCATTTCGTATTTACATATCTCGTTCAATACAAAAACACATATTTCAAACAGACACGTGTATATAAGGAAAATAAATACAAAGGTAAATAGATCTATACTCCATCATCTCTAATATGTATAAATTTATTTGTATAAGAAAATGCGAATGATATACATCACGAGATTTTACTAACGAGAAACAACAATTAGTCGAATAATTGTACTAAACATCTGGAATTAAATTTTATTTCATATTTGAACAAAATCAATAAATAATACAATTATTCTCTTTTATTTGTCGTCGACGCTATGTTTTGTAGAACATTTGTACGATCATACTATTAACATAAATAAAATACAATAAATAATCAAACAATTATATTACCTTCTGAACGTTACCTCAGCTAAAATTGATAAGGTTTACTGTTAATAGAATATTACAGTCCGTGATAAACGCATTATTACACTTAATAAAAGCGATAAGAATGTTACTGAATTAAAACAAATAAACTTTCAATCTCAGTCGATGGGTGGTCTCAAAATTCGGAACAAGGTAACGATAGCAAAACAAAACAAAAAAAAATAAACAAGATAATTGTTGGCAAATGTGTTTGTAACACATTGAACAAAAAAATAAAGTTAAGCTTATATTTGTTTTTAGTTTGAAAACAAAATAAAAACAGAAAAGTTATAAAACTTTCATCTGTACAATGCGATATATCCATTCAAATCTATCGTCTAAAAGTTAGCGACACTAAGTTCTTTTTTTTCTTCTTTTTTACAGTATAATGTTAGCAGGATTCTCCAAATTCTCCTTGAATATTTTCATCCATTGCGCACCGACAGCTCCGTCTACAACTCTGTGGTCAGCTGAGGCAGTGAATGTTATAAATTTCGCAGACCGGAATCTAAAAAAAATAAACATATATATAAATAAAAACTCACTTATAAGTTTACTTTCTCGTTTCTTTGGAAGAGATATATAAGTAATCCTGAACTAAATATAATAAGTTAAAAGCTTATCCATACATCGATCCTTTTCAGGAAAAACATCGTTGAAGCGATGATAGCTCAGTGGTAGTGTGTACGACTTCGCGTCAAGGGACGTGAGTTAGAATCCACCTACTACCTAAGCTTGAGCTTTCGGTGAAGGAAACATTGTGAGGAAACCATAGCATGGTGGTAGGGCTTTTTCTAATGCCCGCCTAGTTCAGTTACCACCCTCAAGTTGAAAATCTGCCGCCAAATACCAATAGGCGTGTTCCGGCAGTTACGACTTGAGAGCCAGTTCCTCCACAGGTTTAGCGTGTCTACCAAATCGGGCCGTATCGTCACTTAAGATCAGGTAAGATTATGGCCATAACGCTAAACCTTAACCATAAAAAAAAACGTAGGCGACAATTTGTACTTTTTCCAGGAGAGTTTTTCATTCCTAACTTACTTAACATACTTACTGCTTCTAATGTTTAAGTATAATTTTTAAAACGTTATACAGTAAAAATCATTTTTACGTTTTTTGGTTCTTACAGTGTTTTTCCTAAAAATGTCGATATCTTATACTAGCTGTGCCTTAACTTCTTTCGTTACAAAAATATTTAATATTTTTTACTCATTTTTTTACTTTTTTCAATACCGCTTTGCTTCTATTGATGATATCGTGTTGTTAAATACTCAATGAATGCTCTAACAAATACAAATATAACTTTTGAAATCCTACTGGTAGTTTCTAAAATTAGCGCTTCCAAATAACAAAATTTTCCGCTTTATAATATTAATATAAATGTAGATATTATACATCGACTCAGTAGTATTTCTTTTCAACGGAACTGTATTTTTTATCTGTCCGGAGATTTGCCCGCTTCACACTCAAATACACCTTTTTATCTATAATTTGTAGGTTTCTTAAAAATCTCCCACTTTAAAAACATAATAAAAAGTACTCATCCCATTATAAAAATCACACATGAAAATTCGTGTACTGACATTTACGTAATTCCACTTTCAGATTATGACACACTAAAATCTTCTGTGATAGTACCATAATAAACTAGTTAATAACAGGTAGTATTAATATCATTTTAAAACTATATAATATCTTCATACTTATAATATTATCGTCACAAATTCATTTAATAAAACAATGGCATGCAAACATTATCATAGAAATATGTTTTAGTTGTATAAATTATACATACCCGTTGGGTTCATTTTTGTCCGGAACAACTAGATCTTGAAGACCGCCGCAGGCTAATATGAATGCCTGAGGTGGATTAATGATAGCGTTGAACATTGTTATACCTAGAAACAAAAAAATATAAAACTATATTTTCGGTATTAATAATGTTTCCGATCATCTTTCATACCGTATTTTGAGTCGCAGCTCAAAACGACACGACAAATTAAATATTTAGTGGTTGATATTACTTTAAAAAATGAAAAAATACAAATAAAGAAATCTAGTAAAATTAGGTGACAGATGTGAAATTTCTTAAAAACTTCTTCCACTAGGTATACTAAATACACGGATTGATTAAAGACAAACACAACATGCACTGAATCTAAATTATAAGTAAAATATACATTATACACCTGAATTACCTAAATAGGAGTGCTGACAACGTGGTAATCTTATTCTTTACCAGTAATTCAGTGATACAATAAATATTCATTGATAAACTTACACTACTAAATAATTAACACAATATCGCAACGGGTTACTTCCAAAGGGCTGTTTTTCGTAGAGAAGCAATGAAAGTGACTATTATTTGATGAATATAACAGGTACTCTGTAGTTAATTTTTTAAATATTTCTAGACATTTACTATAAATTTTACTACTGGTATATAGACATAAGATCTAGGATGTCTTTACGTTTTGAGAGTGTTAAAATTTTACATATCACTATTTTTATATTATGTTATTGAATATTTCACTTTTTTATCAGAAACTGATGTAATTTTATATAATGTAAGCTGTGTAATGCTAATAATGTAAGCAATGTAAGACTATGGCCATAACGCTAAAACCTATAAATTTATTAAAAAAAAGACTTACCCATCATTCCGAGGTTAGAAACGGTCACGGTACCGCCCTGGTACTCCTGTGGCGAAAGTTTACCCTCTTTAGCTTTCTGGGCGAGCTCTTTCATATTCTTGGACAGGTCGATGATTCCCCTGGAATCCGCGTTGAATAGAATCGGCGTAATCAAACCCGAAGGTGTCGCCACCGCTACACTTACGTCTACGTTGGAGTATCTAAATAAAAAGAAAATTTAACACTATACTCTATTCAACAAAGAGAGTTAATAAAGGAAAGGTCATAACATATAGGATTCGTTGAGGATAACGAAATAAATAACCGTTCATACACTAGTAAAATATCCTTATCACTACTTTGCTGAGGCAATTTTTTAAATTCATATTTAGACAATCCTTTTAGACCAACCATACTCAACCCTTTTTTTATAAGGGTCGTGATGCCGTCATGGTGTCGTGGGCCGCAAAGAAAAACTATTTAGGTAATGATATCCTTAGGTTATCGCAATTGTTACAAATTCAATTAAAATACTATAAACGGATATATTGCTATATTCTAACATTTTTTATTATAGTCGTGTTCGTGATCACAAGTAGTTGTTTAATTGTTGTATTCTTCGTTTTGGTCTTTTTTTTATGTGAAATTCATCGCAATAGATCACGTTGATGCTATGTACAGGTGCCATTAAAAAAAAGTTTTACAGCAAGACGGGCCACAACACACAAATAATACTCTTAAAAAGTAAATAATAAGATAAATTTAGTGTGAAAGTCAGAGAGAAGACAACCTCTATAAAATAGGTTTTCTTGCTTCATGACTCAAAATACAGATGTCTGTCTTTATCATTTCCATATCCTTTTCTTGTCCATAAAAATGGCAAAAGAAAGCATATATCTATTAAATTTATTCAGTGACTGTGGAAGATTAGATTTTCGACAACATATAAGGTATCTCCCTATTTTTATCGCTTATTTATGCTTTTTATATATGGGTTTTCAACAATCCTTCCGTAATTCTCATTAATATTACATAACAAATTTTTAAGCAAAATTCCTATCGCATGGCTTGAAGCTGTGTAATATCTTTGAGTTTCGATTTTTTTATTAGATAGATAGCTACCGGTATAAATATATTATTCTCCCGTCTTATTCGAAAGAAATTAAATAAAGAAAACAAAAAGATGTTATTCAAGTCACAACACTTACTGTCTGATGTAAGTATCCATCCAATGTGAATTGACAGTGGGCACGCGTTTGCAAGTCGCAGCCACCGCTTTTACAATAAAATCGTTTACAGAAATCTGAAACCAAATTAATAATATTTACTTAAATATGCACGAGTGTAAAAAATTACAATTTAAATAAATTAATGTAACTACAATTTTTTTAACTGTATTTTCAAACAATTAGCCGTTTGAATACGTTTCAATGGGAACAATCTAATTTACTAGTGTTCATTTTGGTACATTATTTTTTTACTGTTTTTCCATAGTTGCTAGGTCATTTTTAAATTATAAAATTCTTAAATATCTAAATTTACACTACTAAATAGAATATTATGTATTATCCAACATACTGAACAGTTGAATATTACCTTTTAGAATCAATTCAGAAAGTATAATTATGGCAAATGAATTACAAACAGCCTACAAAAAGTTAGGCTTCTGTTGGTCCATGATAATCACGTATTGTCTCCCTTATTTGACCTTCATCTTCGTAGCATGCTAGGTGTTACGATTAATTTATATTAATTGATATCACAATTTTTGCAATCCAATGAATAAGGAACACCTGATGTTTCAGTTTACTCTACTATTAATACTTATGTTATTTTATTTAATTGCTAATAAAATGTGGGTTATAATAATATAGAATCAATATATATTTAGACGTACACTTATGGGAATAAAAGCTACCCTGTCTCTCAAGTTGCACCAAGTAATACAGAATTATAAAATGAAAAATAGGTCGAGCGGTTTCCGAGACTAGTGTTGACAAATATCGTGATACGAGATTATATTTATAAAGAACTTGCCGAACTAGCAGGCGAATAACATATTATGGTAAACTGTCTGTATATTGTTTTTAGCGTGAAAATAGTTCATAAAAGTAAAATAGCCATAAAAAGATGAAGTATCATTGGAATTTAATTAATGAAGAGCCCTAAACCATTTACAAATAATTACGGATCAAACGGTCATGGTCCCATGTCGATACGATCACTAGTTTTGACGCGATTGACTAACAAAGGAATCATATTATCATCATATATTCAATTTCAAAAATTGCAAAACCAGATAAAGGGAAAAAAATAATAGATTCACTAGCTGACCTGGTAGACTTTGTTCTGATTTTTCGAGTAGTCAATCACATCGACTACATCTTCATCTGTCGTGTTATGATCACTTATCGAGATAAAAAGTATCCTATCTCTAAAGTTGGATATAACTGCACACAGTGTGCAAAATTCATTAAAATCGGTTCAGTAGTTTAGGAGTTCATTGTGGACAACAAAGTGACACAAAATTTTTATATACAAAGGTGTAAGACCTTGAGGTCTGATTTCTCAGCGGCGAGCTTGTCGTTGACCAGCTTCCTCATAGCCAGGGTGGTCTCCACGTTCACTGTGGCGACCAGCTGGTAGTGCGGGATCGACTGCTTCGCCGCGGTGAGGCGCCGCGCGATCGTCTCCCGCATGCCCGACAGCGGCATGTCCACGTACGTCGCGCCCGGCGCCGGGGCGGGTACTGCCGCCCCCGCACCCGCTCCCGCACCCACCGCCGCCCCCGCACCCGCACCCGCCGCATCTGATAGGTCACCGCTCTTCAGTGATCCATACAGACCGGAGCCTTGCCCTGCGGGTGGTATGAAACCGATACAACTCTTACCCCTACGAACAATCACATTTGGCCGTCACCACTACAGTTATGTATTACTATATTCATATGTTACATGAGTATGAACTATTAATCAAATCAAATGAAAAAACTGTATTCAATTTAGGCCCTGGGAAGGCGCTTATGAACGTCAAAACTCAACCAGTTTGAAAAATAACCCAGTCCTCAAGAAACACCGCCGACAAGAAACTCGATCTGTATATATTTTCATTATGTGAAACTGTTATAAATTTTTTGATTAATTAAAAAAACATTATAACATCCATTTTCCTAAAAATTTAATAATATAAAGAACAGTTAAACTGCTACTGGGACAGATTTTATTTCAGAGTTTACACAGAGTCTTATGATTGATTTCAGTTTAATTATTTCATACCACCCTCAGGACTTCTTATACTTCTATAAGCATGCATTCAAATTAATGGTTATTAGTTTCAAAAAATTAAATATTTTATGCGTATAATTTATAATAATTTTCGTTCTAATTCTATTTTGAGAATCACAAAAATTCTACAAATATTAGAGACACCACGGATATAAAATATACTGGATAGGGTAATTTCTAAGATTATAAATTATTTAACATCACCAACAGTTTCAGATATGGATTTATAATTTCTGAAAGAGTTGTATTTACAAGTAAATAAATAGAATGAAGTAATTTTCTTATATATCTTATATTCTATTCATATGTCATATTATATTATATATATATCATATTATATTCATACCTAAATTATTCGAAATATGATTTTATATGAGATACAGAAATTGGTTTTTTCTTTTAGTTTTAGAACATTTCTATATATCCACGGCGAAGTAGCAATACCTTCTATCTAACATTTTCTCAGGTTTTCACTTTTTATTGATTTAAATATAAGGGTAAATATATCATATTAGGTATAAAGTAAAACTTTAGAAGTGTTTTTCACTACAATTGCGGATAACAAAAATTAGATATTCCTCCCAACTAAACTCCTATTTATCGAAATACCTTCCGTTTTCTACAAGAGACTCTCTTGTCACTTAGAAATTATTGGCACTTTGCCGTCGATATAGTATTATAGTATTTTAGTGAGTCGATATAGTGTATACGAACGCCTCGTCAAGGGCCGTGAGTTCGAACCTACCTGCAATGAGCTTGAGGTTTCGGTGAAGGAAAACATCGTGATGAAACTACAGCATAGTGTTAGGGCTTTTTCTAATGACCGCCTGGCTAGTCACCACCCTTAAGTTGAAAATCTGCCGCCAAATACCCACGAGTGTGTTGCGACAGTTGCACTTGAGAGCCAGTCCGTCCACTAGGCTTAGAGTGTCCAACATCTTGGGCCACATCATCACTCAACATTAGGTGATTTTTTTTTATCCTAGCTCGGCAAAATGATTGTACTTGGTTGACCTGATGGTAAGTTTCAGTACGGCCCAGTAACAATAGTGACTGCGGTAGGGGCAAATGTCCTTCATTAGTCGCAACTGTCTTGCCAGTCTGCTAAATATCTCTTCACGCCAAGTTTAAAAGACCCAATATTATAGGAAGGAGGGAACGCTCGGATGGGAAGACGGTTCCACAGTTCCGTAATGCTACAAAGATAAGACTTTTCGAACTTTTTGGTTCGTGTTAGAACAGAGGTAATGTTACAGCTGTAGCTACGTAGTCTGTCATGAATGGATCTGCTGTGGAAAGGAGGGAGAGGGGTTTAGGTGAAATAACTGCTCATTGTGGAAATAACGCTAAAACTTTAACTATAAAAAAACAGGTTAATGAGTAAATTCAACTCACCTCCGAGCCTGAGGTTTTTCAATTCAGCTATCCTGCGAGCGAAGGGACTGGCATAAACCCGGTCGGTGGGCGCTGCGGCCGGCGCAGCAGCTGGAGCTGGTGCCGCTGTGGGAGGAGGGCGAGGTGCCGGTGCCGCTGGAGGAGGAGGTAGTGGCGCTGCAGCAGCTGGCGGAGCAGCTGCCGGAGCTACAAATATACATATATATATATACACAAATACACAAAAAAATACTACAAATATATTTAACATAAAACGATCTGAAACTTGAGTAAAAGGAGAGTGGCTGAAATCCGCCAACACTAGACGAATTGCGAAAACTGTCTCTAGCAACACGGGAGTTAGTGTCGTCGTGGTGCGTTTTAGTGGGTAGTGTTGAGTGATTATCGCCCGACAAGTTATCATATGCCCCTCACGCCTTTAAATTGAGTTTGGGTAATGCGGTTGCGAATTGCGATGAGGAACTCCGTAAAGAATGGGGTTTTTAACACCACGTGAATAAAAAAAATGCGACTTAGATAGAGGATCATTTGTGGTCCATGAATGTCTTTGAAGTTGAAGCGAAATCATTATAAGGCCTCTCGTATTGTATATAACAGATATATATAAATTGCCGGACTGTGTGAGAAGTGTTGACAAAGCGGCAGAAAAAAACATGTGAGATAAGGTTTATGAAGAAGTAAAATTGAAGTCGTAATTTCCATTAGCTACAAAGCAGTTTTTCGAACGTGTACTGAATTAATATGGTCGTTAATCTTGTGTTACTCCGTCGATCTTACGTACAACTACGTAAGTTAGCACATAAACATAGTTTTTACGTAAGTTAGCACATAAACATAGTTTTTTTTTTATTATTAGAGGATTATCACATTAGGGCGATGTCACGTTGCACGTATATTGCGCCAACTCACGCCCTTTATCTTTTGCAGTACTAGATATTGTACATAAGATTGCTATTTATCAAATAATAATTTACTTTTTACCATAGGTCTACAAAAACTTTTACATGCTGACGAATTGATATTTTCATATGAATATTACACAGCACGAAGTGAGCTTCATACCCCCCTTAAATATATATTATTGCCAATTGTCTACATTGTACTTCCACTCAGTTTTACTCAAAAACCTAAGCGTGTGCGTGTCTGAAAGCACATGCATTAATAAAACGATATACAATAAAACATTAAAAAAATACTCGGAATTACTTTTGGTGGGAGTTATATTTTTTTAACATCATAATGTCGTGGGTAATAAAATTCAGTGTTACTTGACATTATATTTTTTTATTTCGGATAAAAAATCATGCCGTTAACAATTGCATTATACAATTGCCTAATTTAGTGGAATTGAGATGAAGGTGCCTTAAATTATTTGTAGTAGGTATTGCTTGAATATGAATAATATAAAAAGTTCGAAAGTATCTTGCTTACCTTGATCTTGTGCTGGGCTCTTTGGTTTAATTGGTGATGCTGTGAAATTCATAAAAAATGTTAGAGAAAACCATGCAAAACAAATCACGCACAAAATACATTATTTCATTAATATATTATTTGTTCAACATCATTATCATGCTCTTTGCCGATTTCGGTTACAATAAATCATTTTAAAAAATAGAAAGAAGTAGATTAAGAGACCAGATGTTTCCCTCTTATGGTGCTAATGTATCTTATTTCGGCAACGAACGTGCGCTTACAGTATTCCATTTTCAAAGTTATAAATTACGTTTGTTGGCAGTTTACTTTTCAGTTCGTCTTGTTTTATATCAACTTCACACCTTCGTCTATTTTCTGAAACAATGACTTTAGATTGTACCAAAGCTCTTCACTCAGTGTATTTCTGTGCTAAGGACTCCCAGTATGTAGGCTTACTTACTGTTGCGTTGCTTCATATTTCTCTTCTAACCATCTATGAATCTAAGAAACTGGCCACCATATTACCGTTAATCATCCTAGAGTTGAGTATGAAAGATTCGTTTTGCAACCACTTCGTCGGCCATACGGGACCAGTGCCGACACTAATTGCCAGCGACGACGCATAAAGTAAGTTTATATTCTGCGAAAAGCTCGCGAAAGAACTTTGATGCTTCTAATATAGTCCGACGAATGTATGATCTTAGTGTCGTGGCTTTGTACTGTTGTTGTTTTTTGTACTCGAAATTTGAAAGTTCTATTTGTAATAGTAAAGTTGAATTGAGTAGAGCATAGGATATGTAACAGTTGCCTATTGTTATTCACATTACCTATTTCATGTCTACCCAGACCCGCGGCCAAGCTTCATGATCCTGCCCAATACGGGCATTGACATCACCTAGGAGAAATATCTCTTCACTGGCTTTAAGCTGATGAAAGCTCTTCATAAAATGGGTCTTTAATATCGTCGCTTTTATCTTAGGTTAGTGCATAAACACTAATGACATATAGGTAATTGTATCTAGGTGAAAACGTAGGGTGACCGCACGGTATGATATTCTGGTTGGATATTCTTGCAGCTTATTTGCTAAATTCAGTTCAGTTCAGTAGCACCAGTGCCTTTCCAAAAAACGTAACGTAACGTCGATATACACATCAAAGCGTCTAAACTATCAACCTACGATAATAGTTTTCGTTCAGGGCACATATTGCTGGAATGGTCGAAAAGGGTGCACAACTTTTCATGCGCCAAAGTCATTGTCTTATGATATATTTTTCTTACTTATTTCACGAACACGTGAAAACGGATGCGTAGGCGGCAGCAGTTACTGCCTCCAGGTAGTTTTAGGGCAAGCATTTGTTTAAGACACTTTTTCTAGCCTAATCCTTAGCTGAGCTGGGAAAGCAGTGCCTCTCTAAATAGAATTCCTTCGCCGCTAAGATGCTACTGAATCCGTAGTGTTGCTCCTTTGCAGTAAAGAAGCGATCACTTTTCCTAAGCCGTCTACATGTAGGTAACGGACAAAACCTGGCATACATGTTAACTAGACATCTTTATCTTTACAGTAGGATTTCCATCAATTTTGGAATTCTTTTCGCAAAACCAGTCAGCCGCACAGGAATATTTTAGTGCATAAGAGAACGCGAAAGTTCAGACAGAAACCGCTATGACCGAAGAACAGCTAGGTGCAGTTTCTGGCAGACAGTAACTTTTGGACAAGACTGTAGGGACTCTCGCCCTTTAGCTTCCAACAACTCTTTTGCTGTCTCGCCGGATCAGCCAACGTCGATCGCTTAACAGCTATGTCGTGCCATCGCCACCGAAACAAACTTTTTGTACATACGGGACGTTACCACAAAAAGAATTAGACCTATGTGCACCATGTCACTACATATAACCCCCTCAACCAGGTTTGACCATGACCCGACATGGTATTCCTAAGTATGGACGCTGCATATAATACACCTCTATAGAGGCAATGGTGAAGATTATGTGCTACAGCTAGCTAAGTTCATTACTTTCACGTAGAAAGCTAGCTAAAAACTTTCATTATTAGCAACACTTATTGCCCACTTGTTCAGTATAATAAGTAAAGATTAATATTAAAAAAACATGATAAACAGATTGCTATATATTTGTGTTTTCCTTTGTTTCAATAGATTAATTAGTTGATTAATGTATATAGTATTAAATCATTAAAATACTCAATATTATAGTAACACTATTATTTTTCAAGAGATTATAGATTTTTGCCAATCCTTATTGTTAGAGGGTTTGTTAGAAGAAATTTTATCTGAAATTAGCTAGCAGCCAAATTATATACAAAAAAAGGGAGTCAGCACTTCTAGATATTAAAAAAATTTCAAAGGAAAGCATCTTAATTTCAGATACTAAAACCAAAATACCCAATAAAATGCTCTATTTCTGTTTCACTACGAACATATATAGACAGTGTAATGCAAATCTTAAATTTAATAAAATTAAAGATTAAGCATTTCTACATACTATATAAGTATTTTAGTTCTAGTTCAAGTCTACCATCAAATAGCAAAAGTATAAAAAATTACATTATTTAATTAAAAAATTTAAGAACTCTTTTTTTATTCACTTAGTACCCTGGCTAAGATGAAATTGTTATTAATATTTAATACAATCTCATTAAGATACTAGACTAGTACATATTATAACTAATATTACAGGTAATATAACTACAAACTACTTAAAATGATAATTTAAACACACAACATAAAACTGTAAACTAAAAACAAAGCAGAAATGAAAAACTTACAATCATCCTTAAAATCTTTGAATGCAGCAACATCATCTTGACTTTGCACAATTATACATAAAAGTTTTCCTACAGGAACTCCTTTTGTGCCAGCTGGGATTAAAATTTTTGCTAAGTAACCCTCTTCTGGTGTCTCAAAACCCATTGTTGCCTTGTCAGTTTCAATTTCACATAGGAGATCACCTTAAAAATAAATATCAATATTTAATTTCATAAATAGTCAATATTTTGTCATAAATCTTATTAAGCATAACTATATAATTCTAAAACTTGTATAGAATACAGTGAAAAGCTATAAAAATGTGAATATATTACAAACTATATTTTTGTGATTATTTGAATCAAAACAATATTATAATAGTATATATTCAATAAAAAGATGGCTTAAATTGTTTTCCTATTACCAAATCATGTTCAATATGAAATTATGGAATATGTTCTAGGTTAATGAAGGATTTCCATTCTGATATTATGACTGAATAATTTATACACATTATATTAAACAATTTGTTTGATTATTAAGTTAAATTGGAACAACCAACTTTAACTTGCTATGAACCAATTTTTACCTTCATTCAGTTTATCTCCCTCTTTCTTCTCCCAACTTACTATGGACCCACTTTCCATGGTGGGTGATAAGGCAGGCAGATTCACTTTTGTATGAGAAGGTAGATCTGAATAGTACCTTACTTGGGTTATCCATTGTGGTGTATGCACAATTTTTTGCCTCTGGGTAGTTGATAATAACCTTTAACATGAAAATTATTATCAATGAAGTTAGGAAATATATTGTATTTTACATTAATTTAGTAATTATTGTATTTTAAAACAGTGTATTAAATAAATAATACAGTATTTGTGCCTTATCAGTTGTTTGACAATAAAATGATCAGCTCATAACATAAGTATCAAAAGTATTATCAATGATTTTTTTTTAGATTCTTCACTGATATGAAATCTCATTTCATTCAAATATAATCTACATTTTATTTGCAGAGTGATTCTACAAATATGAAATGAGAATATCAGGAAGAAAATGAAGATCTTATAAAATTGGTAAAATGTAAATATAGAGATTTATTTTATTTGAATACTAAATCATAGCTTTAACAGGCATTGTGGTGTGGGCCTTGAAAGTTTTAAACAAATATATGTACAGCAATGTTTTATAGTGTATGTATTTATAAAATACACAATATATTATAATCTATAATACAAAGTTAATACAAGGAAACTTTATTATATATAAATTTAACTATTTCCCTGCCATATGAATAAAAATAAGCACAACATTATTTCTTTCAGTTTATCAGAATTTGTTTCATAATAAGAATCACAAGATATAGTTTTTTTTGCTCAGTTTTACTACTAATGGTACAACCTCTTTATTTTAGATGTATAACTATAGTACTGTAATAGTAGTTTTTTATGTAACATAGAATTTAATATGAATCTATTGATTTAGCAATAATATAATAGCAATAATTAAAAGCTGATGTACAAAAAAATACACAAAGAATTGTTTTTTTAGTATTTAATTATATCTGAGTGCTTTTTTATATAATTTATAAACAATGCTGTATCTTTCTTATATAACATATAAATAGATGCGTTTAAAAAATAAACCCTAAATAAAAAGTAATCGTATTTTGAGATTTTTCAAAAGATAAAAAAGATTTAATTTGCTCAATATGTATGAAGCAGTACATCATGAGACATGGGGAGTACCGGTGCCTATCTCTTAGTTACGACCATTCGTCTTCGTCAAAGAACAGCTTTGACGTTATGGTTATGCAACTGGCACCGCTACTTCTTCGGCAACTAGGAGCCACAGTAATATATTATTAATTACTCATTAATTATGTTATTGTATTACACGAATATCTAAAGTAATAATTAATGTAACTTACTTGTTAGACAGTTTCCGCCTGGCCAATTCTGTAGTAATACATCTCGTGATATTTGACTGTATAACTTTCTTCAAACTGTCATTCAAAATCTGGTTTCGTACGAATATCGTTCGCAGCATTTTGATATTTAATTTTGCTATAACTACTCCGTCCAGGTGATCGGGACGGTTTTATAACACCGTAAGGTTTCCTACTGATATAAGTACACACTTTTCGAGTAAGATCGTGGATCGACCTTCTGCAATTTGTAGGTCGTTGATAATATTTGACATTGACGTTGACAATCGTATATTATGGTTTGATGTGACAGTTCACAGTTGAACATCAAAAAAGCTTACCATCTAATTATATTCAGTATTATTATTAATAATACGAATCAATTTAAAGGTTTCATGTATTAATAGATTTGTTTAAGAAACAAGGTCAAAAAAATTATAAAAACCAATAAAGGATGACATCAATGATAAAATATAGATATGGTAATATATATATATTATATATATATTATAGTTACTCCATACCATACATCCATCTTAATATTTGCATTGTTGCCACATGCAGTCTTCTTTCGTTGTCCCGCATTCAAATCCATGCACTTTGTAAGATCTCATAGTTTTTTTTAAACTTTCACCTTAATTTCGGAGAAATTCGTAGATCACATGTAATTCCCAGTAGTTGCTGCACTTTTATGCATTCTGATTTTATGCTACTTTTCACGTCTTTATCTATGTCACCGTTGTTTTGTTTTAATGAAACGCTGTACTGAAAATCGGAGCGCATTAATAGTAGCAAAAGAAATGTTCCTTGGTGTATTTATATATTTAACTAGTTTTTATCTGCGGCTTCGCTCGCCTTAATATTATTATTGTGAAACAAATCGGATGACGCAATAAAAAGTTTCGTACAAATTTTATCCTTCCCGTTACCCTGCTTGCAATAAGTTTTTCGCAAGAAAAAATAGTCTATCACTGTCTCCATGTTCCTAGCTATTTCTATACCAAAATTCATCATAATCTGTTCAGCGTTTTAGCCATGAAAGCGTAACAAACAAATAAACTCATTTTCGCATTTATAATATTACTATGGGCTATGGACATGGATAATTCGGTGAAAGTAGGGATTTTATTTCTTCAATTTCCTATGTTAGTCCCCATTTTTCCACACTCTATAGATAAAGACCCCTCAACCATACCTTCGCGGCTCAAAGTACGAGTATAGCTCACGCGACCACGGTGAACATTTGATTGCCCGCGGAGGCAATTTAGCAAATTAATATAAGAACAGAAGGTATTGACCTTTTCATCGTTTACTCTGGATAAAATTTATGAAATTCTATACCTATTACAGTCGTTTAAGAGCAGATTTCAATAGTTTGTAATTAAAAACAAAGCGATACAATTTTTTGATGGATCTTTTCATAATCACTATGAATGAAATAATTTATTACAAACACCAATTGTACTTCATAACATTTTATTGTACAAGCCATAAAGTAACTAAAAAAAAAATGTGAGCCGTAACGGGACGCCTGGCAGAAGTGAAACATCGAAATTGTTTTGTAAAAGTTATATGCATAAAAAACAGATTACGACAGAAATCAAATATGGCATAATGAAAAGATTCATTGCAAATATGTTCCATAAAATAACGCCTGTTTATTACATAAATATTCATTTTTATTAATTACAAAATACAAAAACTCTAAATTTAAAAATTTAATTTCTTCACCACGTCTCACACACTACTATGTATAGTACGTATATTCCATCATACAGCGTGGCGATGTGTCGCCACGACCTGTATCGCCACGCCAACAATCAGGTTTACCCTCGCCTATAGATGTCTCATATCAATAATAACCATCATCGGCCCATCCAAAAGTCTGATTCGTCCGTTTGGACCGACTGATAAAAGATTAAACATAAGCAGCCCTGCTTTAGGCTCATTTTGCTAATTTTTACTCGTCTCTCCTATAGACCAGAAACCAGTAACAATGCTATAGAGTATAACTACTTTTTATTGGCAGTAGACATCTGTCAAAAATTTGTTTTCCCTTCTTTTCTGTCACTTTTTGTGTTAGACAGGTTATCTAAAATGGTGAGATTTAATTTGTAAATACTTTATCAATCAATTCACTAATAGTAATAGTATATAGTTATTTTTTTTGTGTGTGTCGTATATAATGTGTTGTTAGAAATATTTTACGCTACGCTTGTATTTTTCTATTTTGTTGTAAGTACTCCATGAAGGTAGTAAATTTTTCGTTGATTGTTTCTAGGCCAAACGTACGAAAAAGGTCGGAATTACTGGTAAATATGGCACACGTTATGGTGCCTCTCTACGTAAAATGGTCAAAAAGATGGAAGTAACCCAACACGCAAAATATACTTGCTCATTTTGCGGTAAGGTTAGTATCAACACAGTTCGCTTATATTGTTAATATTTAAAAAGTATACTTTTTCGTTATTATGGAATATAGTACCTTGCCATATTTCTTGAGTGCTTTTCTTCGACTTTTGTATTAAATATAATAATAAGCTTTATTATTAAATTCCAAACAGCTAGTAGTTATTGACTCTTATATCTGTCATTCTATAAAGTAGTTATATTTATTCTAAAAGATACAAATTGAAAACTATTGCTGTAGAACTTTGTTGTGCAATGTACAGTTGAGCTTTTTATTTGTTTATATTCAAATGTTTACATATAATAATCTGTGATAAAGGTAAAGGAAAAGGTAGTGTTTGAAAATCAGTAGTTAAAAAATACAATAAGATAATCAAATTTTAGTGTCTGTTAGTGCATAGTAATTTAAGGTGTGATGTTACTCTTAAAGTGGTTATTTTATGTTAATTGCTTAAATTAATGTTACCCATTTTCAGTAATAATATATTTGAGTTTTAATATTAAATAAAATTGTGCTTATTGCAGGATGCCATGAAACGCTCTTGTGTAGGCATCTGGTCATGTAAACGTTGCAAGAGGACAGTAGCGGGAGGGGCTTGGGTATTCTCTACAACTGCAGCTTCCTCATGCAGATCTGCAGTCAGAAGGTTACGTGAAGTCAAGTAAACCTAAATTTAAGGAAATAAACAAAATACCACATTTTTTTGTTTTATTTTAGCATAATGCAATTAAATGGGCTTATCTGGAGGCTCAACATTATCAATTTAGACCTATTATAACAATAATTTTGAACATCATATAAATATCCTACTTTATTCTATAGGTTTCAGTAAACATTAAACTTATGATAAACTGGTAGAGCTAATGTTAGTATCAATATTGTTACTTCGTACTAAACAATTATATGAATATTAAATATGCCTGTAGTAAAATTATTGAGTAATTAGTAAGTAAAATTATATGAACAGGGATAATATGTCCTGAGTGAAGAGTATTCAATAATTCTGGAGTTATTGTTTGCTTCTATATGGATTTGATTGTAGGCTATCCTATCCTACTTTTTTAATTGTGTGATGACTAAATATGACTCAACAAATACACTACTGCAACAACATAGGAAACAAATGAACAATTTATTCAAATTAAATGCTTCAGATTATATTTCCAAGAACCTACTTTTTTGTGTTGATGTATCTTTAATTGCTGTTGAATTCTAATAGGCTATGTATAAATGTAGGATTTGTATATTTTTATATGGTTGAGGTTTTAGTTTTAGTGCTATGGCCATAATCTCACCTGATGTTAAGTGATGTATTGTATGTATGTGGCCAAGCTGGTGCACACCAACCCTGTGGTGGGATTGGGTCACCAGTGCAACTACCGGACCACAACTAGGTATTTGGTGGCCAGTGATCAACTGGAGAGTAATGATGTTAGTGGTAGCTACCTAGACAGACATTAGAAAAAGCACTATTACCATACTATGGTTTCATCATGTATTCTTTCACCGAAAGCTTAGGGTCATTGGAACTCGCATCCATTGACATGGCATTTGTACACACTACCAACTGATCTATCATCGCTTCAAAATTCATTCATTATGTACCTACATACTAAATAAATTAACGCTCTTTTATAAATGTCTGTCTCACTTGGTGGTAAGTAAATATGAGACCGACAATGGATTGTATTTATGAGATGCCTTCTAATTTTTCTTGAACATGCTCAATTGTTCTTCTTCTCAAGTCCATGAGAAGCTATAACATAGTAAGTTACAATCATCAGCAAAAGCAGATGAGTGCAATAAAACAGCAAATCAGAGATACTTTGATCACACAAAAGTCCTTACAATGATTGGTCGAACAGATAGATAATAAATCCTTTTTTTTATATTTAAATCCTCGTATGGTTTAAAGTCACTTCACTGATGTAGTTATATTAACATTAGTAGACGAAACTGATAGATTAATGCCTTAAATATTTTAACATTCTTTGTGGTTATTTTGATATAATTAAATAATGACACTAGAATTTAAAACCAACAAGTTTATTTCAGTTACACAAAACATCAAGTAGTTTTTATATAAAAATATGTTTTTAACGTTTCAAAGATAGCACCAATGTACATGATTAAGACAATTATTCAATATTATGTCACATACATTTCATATAGTAAGTAAAAATAGTCTATTCTATAAAAATAATATAGACATAGGTATCTATTGAGTAAAGAAGAAAATTTAACTTTCATAATATTTTAAGGCTATCACAAATATTATTATTGATTAATAATGTCTTTGCTATATCAGTCATCATCAGAAGAAGAAATATTGTTATTACAAATCAGTGGTAAATAAATGCCATTTTTGAAAGAGATACATTATTCAGTTTTACTGCAACGAAATATTAAACAATGTTAAGTATACCGAATTTATAATTTTGTAATGTTGAAATACATGTAACATATGAACACAATTCATGGTTTAAAAACATAAGTTATAAACATATTAGACTAATAAAATATAAGTGAGCAGTACTTAAAAATGTTCTTATTAAGTGAAATTCTGTTTCCACATGTTACTTAGTTTGTATATGATTTTTATTTCTTACAGAAATGTATAAAGCTTTGTTACTGTTAATTTAAACCAGTGTTTGTCAACCTTTTTCATGGCACAGCCCCTTCAGTATGAAGAAATATTTCGCGACCTGTTGCTTTTTTTTCATGTAATTTTTTTTGTGACAAATATTCAATAGAACATATTCATTCATTTTCATATTTAGGGTTAGGATAAATACATAATTAAGTACATAAAACACATTTTTTATTAACAACGAATTATTGCAGAACTCGGATGTGAGATATACATCAAGAAATTTATATCTGGTATGAATATGGTGTTATAATGTTTGAAAGAACTGTTTTCTTTCGATCTGATATACGCTGTTAGTCGTAAGGGTTTTGACAGCTTCAAACTTTTTGGGGCGAATGCCGAGGGCACTTAGCACCGAGACAGCGGGCCCAAGGGTGCCAGAATGGCCGAACCTTGGCTTGGACTGCTGCCGGAAAAAAAAACAAAGAACTGTGTCATTACTTCTCATTGCAAGAGATATCGAAGAATACTCGGCAAAGGTGGATCTTAAATCCGTTTTTAAATGCAGCTATAAATAAGGCAAATTTGGCAACCAAGCTCAAATATAATCTGCTGCATTTATCTGCCTATGGGATGCTGCAATTGGAATTTAAGTCTGTCAATTTGCATACCTTTTGGTAAAAAAGGAAATCAGAATCCCCAGAATTAACAATAGAGGCTTTGAAGTATTTGATTCCATTTGCCACTCGTACTTGTGCGAGTTGACATTTTCATCAATGGACCAAATAAAAAGTATAGACAGAAAGCGCTTAAATTTGGAAAACAATTTAATTTTCCATGTAGCAAAAACGGATACAAACGCAACTTTCGCATTAAGAGTTCTCTTAAGTTTATTTTTTGCTAATTTGATACAAATGTTTAAGATGGAAGAGATCTCATAAGTTTATTTCATACAAATGATTGTCCTTTAGTTAACATTTTTCTGAATAAATCTTTTTAAGCTTTATTGTTTTTTTAATGCAGTAGCTTTCCCAACTCTTTGCAACTCTGCTATAGAAGCTTCGCGATCCCCCTAAAGAGGCTTCGCGACCCACGGGGGGTCGCGACCCACACGTTGAGAAACATTGATTTAAAGTAACTATACTCAGGACTATGTTTATGTTAACTTCAAAAATATTAATCAACCCACAACGAATAGCCTTGGCATGATATAAAAAAAAAAAAAAATTTTGGCTGAAAGTATAAAATCATTTTTGTATCCCTAATTTGAGCAACAATATGTAGCACATACAAACTTTCATCCTTTGAATATAATTTTGGCAACAGTAAGTTTGGACTTTTCCAAGGTTCAATCCATCTCTATACCAAAATTGGTTTTACGTGTGAAAATGTAACAAAAGAACATTCATAATTATGATTTTACTTTAATCATTTTAATCGTAGGAAGGTAAAGAGGTTTTCCTAAAATTAATCTAAATTATAATTTAAAATATTACATAATATATTAAAGTAATAATTCAAAAGAAGAATAGTTCAGTAGAATTGAATTAATAGTTCTAGGTAAGTTATTAAATTAAATCTGATTACTTATATTTTTTTAATATAACATGGTATTTGTCAATGTAGGCAACTTCGCCAATGTCATAATACTTTGAATCATATTACTTTATTCCTTGTTAACTAATATTTTCTTATAATTTTATACAACTCAGGAGATTGTTTTACTTTCACACAGCCAATTGAAGATAATTGTATGTATTTATAAAGTTTTTGTTATTTTGTGAGATCATAACTTGAAGATATAAATCTGTCTTCATCATTTTAAATAATTGATAAAGAGTCCAGAAAATGTTTTTAGTAGGTATTGATAGGGTATAGTTTGTACTCATAATAATTATTTAAAATAATATGATCAAGAGAATAATGTCTATATAAAATGCGTGAATACATAAATGACAGCTGATGGATCATGTTTTCATGTTATGTTGTCTAATACCAAGGGAATAGAACAGTATGTTGTTACTTAGGAGTTCTCACAGTATTTATGTTTATGTATAATTTTTAATAAAGGCAATATTTCCTTGTAGTCTGAATTGAGTATATAGAAACATAAAAAGTACATGGCACAGAATACTGAAAAATTCATATTTAATCCTTCATAATATAATAAATTAATTAGTTACAATATGAACAATGTAAGAGATATCAATCCCCTAAATCACTATCTTTATCTCCTATTGCAAACAATATACTGAATGCAAGCCCTAGTAATGCTGTGCCAAGTAGGTCTCCCAATGCAGTTAAATAAGGTATAGCAGAATTGTCAGGATCCATTCCTAGTTTCCACATCCATACAACTAAATAATGACTTATTGTTAATAAAAGAAAAACTTGCAAAAGGGCAGCAGACATGTAAATTAATATAAACATAGAAGTTGCTGATGTGTGACCAGCCCGTAGGTAATCAATAGTATAAATGAAGATTAATTGTCCTGGAATCACCATCAATAATAACAGTTTTGTTGTTTTGCTTATTACAGAGTTTTCTTTCTGTCCTGTATGCAATGTAGTAGATAGTTTTGAAGCATGTACTGCCACCATGTTACCTCCTATTCCATTTATAACCAACTGATATACGGCAATACCTTTGTAGACTGAAACTGTATGATCCAAAATGAGTCCTCCAGCACTGCTTATGACCATAGCCGATACAACTGGCACCCAACCTTCATCCAAAGCTTGTTGAGTGAATTTATTTTTCCAAGCAATGTAACCACACACTGGGACTAATACTGCAGCAACAAAGATAATAATAAAAGGCAATACAACACTTGTGCCAATAGTTCTGTACAAAAATGATGCTATCCACGATAACAAAGCTAATGTTGTTAAATCTCCAAGACTTGCTGCTATAGGTGTGGCAATATTATCTGGGTTTATATGTAATTCTTTAGACACAACAATAACTCCAATCATGACTACTCCAAGCACAAAACTTGCTGATGATGCAGTTAACACACTAGATGCACAAAGCAATAATGCATGATGTATGTCAAACTCTCCTTCAGGTATCCAGCCCATGGCTACAGCAGCCATAGCGGCTAGAAACCCTACAAGTACAGCCTGACATTGTATTAAACAAAGATTCCCAATTACCAATGTCGTCAAATCAGTCGCCAGATGTCCTAAGTGTGCATGAGTCGAAAGACGTGATGCTAAAGTCATTTCCAAGTTACCTTTGAGTCCTAATAACGCCGGAACTAATATGTAGACTTCTGAAACTTTAGAAAATACTTCCCAATGTTGAACGACGTCCAGTAAGAGACTGGCAGCAACCATACCAAAGCCCGCCAATAAAAAAGACACAAACATTTGTACTCCCGCAACAAATGAATTTTCCTTTACATTTATAATATCAGGAGGTTTATCCTCGTTGATTAGTCGATATGGATTTGTCGTTAAATCAGTATTTGAGAAATTCTCTGCCGATCGTGTCATTTTACAGTTATTATTCTTATTTCTATTCATATTCAATGAATTCAGTATTTATATGATATGTGAAATATTTAAATTCTACGAAAAAGAGTTTTCTTCAATAATGAGTTTAATATTTACCAAAATTTTATCATTTTATTATATATAATCACTGTAAATACTTTTATGTGTGAATTAAAATATTACCAATACGTACACGTACAAACAACAGTAGACTTGGGTAAAAATATCGATATTTTTCATCTTCTTGGACAATCGATATACCATATTTATTACCGTGTATTATATTTGATAAAAATCAATATTTTGTAATAGTTATGTTAAGTTTTTATATTATTTATGTTAATATTACTATTATATTTTCATTTATTATTGGGTAATATCTTTGCCCATTTCATGCATAAATTAAAACTAGGACGCGCAAGTTGTATGATGTATGTATGTGACGAAGATGTAAATAACGTAAAATTAGGGAGTTTTTGACGATAATTTCATCTGCCCAAAATATCCAAATCTTATCACTTGAAAATGATATCAAGTCTCTAAAGAGGACGGAGTTGCCAACAATAAAAAAGAAGGAGAATGTAAATTTATAATGAAACCAGAATATATTACTTTATTGATAATACTTAAATACGTATAATAATAATAATAAAATTTGTGTTATTTTTTCACTTTCAATAATTTAAATATACTGTAGCTAATTGCGCTTTCAGATAAAGAATACATTTTCAAACATTTGTCATATGCCTAACCCTAAGCAACAGAATTAAAGAAATACTAGTGGGACCAGATAGCTATTAATTTATAATTCTATTATATTTTCAAGATATCACAAAAACTATTGACATAGGCGACTACATATAATTATTATTTTTAGATTATTATCAATAATAGCTTCGAAGAAATAAAATTTTCAACTTATTGACGATCGCTGCTTCATTATGAAACTCATACGTTTTTCACTTTAAGTTTAGAATACAGTGATTAAAGACAAAAATATTTGGCAATATTATTATTTATTTTTTACCTATTTTAATTATTATTTAATTCTTAAATTATTTGTGAATACTGTGTAAGTTAATTTAAAGTGGTCTAATTCAGTAAAATTATGTTAGTAAAATTAGCACTGCAAAGACAGTCTAGGGGTACGTTTAGATAGCGATCACAACGCTAACGCTCACGAATGTGGCTTTTCCATTCTACTTAATTTAATGACGTCACAATCAGTTTTTGCTGACGTTACACCGCGTCGACAGTGACCATAGTCGTTTTTCGGAACAGCTGAAGGTATATTTTCAGGAATGCGATTCCTATCTGGAACGCTTCATAGGAAAATTGTGTGCAACTCGAATTTTCCGTTTCGTGTAATTTTACAAAATTGTCATGTAGTATACAGTCGGGTATTCAGGAAGACATAGCGGCAAATTTATAGAACTATACATAACTTATAAATTACAGCAGCTGTGGTAAAATAATTTTACAAAATAAAAATACATTCAGTTTCCACAAAACGACTTGTATTCTATGATGACTAACATTGTAATAATGTATAATTTGATGTCGAAATATGGTTCTTCTACTGCACAAAGTCATTACACTTTTGTCATTAAATAGTTTCTGATAGTACTTGACATAACAATGTACAGCACAATATATAAATATTACAAATACAAAATATTAAATTTAGTGTAAAAAATGCCCAAGAGAAACAATTTTCCTTTTATATCAGCGAAATACACCTTATTTATTATATAGAACACATCTTTTACATTTATGTAAGTCATAGGTACATAAATTGTATACTTTTATGCAGTGTTTTGTACATAGGTCGGGATATATCGACGTGAATAAATACAAAGTGCATATTCGTTATTTCATTTCATACTCAACATTCTTGTAGCTTTGTTGTCAAATGTAATCCAGTTTTAAAGTCATTGTCATTCGTATAGAGCCGCTAGTCCAATTAGTGACAATAGTTATTGTTATGAAAGTAACAAAACATTAGACAATAGTTATATAGGTTTTATTTTTTCTTCAATTTCAGAACCAATCCTCATTCTAGCAGATTACCATGATGGTGATGATGGTGATGATGGTGATAATGGCAGCATTATCAAACGTTATAGTGTCTTCTGATGCGTTCAGTAATCTAAAAAGAGGTGGCATCGCTATTAGAACTTCCATGAGTTTCTGTGACCTTCAAAGTTCAAGATCCAAGCTATTATATTCAATCTATATCATTTAATATTAAACTAGATTAACTACTCTATACTATGGAAAATGCCTCCAATATTACACATATAGAATCGAATAAAGAAATACAAACTTAAAATCAGTTTATGATAATGATTCTGCCTGTACCTCCAACAAATTGTGTTATATATAAATTACAAGCAAATGAAAATCTATTGCAAGTTAGTGTTCATACATAAATACAAAAATACTGGTTGCAAATATCCGATGGATAAATTAATCACAATGCGAATACCTGTTCAAATTACTACATAGTACATTGATAAAGAAAAAAAAAACAAATTGACACTGACATAAAACTTTGACGTATGCGTTTTACCAGGCAGCTACGTTTTAGCGATTCCCGTTTTGAGTTTTGTCGATGGACTTCATGTCGTGAATGTCGACCGCGGTTACGGCGAGCCAACGTTTTTGTTTCTCGCCTTGTAAACTGTTTAATTCTTAGAATAAATAACTTTTAATAAGATATCGTGAGTTTTTTATTATTGTAGTATATCTTAACTCCGTGTTAGGATTGTAGTATTGTTAAAGTGTAGAAACATTCACTGCATTATTCACATTTTAGATCCGGAAACCTACTTATTATTGGTGCATATATTTCTATGTATAAAATATGAGTTTCATCTTTAAAATTACTTTTTTATGACACGATCATGAAGTTATATGAAAGTTTAATTTAATAATAAATATATATACAGTTTGCGATTTATAATACCAACTTTAGTCGACAAAAATCCTATATTATATTGCAGGACGTGTTAACTAGCGTGGATTAGGTGTGTTCAAGTTGTCATGAAGCAGTGATCTTTAGTGCTTTGTCAAAATGTTTCGTAGTAAAATCAGGATACATACTTGTCGTATTATTTTGCTGACGTCCTTGGCATGGCTGCTTATTGACATGATGTTGCTGGCTATGTACTCTGATTGTTTCGGAGAAGGGTGCAGTAAAAAACCGTCAGTTATAAGCGTGAGTTCCCTGCCGGTGAGTTTTTCTTATTGTTGTCTTGAGGCAAAGCTATCTTTGTGTTTTTAAATCTTTTAATAGATATACATTTTTAGTAATATTTTTAAGTGTGAGCTCGTTTCCTTCTACAATAAAATGCAAACTTATTTTTGTTCAAGTACAAATGATATGAATAAAAATATTATTCATGTAAAAAGTGTTTCATATATTACACTAAACAAAAAATTGTTTAAAATTTAGTTAGTTTTGTTAATAACATTCTATCAC
This sequence comes from Actias luna, assembly GCA_039707435.1. Lineage (NCBI taxonomy): Eukaryota > Metazoa > Arthropoda > Insecta > Lepidoptera > Saturniidae > Actias > Actias luna. Next base: position 10,198,498 of record JAZHAC010000030.1, read on the forward strand.
CTTTTTTTAAATGTTTAGTCATTAAGATTTTCAAATTCTTAAATATTCTAAGTAATTTCTATAAGTACTTAACACAAATGTTATTTTTATATTTATTTGTACAAAGTGATTCAATTATTAAGTAATATTAATGTGAATACTTTTAAATAGACTTAAATGTTGTTGGTAGAACATGTCATTATGGCAATTCTGATAGAGAGTTAATCTGTTTAGTAATTATTGTGTAGTTATAAAAAATGTTATATTATACATTTTTAATATATTATAATAAATTATTATTATAAATTAGTCTTTCATACAGAAAGAAGAACACAAAGGAAAAAGAGCTGCAATTGCAGCTGCTCTACAGCCAGAAATAGATGATGATGATACAAACCTTGAAGAAAATGAGATAGGCCAGGATCTTGGTGATGATAGTCCTATTTTACCACCATACCCCAAGTCCCGTCTCAAAAGATGGGAACCAGCTCCAAATGTAAAACCACAGGGAGATACCCCTGGAGAAATGGGTATGTCCAGTATATATTCAATCAATTACTGAAATGTTATCTTGACAATCTGTTAGTTCTTAAAAAAAGGGAGGTCTACAGTTAATATAGTTTAACAATTTTTTTTTTCATGATATTTGTATTTGAATTTTTTAATTTTTATAAGTGTACAACTTGTCCATTATTTTATCTGATGGTTATGTGGCTCTAGATGGTAACACATTAAGTTTAGTGGAAGGATTGGCTCTCAAGTACTATGCTGGGACACAAATAAGATTTTGAGTACAGCTTTGAAACTTGAGTGTGATAAGTATGTATTGTCCTTAAAAACAAATTGTATGGGATAGCACATGTTTAAGTCTTTGACATACATTTACATACATGCATTTTTCCTTTTTTCTTTGCATTAGCAATTGTTAAAAGACAACTTTGCTTAGGGCACAGGATTATATTAGTAAAGATGCTATGATTACATCACAAAATTTTTCATTTGATAAAGGTCAAGCATATTGTATAATTCTAAACAACATTCATTGATGAGATGTTATTACAACTTACCACTGAATTGTAATTTCTACAAAGTTGGATTATTCAAATTTTTTGTCAATAGGTCATTGCTTATATTTCATTTATTGTTTATATTATGGAGTTATTTGTAAACTCATGCAATTTAAAATTGTATGTAAGAAAAACATACATAAGAAACTTAATGCTATGAGTAAATTTGAGATAACTTCTCATCATTTCACATATTATCATTGCATCATTTCAATGGTTAATCATAGTATGACATAATGTTTTATTGTGTAATTAGTAAAATAATTAGGTTTCTCACATTCTATAATGAAGTATAATAATTACATCACTGTAATTTACTGTAGTCAAAAATTAGTCTTTCCATTCTAATAGTTTTTGATTCCAATTAGAAGTGCAACTGGAAAATAAATAAAAATAAAAAACAACCTTGCTATTAGAGAAATGTTATTCTTAGTTATCCATGGGCCGGCTGAGTCCCACATACCCCTTTCAGTCTCCCAGGCTGGGACCTGATGCATAAATACAGTTCCTCACATAAAAAAGCTATCCATGGGTTCACCGTGAGGGTGGGTGGTCCATTGTGTGGCAGTGAAGGAAACTCCAAGCAGTTCTCGAGACTTGTGAAGTGGATATAGATTTAAGAGGCTCTTTTCTGATGCGCATTGACATTGACTTCACTACTTGTGATGCTCTCCCTATGCAGCCAAATTTGGTAGGATTTGGAAACACCTTCTAATGTAGACCTTACTGTAGTCCTACATTTTTTTATATCATTCAATAAAGTATGAATATGCAGTTAATATAAAAGTATTTTGTGTCAATTTATCCAGATGTCAAGTTACAATTGTCATGTTTTCTTACTTTCGATTTTGTAGTATGATGAGAATATCTAGCAAAGAAACAAAACCTAACCTAATAATAAAAACAATAAAATTATTAAATAATTTATTATATAAAAATATAAGTAATTGACAACATATATTTTACACATAAGGTCTGTTTTTACATCTATATGTATAGTGAAAATGGTAGACTTTTTATGAAATTATTGTGATTTGTGTATTAAGAGTTGAAACCAGTTCTTTTTTATTAAATGTGATTCATGCTCTTCTGTAAATTTTTTAACTTTATTTCATTATTTTACTATAATCGTAATGTAATACAAACAAGTATACAGCCTGCTGTTACTAAAGCCTGGTTGCATGATAGGCCTTTTTTCTAATACATGTCTGGCTAACTATTACTCTCAAGTTGCAAATCTGCTGCCAAATACCTATAGCTGAGTTGTGGCAGTTGCACTTGAGAGCCAGTTTCTCCATTATACTTAGTGCGCCCACCCCATTTGGGCCACGTTGTCATTTAACATCAGGTGAGACTGGCCATAACGTTAAACCCATTAAGTATAAAGATAAAGGCTCTTGAAACACCAGAAGCACCATGTGCGTATAGTCGCTCTCGTTAATGTAATATCAATAGAGAATTTATTTCACGTACGAAACGTCTTTTGATTATTAAGAATAATGCTGAAGCGTGAATGTTTTGATTTGTAGGAAAAGTGCAAATTCGTATGTTCCTATAGTAATATATTTTTGAGAGTAATAACTAAACATGTTAAGAACTATTCAGTCTTCACTTTCACTTTGGTGATTCATTATGATTTTCACCCTGTGTGGATATAGAAAAATATGACACCTGAGGTATTATTTTAATTAGTTTGCTAGATAGTAGTGATTAACTTCACGGTAAATTTTTAATTTTTGCCCTTATCTTGCCTTAAATATCGAAATTACATGAGGGTTCATAATGCTCGTAATTAATTTTATGGTAGCATACTCAGGTGACGGCACAGTCCAAGTTAGTCCGATACAATCCAAGAACTAACAGTGATTACTGAGAGATCGACAATGCATCACCAGACATCTCAGTTGTGTCGGACTATCCTAAAAAAAGTTACTTTAACAATCGGGTATAGGTCTGTAACACCTTACTGGATATAACCAGATGATAGAAGAATGAATATGAATGATGAAAGATGATAGAAGGTAGAACTTGTCGCGGTTCATCTTTAAACACGACCGGCCTTAGCGTGCCCTATGACGAGTGCTATGGTTTTTTGTTGACGAGGTGATAAAAATACATTTACGTACATCTTCTCATTTTATGCCGTGCATGCTACGAAAGAGCCGTGTGGGCATTTAAAAGGAGAAGTACCTTTAAATATCCACTAAAAATATATCACAACAATATGCATTCCCCGCTAATTTGCCGGAAAGTAAGTTCGAGATCCGTGTCATGCGGGTTTGATATCAAAAGGCTATTACCGAGTGGATTAATATGTGAACGATGGTGGTGTCTGAAACTGCCACCCCTCTCTGTGTTCAATTATGCCCTATTTTGCCGGTTCATCTCGATGACTGGGTTATTTTCCGAACCGGTGGTAATTTTGACGTTCATAAGCGCTTTCCCGGGTTCAATGTAGGCTAAAAGTTTAAAATAAAGTATTTTGTTTTAAGTTGCTATTGTAGTACTTCGAGTGTCTGCCTGGTGTACAGTGTACCGAGCAAGTTGGGTAGAAAAAATATGCCCTAACACTTGAAATATTATGTGAAAAAATATATTGGCATGAAATATTTTGCTTTTAGGGAAAGAATTCCTTTTATTCTTTGTGACCTTTGTCTAAAATTCATATGTTACCGTATTTTACTTAATTATTTATGAAATATAAACAAATTGGTTTAATAAAGCCAAATATAATTTGTGCTTGGTCCAGTTGGCTTGCGATCATGCAGATTTTATGCAAGTAGTGTTTTTTATGCGAAGAGATTATTATCAAGCTATCATTATGCAGTGTATCTACCTTACGCCCTGAATAGTTCTCGATGTAAGAAGCAACACCGCTATGGTCATCTATTTTTTACATATTTCAGTCACGTATGAAACCGGATAGAACACGGTTTCATTGTCTTTAATACCCATCAATAGTTCACGTAAACTTTCAAGTTTAATTCAGGTCGTTGAGTTAGTACATTTTTATACTTTTTTTGATGATTTAGCTACGTACGAACGACAATGACTTTCTATTCACATTACTAGATTTAACACAAGTTATTACGTATGAATTTTTCTCACAACATTGAGCTATTGAATGATGTCAGGTGTTAGGTACGCTGGTTTGTATGGTATTGTAATTACTAGGTAATGTTGATTACAAATCAAAAGGCGTACGAAGTAACAAGCTGTAACATTATTCTTTTCCGGTTATGGTGTTTTGTTTTTATAGCTCCATACTAGTTTCTGGGTAACTGGTGTTAACGTAAATGTAAAATATATTGTTTGTATATTTATGGGGGTTCTTACGTGTAAGGTAGTTTATTAAATTTTTTAACATTAACAAATTTGTGTTAATTCATTTTAGTAAAATAAATACTTCTTTCATAATATAAGATAAATATATATTGTTTAAAAAACAACTATTTACGATATTATCTTCTGGATCTATGTATAAGGTTGACAATAATATGACATTTTAATTTACATAAATGAGTCCAAAGATGTCAATGAATAAACAAATAGTGATGAATACAATGCGTTCAAAAATCGAGGACTATCACTGAGAAACCAGTAATGCTTCTGAGGTCATTGCTAGATATTACACTTACTGATCCTTAAACTTGACAAACCAATAGAGAGTCACTGTGATTGACATGTCCATGTCCGCAACGGTCGGAATCTAGTCAAGTGTAGATTCTTACTATACCATTTCATTACTGGGTAAACTTCTGCTGATTCCGGAATGCGACGCCTCAACTTTTGCGGCGGTCTTAAGCTTGAAGTACAGTGATTGCGATCCATTAAGACTCAATCGTGTCCTACCACATCTAATGTAGTTATCCTGGAATGTATTAAAATCCAATTAATGTTTTAGGTAAGGCTGTGAACATCCCTATAGAACAGGAGAAACTAATGTTGGACAAATTCCAAGAGAACCAATTCAATTTGTTGGCGAGCGATATGATATCACTCAACAGATCTTTGACAGATGTTCGATTTGAAAAGTAAGTTATTGATATGTATCTAATAAGTAATATATTATTAAAACGAAAGATAATAAAAGAACAAAATTGCCTACTTCTATTTTACAATGATTACATAATAAGGAGCTGGTTAATGCCAATTTGCAATGAGTTATGCATATGTTCGTACATGCGGGCGTTCCTGCTACGTGCGTGCGTGCGTGTGAATGTATCCAGTGTACATGCATAAGAAGTGAAATCTCTTTAGTTTATACTTTTTTATTTTATCCCTATAATAAGTAAGCTAAACGATATTTTTGGTTTATGATAATATGTTCCTTTTAATTAATGTTATTATTGCGATAGGTACAAACAGTATAATCATTTTATCAATAGCTTTATTATAACAATTATTTGGTTTTGAATATAGAAGTTATATATTCACTAATTCATACACATATCTTACCGTGAGCAAATAACTTGAAAAGCAAATCTGACGTTCGTACCATGACATTTTTTAATACCGTAGTAAATGTAAAATCATTTCCTTTAAAATGTGTAAAGAAGTTGTTTCAATTCAATATATGATACTAAGCGGAATTATGTATAAAATAGTAATCTTAGTAAATATGCTGTTGAGGTTTTTTTGCGATATATATTCATCGATGATAAAAATGTTTGTGATTTCAATCTGTTACCTTTATATTTTATATTTTTGTGAAATAGTTTTAGTATATTTGATTGTTAAACGATTGTACCGAAGTGGAGCGCAGTTTGAAGCTGTTCGGGATCGATGATAAAGTTTTATTGATAATTGTGATCCTTAGATATTTTGAGATCTTGCCATTGTTCCGTTTTTAGCATTTAGGTGCTATCCTGATTCTTGGTACGCACTTATGTTCTGCCAGTTCACCACGTAACCGCATTTGTTATATTTGTAGAAATATTATATGAAGAGTAATTTAAGGTTAATCGGACAAATCTACTGTCTCAGAATGATATACGAACTTCTTAGTAAACCACGGATTCACCGTGGTAGTGCCGGGTACATCGTGTAACCTTATAGTTGTGACAGAGAGAAGATAACACGAGAGTGTCTGAGACTTGCGACTCAGATGTAGGTTTAAGGGGCACCCCTTTCGATGATCATCAACACTTCACACCTTCACCGCTCTGCCTCTCTCCGCCCAGTATAAATCATTCCCGATAATGGTTTACGCCATAATTACCAAAACAGTATTAATAATACAGAAATATTAAATCTTAGGTCCGTTGAGTAATGTTACAGCTACGTACGATGAATATGTCTTCATACGCATTGCGCTTTATACTAATCGGTGTTATAAGCTACCCTCCTATAACTATATTCTGCCATAAAACACCCACCCTATAACTACAACCTTATATATTTATATCCGTTATTTATAAAATTTATATTACAAAACACTGTTGGGATTACGAATGTTGTGGTTTATATTAAGACATGTATTTGCGTGTAATATTTTGTTTGGAAATTGTGTTCACAATAGATTCGTTTTCTAATATTTAGGTGTAGTGACGGAATTTGTTAAATTATCAAAGCCCCTACTTAAAACATTAGTGGGCTAGCTTTACAACTTATTTCATATCTTATCAAGAATCAAAACAGTTTTCATTATAATTTCGTAATCAATATAAAGATAACGTAGATAATAAATTTGCTTTAACTGTGATTGATTTTGTCGCGCAGTTCTATCATCAGGGCATCATTTAAAATGTAAGTAGATATGAATGTATAAAAATACTTCTATCATTGGGCTGTACTATGGGCAATGAAGCATTTAATATATTCAAACTTTATTTTAATGTTGCGCAGCCTAGTAACTGTACTGCACTTGATGTTAAGTACAGTATAATCCAAATCAACGGCAACTGACATTGAACAAAGATTCACTGTCAGTAACCGCTGTCATGCTCGTCTTTTCTTATAGTCAAGTTTAGCGTTATGGCCATAATCTCACCTTAACTTAAGTGACGTTACGTTCCAAGTTGGTACACAGTTTAAACCTGTGGAGGGACTGGCTCTCAAGTGCAACTGCCGGAAAACACCATCGGTGTTTGGCGGCATATTTTCAACTTGAGGGTGGTAGATAGCAGTGGCGAAGGGTGGAAGTTTGAAAAAGGGAAACCGGAGCGAAAATAAAAGTTCTTACCGAATAGAATATCAACTCTTCAACACCGTCACCGATGTTTTTATGGCGTTTAAAGACACAAATCCAATAAAACAAAACATTTTATTCAGTTCAAGCCATGAAAATCATCATTAAATGATAAGTTTTCGGAATTTGGTGTTTTAACTTTGCCCTCTGAATATATTCTTGATAATTTAATGTATGTCCGCAAAAACTTATCAAAGCTAGATTTCGTTAATTACTGTATACGCATACTACTGTAACATCTTAAACTATATATTTATGTTATTGGGCAGCAAACAGGCAGACGACCCATCTGATGTTAAATGGTTACCTGCAACCTGGTTAACTGCAACACCAGGAACATTACAGCAGTGTTGCCGACCATGGAGACCTATTTCAATTCCTTTTTGAAGGGCCTCATATCATAACCAAGGGGGAAATCCGTGCCGGGCAGTCCGTTCCAAAGATCTAATGTGCGTGGCAGGAATGTTCTAGAGAACCTAACTCTTTTCGCAACCCGGCCAGGTTTTAAAGTATGCGGATGGGCAGCTAGTCAACGGCGAGAGCCGCGACCTTGAAACCGTGATAAGGGCACCATATCAAATAGTTCCTCAGAGCGCTCCTCGTTGTATATGCGTTACAAAACACAGAGAAATCCTATGTCCCTACATAGTTCCAAGGACTCTAGACCGCGTGTTAGTAGGTGATCGCCGACAACACGGATGGCTCGCTTTTGCACTGAATCCAAAAGGGCAAGCTGGTTGGCAGGAGCACCGGCCCAGATGTGAGAGCAGTACTCCATGTGAGGCCGTACTTGCGTTTTGTTCAACACAAGCCGTTGCCTCGGTGTGAAGTATCGCTTGGACTGATTAAGAATACAAAGTTTTAGGGCTGCCAATTTGGCCTTGCTTTCCAAGTGCATGTGGAATTGTACATCACGAGATATATCGATAACAAGTGTCTCGATACTCTCCGAACCGGTAGTAGTTTTGATGTTTATAAGCGCCTTCTTAGGGTCTAAATTGAATTAAGATTTTTTATTTGTTTTACGGCTTATAGCTTCGAATTTCATACACTTGATTTTGAACACCATATAGAATGCAAGGCAGTCGAAAACACTTAATGACCTTTGGCCTACATATGGCCCTAAGTACTTACGTTTTGCCAATTTCTAAAAGGAAGCCGGCGGGAATCAACTTGTATGGACTTTTCGCCACTGGTAGATAGCCAGACAGGCATTAAAAAAAGCCCTACCACCATGCTATGGTTTCCTCACGATGTTTTCCTTCACCGAAAGCTCAAGCTCATTGTAGGTGATATATAGATATATATAATATATATATAGATATATTTTTCTCAAACGTTTATTGCAACATACCTACGACTTTGTTTGCCCGTTTATGTAACTTTTTTCAATACATCTTTGCTCCTATTGATGGTAGCATTATGTTAAATAGTCCCAAGGCTTCCTCAATGATTGCTCTATTAAATACAAAAATATGATGTCCGACTGGTAGTTCTTAAGATTAACGCGTTCAAACAAACAAACACACTTTTCTGCTTTGTAATATTAATTTAAACCTGTGTTAAAAACTAAGAGAATAGATTGCCGCCTTTGTTTTTTTATGACCGAAGTGTACTTTTAATTTGTGAATTTACACACTGTTTATATTTATAAGGAACTTAACTCAGAATTTGGTACATTTTATTTCCATTGACTCAATATCTATATATATATATATAGCTATAATTTTCTTAAATATAATAATACGGATGTTCGTAATTGACAGGTTGAAATTATAATTTAATACTTCTGAGAAGTACTACAAAAGTGCTGATACATAATAAATAAAAGTCTATAACGTCTATAGAACATATTATTATTAATAATCAAATCTATTTATGTAAATTTTAAAGGATGACAATGCCGTTATCAAATTTATCTGGTATCATAATATCGGATTTTGTACTAGACGTCGCGCTTTCCGAGAGGTGATAATATATTTTGGCAGTTTCACCGACATATTGTGTAGGCAGGTATATTACTTTCACTGTCTATAACGGCAGAAAGTTAAATGTTCATATGCTCAAACACAAACAATATATGATTCGACAAAATTGGAATCTACGCAATCGCAAGTGATTACAGGTCAGTTGGTAGTGTATATGGACCCCATTGGATAAATCAATGGATGTGAGTTCCTTCGGGATTTTTGTCTGTGTAAAGTTAAAAAATCTCTATTTTTGTAAATGCGGTATTGACACTTAAAAATTGTTTTACTGGTAATAAAGATACGATATTGTGTGATGATTATTTAAACAGTTAATACTTTGGACTTAACTCTGTTGTTATAATTTCTAAAAGTTATTGTTCTACAGGTTGAAATTTCATTGTCGTGTAAAAAAATATTGGATATCAAATATTGGTTGATAGTATAGATTACTTATAAATAAAGGCGCCTGTAGACCAAAACTGCAGTATTGTCGCATAGATTTATATGCCTCGCGCTGTACAATATGCACTAATTATTGATAAAGTCTTGTGACGTAAGGGAAACGCTTGTTATAAACCGACGTATCCACGTTTTTGCTCGAACAGCTATAAAGACGATTATTAATTTTTTTGAAATCCTTATATATTTTACTAGCTGTGCGTGCGACTTCGTTCGTATGGAACTGAAAATTATTTAGCTAATTTATGGCCTATGTTACTCTGAGATAATATACCATTCTAATGGTAAAATAATTTTTGAAAACGGTCCGTTTATTCGTTACAAACAATAATACAAATCTATCCTCTTTATAATATTAGTATAGATATATATTTTTTTTTATTATGCCAATATCGCATTTGTAGATGCATGTAGGCTAAATTTTGAATGATTAAAATGTATAAACAAGAGTTAAATCTATATATAATTTAGAATCTCCGTCTGTCTACTCTAAAATTTCTTAAGCTCATTATTATATGTTAGTATTATATTAAAGAGAATTACTTGAAAAGTGGTAAACTAAAATGATAATAAATTACAGGTAAAAGAAAAAAGAAAAAGAAGTTATTTTTAATTTAACAATGTTGGTTTGAGGTTACTTTGCGTGAATCGTCTTTGTCTGTTTGATAATTCAGTAGAACCTCTATAAGTCGAACATCAAGGGAGACGCTAAAAAATTCGAGTAGTAGAGTTTTCGACTTATCGACGTTCGACTTAACGAGGTTCTACTGTACATACATAAAAGTAATCATAACGTGGACGCGTTGATTACAGCTTTGACGCTGTGTCTTTTGTGGAACAATGATTTTCTGTGCGTACGTGTTTTTTTAAACTTGTTATCCAAGAACGTACAAACATAACTATTCAATTATATATTTCAATTCTTTCTTCAGATAATTCAATGTGTGTGTATTAATTGCAAGGATGGAGGAATGTCCCCGCGTTCCGGATTCTGACATTCTGGACTGATTTATTTCACCGCTAGGTCAAAGTGTAGTCAAACACTGCTTTAATATGTAGTAATTGTTTAACACTCGGAAGTAATTTCTTATTTCTATAATGGTCTATGAATGCGGACATGATACTTTCCGTCAACAATCAAAATTGGTACACTATTTGATTTTTAATGATTTCTATAATTATTATTGACAATTTTCATAATTTACTAGCTACTATTCGCTGACGCCCTGGAACTCGTTTGCGTTTTTCCTGTTGCCACCCCTGATAATAAAATTGATCCCTAGTAGATAGATATCTATGATTTGAAAGCATTATGTATGCTAATGGCTACATTTCAGATCTATTATAGGTCTGGTAGGTTTACATGTCTCGTGATGATCTCATACATAGACTAATTACAAAATAACGTAAGCTTTCTGTGTACAAATCTTCATAAAACTCGTCCAGGATATTTTAGTTAATTTTTTACATACACAGACAGACATTATATTCATAATGAATGTCCGGAATCAGAACTTCGGCAAGTATCGCACACACAGATAGATTTCCAGATTAATAAATGAATATAATTGTTATAATAAAGTGTAGTAAAAAATTACGTGTAAACAAATATGTAATTATTTATTTTTATTGTACCATATATTCCGAATTTTATCAAAGCCATTTTGAACAAGTTTATTAGTTACGTCACGCATCCACAGACGGCCATCAGTGATTTATGAAAGATTGTTCAATGCGTGGTATTTCTGTACCAATGTTGAAATTTCGAACCTACGAAATATCGAGTTTCTGTGTGATACAATAGATGCTACTGAAATTACATGTTACAACTGTATTTGTTCTTTGAATATGAATGAAATATCGTTTGATAGTTTTGTTAGTAACCTCAATTCGCTTCATTAAAATAAATGCAGCATTTTAATTTTATCAGCTACGTCGTTATCTGAAGTTGTAAAGTTAGACGATGTTATTAACGACATTTTGAATTTCTGAAAATTTTGTTTTTATTGATATCGCGATGACCTAACCATATAATTTTTAATAGACGGTATAAAGTAACTTTAATGGTGGTAGGACATGATCATCATACATCACGTATATTATTGACTATTATTTATTGAAGTGCTTCGTTTTGTGGTTATTGAATAAGACCGACGTGAAACGGTCGGTTATGTAACGCTCGCTCTGGTAAAGTCGGGTCGAGTCGACTAAGGAAGCGAGAGAGACATAGTCAACGCGTCACTGCCATACTCGCTCGGCGGGCGCTACCCGAGACGACATGACGCATAAGTCTCATTCAATATCGACATACACACCATATGTGCCGTGCCAATACGTTTTATTTAATACGTTACAGTTGTATTTCGCATTATAAACCTCGTACTAAAGGTCTTAAGTGCGCACAGTTTTTTTTTAATAAAAAGGCCTGATAGTAGCAAATACACCAATATATCATATATTTTTACCGATACATATCTTTAGGGTAGGTACAAATGAGACACAGCACTAGGTGCAGGTACACAGAATTCACTAATATGGGTTGCGTGTTTTGGTTCGAAATCAGTCAGTATATATTTAGTAATCTAGTATAGTCTGGTCAACAAGTACCAAAACGTGAAAAATAGACATAAAGTTCCTAAAAATATGAGCTATGGTTTATTGGATTCGGATTGACCTCTAGAAAAAAGGGTTTGAAGATTAGACCGCACGTAAAAAATTGCGCGATTGTTATTAATAAAATAAGATGAAATAATTAGTATTAAGTTTTTTGTTAATAATTTTATTTTTCATCATAGTTTGTTATTAACAAAAAACTAAATTGTCTATTTTTCACGTTTTTGAACTTGTTGACCTGATTAGTATGGTGATAAGAATCTGAATCCGATGGGGTTGTGACACATCTATGTATATGGTGAAAAATCCATCACAATAACATTCTTATGATTTGCTACATTTCGAGAGCAAACATTGTATACTCAGCTACCACGATTGCTGATTGCTCACATGACCGTGACATGAGACTCAACGCATTGATGATCTCGCTGGTTAACGTTGCTTTAGTTTATATTGTGCTTACCGTCATTGGTATAGCGCCTTAACTTTGCAGTGCTTTTATTTTAAAAAAACTAAGTTATTCTTTTAATAAAATCGCGATATCCATCTTTGAATACAAATTCGATGTCAATTTGAGTAAACCATTTTGTGAACGCGTGATGCTGTAAACTCATTCATTAGACGTGCGGTTGTGACTAGCATAATAAAATTAACTTTTTGTTTATGTGGACTACTGTAAATTGTTTTCTCATTTATAATAACTAATAACATTTTAATCTATTTAATATTATAAAGCGGAAAAGTTTGTTAGAATGAGCTAATCTTAGGAAATACCAGATGAATTTCAAAAATTATTTTTGTATTTGTTAGAGCAATAATTGAGCAAGGTTTTAACATCACGTTACCACCATTAGGAGGAAAGCTGTATTAAAAAAAGTTACAAAAACGGACATAAATTCATACTTCATACTTACTTAATAATATTATAAATGCGAAAGTGAGTTTGTTTGTTTTTTTTTTATTAATTAAAGTTTGACGTTATGGCCATAATCTCACCTGATCTTAAATGATGATACAGCCCAATTTGGTAAACACACTAAACCTGTGGAGGAACTGGCTCTGAAGTGCAGCTGCCGGAACTCATCTATTGGTATTTGGCGGCAGATTTTCAACTTGAGGTTGGTTGCTAGCGCCAGGCGGGCATTAGAAAAAGCCCTACCACCATGCAATGGCTTCCTCAATATGTTTTCCTTCACCGAAAGCTTAAGCTCATTGTAGGTGGTTGAATTCCAACTCATGACCCTTGACCCGAAGTCGTACACACTACCACTGAGCTATCATCGCTTCGAAGTATATAACGAAATATATATCATCGCTTGTTTGTTTGTTACGCTTTCACGCCTAAGTTCCTGAAAATATTTTGATGAATTTTGATAAAGAGATAGATTACTTTTCTTGCTTTTTTTTTTCGAACTGACATACGCTGTTAGCTCCAGGGGCTTTGACAGCTTCACCGAACTTTTTGGGGCAAGTGCTGAAGGCACTCAAACCCGAGGCAGCGGCCACAAGGGTGCCAAAACGGTCGAACCTCGGCTTAGGCTGCTGCCGGTAAATGAAAAAGATTCACGATCCTGACTAACCAACAGGTTTTGTCTTACAAATTTAGTGATCCTAACAACGACCTTATTAGGTAAGCAGCTCAGGGCCGCGAGGGTAGTCCTTTACAGAACCGTGTACTTAACGTGTGAGTGTGCACGAATGGTATGCGGTGTGATGGTGTACTCTTAGTGATGTAGATGGTCACTGTATCGCGCGAGCAGAGTCACTCGAGGGCTCCTATTCGGAGGATCGAACCTAGGCTCGGGCGTCTGCGCTCGGCCTCGGCGGCGAGGACGTCGGTTGCGCGGACGTGTGCGCGGACACGAGCGATTGCTGGAGACAGCAGGGAGAAGCGCGTTTAATCTCGTTATTTTATCGACGGGGTCGGAGAAGCAATTGCGTGGCCGGCGCGCAAAGCCTTTGGCGTGCGAATTGGAAGTGTAGCTAACTGCGTGTATTATTTTGGGGTAACTTTTTCTTGCGATAACCTTATAGGAAGTGGGGCAAAGAGAGGGATAAACTTTGTATGAACGTTTTTATTGCGTCATCCGATTTGTTTGACAAAATCAATATTAACACGAGCGAGGCCGCAGGTAAAAGCTAGTGATTAAATAAAATTTTACTTCCACACTGACAAAGTCTCGGGCACAAGTTACAAGTTTGTATATATACGTTTAGGTATAAAAAAGCCTGCTATTTTTTACATTTTCTGTCTCGAGTCTAATAATATGTACAAATAAACATGGAAATAGACCTCGTTATGTACAAATTTATTATTTAGGATTCGAGTACATTAAGTAATATGAGTTTGTAAGATTGGCAGCTGACGATTGGTCGCTAAACTTATATTTGCTACTTCGTGACATTGAATTTATAAAATTTGTTTTGTTTTAGGTGTAAGGATAAGCCGTATCCAGAATTGATGCCGACAACGAGTGTTGTTATTGTCTTCCATAATGAAGCATGGACCACACTAATGAGAACGATTTGGAGCACAATTAATCGATCGCCGAGAGCGTTGCTCAAGGAAATTATAATTGTCGACGATGCTAGTGAAAAAGGTAATTATAACACACATTTATTATACAAGTATTCTACTTGATACGGATATTTTCCATACAAATTACAACAAGTATACAATGGACGCATACAAAAAGTGTTTGATTTGATAATTTTGGTTTGGGACGTAAATCGAAAAAAGTTGAATGTTGAATGTTTATGTTATTATATTTGTTTTTCATGTTTAATATAAAGTCAAAGACCAACAAAACAATTATGTATATTGAAAGCGAAATTATTGTTGGCATGTTATAAATCACAGATTACTTGTTTGTAACTTAAATTCATTGACATTTAGTCACGATAAAGAAAACCAGTTCCAATCTGATGTATTCTTGATTAAAAAATCGGGCCATTGCGAATATTTAAATAAATCAAGAATCTTAATTTTGACCAAATAATTTTATAGGTATTAATTTAGTATTTTTATCTCTCTTAATGCGTTAACCTTGATATTACTTTTTTTAAGATCTCAATGACAAATTCAAGTGTATCACATTTTCTGATATAATAATTTATGCATATTGCTTTATTGGCCAAAATGAAGAATCACAATCACCTTGGAATAACATCTTGACTAATGTACATTTGCCAAAAATGTTGGGTATAATACTGTATACCAATAGATTCTTACTAATTATACCTTTAAATATTTTAATCGGGTTGTGTTCACGTTATTATGTAAACCTGAGTTTTCTTTGTGGTCGAATTCGACCATAATTATTATGAAAGTAAAGTGCGTCAATACTTACTAAACAAAAGTAAAAATCAGTTAACAGAGAAGTAAAAGGCATTGAATTATTTCATCTTTACCTATTTATATATGTAGCAGCTAGCTGACTTGCAGATCTTGTTCAAACCTTTTGCAGTAGTCGAATATCTCGACCAAAGAGCCGTCTATCCCATTCAGAGATAGAGTCACTTATCGAGAGAAAAAATATTTTATTTCTTAATTGGGAACAAACTATATTAATGTACAACGTTTTATTAAAATGCACTATGTTCCCGAAATTAACGTCATGAACATCTATAAACCAGGTTTTCATTAGTAAAGGTGATGTAATCTTTATATATAAAATTTTTGTGTCACGTTGTTTGTCTGCAATAAACTCCTAAACTACGAAGGAACCGATTTTCATCAAATTTTGCACAGTGTGTGCAGTTTGATCCAACTTGAGAGATAGGATATTTTACTATGAATATTAAATTTACTCAACAGAACATCTAGGCACCAAATTAGAAGAGTATATAAAAACGCTGCCCGTCTCTACCCGGCTTTTCCGGACCGAAAATCGTTCGGGACTGATCAGGGCGCGTCTCCTGGGTGCTAAGCACGTGCTCGGTGACGTCATCACGTTCCTTGACGCTCATTGTGAATGCACAGGTAAGAGATTCTCATTGATTTATTTTATATATGCGACAGCACCTTCAATTTTGGATCAATAGGGAATTTGAGGTTGTTGGGATGGGTGGTCTTCCAGTAAGTAAGTAGTTTTACTGCCTACAGATATTGAGCACAGCAATTGAATAAGTTATAAATTAAACTGATACGGACAGCCATTAATTGCAACTGTGTTGACTGTCAACTTAATATAAAAAAAAAAATTCTTACTGTTGTACATATTTTTATAAATTTCGTTCGTAAGGCTATGGAAATGAATGATATAAAAGTGTACAGCTTACGGATATTTTAGCTCGAAAAAGAAACCCAAAAAACTTGTTAATGTAAAAATATATTACTACGCATTAAAAGGTTAAACGCATTGCCGATTTGTGATAGAAACTCTTAAAGTGCAATCGTCTTTATTTATTTTTTAAATAATATTATTAATTTGTTAATATATATCTTGTCTGATCCTATCTGATAGTGTGGTCAATGACGTAATATTTTAAACATAGAATTGTTGTAATTATCAGGGTAGCTAAAAACCAATAATGGATTCGAATGATCATAGTTCAAAGTGGTATCTAAACTAATTACCGCTCAATAACTATTGCATTAATCATACTAAATTTATCTCATTAAACTTTAACGAGATGAAGGTGAAGGAAAATATCACGAGGAAACCATATCAGGGTGTGGTAGGACTTTTGCCTGCCTGGCTAGCTACTGACACAAGTTGAAAATCTACCGCCAAGTACCAGTAGGTGTGTTCTGGCAGTTTCACTTGAAAGCCAGTCCCTCCACAGGTTTAGTGTGTTTACCAACTCGGGCCGTATCGTAACTTAAGATCGGGTGAGATTATGGTCATAACGCTAAAATTTTAACTATAAAAAAATAGAAGATGCTAGGGATCCGCACTTAGTAGTAAATTGTGTGAGATGTATACGTGTGGGTGTTAAAGGTTATCTGTACATTTTCTCATAGTGATTACTTTTTTATTGCATTTTCTCTAAATTTGTTCATTAGTTGTTACAGGCCTTGCACTGACTTAATTAGTCTTTAAATTTGGTCCCAAAAAGTTTTTCCAGGGAACTAATATTAGTAACTAGAAATTGAAGTACTAACTAATATTAATTGAGTTGGTAGCCCGATATACTAAGGTGGCCACGGGCTGACTTAATAAGTCTTTCAATTTGATCTTTAAAAAGTTATTTCAGGGAACAATTAAGTTAGTCTGTGAAGTACTAACTCAATTTTATATCAGTTGGTAGCCCGATATACTAAGGTGGCTACGGGCTGACTTAATAAGTCTTTCAATTTGATCTTTAAAAAGTTATTTCAGGGAAAAATTAGCTTAGTCTGTGAAGTGATAACTCAATTTTAATTGAATTTGTAGCCCGATAAACTAAGGTGGTCTCGCGGTGAGTTAATAGGTCTTTCAATTTGGTCCCTAAAAAGTTATTTCAGGGAACAATTAACTGAATTTGTAAAGTAATAACTCAATTTTAATTGAATTTGTAGCCCGATAAACTAAGATGCTCTCGCGGTGAGTTAATAGGTCTTTCTATGTGGTCCCTAAAAAGTTATTTCAGGGAACAATTAAGTGAATCTGTGAAGTGATAACACAATTTTAATTGAATTGGTAGCCTGATAAACTAAGGTGATTTTATTTATCTATTAAGGCTTCTGGGTCTTTGAGTGTCGCCGTCTTCTCTTTTAAAAGGTATTTTGAGGACATTCTCTGGGCTATCGCTATGCGGTGGTCACGACCCAGTCGAGTGTAGATCTTTACCACACCACTTGATTACTATATACACCGGCTAATCACAGAACGCAACACATCTGAGTATCATTATGGCAGTGTTACACTTCAGACCTTTTTTTCGTGGTAAAGAACAATTTACTTATTCCCTCACGCACCGCGTGAAAAACATTTCCCAGTCGTAAGTTAAGGCAGAAGAGATATGTGACGAATCACCGGGTAACAAGCACCATCAAATACCCACTAAAACGCTATGACGATACTTCAGTCTTTCGTATTGCCAGAGATCAGAGACAGCTTTCACACTTCTTTTAGTGACACTTATGCCCCTAGCCAGGTTATCTTGCAACAGTTGCTTAGGTAAACAAAAAACAAAAATGTATGAGATGACATATTTTAACATGTGTCATCTCACAAATATTTGCATCGTCTTTACGTTTGAAATTGTTGTCAGACAGGCAGCTTGGTTGGAGGCACTGCTGTAATGTAGTCGTGATCCAATCGGACACAATTATTGTGGCCCATAGGCCTGGAATAACCCATCATAATTTAGCTGTCTGCATCTACGAATATGCTCGGAGTTGGTCACTTGAATAAAGTATATATATATATATATTAATATTAAATAAGTTGAATTTCGTGAGGCTATATATACCTAAGATATTTAATTACCAATGATACTGTATTTTATAGCAGTGTATTCAGCTGGTAATGTGTAAGGTTAATTGTAATACAATTGGGCTTAATAATAGAAGTATTCCTGTAATGGTATTGTGAAAACCATACAATACATATATGCTTGTTTTGACAAATGTCGCATTAATGAATGAATATGTACACTGGCGAGCTTAATGCCATAAAGCATTTTCTTTCAGCTAACTAGCATGTTACCATTCGTTTTCAAAATTTTCCATTGATTCATGAATGTTACGGTCAAGAATATACATGTACGGTGAAAAATAACATAACAATGTGAAAGTTTGAGAATTGATTTAATTATATAAAGTAGTGATGACAAGAACACAGAATCATAGATTTCTTAACCTCCGAACTGGTCAATCTGTCGAGTGCTGGTCAGTCGATTAAACTCGTTTCTTTCCATTCTAGAGGCATTTATCTAGCATAATACCACACTACATAATATTACAGAGTCCTATAATAGGTCTCTTGTTAATATGAAACTATTTCAAAGTCTGTGTAAAATAAAGCTTTTAGTTTCTTAATTAGAACATTTTGGACGTTGGCTATTTAACAATATAAAGTTCACCTAAGATTTATAAATGTGACTAAACTAGCTCGTGCGTGCGACTTTGGTTTTTTTTTTCTTTTAGACTACGTATGGTACATAGATTACATACAACATTTAATCATTGCTTTAGTATTGTTTTGTCAAACTATTATCGTATGTATCTTTTTCTATCACAGAGGGATGGCTAGAGCCCTTACTAGCTCGTATCGTGGAAGATCGCACCACAGTCGTTTGCCCTATCATTGACGTCATATCGGACACTACCTTCGAGTACATACAAGCTTCGGATATGACGTGGGGAGGATTTAATTGGAAACTTAACTTCAGATGGTAAGTAAGCAATGATTTTGTAACAGTAGTAGTAAGTAGGTAATATAAATTTATCTTGTGTGACAAAATAAGATTATACTATTTTTTGTTATTTATTATTACTGTTAGTTTTGAAGCGATGATAGCTCAGTTAGTTGTGTGACGTACGCCGCGTCAATGGACGTGAGTTCGAATCCCTACAAGGAGTTTATGCTTTCGGTGAAGAAACACATCGTATTGAAACTATAGCATGGTGGTAGGGCTTTTTCTAATGCTCCCTCAATATCAAAATCTGTCGCCAAATAACTATAGGTGTCTTCTGGTAGTTGTACTTGAGATACAGTTCCTACGCTAGGCTTAGTGTGTCCATCATCTCGGGCCATATCGTCCTTTAACATCAGATTGTGATTATAACGGTAAACTATAAAAATTGCATCAATATATATTACTATTTACACCCTTTTTTATTATATAAATTCCTACACACTAACCAACCCTAGAGTGAAATCTATAAAGTGTCTCAGCTTTACATCTCAACATTAATGTAGCTAAAATGTAGGGGTGAATAACAGATATGAACTTCGATAAACCGTTAAGTCATAAGAACTGTGTACCAATTAAAATAAAACTAATTTGAACAGATTTTATCGCGGTTATTTATTAATTTTGATCCCGACGTTTCAACATGTACAACAAGACACAGTAACATGAACTTTTCTGGACAACCTACACCTCAGTCCGCCCCGTGACAACGAAGGCTGAAAAGCTATCGAAACGTCGGGATCAAAATTAATAAATAACCGCAATAAAATCCGTTTAAATTAGTTTAATTTCAATGAATAATATTCGCGTATACATAAGAAATCATTATAACTGTGTACCAAGTATTGTATAGGAACGGAAAATTTATATTTATTGTTTTTACCATCTTCAATACCTATCTAAAGTTAAAGTGTGCTTGAATGATACACGTCAATGTGACAATATTTACAAATGGGACTTTGACCTTTTTAAAATCTTCAAAATAAATGTAAATAATTAAATATACAATGAAAACATGCTTATACATCTGTACGTTTATTTACAGAATGAAAAATCATATTATTGTTTTGATAAATATACAAAATGGCCTTGTATAAACTAGGGGATTGGTTACCTGGTGTGTCGATTATTTTTCTTAAAGGTCGTGGATGAATTGATTTCTCTCATTTTAGTTATAGGATTTTATTTGAGATTTAATATGTTACTTCAATAGTTTCTTTACTATTAAATGACTTGAACATATTTTAAGAGTTTATCTAGTCTTAGCAGAGAATTGTGTTACGTATTAGCGAATAAATCACTAGAGATATTATTTTTATATAACAATCAGTTAATGGTTAAATAAAGTGGCTTATTACAGTGTATTTGAATAATTGTTTCTGTACAATAATGTAGAGTTTATTATAAAATCTTTAAACGTAATTTGACGTGATTTTGTTTTGATTTGTTGCATAATATTTTTGAAGGTAGTATTGCATTAGGTATTTGTGCACTTCTGAGATGGAGAAAAAGGACTAGACTCGTATGATCGTCACGCTCAGAAATTCAGATGTTATAGTGTACATGTACGTGTATATTGTTTATAAGTTTCAGAAATTGAGAAGTTTTCACTTCTGACGTGCATTCCTACGACTGACAGTTCTTTTTGTAATCGTATACGATGGATTTCAATGAATATTCGTTTTCATAGAGGACGAAGTGTGAAAAAGAATAAACAGTAGTGTAACCAGTATAAATATTCACCGTATCATTGTACATCTTATTTATCATAAGGTATATTTGAATGGCCGTGTTCTATACATTTGCGTATCGTTTAAAAGGCTGAGTATTTTTTGTACCTATCTCGGTACATTCTTAAAGTTTTAAATATTTGCACCACCAATGGTCAATAATTTCAACGAATATGTCTATTTTATATAGTTTTCTATGTTCTAAAGGTCGTTTGCGTAACTTTATTCAATGAACAATTCAGGTTACAAACCATAAATGATGACTGTATGGATAATCGCTAAAATAAATTAGATAATGTGGATAATAAAAGACAACCATAATTCATACTGATCAAACACGTAACGTCACACATGAATTTTATTCTTTGTATATGTAGCGTTTTACCGTTATCTAGTACATTATTAACAGTTTCGTATTTTTATACTTATTATCAGAAAATGTCAAGTTCACACATAATCGGATAGTACATGAGAATATTGTATTCAGCGTTTTTCGTATGACAACTGTGTACTATGTTGTATATTGATACTCTTGTAATAAATAAATTTTACTCGATGTTAAGGATACCAGTCAAAATCGAGACTGGCTCTCAAGTATAGCAGCCAGAACACAGGTATATAGGCAATTCACGTTACATTTTCAACTTATGTGTGGTGGCTTGCCATGCAAAATATGCCATTCCATGAAAGCAAAATAAAATCAAGTATCCGATTTGTCGTTTTATTGTTTAAAACAAAGAAAAACATGGATTATTTTGCTTAAATTCAGGTATCGAGTGCCGGAACGTGAAATGGCTCGCAGAGGCGGTGATCGGACAGCGCCTCTGCGGACACCCACAATGGCCGGAGGTCTATTCGCAATCGACAAGGAATATTTCTATAAAATTGGTTCATACGACGAAGGCATGGACATTTGGGGCGGCGAGAATCTCGAGATGAGTTTCAGGGTAAATTCACAACTGATAATATCTAATCCTAGTTTCTGCATAGAACTGTACATAATTTTGTACTTGCACCTAATGATTCTTTTTTAAGGGTATAAACGTTTTGTTTAGGTTCTATTTTTCAGGCTTTACGATGTTTTTAGTATTTTCGAAAATATTAAAAGTTGTATACGTAAAGGGTCGTCTCATTTGACAATAAATAAGATACAATTCAACAGCTCATAATTAAGAAGGGTTTCTGAATAAAAAAAAATTGTAATAATAAAGCATCTTAGTAAAGGATTGACTGCAGCATATAAAACAGAATGCTACATATAATTTACTATTCAGAAAAAAATAAATCTGAATTATATGCAGTTTCAATAGGGTTAATCGCGTAACATGGAACATAGTTTGTAAATGCACAGAATGAAATTTGACTTTGTAAATCATTGTTGACACTACAAAAATTATGAATATGGAAAAATGTTGGACGGACTTTCGATATAGAAGTTTATATTATAGAAATACTCGCTAGCAATTTACCAAATACTGTAGACAAGATTGGAGACGTGTAGAATAAATTAAAACTAACCTGGTATACCACCTGTACGATTACTGTTACAATGAGAAAAAGATGATTATGCTTTTACAGTAATGAGAAGGGTTAGGAATCGTTCGCGAAATACGAGAACTCCCTTTTATAGATCGTTACAAGATGCTTATAGAAGCAGAAATAGACGCAAGTGTTTATACACTTTAAAAAAGTTATCGTTTTTAAACAATTATTTATGAGTAGAGCGAACAATCTAACTTTCACTTCGATTACTTTCGAGACAGTAGATAAAAATAAATCAGACATTTTGTGCATACCTGGAAAAGATTTCTATAAGAATGTGTATTAATTTAAAAAAAGCTAAACTGTTGTGTTATATAATTTTCTATAATCATCTAAATATTTAGTATTGGAAATGCAAAGCCGTGCACTAAAATTTACAACTGTTTTTAATTTACGTAGATAAATCCATTTACGGCTGTCCTTATAAAATTAGGCACAGCAAGATTGCTCTGAATCAGTAATCTCCGTACAGTCCCCACATGTTTGCTAGAGATCGGGAACCGCTTTGTTTTAATTGGGAATAATTGGCAACCCTTAGGGTTAGTGTTAGCGAGTTAGGGAAAATGTTAGGGAATAAGTCCACGTTTTAGGGAATTAGGGTAAGTTATAGGGAATTACGTTAAGTATTACAGAGTTAGGGTAAGTGTTAGGGAGTTAAAGTACGTGTAAGCAGAATTTGAAACGTTAATATGGGGTGGGTGAAGGTATGGCAGTGCGGTGGCGTGCTTGAGATCGTGCCGTGCTCACACGTGGGCCACGTGTTCCGGGACAAGTCGCCGTACTCGTTCCCGGGCGGTGTGCAGAACGTGGTCCTGAAAAACGCGGCTCGCGTCGCCGAAGTCTGGATGGACGAGTGGGGGGATTTCTATTACGCCATGAACCCAGGTTCGGACGTGGACTGTCTACGTGCCATATCTGTTCACATTTTGATGTATAAACAACTAGCTGTGTCCACGACTCCGTTCACGTAGAACTATAATTTTATTTAATAATTTTCATAAACAAAAAAAATTATATAGCCTATGTTACTCGGGGCTTATGTACATTCTAACGGTGTAAGAATTTTCAAAATCGGTCCAGTAGTTCTTGATATTATTCGTTACAAACAAAAACACAAATCTTTCCTCTTTATTAAAATATTTGTCTAGATAAACATTACCAAAAATAACAATATATATACATTACATATCGATAAATTTTAAATAGAGTTACTAAATATATAAGCCCCTTCAAGTCATTAACTTTGTTTAGTAACTAGGTTCTAATGTTTTATTTATCCATTTAGACCTGTATGACAACAATGACCACCGACGATGAATGTTGGATATCTCTGTAGTTACCGTTGCTTTTGATTTGTACTGTGTTTACAATTAGGAACAGTGCCATCAATTAGCAGTGCAGCATTAGAAAAAATATAAATAACTAAAATAATCTTAATGTAATTGTTGACCACATATCTATTTCTATTAAAATAAATTTCTTATAACTTGCACTCAGTGCGAAGAGATCATAAATTGTAATATTTTTTTCTATACATGGAATTTTGCCAATTTTTGAAATTACTTCTCAAATGTTCAGTAGGTTGTAGAATACGTGAAAGCAAAACATAAATTCATAAGGTTTGTAAGCTCTTCTTCTTGTTGTCAATATCATATACTAAATTCTTTAAGAGTTTATCTAGAATCCAAGAAATAAATCTCTTATAAAAAAATATATATATAATAAATTGGTATATTAATATTAATACGAGTATATAATAAATTTATATATTAAGACATGTTTAATATATTCTATCGTAAATGATACGCGATTAAAAGTTTTCAAAACGTGAACAGTTCTGGTACAATAAAGTTTTGTTGTGGCTTGGGTTACATTAAACTAACATATAGCGTTGTGTGTGTTATTTTTTTTAATAATCATTAACATTCGTGAATTAGCTCGTAAAGTGACATTAACCGGCATTGCAGCTGCATTAAAATGTTGTATGAGTATTTTAATTTTGCTCGCTTTTTATATATTTCTTCCTTTCAGTTTACATTTTTCTTCTTTCATGTCATTTTCATATTTTTATCGTGAAAACTATTTCATTTTCCTCAGTGATCGTTTTTGTGAATTAATTAATCAACTTTAAAACTACGGACGTTACGAATATTTTTGTAGAAGTAAGTTAATTATTGAATAAAGAGAAATTATTTAAATCAATAGATAATTCTCTACACAATCCGAGTTGTAGATACTTATAATATTTTTCATAGAATTATCCTGAGAAATTAATTAGGCACTATTTTAACTTTTATACATGAATGAATCTTAGTTTGCTTTGGATTATTATTAGTTTAATTTAATTGGTCAGTATTTCCTCATTCGATGCCATTCATATCCGAAATTAATTCTAAGATATCTATCGAATACGAGTACGTTTTCGGATATCCGATAATAATATAACAGATACCGGTCAGGGTTAAAGTAGTCTATGGCGCCCTTTAAAAAACCCAACTTATTCTATTTAAGTTATTTTCATTTCCAATAACCGTTCTCATATTGCATGGTTTACAATTTTCCCCCATTTTTTATAATGGGCTATTTCTTTTATATTTTTGTTTCAATTTTATTTTTAATTTCTGCTTCTCGTTGATGCAGAAGCAATGAAGAATATGACAATGAGATAATATTACCCACAGCAATCCTTTTTGGTCAAGAGCTATTATTGCTATTATATTAATTTACAATTAAAATTGCACTTAAAGCGGTCAGTCGATAATATCGAAATAACAATCCATATAGCTCTTGGCCAAATTTCATGGCTTAATAGATTTTAAATGTATTTATTTGTGTACCGCGATTATTGTATACATTTTTAATAATTCATATATCAATCCAATATAATTCTAATGGGGTCACATTTTATTCGTTTACGTCCCAGCATAACCTGCATCGAGAATTTATCATATAACCTATACTTATTGTGTTTGTCCTATTTATGTGTATTTTATTTGGTACTAATACGTATTAATAATCGCTATATATTGATTATATTTTAATACTTTATTACTAAAGCTTATTATAATATGTAATGGTAACACAGAAAATGAGATTCAGTTTTACCATTAAGCTTAACGATATCCATTATTATAATTTTGTAATATTTCAGTGCATATAATAAAAATACGTTTCAAGAAGATTTTTTTGGATATATTATCAATAAAATAATACGTGGATATCGGTATATAGACACAGGCGGTACTAACCTATCATTTGCAATTGATGAAAAATAAAATAAAATAATTGTGGTAAACGTTAAATAAAAGGTTAAATATATAGTGTAAAACCATATATAGCGACATTTAAGGGACTGTGCATTTTATGAGGTTGTTTACACTTGTTAAATGGAGATAACAAGCTAAACCAAAGAAAGTCAGGTATTTTTTGCGTATTAACGAGTTGTTGCTCTTGTTGAATGGAGTTTACACTGTACTAAATGTGGTAAAATGGGATTATAAAAAATTACTCGTAATCGAACATCGGTCTGTAGTTGTTTCTTTTTACTATCGCTTTTATGTTTCATTGAGTTAGAAATCGTAACGATAAAGAAGTTTTCACTTCATAAATGTGTATTGCCTATAACGATTATCGGATTTAGCTTTTTTTATAACGGTTTCTTCAATGTCATTATATCAGGTTTCAACTGTACGTACTGATATTAGTATGGTGAATGTGCAAATGGTGGGTCGGTTGGTGTGTATACGGGGTTGCTAACCGGGCGTGTGGTCGGACGGTATGTGCGCGGGGGGGGGCAGGTGTGGATGTGCGGCGGCACGCTGGAGATAGCGCCGTGCTCGCACGTCGGGCACGTGTTCCGCAAGACCACGCCGTACTCGTTCCCCGGCGGCACCGGCCGCGTCGTCAACCACAACAACGCTCGCCTCGCCGAAGTCTGGCTCGATGACTGGAAGCACTTCTACTACAATATTAACCCAGGTTGACAACACTTCGACCGCTTTCAATCACACTCGATCTTACTGTATTTACAACCGACTTCAAAAGGACGAGGTTATCGATTCGTTTGTCCTTTCTTAACTCGGAACTTTCTCTTGTCAAGTATGTTTTATTCCAAAGGGAGTATTTACAAAGAGTTCCTATTTTAATTTCATTAGCATTGCACCTTTATTGGTATTGAACTCTTCATAATCGAAGAGAAAATTTAATAGTGTTGAAATTTTGGTACCACACTCCAAGAATAAGTAGGTTCATAAAAGTGGCCAAGAATGTTTTGGACCGATTTGGTCTTCAATAGCATAACGAACTCTTTTTAGTAGATGTTTTAGAATAATGTTTTTGAAGTATACAGTCTCTTGCAAAGAATCACCTAAGTAAAGTTTGGTAGTAAGACAATACTTCACCCAATCTATTAGAACCGTGTTAAGCTAGGCGCGGTAAATCGCCCTTTTTAATAGAATCTCTGTTTTCACTTTATTTTCTAATCAAATAAAATATAGGAACCATATACTCACGAAGGATGCAGTCTTAACTTTTGATGCTTTCGACATATTAAAATAGACGTCATTTTCTGAAACTTGAGTTAATTAAATTCAAAGAGTTTATATCATAATATGCAATTGTTTTCTAATTTTTCTCATACATTTACAAATAGTAAATCATTTTTCAACTATATTTATGTTAAAATACATAGGCACTTTCAAAATATTTATAACAACAATTTATAATAATATAAAAAATATCATATATTTAGTTAATTTAGAAAGTTAACTATCTAATAAAGTTGTAAATCGAATAAGTAGTTAATGCAAAAACGTTGAAATACCATATCGATAATTTCTTATGTAATTTCTCTTAGATGACCGACATGATGCTTGGTACAACAAGTCACCAGGCTACCTCCTAAAATTTATTGTTACTTGCGTTTTGTGTATTGTTGCTATACGATAAATCCAAGTTTTACATTTTGGTTTATTAAACATTCTTTTATAACTGTCAAAGAAATAATAATAAATCTTGAGTTGACGCATCTGTTCAAACATTTTATTTAGAAATGACTAAAACAAACGTCATAGAAAATTTATATTTTAATGTTTGCTTTTTAATTCTGTTAAGACATTTAAATATGTAATGGGAAACTTGCACATGCCTTATTTTCTTGTGTTTCTTAAACACTTAAAGCATACCTAAAGTTATATATATATATATGCAAGTGAATAGTATATTTTCTGAAGTTAGTGGGAAAACGCTCACTGATTTGATATTATTCCGTATGACATCAATTTTATATGTCGATCAATATTATTTACCAACAGTGGTAGCTTTCTATGGAAACAATATGTTTTCAGTACTACCTAATAAGTTTACTGATTTATATAAGACTTATAATGATATAATTTATTGATAAAAATCTCTACTGGCCACCATGCCACTTTCACCAAGTCTCTTGACAAAAATTTCATCATGCTTTAAGAGCATTAGTAGAAGAATTTAACTTCTCCGAAATTTGTTCTATGACGTTGAATGAATAATCATCGTAAGAGTTTCTTGAATTAGTTTTGATAAAGTAATTTGCCCTTTAAAGAAATGAGTTTTAATGTTTGTTTCAATATTAGTGAATGAATTAATAATGAAATGATGTGATTTTGCGTTAGTTTGTGCTAGATTTAAGTTTATGTATGTTAATATTGAAATCTATAAACTTACATCAATCACGCCAATACTACTGAACTTATCTGGATGGGATGGATGGGAACCATTCGAAGTAGAAATGTTATTAGATTGTTTTAGGCTACTTAGTTTTCCATTGGCCATTTGTATTTTGTTTTCAATTCACTTTTGTATTTTGTATTTTAAAATAAACTTTTTACTAATGGTATTTCCACAACTACTATTATTAAATACAATTAAATTTATATAAACAGTATATGTTTTATAATTTACATCACCGCATAATAATATGGTTAAGATCAAGTGAAATTGAAAGTGGGTAAATCGAACGATACCAAACATCAAGATTACTTTTAACGGAAAAAAATGTTTTAGAACCAGTAAACTCTTAATTCTTTTTAATGAATTCGTTTATTTGTAATCTTGATTAAATATTTACAAAACTAAACCTTTTCTGATTCTGAAATGATATATTATAATTAATGCATGTCGATTACCATATATAAATGTTATTATTTTTATTAATTTTGCAACAACATTCACTAACAAGTAACAACCGCTCGTTAAATGGAATTAATGCTTGACTAACTGGATTATTTGAAATTAAATTTAACACTTTTATTGCAGTGACTTTTACGATTTTCCATAAAAATATGCAACATGATATTTGCCGTGTCACAATTCACGAATTGGTTAAACCTAAGTAAAAGTATCTTAATTTTTTTATATACTTACAAGTACGTCAAGTTTTTGGTTGGATCATCATATTAAGACCGATAATGCCTTGTTATCTATAAATTTATAAAAAAAAAAACTAACGAGCACTAAATTTTATAATGGTATATTTTTGTGATTTTTTATAATTAACTACTTTAATGAATCGAGGAATCTAAAACTGTTCATTATTTACGCATTAAAGATGGAATTTAGTAAAGTTTTCTGTAAAAGTTTCTTCATCCAATTCTTGCTCACAACTCTATTGTGATAATCAGGTGCCTTGAACGTGCCCGTCGGTGACGTCACGGAGCGGAAAGCGCTCCGCGACCGACTCAAGTGCAAGAGCTTCAGATGGTATCTTGAGAACATTTACCCGGAGAGTCAGATGCCGCTCGAATACTATTATCTCGGAGAGGTAATCATCAAATATCATGCGTATCAGTTACTTCACTAATATGAAAATATAGCTTAAAAAAGTGATTAAGTTAAAAACTGAAACGCAATATAATAATATTTGTTTCCAATAAATTAGAATTCCATCTTTAGATATTCTTTAGATTATTTCGACATCAACAAATACTAGTTATCTATTCACCTTCATTATGGATAATAAACGGTTCATCTAATAATTTGTTTAACAAGGTAAGTTTAACAATAATAAGTTTAACCATAATTAGAAAATAGTGATAAAAATAAACAAATTGATAGATAGAAAAAAAAACTTTACGATTGTAGTAGGTAGATAATACTACATCATTTTACTGTCGACATGGTTATAATGAATTAATGTTTATTCCGACTAAACTGTTTTACATTATTCAACTTATAAATAAAATTATTATAATATTGATATTAGCATTACCGCGTTTTGTGATTTTTGGAATCGATGAATCTAGATAATTATTTTAAAAATATCCTCGTGCTTATAATATAGTTTCGTCTTTGGAAAAAAATTGTTACAACAATAATACAACTTGTTCTGTAAATATGTTAGTATGTTACAAAAAATATACAAAAGAATTACAATTCGAAGTTCGTTTAGCAATCGTTAGAATTTTGTGATATTATTTTCGTATACTTATAGGTATTTTAAATTCTGCTGCATTGTGTACTCACCTTTATCGCAAAGCAAATTAATTTCAGTTCGGTGACGTAGTGCTATTATATATGTACGCTATTTATTTTCTAATGTTAACTCAAGTGTTCCGACCGTTTTCAGATACGTAACGCTGAAACTTCGAACTGTTTGGACACGCTCGGGGGCAAGGCCGGCCAGCCGCTCGGCATGGGTTATTGCCACGGCATGGGAGGGAATCAAGTAAGAATTACAGAAAATCAATTCAAACATAAAGGTTTAGTTTTAGAGCTGCAATCTCACCTCCGCCACGTTTCTCATATTAACTGACAATATGGCCCAAGATCAGTGGTGGATTCCACTTTCCCCCATGTAGGCTATTCAAATTTTGCCTTCTCTACCTACCACTACAATTAGATTCCACATAAGACTACATAAATTGTAGGAAAAGAAACGATATAAGACTTAGATCTAAGTGGTAAAACATACTATCTAGCAAGATTTAAGTATGTGGACCAGTGGCGAAGAGTGGAAATTTGAAAAAGGGAAGCCGGAGCAAAAAGAAAGTTCTAACCTAACAGAAAATCAGCTCTAAACCACCGTCATCGATGTTTTTATGGCGATTAAAGACGCATAACCTCAATAAAATAAAACATTTTATTCAGTTTACGACTGCGAGTCAACAAAGTTATTTTTACTATAAAACATATGGAAATGTTTAACAAATCCGTCTCGCCTCTATATTGATTTTCATATCCGAAAAGCATGGCTTCATTGGATTACATGCTTTTTATTTTCAAAAAGAAATTTGTTTAACTGTTATATTTTATGTGAATTAAGGCCTTATGTTGACTTACCAAATTGAAACAAAATTACCGTTAACTTACACTTATTCGCTATTAATCACTAATCTTAGTTTATTGTATCACATTAAACAATCTCAAAACTTCAAAATTGAGCACGCATGTTTGCTTCACGTAAATAAATGTATCACACTTTTAAAATACGATTAAAAAAAATGAAAGAAAGTACCTGTTAAAGTACTATACTTATTCTATATTATTATATATTCTCGCTTCCTCTTTTAAAATACATCTCTATCACTATCATTAGCCGGCGATTTGCGAGTTATATAGGTCAAATTTATCTGACTTCTTAGAGCTGCCGTTATTTAGCAAATTCGTATTCGTTATTGGGCTAGATTAAATTGGTGATATCTTAGGTGAGTGCGAGACAGACTTTGGTCTCTTCCTAAGGAAATGAAAGAGACGGGATGATACGCGATAAGTAGTAAATACACGGCTTATAACTTCGAATTACATACATTTGATTTGAACACTATGTAGAATGCATGACAATCGAAAATACTTAATGACCTTTGATCTACGTATGCCACTTACACAGTATAAATATTACACAGTATAAATATTACACTATGGTACTTACGTTATATGGCAATTCTTAAAGGGAACTCGACGGGAATCGGCTTGTATGCACTCTTCGCCACTGATATGTATAGGTGCGAATAATATTCCAAATTTGGCTCCAGCCTATGAGTAGGCTCCTAATCTTCCACTGCTCAAGATGGTGGACACGTTAAGCTTAGTGGAGGGACTGTCTCTCCGGTGCTACTGCCGGAACATACCTATAGGTATTTGGCGGTAGATAAAAGATTGTAAATAAGGAAGTAAATTTATTTAATTTGCCACTGTAAATAGTCCGTCATATCGCACCTCCGCTGAATTAGTGTCAGAACTCAAGAAACAAAATTATCGTGTAAAAGGCATTTAAAATTGATGCTACTTTTATGATTCACTTTTCAGCGTCTTACTTTTATTTATAACAAAAAAAGTTTTCTGTATCCTAAAAATTTCTTGAAGCTACAAAATGCCATTTTATTACCCTGAAAATCTAATGTTACAATATTTTTGATTTTTATTTTTATATTTTGATATTTTTGAGTTGTGCACTATTTAAGCGGAGGTACAATATATACGACGATATTATAATTAGACGGGTTTTATTTTACCGAAACGATGTGCCGTGGATTCATATCGTATATATTCTTTTTTAACCTTGATGTATGAAGTATACCTGTGTATTATTTATCAAAAAAGAAGATACTCTTAGTACCGTTTCCTTGGATTTTTTCTGATATCAAGAAGGTTTTTGTTAATTATTCACAATACGAACCTAATGCTTTAACACAATACCTAATTCATAAATTCTGCAAGAGGAGTCATGAAAGTTTTATATTAGTATAAAATATTAATAAAGAAATATATCACATTGTTATATTGTATAGTATACTTTCAAGATACTCCGAGATTTGAAGTTTTTTTTTTATAGCTAAGGCTTAGCGTTATGGCCATAATCTCACCTGATCTTAAGTAACGATACGGCCCAAGTTGGTAGACACGCTAAACATTTGGAGGAACTGGCTCTCAAGTGCAACTGCCGGAACACACCTATTGGTATTTGGCGGCAGATTTTCAACTTGAGGGTGGTAGCTAGCCAGGTGGGCATCAGAAAAAGCCCTATCAACATGCTATGGTTTCCTCACAATGTTTTCCTTCACTGATAGCTCAAGCTCATTGTAGGTGGTTGGATTTGGACTCACGTCCCTTGACGCAAAGTCGTACACACTACCATTGAGCTATCATCATCCCTTCGAAGGTTTATAGTGATAGAAAAAGGTATAGTTACCGGTAGTTCTGCTTCATTTATGGTCGCATAATGCTGTCAAGGTAATTTCAGTCCAATATAAAATTGCACAAGCATAGATTCCATTAAAAATTACAAATTTATTCTATAAAGGAATGTTTGAACCATAATGCAATTTTATTTTAAAACTCGCTTAGTTCTATCTTGGTATTTTTAATACGAGAATGGTCAATGCATGATTTTAGTGTCCCAAGTTACGTTGATACTACTTACTTCCGAGTAAAGTTTGTATTTTATGCATTTCAATGAGATATCAGCAATTCATCAGGGGTCTATTGTTCGTGAGTTTGTTGTGGCAATACCCAGTTAGTGTGAAAAAACGTCTCTTAATATCAAATGAGGTTGTGGTCAAAATAATATGTATAATTATAAAAAATGGGAGTAAGGTGCAAGTTTTTTTTAACTTGTCTATTATAGTATTGTATATTATATTATAGGTATTTGCGTACACGAAACGGAAGCAAATAATGTCGGACGACAATTGCCTGGACGCGGCGCACCCGCGGGGACCCATCAAGCTGATCCGGTGCCACGGGATGCGCGGGAACCAAGAATGGACTTACGACACTAAGGTAACTTTATTATATATTTTACTAGCTGCGCCTGCGACTTCGTTCGCGTTGAACTAAACATTATATAATAAATTTTGCCCGCTTTTTAAGTTTTTTCGATACATGTTTGCTTTTATTAATGGTACCGTGATGTTAAATAGCCTAAGCCTAAGCCTCATTACAACCTTTAATTACTAAACTCTAATAAATATTTCTCAATGTTTGATCAATCAAATACAAACAGATTTTTTGTAATCCGACTGGTACTTCATAGGAGTAGTACGCACGTTGAATCAATCAAACAAACTTTTATGTTTAATAACATTAATATAGATTAGATTTTACTTATACGTTTTATCTCACATACATATGCGTGTTTTGTATTGTATGTCGTATTATAACGTAGTTCGCTATTTTGGACTAAATTAATATTCGATATTATATACTAGGGATAGCGATTCTTTCTGAGAAAGATTGATTCGATTCGAAATCATACAAATTGATTCACAAGAAAGTTTGCTCCTTAATCTTGATTCATCAAAAATCGTTTGTTCTATTCACTTCTCATATATGTTCAATATAAAACTAATAATAGAAAATAAAAAGAACATCACAATTATAGATTGTGTCATTATATGTATGTGAAAAAAGCATAATTTTCATATATGTATGGACAAAATATTCAAATAATTGTAAGTAATATTTTTTTATATAGATTAGAACCGAACCTCGATTTTTAAGTGTGAAATATGAAATTAACTGGATCGATTCAGAGCTGTGAATCGATTTAAACAAATCGATTTTTAGCCTTAAATCGATACTTCAATTAATCGATCTCAGATCGCCATCCATACGCTATACTGTGTGCGTCAGAAACATTGCATATCAAACTTTGCGCTAAATATTTCGAATTTTAACCTCATTACGTTTGAAAATAAATCCACAACGATAAAAAACCCTTTATTTTTATATACTAGACTCGCACGATAAAGCACATGAACACGGGTATGTGCCTGGAGAAGCCGGAGCCGTCGGACGTGTGGAAGCCGGTGCTGCGCGCGTGCAGCCGTGCGCGCTCGCAGCAGTGGCTCATGCAGGTCGACTTCAAGTGGCAGGCGCGCCGCATCGCCGCACGGAACAGCTAGTCCTTACTCACAACTAGCAAGGTATTCATTCAACCACCACTCATCTAACGTAACGTCATATTCATCCATTTTTACTCACAACCCGTAAGGTATACATTCAACCACAACTCATCTAACACAACCTCATATTCATTCATTTTCTACTAATAATCTGTAAGGTATACATTCAACCACCGCTCATCTAACATAACATCATATTCATTCATTTTTTACTCACAACCCGTAAGATATACATTCAACCACCACTCATCTAACACAACTTCATATTCATTCATTTTCTACTTACAACCCGTAAGATATTCATTCACCGACCACTCATCAAACATATATTCATTCATTTTAAAGAGATGATGGCTGATGATGAGGATAGGTTTAGCCTTATGGCCATATTCTCACCAGATCGTAACTGGCGATACAGCTCAAGGTGCTGGACACGCTAAACCTGTGAAAGGGCTAGCTCTCAAGTGAAACTGCCGTAACACACCTATTAGTATTTTGCGATAGATTTTCAATTTGAGAATGGTAACTAGAGTCAGGCGGGCATTAGAAAAAACACTTGCATTATGCTATGGTTTTCTCACAATGTTTTCCTTGACCGAAAGCTCAAGCTCATTGGAAGTGGATTCGAACTCACGTCCCTTGACGCGACGTCCGTACACACTACCGACTGAGCTATTATCGCTTCAACATTTGTCATATGCATTCCATAACTTTTAAAGAGATGATAGATGGCTAAATTGGTAGAATGTAGTATGTACGGACGCTGCGTTAATTCGTTCTATTTCTAGCAATAAGACTGCGCATTCCGTGTATGTATACAATCGTGATGATTGTGGTAGGGCTTTTTCTAATGTTAGCCTGGCTGCCTATCACCCTTTTTTATTATTGGGGTGTTCAAAATCCTATTCTTTACTAACTTTGTAACGCGTGAACGCATTACCTGGGCTCATGTGATCATGTCATCAGAGGCATGTGGTGACTCATCGGTTGTTAATCACCCAATACCACGTACTAAAACGCACTACTGTGACATTGTAAACTCGCATGTTGCCAGAGACTGAAATAGAAATTCTGCCACTAAATACCTATAGGTGTGTTCCAGCAGTTGCACTTGAGAGCCAGTCCGTACACTAGGCTTAATGTGTCCACCATCTTAGGCCATATTCTCACTTAACATCAGGTGAGATTGTGGCCATAACACTAAAAAACTTAACTATAATATATATTTTGTTGTTTACAGGATTGATAACGATAGTCCATACCAGTCTTCCCCTGTCGTTAGAATCAGATTATATTCCTTATTCCTATATCTAAAACTTTTATATCTATTAGACTTTAATGTATCGATACTAAAGGTTCTGTGAATCGTTGACAATACATAAATTAATATGACGTAATAAATTGTATAACTAATTCCTTTACAAACGTTGCTCAACTTAGTATTGTATTCGATATTCTTTATACTTATGTTTCTACGAACATACAAGAGACATTTCCTTATAAACCATTTTTTTACTAATACTATATGTACGTATATGAAGTGATTAAAAGTCGCTAATTCTATTATTATTTCTACTGTAGAGAATCCATTCCGCCCCATGACTATTACTTTATAATTTTTAATTCTTTAACATGTTAAGAACTTTGATTTTCATATTAACATATTCATAACTAGCTGTGCCCGCGACTCCGTTCGCGTGAAACTAAAATTGTATTTTTTATCATTATCATTAAGAAAATGTTATGTAGCCTATAATAATGTTACTTAGGGCTAATGTAGCATTCTAGTGGTGAAAGAATTTTTGAAGTCGGTCCAGTAGTTCTTGAATTTATTCGTTACAAACAAAAATACAAAATTACGAATCTTTTCTTTTTATAATATTAGTCTAGATTAATAGAATACTTTCATCTTTACAAATTGATTTATTTGTCTTTACTAGTTTAATATATCACGTTTATCAGAATGAACTTTAGCGGATTATAACATATTGATATAATCGACTCCGGATCTATGACTTTTTCAACCATGAAAATAAATTTAAATTGATTGATTTCTAAGTAAAACGGGAATTCCCTTACAGATATCACGCGTACAGCAATTATGCTAGCGATTCTATTAATAATCGATAGTAAGATGCATCCTTAGGCCAGAACGTTTTATTAAAAAAAAAAAAACTAATAATTTATGATCTTTGCTTATCATTACATACTACTCCCATTATCTCGATTTGACTGCGTTCCCTCGATTCGAGGCTGAATGTAGAGATGTTCTAGGTGCTGATATTTGCCACTAAGATTACTTTAAAAGACCTACTTACGTATTCTGTTTTTATTAACTTTTCTAGTGTAGCTATAGATTTTCGTTAAGATCTTCTTAACACAATTCCGATATTCAGTGTGATTCGATACTTATATATATAACACGACGTGGTTTGTTGATATTCCTCATGATTACAATTTAGAAATATTTATAAATTTGTGGATATTTTGTAGAGATCCGAACATCGAATAGCATCGAAACGTAAGATAGTACATATTGTAAAACAATATTTTATTTGTTTTGAATGAGTTTTCATACTTATATTATTAAGTCGATACTAAATACGTACTGAGTATCGATAATTATATACAAACTACAGTTACTGGTCGCAGCCGCTATTCGCAAAAATCCCATTGATTTTATTACAAACGAGCACTTATTTTATAGTTTAACTATATAACATTGCCATAGACGAGTATATGTTCATGCGCGTTTTATAATTGTTAGACTATGTGTTATAGGGTGTGTGTTGCTGTATTATCACTGTATAATCGTGTTAGTTGCGACACATTGCACTGTTTTGACTAGTGTGAGATTATTATAGCTAAGGGAACTGTACGATATATTTATTGTTGATGTTGCAACTTTATAAATACATACTACGTTTATATGTGGTTGAGTATTCGTTATATTAACTCGTTTATTTTTGTTTTTAGTCATTTCGGTACAAATTTTATAATTATACATGAATTGATATTACAAATGAGCAAAGATTTTTGTTGTGTATTGTTTACTAACAATCAAAAAATTAAAAAAACTGCCAACCGAATCTCGGCCTCGTTTATATTTGCGCAGCACTTTATGGCTTGTCCTCCTGGGGTTAGAATAGAAAGCGTTCAACTTCAAACTTTTAAATTATCTCATAAGTATATTGTAACTTGATTTCTTTATTATTGTTTCTTTACTTAGTGCAAATAGGTACAGGTTTTACAAGTAGGTACTTGTAATTAACTGTCACATGCCACATTTCCTAACGATTAATTTAGCACATTTTTAAAAGATTTTTAGCACAGTAAAGATATACGTAGAAGGGAAATCATTATGAAGTTGCATATTTAACAATAAGTATATTCTTATTATTATATATGTAGATTGCTCCAAACTTTATGACCAGTCTGAAAATAGCAACGAACTCGTGCTTGCTCATGGTATGTATAGTTGAGTAAATAGTGTCTAGAATATCATTTTTCATCTTTTACGTAACCATTATTTTTATAATATTTTATAATTGGTATTACTCTTTTTTAAATGCCCACCCAAGACCTGTATATGTTTAGACCGGCCATAAAGTTTGGTATGACCTTATAACCTGTTGCCTTAATTATTTTTAAACCAATTCTTGGCGTTATATCAGTAGCCAATTATAATATAACGTATTTATATAATATAACTTAATAAATATGTTCGATGGAATTGATTCTATATTTTTTTCATTGTAGTATATTAAAATTAGATTTTATTTCATATCTTTATTACCAATATCATAATTGAAATTAATAAAACGAGAAATACCCTGATATCTAAATACCGTGTTTTGATACACTTAGAGGTTACATTATTTTGTTTTTTTATTTCAAAATTTCCTTTTTGTAATCTAAATATATTGCAAATTGATATATGTATTAACTGAAACTGAGTCCTCTCGATTCCGAATTATTTATATATATTTCGATATTATTATTGGTTAGTGTTTCGCTGTTTTATTTATTTTTCAAAATATCTGTCATATCACTATTGAAATAAATTGTAAATTTATAGTAGGAATAGAAATGTTATATTTTATTTATTTAAAATTATAGTTCACATCACAAACCGTATATGGTTCGGATTTATATTAATTAGTAACCGATATCAAATTAAATTACATGTTTGAGAATAGATACTATTTTCTAAATTCTTACAATATTTGTCGTCTGCAGAGAATATAAATTACTTGCCTCGCTCTGTTGGGTCTGCTATCAGCCGATATAGACGATATGTAATTATTGTAAATAAGTTGTTATGCGAACATTCGTCCAATTAAATGAATTACACGAATGAATTATTACATTAAAATTGAAGCATTTATTTGAATATAAGATCAGAATCTCAGATGTGTTTAATGGTTTTATAATCAAGAGGTGCCAAATTGGTTATATGTAATTGATTATTATGTTTATTTAAATAAATACATCATTCCAGTAAACAAGTGTACATTGTGACTTATTAAAATATTTGGACTGAATTTTATTGCGTTGTTTTATTCTTTATCAATCCTAGTATTTCTATTAAATTTAATTTGATAGTAAAAATGCCATTAAAGGAAATCATCACTAGACATATTTTCATATTTGAGAATATAAAAACGAAACTCGTATATATATGTACTTTTTTTTCGACTTGACATATGCTGTTAGCCGTAAGGGCTTTAACAGCTTCACCGAACTTTTTGGGGCGAATGCTAAGGGCACTCAGCCCCGAGGCAGCGGGCGCAATGGTGCCAGAATGGCCGAACCTCGGCTTGGAGTACTGCCGGAACACGAACAAAGATTCGCGATCCTAACTAACCAACAGGTCCTAACTTTTGGTTTAGTGGTCCTAATAATAACATACGGCAAGCCACGCAGGGGCCGCGGGCGTAGTCCCTTCAGAACCGTGTACTTAATGTGTGGCTGTGCACGGATGATATGCGGTGTGATGATGTACTCTCAGTGATGCAGAGTGTCACTGTATCGCGTGAGCAGAGTCACTTGAGGGCTCTTATCAGGAGGATCGATTCTAGGCACAAGCATCTGCAGAGGCCGCGGCGGGTGTACGGGAGCGAAACTTACCGCTAGGCCTCGGCGGCGAGGACAGCGGCTACGCGGGCGTGTGCGCGGACAATCGGACAAAGCGATGATAGCTCAGTGGTAGTGTGTACGACTTCGCGTCAAGGGACGTGAGTTCGAATCCAAGCACCTACAATGAGCTTGAGCTTTCGGTGAAGGAAAACATCGTGAGTAAGCCATAGCATGGTGATAGGGCTTTTTCTAATGCCCGCCTGGGTAGCTACCACCCTCAAATTGTAAACCTGCCGCCAAATACCAATAGGTGTGTTGCGGCAGCTGCACTTGAGAGCCAGTTCCTCCACAGGTTTAGCGTGTCTACCAACTTGGGCCCTATCGTCACTTAAGATCAGGTGAGATTATGGCCATAATGCTAAACCTTAAGTATATATATAAAAAACGGGATCGGTGAATCAGTTACGTGGCCAGCGCGCGAAGCGTTTAGCATACTGATTGGGAGTCGAAACTCGTATAGGAATTATTTTGTCATATGGAATATATAAAGAAAACAATGAAATTACTCGTTCAAATTATTTATTAAACTTAACATGTATTAAACAGCTATACACCTAGAACTAGGTCTATCTATCTTACATTTATACAAAACGATTGCATACACACTTTACAATAATAATAAAAAAACAAAGATATATATAACTCACACTGAAAACACTATTTTACGTATCAGTGTTCGTAATAAATGTATATAAATTCGACACGACTATACTCTGGTCAAGCACTAAAACGTGCTCATCATTTCACATCAAATATAACATATACAAACAAACACAATATAAAAACAGACGTACGGTGGTGATTAGTAAAACACGTGACGGTTGATTCAAGATTACTCCAGTACAAAAGAATACACTATCTATATTGTTACATCAGACAAAACATGCAAAAATAATTCAAATGTATATTTTCAAGAGAGAATAATAATAGTAAGGGGCTCGTTTGGTGTGTTGAGATCAATGGTACAGAATGGTAGAAGAGTACACAGTAGTATGGATGGCGATTCTTTCTAAAAACATCGATTCGCATGATTCAGAAAAACATAAGATTGAAAAGATCGATTCATCAATAATGGATTTAACGTGCTTACATTTTCAATATAAAACCAATGATAGAAAACAAAAAGAACGCCACTATAATGGGATTTTACAATTATATATATGTGAAAAATTATCATTTCTATATATGTTTGGGTACTATATTTTAAAGGTGAAATATCAACTTACTGGATAGATTCAGAACTATGAATCGATAAAAAAAATAGTATTTCTCTTTCAAAAAATAGATTATTCAATTAATCGATGTAGGATCGCCATCCCTACACAGTAGCCTATATGCGTGAGCGACCGTCGTGCAGATGCGCGGCGCACGTGCACGATGACGTCACCTCTGGTCCCTGCGGGCGCTCGCTCAGAGCAGCACTCGCCGCGTCACTCGTGGGGCACCTCTTCTGCGTGTAACCAATTGTCGTTGTCCACTCGCGCCAACTGCTTCTTCAGGCTACAGTATAGTTTGATTAACGAGTCCTGAAAACATAATT
The DNA here is from genome assembly GCA_039707435.1 of Actias luna. NCBI lineage: Eukaryota > Metazoa > Arthropoda > Insecta > Lepidoptera > Saturniidae > Actias > Actias luna. The sequence continues at coordinate 10,239,950 of JAZHAC010000030.1, forward strand.
ATATATTTTTTTCAATATTTCAAAGCATGCCCAAACTCTTTTCAATGCCGGCTGGATAGCTACCACCTTCAAGTTGAAAATCTGCTGCCAAATACCTGTAGGTGTGTTTCGGCAGTTGCACTTGAGAGCCCTTGCTGTTAGCGTATTTATCATCTTGAGCCACATTGTCACTGAACATCAAGTGAGATTATAGCCATAACGCTAAACCTATAAAGTATTTTTTTTTTATATATATTCAAAAATTTTGACTGGGACTACATGAGTATACAAAAAAATTGACAATATAAATGTATTAAAAATTATGTTTTATTTTTCAATCCATAATGCTATTATTTAACATTTCCACTTGAACCAATTTCGATGGAATGTAAGTTAATTTTACGGAATTGATAATTTATATTTCCGCCCAAAGATACTTAATCCGTGAATAAAAGACGAATAAAATAATTTCTAATACTGACAGATTAAATTGTACCCATAAGCTGATCTTGGAACATACTAAGAAAACCGCGTAAAATTATGCAATGTATGGTATTGAAATTTAAGTACTTTGATTGTATTACATAGTATTTGAATTTTAAGATATTCTTTCGATTGAATTCGAAGATTCGAAGATATAAAGTTCGGTAAAGCTGTCAAGGCCCATGTGGCGTATGCCAGTTCAAAAAAAAAAAACTTAATTTTATCGGAGATACGTACCTTTTCATTTTCTAGTTGTATGATTTCTCTCTTCTGTCTTAATTCATCATCATCCATCTTTTCTTCTAACTCTGATTTATGGTTGCTTATATATGCTAATTCAGTCTGAATCTGAAAATGTACAATATTCAGATTAGAACCATACGTTTGTGCTGCATATGTGCTATTTGTTGATATTGATAGATTTAGTTCTTAAAGTTTCATTAATCATATTTCGTACAATAAAACTTGAACTCTTACCCTAGCACAGATAATGTATTATTTTAAAATTTTAAAAGAAATCATAATTTCATCAAATCGTGACATCGTAAATCTTAATTTTCCTAAAGGCCAACCAGACTTCAAAGGAAAGAAGGATCAACTTGTATATACGAGTTGTTAGCAAAATTAAAATTACACTATTCTAAAAACACTGTTTCCGAAAATAAGGAGAAATTGTACGCACATGACTAATAAACAAAAATAAAAATGTATTAGTTAAGACTAACTCGAAAGGTGAAAGGGCCTCGATGAGTGAAATAACCTAAGGCGTATTTTTATCTAAATCCAGCCCCGGTACAGTGGTGGATGTATCAGTAGGCTGGAGTTTTTTTCGAATGGACCAATGCTGCTAGCCTGAGGTGCTTTTACAGCTTCACCGGGCATAGGGGCAACTACTGAAGGCACTCAGCCCGAAAAGGAATAAGAGTAGGCTGGAGCCTACTGAACCCTAGGGCGACAGATTTTAGAGGCGGCAAATTTGGGGTATTTTTGTTTTCTTTTTTAGAAACTACCTAAAATTATACTTATAAGTAAAAGTTGCCAGATGATATGATTCACTACTTAGAATTTAGGTCTTATATCTTTTTTTTGTTTTTTCTACAATTAACGTAGTCCTATTTGGAATCTAATAGTATAGGTAGGTGAGGACGGCAAAATTTGAATAGCCTACGGGCGGCATAAGAGTAAATCCGCCACTGCCCTGGTAACAATACTTTGCCACAATCTGGGAGCTGTGGTTACCTTTAAGTACTCCTGTGCCAGCTGCTTGTGTTCTTCGAATATCCTCTTGGATTCCTCGTTATTGAGATCCGGGGAGATCGGACGCAAGTGCGGATCAAGCATCATATGCATCGAGTCGAGCGCAGGGTCGGGCTCCGGCGGAGGGGCGCCTCCGCCCTCACCCGCTGTCGACGCGCTGCTGTTACCTGAAAGTGACAGTTTTATAAACGTTAAATAAAAGTTATAAAAAATATTAAAATGTCCTCATTCTTACTAATATTATAAATTGGGAAAGAAAGTTTGTTTTTTGGTACGCTTTCATGCCTAAACAGCTGAATCGATTTTGATGAATTTTGCTATAGAGATAGATAGAAACCTGGAGATGGTGATAGGCTACTTTTTCTCCCAAAAAACTTATATCTATAATCTTATATTTTATAATCTACGTATTATTTTAGGTTATTACGTAATTATATAACCAATTTCATGTTTACCAATCTGTTTGCATATTGGCTTGTGCAAAGAATATAAAAACTGACAACGATAGTGGCCAATGGCGGTTTATATTATTATTTTCGATTTATATATTTTTAATTTAAACACTACAATTACATTTACTTAACAATACAGAAACAAAAAAATATATGCTAAATGGTACTATAAAGACGATGCTGTTACCTTAATATGTTCGTTAGTAATTAATGACACGACTTCAACATAATAAACAAGTACAACAGTAAGGCATATGGTACATGTATGTATCTATAGTAAGGTATATGACTGCGTTAAAGATTTTTTTTTAGAAGTATCAAGTTTGATCCGAGTATTTAAAAACTTAATAATAATTTGTAATACAGAAAATTCAGGAACTTTTGATATTTACAATATATCGTTTTTTTTGTTTATACATTGTTTTATTTTTGCTTTAACCCATTACTTACACGAAATGATAATTTTCAATTTTTAATGAAATCTCATAATCATTTTAATTAAAAAAAAAATAATATTTAAGGATTTATTACTATATCCAGCAAATTATGTATATAAATTAAATACATTCTATAAGGTATCTTTTTTGTATACACAGATAAAATAGTAATAATTTTGTTAATGTTTACAAAGACATATCCAACGTATAAATGTATGCACTCTCTGTGTTATGTTAGTTCTGTACAATAAAAGTTACACAAATATTGCAAGTCATGTGTTCCAAAGCAATAATAGCATTTTTAAATTGAACACAATGAATAGTAACAACGAAATTAAATGCAACAAAAATAGAACATTCTTGGGAACAGTGCACGTATTGTAACAACACTATATTGTTCGAATAATTATTCTTAAATATACAACATGCCAGCAAATAGGCAAACCAAGAACAATCTTAATATTAAAAGGAATCGGTAGCAGTCCCACGGTAGGGTGAAATGCGTCAAGAGTTAAATTTACTCCCGAGTTGCTGATGTCAGACGCTTCACCTAGACTTCGGCTTTCAACACACAATACTTTTTCCCACGTACAGATGGCAGCAGTAGATCAAACAAATTATGGTGGATAATTAATTACCTATTTAATTATTACAGTCGATAGTAGCCAAGAGAGAACCGATAATGATCCAAGGGAATATATTCTAGAACATATTATAAACGAATAAAAGGTATATAAACAAATATGTGATTGCATGTTTCGCTCTTGAAAAACTAACACTGTATAGTCATTAGCTTATAAATCAGTGTTGTGAATAGGAGACAAAACGTTAGTCTATAATGTATTGCATGATTGCAATACAGTTTATACACATGTGAAGGGCATTCAGAGCGCTGACGTAAAACGCGGTCCATGGCAAGGGTGGCTGTGGTTTTCCGCTTTGATGGAAATTACACATTGCTTCGCTAGAGGACCGTTGATTATTTACACTCACTGTAAAATATCCAACTACAGCTGACTGTGTCCCTGATGGTGGTGACGATGCCAGCGGAGGCGTCACACGCGTTGATGCGGCGGAGGCGCGCGGGCGCGGGCGCGGGCAGCGGGGTCATGGCGCGTCCACTCGGAGAGACAGTGCGCCGAGCACTGCTCTGTACGCCACCGCCCGCTCGAAATAATCGACGGGAGAGCCGGGAGCGGGCGGTGCAACAAACAAACGACCGCTATTCGCGGTGTGGTGACTCAGCGACGTCAGCCCGAGCTAAATGCGGACACCGTGTGCTGCCGCCCTTCGTGAGGTTTTCTGCCGTTTTCGCTGGCAGGGCGCGTTCTCACTGCTTTCTGTGCATTGGGTCGTCGACCCGCACCCACGCCCCAATGCTTCTTGCACCCAGCACCCGCGGCGCCAGCAGAGCCCGGCGTTGTTGCACTCACGGACCACCACATAACTTATGCCTAATTCGAAACATGCTATCACACTGTTGAATCCCCTGAAAGAATCGACTTTAGTAATCCAATATTTATGATTGCATAACAGAAGTAAATAAATGCAACTGTCTGGGATGCCCCACCATAAAGATTTTGAGCAAAATGCTTGAAGATAATATTCCGTCTTATAAGATGTTTTACTTAAATAGTTACAAAGCATGTCACAATAAACTATTGAACTGCTATTAAAAATCCATTATATAATTAAGGATTCGATAAGTATGCGCCAAATTGCAGTGCTATACACGTACGGTACACGGTACATATATATTTTGTTTGATGCAACATCAACATATGATGATTTACAAACTTGCGTATGTTGGCAAACTTATTAATGTAGGTATCTATTTATAAATTGCTTTATATATTTAAATATATATTTTATATATACATATAACGAATATGATCATTATCAGATATTAATTATCACTGAGGCATTTGTAAGCTGGCATCAATATATCTTTTTTAATAAGAAATCGTGCGATTCTTAGTCTAAAATAATAGGTGATACTTTTCGATACCCTTTCATCTCGGATCATGTACCAACTGCCCAACTCTTTTCAGCTTTTTCGATCATCGCATTGTATAGCGAATGTATCAACGAACACACTTTACAACTTTGCTATTCTAGAGGGCACCTTGTCTCTTGACATATTCATTAATATATTCATATATTATATCTGTATATATCTAAAGCTAACTTCTCATGAATATGTTCTGCCTTATGTTAAACTTTAGTCCCATCTCACAGTTTGCGTCTCATAGATCTAATTGATATTATCTATAGTTGTGCGGTCTTCAAGAAAATATATTTAGTTGATGTCTTCGATGATTTTAAATATCGATCCGAATGGTACGCTGCAATATATTATTGAATATTTTTGGTAGTAATGGATCTTCTACCTCAAATGAAAGTATCAAAATGTTTGCAACGTGATTGATAGTCATTTGAATCGTAACCATTAACATTTTGTATAAGGATAATTATAAGGTAAGCTCTTTTGTTGAAATGATGTTTAATAAATGCAAAATTTGTACCGCAAAGTATATTTCTATAAAATGACATATCTTATATTGTTATTTATAATTTAATTTATATGAAATAAGTGCCATATTCACAGATTAATGCATATAACACTTAGTTAAGTTTTTAATTTATATAATCTAAACTTTTAAAATGTATACTTTTAACAAATGGAAATATTGGTAAATTGCAATCATTACAATAACCACATGAAGTAATATTCTTGAAACTTTATTCAACATACATTGAAATAATGCACTATTTCAAGAATACAAAGTACCTTAGATTGTTTCAAATAACAAGTTTTGTAAATATGACTTCAGAAAAAATCAAGGGACGGCTGAGAAAATGAAAAGAATATTGGAAAATAATAAACATGATTAACGGAAAAATACTAACGAGACTGACAATGACCGCGAATTAAAATTGAAGAGTGAAACAGCGACTCTGTTAACAAGTAAAAGTTGTGTCGTAACTCGTTTAATGTTCGCTTAAAAATCATGAACACGTCAACGTGATGACAGAAGCGTAAAGCGCTTAATTGCGGAACTAGGAAATGTTAAAAATATGATTATTGTAGTATGCGAAATGCTGCACATACTTAGTACACGGTACTACCCTTAATAATGTAGTAATGATCTCAATATGTCATCCACACAGGAGTTCACGCTTTCCTAAAGATCAAAATGACGAATACATTTCAGAGCTCTAAAGTGGAAAGCGAATTAAATGTAAGAAACACAGTGTTTATTATTTTTTCAAACGTAAAAGTTTATGAGTTTAGATGAATGTACATTCATATCATTGTGCAGTAGTACTTTTGTAATTGTTATAAATTCATATGTAATTTATCCGCCACAGACAGTTAGTGGCATTGGGTAAGGATATTCCGGGAATAACCTAAGCTAACCAGCGCATCCGCCTTATAATTACAGATTTAGTAAGAGCAAAGCGATAGTAAAAATCATAAAATATTTAGTTTGAAAGTGCAACTTTGTATTATGGTCATCAGTCATAATAGGCTGAATATAATTTAAACTGCCATTTTAAAGCAAACATTGAGTAATTTCTACTATAGAGACGTTATTGCGAAGTACGCAATAAAGAGGCCGAGTCTAGCAAAGACCATTTGCAGATTCTATTTTTTTTTAATTATAAATTGGTCCTGCGTGCTCAACAAAAATGTACATATTACACTAATATGTGGTTGCTCTTAGCGTTGATATATAGTGCAGAGAAAGTAAGCTATATAATTCTAATAGATTAACTAATTATATTTAACTGCTACAGATTCTCATAAAATTTAATTGGTCTACTATCTCAAAATGATTATAATAAATATATAAAAAAAATATTCAAAACGAAATGCTTTCCCGTTAACTCTTATTATTTTAGAAAATAATAAAACAAATATACAATATTAATCGAACAAGAAACTAATAAACCTTGAAAAACGAATATTTGATAATTATATCGTAATGTGCATAATATATGAAAATTACTTAGTTAATTAATGTATAGTTAATTGTTAATATTAACAAATAGTGCAGATATTGTTCTGTTAACCGACTTGTTGTGGTCCGCTTACGGATGAACATGACTAATACATACACATTTTACGACTAAGAGCTTCTTCGGTGAACCATACAATTTTGAATGGTATCTGCAAAGTTTATCATGGTTTGTATTTTTATATATAAATAGATAAAAACCTACTTACTATATACAAACAGAAACCCTTTTACAAAAACAGCTGTATCTTCTGTGAGCAATGAAATACTGCATAATTTATGGACTGTCAACATGTTTAGTGGTTATTAATAAAAATATTGTATGAAATATTTTGAAAAAGGCAGTAAGTATGATCGATTATATTTTAATTTGGCTTTAAAAAAACAACGAAAACAAGAATACTCAGACCGTATCCTAAAATAAAGTCTTCCGTTATTGTGTTAATGTGATTACATTCAGGTAAGAATATCAAAAAAGCTTGAAATTAAATCTATATACACATAACGAAGTCGGGGTTTTACACCATTTATAACTCGGGAACGGCTCAACCGATTTTAATGATCTGTGACTACTTGGTTTCATGTTCTTTCATAAAAGTAAAACAAATTATCAGTGTGCATTTTTTGGCATAAATAAAATCCAAAATGTAATTTAGTTAAAAGTTAACACGATATTCATTGACTGTCAGCTGTCAGCTGTAGAGCGTATAGTATAAATTATACTATCTTGGAAGTACAGTAAATTCGATCCAGTGTAAGTAGGATAAAGCTCTTTGATCGACGGTATTAATATGTTTTCGATTTAACGTCGCGACGGTCCGCAGACAGCTCCGGTTGCGTCAGCCGCGGTGACACCTAGCGGAAACTGTCCACGACACCACACTTATTCTATTAACGTGCCGATTTATGAGCCACATTTCAAGAAAGTTGTATACAAAATGAGAGCTTAACACTTTCAGACGTCGAAATATTACACTGTTTTGAAAACTACAAACATTGTAACACAGTGACACGGGGTTTCACGAGGAAATTTTCTCGGAAGAAATATCTTATGAGCACAATTGAAAAAACATGCTCATTTGGTAGGTAAGAGTGTACAAGCTGAGAACAAACTTAGACTTTATAATAAGATTTATATAAAATCAGACCACACATCTAACATACTGCAATCATCAGAGACAGTTTCAATCGAACCGGACATTTTGCACAGATAACTCAGGCGTCCTTGTAAGCGATTTTAAAGTCCATTTAGGACAGTAAAATACGTAAATTCGTAACAGTAAGCAGACAAATTCAACTACTCATTGAATGTTAAAAGTAGATGATCACATTTATCATCTTTAATCTTTTTTTCTCGCAGCTGTTCTTAGTATATTATCGTATAAGAACTTACTACGATTATAAAAAGACGTTCACTGGGCGTCCGATGTAATTTGTGTACGGTGGAAGACGACGAACAGAAATCCGCTAGTACGACGTTTTTAGGATATGTAGGAAAGAGGGCAGTTTACAATTTCGTGCCAACTTGTACAGAGAAACTAGAACTAGGCCAGTCATCATTAATGTGCTATATGGGTGATTGTATCCAGATCACATCAAAGACATGGCTGAAAAGGAAACAAAGCAGGAATGACTTGCAAGAAGACGAATTACGAAAAGCATTTGTGACATGACATCGAACATAACTAGGTTTTTCCAAATAGTAAAATGTTATTTTACCTATCTAAAATAGTATTAAAATTAGATAGAGGAGAGAGCACGTCTAACCTTAATTAATAAAACTCAATATATCATTTTTAAGAAAACAAAATTGCTTTAATATACCATACGGTACAGACGCCACATATAGAGCTATTAACATGCCTACCTACATTCCAAAAATAATTTATAAGCATAGAATTTCAATTGTAGAAGCAAAAAGATGCTTGATATATACGTACGCGATACTTTGGAAAGTGGTAAATGTTGCGGTTTCTTTTACTACGACGAGTAAGTGTAGGCGAGAGACGGAAGTCTAATAGATATAGCAATATGGAGACGTATAATTAGACTTTTTGTACTACAGGACAACGTGTGTGATTTAATAATAAAACGCGAGTGAAGTGACAGAGTTCAAGATTTATATTCTCCACTAGGGCAACTATTTTTATTGCGCTAGATTAATCATCTTAAGGGTTATAGTATAATGGTTTTCGAACATCTACAAACCCATCAGGTTTCCCATACATTTACTGCGCCCTTATGTACACACGTAAGAACCAAAAGTGATCGAACAGATACGACACGTTTAATAATATATAAAATGATATCAAAATGTTGTAGTATTTAGCTATTTGAGATAAATGATAATACAACTACTGACTTTGAATTGGAATTACCAGAACACACGAGAAACCAGTGCTAGATAGATAGATTTTGAAACAATTAAATTATAAAGAATATGATTTAACACTAAGCAAAAATTCTTGGTAGAAAAAACAAAGAGCTCACATTACTTAAAAATTATGCTATGATAAATATAATTCGCAGAAATCCACACTCTCAACCGAATAAAATGGCAACAATTTTTTAACAAAGAAATAAACCGGAATTTACTGTACCTAACGATGGTGTTGTAGATTAAGGAAAAATGTATTGGCAAACCAATCTGAACCGTAAACGTATTTTACAAGTATTAAAATAATCTTGTTTTATCAATGGCTTTAAAAAAAATGAATAAAGCTTTAATTAAGCCGTGTATATGAACATTGTACAGGTACAATTAAAAAATATCTATGACAATTACCAAAGAGTGATGACACCAAAACAGCACGAACATTAATCCGTATCTCTAATCCGAGTTATAAAGTTTTACAGGTAATAGTGAACATAGTCTACAAATAATAAATTTTCCTATTATTAATTTTTTTTAAATAACCTCGGTTTTAAATCTGGAAATTCAAAATAAGAAGTGTGTTATGTTGTCAATTTTGCGATCGACAACATAAAATTATAGGTAATCGGTTGTGATATGCAATTATCGCTATCGTGTTCTTACAGTAAACCTATGTTACTCAATGGAGCTCTTTCTTTGATGGATCGTTTTAAATTATACTATCTGGTGACCGAGCATAGCTAGGTCTTTTTCTTCTAAATTGTGTATATAAAAATATAGATACGAATAAGATGTTTATTAAATATCCACATTATAATTTTATTATTACGATTAACTCCTTATTTAAATAAAAAACACGAAACCAGTATTTTATACAAGTTTTTACAAGTGGTTTGTTTACATTTAGTCTCGAGGCTCGATAAATATGAATGGAACCTTCGACTTTGGTCTATTACATGTGTTGTTGATGGTAAACAGTACTTCTTCATGGTGAAAATGTTGAATGACATGTTTTCCTATTCATCTTGTATAATATTGTAGTAATTTTCGCACAGATTTTTATACAATTATTTTTTTGCAATGTGATTCATGTTTCAAGGTAGCCATACATGTAATGGCATACTTGTAAAGTTTACCTTTACCTATACCAATATCCGTTGGTTAAACTCGGGCTAAGTGAAGGTCACACATACAAATTCTCGATTGAAAATACGATTTTTGCAGAAGTGTTTCCTTTCAATATATTAGATGATGAATTTATTGTAACATCAAAGAAAGCAATACAATTCTTCTGATATATTATCGAATAATTAAAAATTTAGTCATATAGACTGAAGTTTAAAATTAAAGAATAAGACAGAGAATAAGCTATATTGACACGTGGAATACTTAGATATTAAGGTACCCTCTAATCGAATATTCCGCTAGAATATCAACTCAAGTTCTCGGAATGATCACGGTTTTACACAAAGATTATTACAACGTAGCTTATGTATACACAAAGTATTTAGTGTCGACATAGATATATTTTACTAATCTAAGCGTCGGTAGGATACTGTTGTGAAAAGTAGAACAACAATTGTTATTATTTTCTTAGTGACACCTTCATGTATAGCGTTAAGATTTAAGTCATGTACTTTATTTATGTGTGTTTTATACGCTGTACTGTATAAATTTATCCCTGTAATCTCTGTTTTAATAGCAGGTCTGAAGTTTATTAATATCTATAATTTGTTTTTGTGAGATGAGTTCGTGTGCAGTACAGATAAATGGAATGTTTTTTACGATTGTAGTAGTGTAGCTACACGTTGTCCGTTTTTTTCTTCCTGTAATCTTTGTACAACTGACGCCTAATCAAGCGAGGTCTACTTACATGCTCAGGTTTATTTGTATAGTTAAAACTGCACTAAAAATTTGTTTATGTCCGGTTCGCCTGTACCAGTGTGGGAACCTGCATCATTATGCAACGTACACGTACCCTTAAAATTCATTTACGGATTGTATTTGCCTAAGGAAGGCTACGAGTGGGTTATTTTGAACTCTATAAATGCGAAACATGGTCTCTAAAACATCCCACAGTGATCCTATATACCGGGAACCGCTTTCATGTTGCTTCTAGATTAGTCCACCTCTAGTATTTAACGTGAGCCTTTGCAATTTCACAAAACATAAATACTGAAAAGTTATTTTTTTTTTGGTTTAAATCATTTAATTATAACAAATTATATTCTTATAAATATATTATAATTCAGAAAACGTACAATATTATTAATACATATATGTAGGATTATGTTTCTGAACGGAATTCACATTTTCTGATGTGACGACGCAGAGTTATAAGGCGAACCATTTATTTGTAACGAGTTTAAAGAATAGTATAGCTTGTTTTTATATAAACTACGCAACATTTAAACGTGCTACGTATATTTATAATCGATGTAATAATTGTAGAATACAAAAATTTAGCCCGTGATCATGGAAACTTAAAGCGATATGCGATTTCACCTTACTTTTTAAACTGTAGAATATTTAAAACAATGCAAGCGAAAAAAGAAATCTTTGAGTATTTGAATTAGGTAAATGTTAAACAGTTGTATTCTATAATGAAAATTAACCAAGATAACTGATAAAAATTTGGTGTTCAACGCATATATGTATCAGTGAGATTGATGTTGTTTATATTGTTGTCTGTTAATTTCTTCTCATTAATAGACTGTACCGATTATTATACTTAACATATAGATAAAATAAGTGTATGTTTTTTCACAAATAGTTAATATCTTCGGTTCACAGAAAAGTTCAAAATTTATATAGTTTCGTGCGCAGCTTTTTAAACGGTCGCCATATTTGCTGAAAGCTATATTTTTAAAATGTTCTTACTAATTTCTGACGTTCAAAATTTATACATTTTAACTATTTTTAAAAACTACATTCAATTGAAAAGAGATAAAATAATGCTATGGTTTGTATTATATGTTTTTGAAGTTATATTAATTATTTGTTATTAATTGAAATGATGTTTGTCTTTGTAGTGAATTTATATAATCAAAAATACTACATAAATAAAAAATATTTTGTATAACTTTTTTTTTGTTTATATCAAAACTGAATATTCATTTTAATTGTGAATTTTTTATGTATTGGATTTAGTTCAGTAGATTGATAGCACCATGCGCGATTCGCTGTCAATAATTGGAACAACATGCAAATACTTAGACTAATCCGATTACAACTGACATATAAAAATCCGGGTAATCTGTCTATATCAAAGTGTTAAGTAATATGCATTATTAAATTCAGTGTAAAAATTATATTTAAAATTTTAAAAAGAAATAAAATAATTTGTTAAACAAAAAGTCATCAATAACTATTGTTAAAAATTAAAGCCTAATCATGACCTTTAGTGTTAATAGTAGATTATTTTATACAGTTGTATTTACTTACATTTCTTATTATCAAAAATGCTTGAAAAATCAAAGTGGATTATCGATATAAGCGATTTCTTTTTTTTATATGTAGAGGGAATAGGAAGTAATATAAAAGCTATTGGCAAAGTTAGTGTTGTGAAATCGCTTACAGTAGTGAGTCATATGATGTATTTTAGACGAGCACTCCCGAGAGCCAGAGAATTGAGAAGCCCCTACACACGCGTGTTCTTCACGCGTTCAACCCCAGTTTATAAAACACTATTATAACAATGGTTAGAGATATATTTCCCTGATTATCAGAATTTTAGATTACTTATCAGTATTTTAGACTATTTTTTTTATTTTTAGACTTTTATTATATTTTAGACTAACTATTATGACCATTCTTAGGTGGTAGGAGAACAATGCGAGTTTTTAATGTAATAAAAGTAGATTAAACGGATTACGAAATTGAAAGTGATGATCGAACGTGTTACATAAAAGTTTTAAATATATTGGAATGGGATTAAATTGAGAACGAATTAGAGTGGCACCGGCATGACAGCGCTAGACGTTGAGCCGTAGAAAATGTTCGTAAGCGTAAACGTAAGCGCACGTCGAGCGTCGAGCGTTCGCGGCCAGGGCACCGCGTGACGCAGGCGCGAGCCCCGACCTACTTATGTCGTCGAAAAAATCAGCAGATGTTCAACTTTGAGACGGGATATATCGAGCGGGGCAAAATGTGTTGTTACGAATAGAAATAAACTTGTCACATATTTTGATTGTATCTAGAGCGGGCGGAGGTTAGTCATGTCGCGTTGCCGATGCCAACGTCCAGGCGCGGCGAGTCGGCTTTGCACTACACCACACAACAGCTATAAAGGCAATCGTATTCCAGAATGAATCACGTTAGGCGCCGTCTGCAAAATGTCTCACCTTTGCCATATTTACGATGTTTTTGTAATTTTGATTACAAACACTCTTCAATCTTTCTTTATTAAATTGGATTCATTATTACCGGTATTAAATTATATTAAATACTAGCCGTGCCCTAACTTCGTTCGCGTGGAACTAATTTTTTTTTAATTGCCCGCTGTAACTTTTTTTAATACCGCTTAACTGCTATTGGTGATAACTTGATGTTAAATGACCCAATGCGTTCCTCAATGATTACTCTATTAAATACTAAAGCGCTTGCGAATTAATATAGTTATATATTAAATATATTTAATAAATAAATATAATAATAAAAAGAGAAAAAAAAACCATTGAAGAAATGCATGAAAATAATAACGATATTATTTACAAACTTGACAATTGACCTTAAAAGTTCAAGCGAAAGACAAACAAAATGGACTAAATAGATATTACTAAGTGTAAAAAATCTCAACCACTAGCTAGCTAGCTAAGTAATGTAACGCGACAAGCGAGAGATTACGCGATCACAGCCCAATTGTAAACAGAATTAATTCTCAATCTTCAAAGAGGAATGTTTATTATCATCGCTTTAGGATTTCTTACAACAAAAGAGTTAATGTGGGAATACATTTAGTACCATTCCAATTTTGGACCGCGCACAAGAATGAATGCGGCTTTTCTGATATTTTCAGTATATATCACGATCTACACCAGTAACATCAGCATTTTGTCTTCCCTGAGGTTAAAATCTATGGTATTTCAAATTTTTAACGTGTAGATGAAATATAAAAATACATAGTATATGATAATATCTTAATATATTAAAAATTCGTGTCACGTTGTTTGTCCGCGATGAACTCCTAAACTACTGAACCAATTTTAATCAAATTTTGCACACTGTGTGCAGTTTGATCCAACTACAGAGATAGGATAATTTTTATTGCATTTATAGGATAAGTGATCATAACGCGATGTAGTCGATGTGAGTGAATACTCGAAAAGGTAAAACAAGGTGTACCAGGTCCGCTAGTATACTATAGAAATAACGTTATATTTGTAGCAACTTTCTTAATCGATACATATAATAAATCTGTAATTGAACCAAAACTGTATTTTTTTTTTTATTATAGCCTTGGAGTACTGTCATCTATATTGAGGTCACAAAATATATTTTTAAATGTTTATCCGTCAGTATGTCCCTTATACTCGCATAATTATGAAACTATTAGTAAAATTTTGATGAAATCTGACACAATGACAACAAATTTTATGTAACCATGTATATTGATTGATACTTTTGATTGGTACTTTGCATCCCATCATACGAAAATTTTCCTTCGGGATAGGGAATACAATGTAATTTTCTTTAGTGCTTACTTAAGTTTGCTTAAACTTAAAATTTAGATACAATTTACTCTATTCGATAGCTGACAACACAAATGTAAACTGTTTACAATTTCAATAAATGAACGTTTGTATACATGATATAACTAAACTCCAATACTATTTGGACAATAAAAACTAGCCGGTAGAGATATTGTAGGAGAATTATTACATACTAGAATTGCGCTATACAATGTTTACCGACTCATATAAGCATAATGTATTAGAGTTTCAGTATTCCTTTGAATTAGAATCGTGCATTACTACATCAATATTTAACAATATTACATTTTACAATTTGCCCGATTTTTTTGTGTTGAACAATTTTTTTTTTAATCTATTGTGTTGTACAGTTGGCATAGTGTCTCAAGCGATCGCTATATTGTTGCCGGCGTCGTAAATGTTATGGGTTCGTATTCTAGACAGCGAAATTATGTACGTAATTGCAAAGTAATTATTCTCAGCCTACCCCTATTTGTGTTTGTTAATTGTAAGATTATAAAGTCGCCGCGATACAGGGCTTAGTGTCTAGTACGGGTGTTGTGTTTTTAAAAATGGAACGTATGTTCTTTTTTAATTTTGTTTTATTTAAATAAACCATGTTAATTGAAAATTATGTGGGCATTGAATACACACTATAATATCAATATTATGATTATGTACCCTACTATAGTGCGAAAATGTGTGTCGAATTGTTTACGCCGCCTGTCGCACGGTAGATGTACACCGCAACGTTTAAGTATTGCTAAATAATTAGAAATGATTCATAGTCGCAGAGAGCATCAGTCGACGCCGCGAGATCTTTTGGCATTACCATTTGACAGTCGATTATTCCACTGTCAGTGATCGCGTTAGTTTAAACGTAACAAGAGATGTGTAGCTAATTATTATTATTTATTTAACATGCACTGTGAAAATTACTACCACTAGTGAAGTTAGTAACATTTCTAATAGTAATAGATCATTACGAATTTATAATACCTATATAAAACGTTAGCAAAACGAAAGTTAGGCATACTCTTTCGGTATAGTAGGAGTTTCAACAAATATAAATACCGAGTAAAAGTAATAAGTAATATTTAAGAAGTTAACCAGAACACCTGCGTTATACGACTGAACAATATTGAATGTTGTACATAACAATTTACATGTACATACAATGTTCCACATTCTTGCTACTCCTTTATTTATATTTTTTCATTTGAACACATTTGTCGACTTTTATAAGTTTAAATTTACAGAATCTACAAAGTACTTACTTCAAAATTATCATATCAATAATCTAAGTACTTTATTTAACATGCGAATATTGTTTTTTTTTAAATTATTTCGACCAAATGACTTATTTTTCTCGCTTAAATTTTGCCTACGGGTTTTATTATCGATATATTTACCAAATAATTGACTGTGGCAAAGATTGTACCCATATTCATTTCCAAATGATAATCGTAATTGTAAGTGGTTCGGTTTATTACCTTGATATCAATAATTGGAGTTTGAGATGCATTAAGGAAACTCTATCAGTCATTACTTTCGTTAACCAATTTACTTATGAATTAGCAATAACTCTCGAAGAATAGAGGATAATAAACAGCCACATTTAAACAATCCTTTTACAATTATGGTTGGTTGGTATACTACATAAAATATAGTAATACTTAGTCGATATTTAAAGCCTGTAATGTAATATTACTTGGTTATGTTCAAAGGTGCTTGTTGCCAAATTGTTATATAAATGTTTGTATAGGCGGAACAAAACCCGATGAAGACCGAGAAAGGAGCCAAACGTAATTGTTAGACTAGCCGATCATAAGATCATAATAAT
Organism: Actias luna; assembly: GCA_039707435.1. NCBI lineage: Eukaryota > Metazoa > Arthropoda > Insecta > Lepidoptera > Saturniidae > Actias > Actias luna. Next base: position 10,256,487 of record JAZHAC010000030.1, read on the forward strand.
TATTTTCTTGGATATTGTTAAAAGTTAAAACAATAATTAAACAATATAATTAATACGAAGATAATTTATTTTCAAATGAAACTCTGCGTATATTATAATTTGCAACTCTTTTTTAATAGTACAAAGAGGCAAAAATAATTGTGTTTAATCTAGATCATAGCAAGGCCCTGGTTGCTTTTGCGTACAAATTATAAACTTTTGTACATTTATTAACTATAATTATACGAAATATCACCAACTACTCACTCATGAAAACGTCAATGAAAACTTGAAAATTTTTATAATCTGGTTGCACCTTTATAGAAACTTGTAGTGAACAGTCCGTTTGCGGCATAATTTCACTAAATCACAACAAACATTTGTAATTGTCTTTGAGGGCACCACGTGCGGTTTATACTGATAATTGCTGCGTTGGAATAGCAGTGGAAGGTAGCGAGGTAGAAGAAGTGAGAGTCGGAGAGTGACGGAGAATGAGGGATAGGAGCGAGCGCGGTGAAGGCGCGGTTGCATCAGAGTGCAGCTCGAGCCGGCTGCGGGCTACACGAGTGGGTGCGAGTGGATGCGAGTGGATGCGAGTGGATGCGCCGGCGAGCGGCTGGTCCGCGAGACTGTGCGTCGTCGCCGAGCCCGTGTTATACCTCCTCGATAACCTTAAATTAGATTAATTGTATCGCGGTGATTCACGCGTACCCCGTGACGCCCGTTTTGTTGTTGACACCGGACAAATGTGCTCGCTCGATTTAGCGTTTTAGAATTATAACGAGTGAATGAATTTTTAATTCTATCAAAAACTAGCTGTGACTGCGACTACGTTCGCGTAGACCTAAAATTTGGTCTATCAAATACGACAATAATTTTAGAAGTCCGACTTGTGGTAGTTCCTGAGATTAGCGTGTTTAAACAAACTTTTCCTCTATATAATATTAATATAGATTCACCTTCCAAAAGTCATATAACCTAATTTTCAAATATTATACAAATAAATAATCTCATTTATGAACTGATTTGAAACCATTTCGTAGGTATTGTATCGATTCACATAATATTTTAAAGAGAACGAAAAACTAATAAAACCTGTCTGAATACGTAGAAACGATTAATCAACTGCCAGACTGTTTTATCCTGGAATACTCATATTTTAAATCCATTAAGCTCAAAGCCAAACAATACTATTACAAAAGTATCAAGAAATCATTCTTAGCTTCTTACTCACTGATGAGCTATTTCGTTTACTATCACGTGTATCCCATTTATATTTCGATAGCCGCTTGCGAGAAACTATGAAGTTGCTTCGAAGAGCGTTTAAAAAGGCCAGCGTTACCTACCAACTGTATAAAAATCAACACATTTGTTTATTTGAGCAACGCATAACCGGCGGGTTGCCCGCCGCGGCGGCACCCATGAAAATATTACGACTTATTTACTTTACTGCTATGCTGTTCTTACCGCATTGACGTCCACGCTCTGACTCATCGAGGAACTGTCGCACACACCACTTCTCAAAAATATTGCTATCAGCAAAAGAGATATTAGTCCGTTCATGTCTAAATATGTCTACAACCAGGTACATGATACAACAACCTTTATTTCTTTGAATTATCTTTTATTGATCTGAAGAACAGCTGGGGAAATTAAATAAATTATTGACATAACTACACATAAACTTAGTTATATTTTTCAATTTCACAAACTGTAACCTTTTTAAGCTGTGATAGATGATTCATGACAAGGTATCTCTTCAGATTAACAGATGACCGGAAATAGAGATTAAACAAAAGGCGACATCATGGGCCATATGTGCGCCTTGATCAAGATTTTCCGTCAACGATCAAACGTGTCATAGTCTTTCATCTTGAAAATCCAGACGTCCATCTAAAGGAAGGTTTCCGTCGGGAAAATCTATCACATTTATAATGGAGCAACGAAGTTATTTAAAAAAGAAAAGATTGGAAAAAAAACAATGCAAATAATACAAATTTGATTTAAGTATGATCAACAACCACATAGCATATTGTAAATGTTAATGCGGTTGAACTGACCGTTTTATCATTAATTTGGTTATTTTTTCACTACAATAATAAAATTGGAACAAAACAACAATTAAAATAATGAATACGACCGAGCAAGATTCTTGCTAACTAATGCAACTCAGATCGACAACTTCCTGGAGTCAAATGGAGCAGAATTACATTAAAGCATCACTGATGTTCGGACAACACAAGCAACCCCATTAACGATCTAACAATACTTCGGCTTGGAGCTGCGATCGGTCGTTGGTCTCACACAACCCGTTTCCTAGAAGGTAAGCGGACACAGTCTAAAATAGTCGCGGCCCCTTCCGAGAAGCGTGATTCATGCCGGGACCGTCCTATGCCGCATCTGGACCGCACTATACACCACAAATGCTTTCATATAGGTTACCTACACACATTAAATCGATACATACAGTTAGGAAAATTCGCCGATAGAATCAATTCTGCGAACGCTAAAATATAAACATAATAAATTTTGTTTGATTGAATAAAGAGTATTCAACACATATCGTTTACTACATTATTTTATTATTAAAACAAGAAAAATTGAAGAAAATTAAGCCATATCGAAAATATTACGTTGGAGATTAATAACAATAGTTGTATAAGATGCAGCTAGAGTTACACAATTTTAACCTGTTTCATCAAGAAATGAATGTAAAATTGAACCGTTCCAAAATTGTTGCATTAAAAGTTCTATTAAACCATATTCTTGCACCTGGAGTATCCCACATATAAAACAATTCAACTAGATTTATTAGCTCAAGTAGAGGATCGTTAAATATTCAGAGATGAATTCTAAGAACATCTGTTGTTACGTGAAGGTATATAGAATTCTGAATAGTGATGCAATATTTAGTTATAATATTGGTTTCATATAGGGAGTATATAAAACTCGTCGTTTTTTTTTATTATTTATTTAAATCCGTCCGATACCTGGTGTACACTTTTTAGTAATAAAAAACAACACATAACTGCCGTTTGCTATTTAAGTAAGAGTCTTTGAAACATGACTGTTGAAGTGAAAGGTGCGCAAAGTAGGTAGGGCAGAAAAACAACGCTTTTAAATTAACGCTTGTACTAATGTAGTGCACGCTATAATTTGGTGTACTTACTTAAAAATATATCATTTTTTGGGCGGAAGTGGACTTCCTTTACACCCCTCAATTTCACTATTCATAAAAAATCCATAGGCTGTCTTATATAAAAATCGATTACAGAGTAAACTTCAAAAAAGTCAATAAGTCTTACATTAATAACACTAATAACTCATTTATTCATTTTTACCTATATCTCCTCTGCATGACGAACGTATACGATGATACTTACATACGTACTAGGTATTTAGTATGGTTAAAAATCAAACCGTACTTTTTTTACTAGAGTTGTCATTTGAAGCGATGATAGCTGAGTTGGTTGTGTGTACGAACAAGTGACGCGAATTAGAATCCACCTACAATGAGCTTCAGCTTTCGTTGAAGGAAAACATCATGATGAGACCATAGTATGGGAGAGCTATTTCTAATGCCCGTCTGGTTACTTACCACCATCGGGTTGAAAATCTGCTGTCAAATACCTATAGGTGTGTCCCAGCAGTTGCAGTTGAGAGCCAGTCCCACCATTAGGCTTAGCGTGTCCACTATCTCGGACCACACTTTAACATCAGGTGAGATTATGACCTTAACGCTAAACCTTTATATATATAAATCGAATCGAATCGAAGAAAGTTTGTTTATCGTAAAAAAGTGACGAATATTGTAATGATTTCTAATAAAATTAATTATATGTTAGAGGCATCATAACATATGTGAGTACAGACAAATTGTTTCACGAGTGTACGCACGCAACGATGCGCGCGCCTACGTACGCCGTTCGCTTTATGCATTTCCATGACATTTACAACTGGCATATTGTTTTTCATGCACTTCTAAAACATGCAAGAGTAAATTCATTTATCTATTATTACATCCACACATTATTCTATTTCCAAATGACCTAATTATTTAAAATACGTAGAAGTGGTTTTGTAAGTACAAACGTGCAGATACTATACATTCCACTGAAGCTAAAACAAATAGGATAAACACAAAGTGTTCGGTTAGCAAAATATTATATTATGGCCTTTTAAAAAGCACAAGATGACTATTAATTTGTTTTTTTATTACATAAACCTAGTGTTAGTAAAACACAGATGTAGGTATTATTCATAGTGGGATTAATCTAAATTAATATTAATATTTAAATTAATAAAAATCTACAGGCTAATATTCTAAGTAGCCTAATTTGCGGAATCACCACACAGGTGGGTATTGATACGAATTTTTATTAAAAAACAGGAAATTTCTGGAAACTCATTTTTAACCTAGGTAGTTTTATGTTCAGCCGTATGACTAAACGACTGATAGTACAGAGCGTGGTATATAAGTTCAAGAGGCGTTTGTGAGTATACCAGTACTTCGTAATAATAAATATCTATTTACTCTATATTTATAATTCTATACTGTAATAATATTATATAGAAGAAAGATTTGTATTTTTGTTTGTAACGAATAAACTCAAGAACTACTATACCGATTTCAATAATTCTTTCACTATTAGAATGCTACATTATCCCTGAGTAAGATAGGCTATATTTATTAATAGAACAAATTAGGGTTCCATTTTCGGAAGTTTGTTTGAACACGCTAATCGTAAGTTCGAATAACCAGTCGGTTCCCCAAAAAATATTGTTGTATTTGATTTATTATTAACATCACGCTACCACGAATAGGAGTCAAAATATATTGAAAAAAGTAACAAAAACGGGCGATAACTAATAAATAATTTTTAGTTCCATGCGAACAAAGTCGCAGACACAGCTCTAATAATTTGGATGAAATTTGGTATGTAGACTGATTCTTGCTTTGTGAATTCACCTATATAGTAGTGGTATTTTTCGTGAAAATGCAGTTTTTTTAACCAAATTACCATGATTAAATACATTCGTGGTTTTTTAAATGAGTATGGGATTCGTATCTAAAATATATTTATTGAAATTAACACAATTATAAAAAAAATATCTAGCTAGGTTCGGTCAGGCATGTACCAAAATAATAATATACATATCTTTTGTTTGTGTTCATATATAGCTATTCTTTCTATTTATGTGTTTAACATGTCATTGTGGTAATAATGATAGCATTGTTTATAAAATCACTGGTTAGTGTTTTAGCATGTTATGTTCTTAAGTTATTCCATAGTGCACTAAACATTTAGCGATTAAACTCTAAACAAGGCACACTTAAAATTGGCAAAAATACCTAATAATGATCACATATAAAATTTTGTTTAACAAAACAAAGTGATTAAATGACAAATCTGTTTTTCCTTATGAAGTCTGAGAACCGTAAATTACAGGTTTTTTTTAGTATAAATAAAATTACTGCGTTTCTATAATAGGAACAAAATATTATCTATAATAATATCGTGTCAAATTGGAAAAATAGTCATTTTATACTGACAGTGGTAGTAGTTATATCATATTTCAATAAAGTTAAACACTTTGTGACCTGAGTAAAGGGTTGCTAATAATATACATATATGTATATTAAAGTAAATTTAACGATAATAAACGATGGCGGAGACTGATAAAAAACTGAGTTATCCTATACTTGATATCAGCTTTTGTATACAAACAGAATAAAATAACAAAGCGAATATTCCCTTTAATAAACACGATAAATAAACGCTAGCGAATATGATTCAGACGACGGGCATGTCCTGGCACAGGATTCGGCTATTTGCATGTTCTTACTCACGCGAACCAATGATGCATTTGTACGAGTTTAGAAGACATCTTGTCTCTGTTATATACGTACGTGATGCGATGCTTTTATTAATAAAATATACTAAAAGCACTCGTGAGTTTCTCCTGTTTTATTGTTAAGGCACTACTTAGTTGTCATTCAGTTTAATTTCTGGATTTAATGTGGCATTCAAATACAGGCAGACATTTATTTGTGTTATTAGTTATATATAAATATTTTAAACGAGCGTATAATCATGACTTCAATTATTATTATGTAGTTTTTCTTTTCTAAAGGGCATATACAGTTGACTGGAATGGCTTTTAAAGCATCATTTAGCTCTGTGGCGCTTCTATAAAAAACTCAATTAATATGACAAGTTGAATATCACAGAATTTCGGCTTGATCTGTAGATGAGCATCTAACTATTCATTCTGTCGCAGGATTATTATAATAATATAACTAACTTATATCTGTGACAGATTAAAATGTATATCTCCCAATAAAACTCTCCGCAGTCATACACAAAGTACAGAATCATTGGCAAGAATATTGTAAATGAAATGTATATTTACTTTCAAACATTACTTCGCTCTACAAATAAAAGAAAAATTCTCATTTTAAGAATGATTTTTAACGTATATGTTTATTGGATATTATTCAAATTAAATTACACTTAGTAACTAACTACATTATTTAGATGTAGTTTACATTAAAATTTGGTATTAATATTATACTCACTGTACGCTAAATTTATAAAAAAATATAAAACTTATTGCCATATACGCATACCGTACCATATAGTTATTGTTTACACATTTTGTGCGAGTATCTGAAGAAAAGCTGTTTAGATTCAGAGTCCCTCACAAAATTACTATTATGAGAAAAAAACTGTAGTATTAGACTATAACTAAAGGTTATTGTACCATACATAACTCAAACAAGGAAAGTCATTTTAGAATAAAACACTAAAACAATTTATATATTTAAAATAAACTTATGTAGCGGTTCAGAGAAATATAAAATGACGAAGGCCGCTAAATCTGGTAAAATAGGAATAACACGTAAGAGATTTTTTTTAGAAACACTTCACTCGGAAAAACTTATTTTGAGTAAGTTGTTAGTTTAAATAAATATAGTGTTAAACATTTATGACTATTCATAAATCAAGTATGATAAATCGAATCAGATGTTATTCGTAGTGTCTGCCTATTTATAAAATGAGATGCATGATTCATGCAGCTTTCGTGATTCCGCTTTGAGCGGAAACACCTTTTCAAGGAGGGAAAAATAAATGACTAATTTCTACTTAATCAATTGATCACAAATGGATTCATAATGTTAATTTGAGAATTCTGTTAATTGCTGAAAATATATTAATTCAGCGAGGAGTGTAAAAGCAAAACCCACTTACTTCAGTTAAAAATATTGGCATTTTTAAATTAAGTACACCAATTTGTTGCTGCTTCCTAATACTATAATTTGGAGTACATATTTAAAAAATACAAAATTTACAAAATGCTAATTTGCTTTTACACGCTTCAAGTACCAATTATATAAATCATACAAGTTAGTACTTACCAACTGTGAAATATTTGTCAAACCCTGCCATATTCTTTACTTCCACATAGTCATCATAATTGATTGGCACGTCCACGAAATCCCACGCACTCTGTAATATAAATCATCATATTAAATTAATTTAATTCATCAAGTATTATTAAATTTATAATTGTATCTCAAATATGCGGCATAGTGTTATATAATCCCTTACACCATACATTTGTCATAAAAACCGCATTAGTGACGTCATAGGTGTGTAAATACATAAATACATAGTAAATAATATATATATAAAGTAGGTACACAATATAATCACAATATTAATGAAGACCTGTATAATAAATGCAGAAAATACATTATAATATAAGATGTTTCTCTAGCACGACTTACAGGGTCAACTTCTATTTGTAATGGTGTTTGACATCTGGGATCAACCGGCCTCTGAGAGATATTTCCATTGAACTCTTTCACCGATGCCATGGGGCTATTTGTTGCACTCAATTTTTCATAATAATTTTGATTCAAGTCTTCCTTTCTCACTGAATTTGTATTACTGATTACTGAAGGACTTCTAGCCGGTGAAAGTAGATCATTTTCTCTATTCCAATACTGTTCTATATCTATATGTCTCGGGTTCATGTTTCCAATGTTGTAGTTTAGTATCGGTGATAACCTTCGAGGTGACGAAGTCTCACTAAATATAACAGGGCTTCGTACAACACGCAGTGAATCTTGTGGAGTGCTCCCTTCACTCGGTACATAAGTACGTTCAGAAGGTACTGGTGAGCTTGAAGTTCTGTTTATCGTGATAGTAGATCTTCCCGGTTCTAAATGTTCAGACTTTTTGAATTGCTGCGGAATCTTTACTGGGCCGATTCTGTTGTGGACGTCGGGCTCGTCTTTCTGGGCTGCGGTTTTAGGATGGGCTTCAGCGGCCATTATGTTCTGTAGTCTACTCACTTGAGTTTCGACGAGGCTGCGCGGTCGGGGCGCCTGCACAGACATGTCGGTGGTTCCGAGTACGGAGGTGGGGGTGGGCTCCTCGGGGTAGGTCGGGATGTGTACTTGCGACAAGCTGTACTCCGTGTCGGTGTCGAGGCTGTCCCGGGTACCGTACATGTACTCATCCTCCGAGTAGTCCGTGTCATCGACCTCACAATCGTCATAATTTATAGGCGTGTCTGCACCCGGGAAAAACGTACTTAGAACTGACATTATCTCAACTACCTAGAACAAAATGTGTTTGGTTCACATTAAGAATACTCATTATCTCAACTACATAGAACAAGATGTGTTTTTTTCACATTAAGAATACTCATTATCTCAACTACCTAAAATAAAATTTGTCAATCACATTAAGAATTATCAAATTATTTCACAGTATATAGGTTTTCAATGTTTTGTAATTTACTACTTGTTAGCAACACACAAATTAGCGAAGCGTGATGGTTCTACTGGAGATAGGTATACCCTTTTAAGATACAATAATTGACAATATTCATAACTTGAATTACACACACATATTAATTAATATAATCTTGATTGATGAAAGTAATTTTGTCCATCCTCAATTTTACTTTTTCAATTAGGTGATCATGTTGTTGAATCAATTAATGTTTGTTATGCATGTTTATTTACTACTACTAGACTAATCAAGTTATTTTTCATTTTAGTGCTAGAGGCACTACAAACTAAGCGTTTTATTTTAATTAGTTAAATATCCAACTTGAATACATGATTATACTGTAATTAAAATGTCTTATATAAACTTAACCAAGTAACTATGTTTCTTAGAGAAATTGGCAAATAATATGATTACTGAATCTACATCTTATAATAAACTACCTGTGCCTGCAACTTCCTATATGAGGAAATAAAAAGTGTTTAATAATATTTGCCCATTTTTGTAACTTTTTTAATACAACTCAACTCCCATTTGTGGTAGTGTGATTTTAAATAGCCTAAAGCCTTACTCAATTACTGTTCTAACAAAGACGAAAAGATCTTTTGAAAAACTAGAGGTTGTTCTTAAGATTAGAATGTTCAAACAAACTCATTCTACAAAATGATTTGTATACTGAAGTAAATACCACTTAATATTGAAAAGTCAACCTAAATAAATTACTGTACTTAATATTACTGCCTGTCTTTTAATGCACATCGATCCAATCAAATCCAATATAACATCTTATTGGCTCAATGTGCATTATTACTCTTAACATTTAATATGATTATCAATGAATTTGCTTGACAGTAGTTCCTAGGTAGGAGAAACAAAGGACTTAGGGCTTGCTTGAAATATAGATTCTTTTTATTATTATGGCACTTTGGTTGGGAACACAGTTTAATTTCAAGTTTCAATTTTATTTGGCAATCATCTGATATTTTATTTTTAATTGAATGCAACTGTACCTTGGCCATGTTGGGTCTTTGAGCTGGTATTTTGTGCCAACATTGAGTCATCAATTGTTCTATTGGCTCTGGACAGCCTTCAATTAAATTAGGTCTTTGACCTGAAAATACACATAGGATAAATGCATTATTAAATCTATAAAAAATCAAATTACACCATGGCATGAAATAGCCTAAACTTACTAAGGTTTTTTTACAATTTACTTGATGATAAAATTGGGCTTATATAACAATATTCACTGAATTGTGAGAACATCCATATCATATAATAATGCATACTTAATTAAAATATTTCCTAGCAATTAGAAATTAAAATATATGTAATTATTAATACTAAAATATTCTTACCATATTCCAAAGGAAATATAAGTCAAATAATTTATCATTGTATAGATCATGGTTTACAAGGAGTTTAATTATTATTTCATAACATTTTGTGTATACAATGCATATAAATCTTTTATCAAAAAGTATACCTGTGTGTACTGCCCACATTATCCTATATGCTGTACCTCCCTCTTCAAATGGTTTCCTCCTGGAAAGCACTTCCCATAGGATTATTCCCCATGAAAAGACATCACACTTTTCAGTATATGTTGAACCTTCAAACACCTGTAATAATTGTAAGTAAATATAATAGATAAGTTTCTACATATTCAATGTGTCCCTTTGTTTAGAGTTTTAGATTAGAACCAGATCAAATGGTAGAGAAGAAATGTGTAATGAAAAAATTAATGTACACTATGGCCTGTTTTGTTTTTGTACCTTATGTATGTTCTACACTAAATGTATGTTTGAAGCTAAATTGCTATACAACATAGAAAGTCAATAATGAAACATAATAAAGTATATACAATGTATGACATTTTACATATTTATAATATCAGTTCACAATAAAATAATTATAATTTTTTATAGAATATTTTTTAAAAGAATGTTGTTTTTTTATAATGGCTTCTGCTTATGAAGGTAAATTTGCCATTGTCAAATACATATCTTATATTGTAAGTGGGAAATCATTAGTGTACTATAAATGAAAAATAGTAATAAATGAAAAAAAAAAAAATGAAACATTTAAGAATCAAAAGATAGGATTTTTGAATATGATTTAAGATCATATAAAATTTAGGATAATTTAGTACAAAACATGTCTAGCAATAATAGTTTTAATGATTAATTCAGACATTCAAATCTTAAGTAGTCTTTGAAATATTTGATATACTTATTTCATATAAATGGTGTGTTGAACTTTAAATTTATTATAACTTTATTATATAGTGGTTATTATGATATTTATTAGCTATATCTCTTGAAGATAAATTTCATTATGAGTTTTATTATAAATGAGCATAAAGTTCTAAAGGCCAGAGTAAGTATTGTTTCATTATAGGTAAGGTAAAATCAATATATGAAGATCATTTAAAATACAAATATATATCAACAAACCTCTGGTGCCATCCAAGCTGCACTGCCTTTATTATTTGTCATGTAAGTGGCTTTATCTGCTGCGGTTCCAAAGTCACAAATTTTTAACCTCTGACCACCACCCACAAGTAATAAATTAGGTGGCTTTAGGTCTCTATGTATTAGTGGTTTTGGTTTCATAGCATGTAGGTATGCTACACCCTGAAATAGTGGTATGTTAGATAATCTATGATATATTTAAAGTAAAGTTATATGTAGAATATGTCTTTAGATTGTAATTAGTTCCCCCCTCCCCACATAATAATTATAAATGTGTTAAAACTTATTAGTCTAACCAAAACTTTAAGTCATAACTTATTGCACATATCTTTTAGTGCTTTTCAATAGAATTAATTATTAGTAAAGATATTAATAATAAACATCTTTTCACTTCCACAAACATTTTTAATTTAGATGATAATATACCCTTTTTCTTATCTTTCCAGAAGTTAAATTAAGTAATTTTACTATTTTTAATTAGTACTATTAAAACATAAGGTTCTTTATACCAATTCATATTGGTATAATTATTTCTTTTTAATTAAAGATATGTAAGGGGATAAGGCAGTTCATTCATAAAGTTTAGTATAACACAATAGAATTTTTCTTCATTAATAAACAAGAATGAGTAAAATCCTTATACAATAGTAAACAAGAATTGGAAATATGTTTTATCTTTTCTGTATAAAGAGGTCACAGTAACTTACATTTTATAAATAAAAGTACATATAATAGAAAATCATACAAAAAAGAGAATTACCTCTGCACATTGCAGCGCCCAACTCATAGCATGTGCTGCTGTGTACTTGGGTTTAGGTCGATTATGTAGAACATTGTACAGTGATCCACCCTCGGCATACTCCATAACAAGACATACGTGAGTGCCTCGGGTACACGCTCCATACAATCTCACGATGTTTGGATGAGACACACGGGACAGCTGCCTTACTTCTATCGTGAACTCCCGTTTTTCAGCCTCAGAATTAATATGCTTTACAGCTACAAATGTGTTCCGCCATAAACCTTTCCATACCACACCAAAAGCGCCTTTCCCAACCACCTATTATTTATACAAAAATTTAGTATATACCAATACTACACACATATCATATTAGTATGATTGTGTATTAATATTTACCGAAAGTTCTTGTATTTCACTGTAATCAATCTCCTCCACAAACGTCTGCTGGGCAGGTAAGTCTTGCACATTGGAAGCCATTGGTACACTTATTATCACATTATCAGTATGACTAGACAAATAAATAACAACTTATTTGTAAAAATTTAACTAATTTTCTTTATAAATAAGTAAAAATAGTTGGTTATCTCAAAATTCTCAGTATTGTTTGGCAGAAAAAAGCAACTGCGACAAGGCCGCCATCTTTGAAACTGAAGAACAAATGTCACACCGCAATAGGGCTGCACTTGAAACCGTAAAAGTTAAACTATTTACATATTGAATTTTTTATGACTAATTTGTTTATAAATAGCTATATTTTGAATATTATGAGGTATATCACATAAAACACAAGCAAGTTTTTTTTTTTACATTAGTTAGTTATATCAATAAAGGATTGTATTAAAAGGGTATTAATTTCCTAAGCAATCTCAAGTGCTTTTAATTTATTTAATTTTACGAATTATCTGACACTATAGCTTATATATAAAATCGGAATCAAACTGTATAAAAAGTAAATTTAATCTAAAATATCAACAGTTAATCACTGTTTATGTACGTTATATAATATATTTTTCAGCATCGGTTAAGATTTATACATATCACACGTTGCATTAAGCCGACCGCGACTGCGAAATCGTGACAGTTGAACTTTTTAATGTATCTAGATTGCTTTAATATCTATATGAATATCGGCTAAACAAATGAGTCATATTGATGATATTGTTAGCAACGGTGTTATACTCATAGACTGACTGACGCTGCGTGTAACCACTGTAGCCAGATTGATACGGTGCCACAGTGCGCGTGCCGTGTTGCGTCGAAACTAAAGATGTATTTTATATTTCGTGATACTTGCAGACATAAAGAGCTTTCATTTCTATATTGTAGCTTTGAATCATTATCTATGTCAAAAATGATATTTTTTTATTTAGCGTTGTATAAGGTATTTCACACCAGTAACTATAAAATAGTCCCTACGTACTAGAAATAAATCTAATTAATAAATAAATAATAAACCATGTTACTTTTTAAGAAAATAAGTACGACATGACAATTGTATACGACCGGATCACAACCACCAGAAATTAGGTGTAACAGTCTTTTTGGTGGTATGATTAAACGTGTTACGTTCCAGAATTTGCCGGTGTATATCCAGGATTCGTGTAGATTGGTAACGACCTGTATTCGACTGGGTTAGGATCAATAAAACACGTGAAATAAAACACCCGACACAGTGACTCCGTTTTGGTTTGTCCCGTTTCAGCATTAGTCAGTGTATATGATATATATTCAGCAGCTAATGGGCATCTACAATGTCCCCCAGCAACAGCCTAAGTCGAGGATCGGCCACTTCATGGCTCCCTTGTGCGTGTTGCCCGTCAAGCTGAGCGCCTTCCGCGCTCGCTCCCAAAGTTCGGTGAAGCTATAAAAGCCCGTCAGGCTAACAGCATTAGTCCTATCGAAAAAAAAAAAAAACATGTACAATATATATATATAACTAAATACTACACTAAATACTAATATATATATATAACTAAATAATAAAAATAATGTTTACTGATGATAGCCTATAACAAAATTATCTTATATTGATTTCCAAATATATATACTATATTTTAAAAGAATTCGTTACTCCTACTTGATGGTAACATGACACTAGACATCATGGGGGCCGGGAATGCTACTTTCAAGGAGCTGAATCAGTATCAGTAACAGAGGGAGCAAGAGCACTTTGCTGTCGATATCCACGCTAAACATCAACGCGTGTAATAATTTAAAGCGTTGTTGTTTTAATACTATCGTGTTCGAACTCACATTAACTAAAATGGGTCGAATTCGATAACGAATTTATGTTTCAGACAAACGACAAGTCATGATGAAACAATGGTACTTTTTAAAATTGAACTGAGTAAATACTATCCTTAACTAAGTGTAGTCGATTATTAATACTTAGGAAACAGGTGGAATTCTAGGATTATTAACTTTACCATTTATTTACTAGAGAATACACGTGGAGAAAAGGTTACAACCTTTGCAACGCAATAAAACTTTGAAAAACATTAAGAAAAAAAATCACAATGGTTGGTGCAAAAAATGTATTAACATCTAATAAACATTTACATTACGTTACAAATGTGAAACGTTACACTCTCATGTTCCTCCATTTCTTCCAACAACATTAATGGCTCTTTGCATCGAAATGTCATTGCTACTTATCGGGCAGTCTCGTTTCGATGGTTGATTTCATACAAGTCAGGACCAAGTTCTACGAGAATTTCGATTAGGCGGCAATTATTGCTCATTGCAGCAAAGTGTAACGCTTGCCGTTGAGCTGGCGCTTCAGGATCGTACACAAGCGCACCCTTTTTCACAAGTAATCGAATTATACTTTCTTCCTCTTCCGTAGGTATGCACATCATGGTAAATTCTGTAAAACAAATGAATTAAAAATGTATTATGCTTGGTAGCAGGCATGATAATACCCTAAAACAATACCTCTCGGCTACTGAATATACATTGACTGATTCCCAAACGTGACAGATCAAAATAATGACTGCGACGGATTAAACATGTCTATTATGTCAAATATAAGCACAGAATGGATAATACACTTAGGTAATATAATGCGAATTCTGGGCAAAATGTAACAGAATATTAAAGGATACTCTGTATGCAAAATATAAATTAAACAAAGTTATCTTGTGGCACTAATGACCGTTGATTTAAATCTCTTATTAAATCGTAAATACAACTAAAATAGGTTTTACAAAGTAATAATGTTCAATACACATATCTATTCTTCATATTTGATATTGGTCACAAGTATCTTCTTAGAAATTGTAAATTAAGCCATCGGCGCCATAATCTAATCATACCTACTTATCTTAATAAATTAATCATAATTTTCTCTGAATATTGTTCTTTGTCAGTGCGCCACATAAAGTTAAGCAAAATTTAAAAAATAATACTTACGTAAAAAAAGTCCAGCGTCCATTGGATTTAACCGTGGTAAGATTACAGCTCCATAGTCGAATAAAAATTTGATTATTTTTATTGACGGACTATAATACATGAAAAATTATGTTAATGATTATTGATATAATAATATTTCTTTCTTTAAGCGATATTCTATGCACTGAAAATATGTATACATTTATATTTTCATGTCTCGATTTAAAGTAAAATAGACGTTTACTATTTTTATATTCAACTAGAATTTCTTAAACTTCTATTCTGCCGTTCCGTAATTGTTCTTTCGCACAAAATTTCGGACACACGAAAAAAAAATTGCCTTTTTTTAATCCTACTTTTTTTCCTAAACACTCTCTATTACCACCTTAGAGGATGAGAGATGCTGTATGTCATATCTGCTACATAATATTATAAATATTTTAAAAATAATGACATGGATAGCCAAAATTTTAATGTATTTTACATTTAGGACTTGTCTATAATTTCCAATTTGTACATAAGGTAAGCAAGAATTTTTTCCTACTCTTTTCAATACAACCCCTGACACTTATTCTACGGAGAACTCGGTGTTTACAAATAGGAAAAATTATACTTTATAAATAAATAATTTGTTTTTGCCTTCTTATTAGGCACAATAAGAGTAGTGTCGATCCAACATTGTCCTTAACATTAGGGTTGACCCCAGCTTTTAGAAGTAAAGTTACAGCTCGTTCACTGCCTGATCATATTGCTAGATGAAGTGCATTTCTTCCTATGTGGTCGGTTTCTTGTAAATTCGGTCCTTTGCTAATTGATTAAGGAATCTATTTAGTTAATAAACGATGAAATGTTAATATTATAATTTAGAATAAAAAAATTTAAAAGGGAATCTTATAAACATTTTATGGGGGATTAATTTTTTTTCTTATTCCCAAAATTAAATTTTCATTCAATCACGTAAATTTAAAATATTCAGATAATAAAAAAAAAAAATTGGTTCCGGAAAATAAAGTTTATCAAATTTTATTATAATACGCCCAGAAGTCTGACTGTGGACTCGCCTACCTATTTGTATAATATTCTAACAACAGCCCACGACTTCGTTCGTGTTATTTAGAATATATATATTCAATTTTAAAAATAGTTTATAAAATAGTGGAATAGTACGCGTATGATCGAATAATTTAGTAAATTAAACTAATTAATGGTACCGCTAAGGTCGTTTTTGTATCACAGAAAAGGAGTTGTATTTTGTCTTAAGTGATCTATTGGCATCTATTATGTCTTCGTTACTTTTTTGTTACTGTGCGTAGGTAGAGCTTTACACATATTCTGGTCAGTAGATCAGTAAATGTGTGAATTAATACTCAGACTTAATACGCATTAAATCAATATTTCAAAATGTATTATTTCGTGTTACTTGATAAATTTGGATGGTGTTACTCATAACGTAGAACTGATAATATATACTGCATAAAAATAATGTATTTTAATGCATCTAAGCGAAGTAGTTCATTTCAAAGATTATGCATTAAAACTGTAAAAATATTTATGTAAATATTGAGTGTCATAAATAAAACATAAGTTACCTTAGTATTATTTCGAGTAGTTTATCGTCGCCTATTTCAGCAGCGACTAAGAAGTCATTATCTAAATGTAGAAAGTCGACTGGTTGTTTTAATTTCGGATGTCTATCATCAAAAGAGAGCAGAGAATATCTCGAGCCAATATGAAGAGATCTTGGAGATCCAGGATATGAAGGAATGTGACGGTCTAAGGAAGTCTCTGATAATTCTGTGTTCAAACAATCACTGATTAACCACTTCTAAACTATAATTTAAAAATATAAATTCACGTTTCTATTGTCGTTTAGAAAATAAATAAATATAATTTAATTTTGAATATCAACTACATGACATATATAGACTAAAAAAAACAAGAGTTGAACGAACAAAACTTTTAATCACATAGTTTTTATTGACAAAGAAATCTAATAAAAAATAAGCTTGTTAGATCAGTTTTGCTAGTCCGTGTGGCTACTTTCGTAATATATTTTTTTTGTGGATAATTCACTTTTCGATGGAAATGAACTAAACTGTTCGCCTTCCAAAATTGTTTCCATTTTTGGTACATTTTCCAATAAAGAACTTCTTTTCTTATTTGATACAGTCGTACCTACTATAGATAAAGTGTCTTTATTCTTCAGATAAGAAATTACTATTGATTCACTTTCGTTATCTTCGTTAAGTGGAATAATGTTCTCTTTCTGAGGATTTACTTCCAATTCATCCATAAATTCGTTAAGTTGTATGGTTGTATTGTCATTATCATAATATTTACTAGTTGATGGTATTTCAATAGATAAGCTTCTCCTAAGGTCTTTTTTCACTATGCATTTTGTAGAATTTGGTCGTATATCAATAGACCTTTCTTTAATATTATAATTATTAATACACCTAGAATCTACAATTATGAATAATGGTTCTCTTTCTACTCTGCCGACTGATAAATCTTTTGATGTACATTGCAATTCGTTGTCATCTTCACTGGAAAGAATATAGGACTTAAATGCGTTGTACCTACCACTTGCTTTGATGAAGTCGTCAAAAGTAAAGATCAAGCGGTCAAGTAGCGGAAAGGAATCTGTTAGATGTTCTCTGCAATCGATGAAACATATTGAATTTAGAGATTTTTAGTAGAGGTGTTACGTGAGGGTTTCATTAAACTGTACCTGCTGCATGTAACCGTGTGAGAATCATTGCCAGCATAGTTATTTTTTTGAACGTTAATTAAATGTACAATATAGTTGGGCAATAATTGGCCAGAATAAAAGTGTCCTAGTACTGATATAAATATGTCTTTAGTTAGACGTACTGCAAACATTGTTGTGTAACTAATCAACCAAGAAAATAATTCATACGTCGACCGCGTTGACGTTTCGCTGACATCTAATTGTTCTTGGGAACTGCTTGTAGCTATAATTGCTTCTTCGTCCGAGTTTTCTCTACTTATTAAGTTATTGTTACTTCTTTCATTCATAATATATAATGAATATTCCGCTTACATTATTTTCAAATACTAGTACAAATATTTTTTTTTCCTTTGACACTGACACTACAAATCTAAGTACAATATATATTATATTGTTGTTTTAAATGTCACATAATTATATATTATGGACTTATTGATTAGAGGAGTTTGTTAAAAAAACAACAAATAAAACCGCTTTTAATAAGGTATTACTAATTTAATACACCGATATTACCATTTACACACATTAAATTAGGCTTTAAAAATTGAGAAGTTTAACTTCATTATAGAAACTATTTAGACGCTTATTTCGAACTTTGATTATACTCCTATAGGCTCTGATTAGATATCCTATAACTGAGGTAGGAAGAAGAAACTACAAAATTCTTTTGTTAGCTTTAAAAAGACGATTCAAAGTATATAATAGATTATTTATTATTGTTATTATTCATGCTTATATTATTTATTGGTTTATAACTATTTTTAGGTTTCCGCTACAAACTGCGAATTAAATGCAAATTCCCGCTCCTACAATTTATGCCAATAAGGTTGTCCATCTATTAATTCTATAGTACGTCTCGTATGGCTTGTAGAAATGTTAAACCATAAGGAGAGGAAGACGTTCATGTAGATCATTCCGAATGGACACCATTGTATGCAACTCCGCTTTAAAGTATTAGTCGTCGGTAAACGGGAATATCTTGCTCTTGAACTCGAGGAGCTGAGCGGAGCAGCTCCGCCAGCGTGTATAAGTCATCACGAGGTCTGTAGGAGTTCTGGTGCATCATACCGTCGGAACGTTTCCTTGCGACCATAAACCGCTTCATTTTATTTGCGTACTGCCTCTTGCGACGTGCTTCTTCATATCTTTGCGCCATTTCATTCGGGGCTACCGAATAAATATCTGGATAACCATGAGCTAGTGCCATGCGATTCTGTTCTGAGAAGTAAGAATGTCGTGGGTAATCCCGTTCTCTGGGTGCGACAACCACCGGTTCATTGTACCAAATGTCACCGTTTTCATCGACCTCAGGTTGCTGTTCTTCATCAGCATTTGCATGACTATAAAAGCGATCAGCAGCCCATTGATTTGTATTCCATTCTTGCTTCCTGCGTTCTTGAGCTTCCCAAAGGTTTAGTAGAGCTCGGACATCTGCTGCACTTAAACCAGAATCTCGTTTACGGCGTTCGGATATAGGCCTATTGAAATAAAATAATTAGATTAACATATAAAATGACGAATTATATATTACATTTTATTATTATTAGAACCTGAAAGTCTTTTTATTTCCACCGGAGTTTTTAGTGACCGTTTTGGCGGAGGCAGCCGCACCGCCCACTTTTGTACCACTGCCGCGTTTACTACGTTCAGAGTCGTGTTCGTGAGTCATCAACTCCACCGGCGAGAGCGCGTCGTGATCTTCAGACCTAAAAATATAACGTCAGATAAACTTATTTTCGTATGCACAATTACACCTAGAATAAAAATAGTACTCACTTGAGGTTTTTCTTGCCCGAGCCAGATTTGGTGGCGACCTTAGTGGCTGCTCCCGCGCCTCCTACCTTAGTGCCGCTTCCCCGTTTACGTCGACGAGAGTCATATCCAGATGATAATCCTTCAATTGCTGGTGGTTCTCCGTACAGTTCAGGTCTCATAATAAGGTTGTCTAACTCTCCAGTAGATTGCGGGGAATCGAAGCGCTGTTCAACCCCCTGTTCAAAGCCCTCCGTATTACCTGAGTAAAATTTAAATTATTACTTAACAAAAATACACTCTATTTCGATAGTAATAGTATATAATGCACGAATATATTATGTATGTATATTTTTCCCTTCATAAATCATAAGTTACCTTCTTCACTAAGTGCCAGCGGATATGGTTCAAGATCATTTTTGTCGCTCTTGTTCAAGAATAAGGATTGAGTGTCGTCTTTCGTTTGATCCCAGTTTTCGGGAAGTTCACCTATCGAAGTACCATCTAAAATATTAATAATTTTATTTAGTAATATCTGTAAAAAAATAAACGTACTAGACCTGAGTTTTACTTTTTTGAAATAAATAAAGAAAAAAAAAAATTATTTGCTACACACATTCATTTTACAAAATAAAAAATCAAATAAAAGTAAAAGATAATGATAATACTAGAAAAGAAAAGAAGAAATAAATATTCTACAAAATAAGTGGGTGGAAGTTTGAGAATGAGTGTATAACAAATTTTAACGAGAGCTAAGCTAAGCTAAGAGGGTAAAAGCTGGTACCTAAATAATTTATTTCTCTAAAAAAACTTTCGTCTTCTATTTCACACTCACAAGATTTATTTTCACTACTTTAGGTAGCCTTCTATTCCAAGATCATATATATTATATACCAAAATTCATCGAAATTGGTTCAGAAGATTAAGCATGAAATCGTAAAAAACGGACAAAGTTAATGTCGTATTTATAATACTCGTGTTTGGAAAAACCTTTATAACAACGGATATGGTGATATGTGATCATCCACGATGGGTGTATATTATAAGAAGGAAGTTCTTTAGGAAAAAATGCTATTATAGAAGTCACTCTGTATAATATGATTTTATTCTGAAAAGTAATCATATCCCTGTACTCAATACAGCATTGTTAAAGAAATAAATAAAACTTGAATAGAATTGCGATAATAATTATAAAATTTTTAAACATTGGACCGCGATGACAAAACGTAAACTATAAATAAAGTTTGGGAAATCCAAAAGTGCACGCCTCACAATCTCATTTTTTGTTATTTATTTAATAACAATTAAACCACATCGAATCAGACCGTGAAAAGTAATAGGTTCCTATTTCTAATTATACTGAAGCGTAAGAAAAAAAAGACTCGATTAGTAAAGTATTTCGGTCGTTATCGTGATAACATACAGGATCCGCACATACAGACACACGGACGTTCAGGACAGAACTTTTTTAAACAATTTTTAACTAGTTAAAATAACAAAAATGGCATCAAAAATATCATGAGTGTTAAAAATAGTGGTTTTTCTTGATATGTGTGTGTATATATTATTTTACAAGTGAACTATATGATAAATAGAGAGATTTTAAGTTGGAAATATCAGTTGTTTTGCGTGAAGTGACAGTAGTACCCATTGCTTCGCTTATGAGGCGTGCAGAATTGCATAAAGAATTGCTCATCTTTGATAGTACGAAAAAAAAACGCCCAGTAATGAACTTGTCTATCACATAATAAGCAGCAATATTCTGAATAAATTATTAATGTCGATCGTCGCTGTTTCATTTTATTGTACATTTTTATTTGCAGCTAGTTATTTTAAGCCATTGTTTATATGTGACAATTGAATCGCAATGAAAAGAACTACGTATCGGCGCAGACGGGATTAAGGACACCTGTTGCTATATATAGAACATAGCCCGGCCCCACCGTATTAATCAATACATTGAACAAAAAAAACACATTTGTAGTGCAGGCAACCACGTAATAAGCAGTTTTCGTCACAATGCTACTGATAATAATGACTAAGTCATCTATATTAGTTGATACTAACCTTTATTATTCGATGGTGTAGGCAAAGCACCGACGATTAAAACCGCTGATAAAGCGGTAAATGAGAGTAGTAACATTGCCGCGGACTTTATTCTAAAGGTGGTAATTGTTAAAACGGGAGAATAGTGAATTATCAAAATTATCAAGAGTTACGCCGGATACGACTGTTAGTTGGCTACACGCAAGGAGCGAGTGTCGTGGACGTGTCCATGCTAGGGAGAAAATCCATTGCTCCTGTCGATAATTTCGCGACATGCGCAGTATACAGTACAGGGACGAACTATCGTAATAACAAGTACAAGTATGTTTCATATAGCAATGTTCATTGTAAGTAGATTCTTTTAAGATCAACGATGTTTGAGTAAGTTATTTCTACTTCGCGTTAATGTCCTCGGTTTTCCACCATCAAAACTCAGACCTTTGATTAACATGTATATTACCAGTTAAGTTATTAATATAAGATGGCAAATTTTGATCAAGTATGTGAGATTTAATGTAAGTGAAATATATATGTAAGAGTAGCGAGGGTACTCTCAGGATATAAGCCATCTTGTTGATTCATGTTCTTATTCGTAAAATGATAACTACCTCCGAATGATCAGTCTCGCTCGGGAGTCTCTCACGATATATCCTAACCAGCGTTAAGTAGTGTCTTTTTATAGTACAGTAGAGCGCCGTCACGTAATGAAGTACTTTTAATCATGATTCGTTGATGTACTCGTAATACTCGTAATGCACTAACATTCGCTGAAGTACTTTCATCGTATTTTCTGCTTATATAAGATTTGCGCTGATATATATACCTTTTATTCAAACATCAAGTTTCAAAATGCATCACAAAAGCTTCCAAATTAATGTCTACAATCCCATTTTCATGGCATTTTGATGAGTGTAAAAATACATGCTTAGGTTACTGTCAGGGTACAGCGTTTGCTTCACCGTTGATGATCATTTTTTAAGCTTAAAAGTTAATATTTTTATAAAAGCACGAAAGAGCCTCGACATTGTGTCTGATGCTGAAACTAGTAGCCACCGGAGAGATCGGGTAATTAATCAATGGTCGTAACTATCATGCGAGCAAAGGCTCTTATTTATAAAAAGTTTCTTATTTTTACTAAGGTAGTGAATAAGTCGAATACGTTATTCCTCTTGTAATGCGTAAACGGAAGGTGAGAGGGGCGTATGAAAGACTCATCAGATGACATGCGCCCTAAAATACCCACTGAAAAGTCGACACAACGTCAATTAAACTCTGTATTACCAAAGACCAGGAACAGCTTTCAGATTTCTTATCATACCGGCCTGTAAATGTTTCAACAGTTGGATTAGATTCCTAAATGTGAAAAACTAAAAAGAGTCGCCGTGACGCGTTTATAACTTTGTGGTCTTGACCCACTCGTTGATATTATATAAACAAATAAATATTTAAATTTTGAAGCGATGATAGCTCAGTTGGTAATGTATACGGATGCTGGACGTCAGTTCGAATCCACCTGCAATAAACTTGAGCTTTTGGCGAAGGAAAACATCGTAATGAAGCCTTAGCATGATGGTAGGGCTTTTTATAAAGCCCATCTGACTAGGTACTGTTAAGTTAAAAATCTGTCGCCAAACACTGGAGGTGTATTCCGGCAATTGCACTTGAGAGCCAGTCCTATACAATTGGCTCACATCGTTACTTATCATCAGGTGAGTTTTTTTTTTTATTGTACTTAAAGTTTAGCGTTATGGCCATAATCTCACCTGATCTTAAGTGACGATACGGTCCAAGTTGGTAGACACGCTAAACCTGTGGAGGAACTGGCTCTCAAGTGCTGCTTCCGGAACACACCTATTGGTATTTGGCGGCAGGTTTACAACTTGAGGGTGGTAGCTACCCAGGCGGGCATTAGAAAAAGCCCTACCACCATGCTATGGTTTCCTCACGATGTTTTCCTTCACCGAAAGCTCAAGCTCATTGTAGGTGCTTGGATTCGAACCCACGTCCCTTGACGCGAAGTCGTGCACACTACGACTGAGCTATCATCGCTTCAATTGTGGCCATTACGCTAAACTATAAACTAAATAAAATAAAACATAAACTATTGCTTTAACTAATATGCGCCAATAGCTGCGATCTAAAAAATGAATTGCGGAAGGCCAGATTTAAAATTAGAGCAAATATCACAATTCCAGTGAAACTTAGATCCGTCCGCACTTTTACAAATGTTGCTTTTTAATTTTATATGTTTCTTCGTTTATCGAAGAGGTAAACTGTAGGAAAGACTTTTTTTAAGTGTTGATTATTTTCAAAACGTTTACGACGTACTGCTTACTAGTTGTAGTACTACCTAGGAAGTTGAGATTTTAAATAGATTAATTATTAAAAGGCGAAGATAAAAACAAATTGAAAAATTTTTGTTACTTGACTCCTTATTCCTCGTGACTGAAATTATTTTTAACAGGCAGAATAGTTTTTAGGGTTTAACTATAGCCATTAATATAATACTTTTCTAACGTACCTAATAAATATTTGTTATACTGTGTTCAAAATCAGGTTAATTTCTTGCAGAAAAATGAAAGATAGTATTACATTTTTTAACTTTCTTACAAATGATATAACCTTTTATATAAAGTTAAAGTTTGTAAAAAATAATCATATATACTTTTTCACAATACATGTCTATATTAATATTATAAATCAGTTTGTTTGTTTATTTGTTTGAACCAGCTAATTTTAGTAACTACCGAAATTCAAAAACTCTTTTTGTATTCTGCAGAGCAATCATCGGGCAAGGCTATACGCTATTAAACATCACTACCTACTAGTGCAACCACTAATAAAAGCTGAATTGAAAAATATTACAAAATCGGGCTAAAATAATTAAACAACATTTAGTTCCATGCAAACAAAATCACGGGCACAGCTAGTACATAACATACATATGCGTTTAAAGGTGCGGTAAACCCAAACGGGTGCAATGATTAATTATGGTATAAAAGAAGTTGTATGGTGACGTCTATTTAGAAGTGAATTTACTACATTACCTTGTAACTTTACTTTTGATAGTATTGTAACAAACCAAACGGTAATGTCAAACCAACCTAAAATGCAATATTCTTGGTTGAAAGAAACTGTTTACCATCAATTACGTTTATTATTGCCTTCATATTATACATACCCCATAGGTTATTTCGGGTCAGTACAACACTTGCCTAATTTACAACAGCCGTTTATAATAAAATGTTATTACATGTTACACCCAATATATGTGCCTTATATAACTGTAACTGACTCAATCTTTACATTCAATAGTTTTAAACAATTATAATCAAGGTATGCCTACATTGTTATTGATATATAAGACAAGAGAAACATATTTTGAATTTTTATTTGCCTGCCCATTGTACTCACACTCTAAAACTACTGGAGAAATAGTGGGAATATTTGATACGGCGAAGTGGAAAAATTATCAAATATTTAGTAAGCTTTAGTATGTACTTAAAATGTGATGTCCAAAAGATTCAAATGTAAATACTAACATAATAAGAAACATAATTCAAGTAAAACGATGTTGCGGGCACAGGTAGTTCAAATAAAAAAAGATAACGTTTTCTAAATAAATAGTATGTGCGTTAATTGCGCAGATTCTGAGCTGAATCCCAGCCTGTAAGTTCTGACGTCCGAGAATGCTAAGCTAAACAAGCCCTTCATAAACAAGACTTATTGGGTGGAAGATGGGGCGCGTCGACTTTGGCGTCGGCACCTATTAATTACATTACATTAAATATGCTCTTTGCTTTACATTTCTGAGGGGCAAATGAAGGTCGTTTCGAAATCTGCGCCTTTAATTCATACAACTCGGTTGTTGGAATTCGCCTGGTTATATACAGGTACAAGTATCTATACGATTTCATTCCATGGGAATTAATCAATACTTTTCTAGTCCATTTATAAGGTAAACGGAATGTTCTCGCTTCGTATTTTGTAAATATACCTTATTCAAACATCCTGTGATAAATTTGTAGCTTTTACGTTTGTTAGATCAATTATTAAAGATTGATGTAATTTGATCAGTACCAATAAATGAAGCACATTTAGCTATTTTATTAGCAAAGATTACTTTCTTCAAAATACCTAAACTGGTACTGAAGGAATATCATGATATTATGGAAATATGTCGTTCATTCAGTTTAATCTACGTACTTATTGACGCATTGTAGATACTTAATTGCAATACATATACACATAGGTTAAAATCATATAAACTAAAATAATTAAATATCAAATATTTGTATTGAAAATTATTATGAATAATCAAATCAAATTAAATCTAAAAGCCCTTATAAGACGCTTATGTACGTCAAAACTACTACTACCACTAATAGGGTTCACTTCCAAATTCCATCTAAATTATTTTGTCGTATCCTATTCATACATACTTACATCACGCCTCTCTCCCATAAGGGTAGGCAGAGACCACATCCTTCCACTTGCTACGATCCTGACATACATCTTTCGCTTCTTCTACTTTCATAAGCACCTTCATACATGCTCTTCGGTTAAGGGTACTTTTGACCTGGCCTTTCTCCAGAACGTCCTCGATCTGATCGAGATATGTTCGCCTAGGTCGACCCTTACCAGCTTGCCCATTCACACTCGCCTTGTAAATTTATTTTGTTAATCTTCTTTCATCCATCCTCTCTAAATGCCCATACCAATTAAGCATTCCTTTCTCTATCTTTGTCACTACATCCTCTACCACACCACAACTTTCCCTTATCACACTATTCCTTACTTTATCTATCATTCTTATGTCAGCTATAATTCTTAGACTTCTCATCTCTACTGCATTAATCTTGCTTTCATGTTTCTTCTGCCAGACCCAGCACTCGCTTCCATACATAAGTGTAAGGACTAGCACACCCCGATGCATAGCCAAACGTGCCTTTGTGGACACATTCCGGCTGCACATAAAGTTACGCAGGGCCCCGTTCACTCGATTCCCTAACACGACTCTTCGCTCAGTATCACGGTCACACTTTCCATCTCTGGTAACTGGTAACCTTTAACCTCAAGTATACAAACTCTTCCACTTGTTCCACTCGTTCTCAATCAATCAAAATTGCACACTCTGTCATACTTTCTTCCTTTTCAAAAACCATTATTTTCGTTTTACTGTCATTCACTTTCATTTTTTTTCTCGTTACGGCTCTTCCCAAAATACTGACCATCGCCGGCTACTCCTCAGCTGATGATGCCAGTATAACCTGGTCATCAGCGTATAGGAGGCATTTGACAGTCAAACCATTCATTTTAAGTCCATAATCACTCTCTTTCAAATCTTTCAAGCCTATTCCATAGGATTTAAGCTCCCAATATTTGTGTGGTCATCGTCAAATAGACATAGCTTTTCCAGTATTTTATGGATATGGATAAGTATATCAATTTAAATTCAAATTCCCTTTTCCCTTCGTAACGTTCTTAAAATCGCGGCCCTGTTTTAATTAAGACATTCCGGATTTATGCATTTTTAATATTTACCTACATAAACATTTATCGCAAAAGAAGAGCCAAATCCTAGACAGTGTATTGGGTAGGTACATTAATAATTATTATGTAGTCACTATACTGTACTCCGGAGAATTGATTACAAATAACTTTTTGATTGATTTTGTAAGTTTAATTTTATCTGATTTCTCTTCTTATCTATTTTATTAATGTAATCTAAAACTAAATCAAATTTGAGATATTAATTCTAATGAGGATGAAGATTATTAATTCTAAACTAAGCATTGCTTGCAATATAATTTACTAAGTCGATATACTATATCTACAGTTACATATATAGACCCTAACGCCTAACGGCACAACGGAGTAATAAAAGCTAGTAGTAGGCGAGTGTTAAAGCCGTCATGTTTCATCCCGATTTTAATTTTTATCCATATTACGAAACGAGGTCTTGTAGAAAAACTAATCATTCCCAACATAAATATCTGCTTTATAATAATTCACTAATTAAACAAATCACCATTTGATAAATGCAACAGATCTATCATCTATGTAATATTCGTTAATATTTATGGTAAATTCAAATGTTATATTTATACACTAAATGACAATTTTCTAGCAGTAGCTACTTCTATTGTATTTCAGTATTCTAACAGATATTTTATTTAACTTGTTATAATTAAGCAAAGACAACACATTATTATTAATAATGTGTATTTAATGAGTTAAATGAAATTGATACCGATCCCTATTAATTATTATGCTTTAATAAAATTGACAAAAATGAATATATACAGGATAATCCTCGGTCGACTGTACTTTCTTGTTACTCGATGCTACACAATGGGTTGGTTAACAGGACTGATTTTCTCGTTCAGTCACTTTATCAACACAAAAGATTCAAGTAATAGAACGCTCTCGGGAGGGACTCACTACGTCCTGTTAATAGCTATATGGTAGCCGCATATATACATATGTTTTATGATTTCTTTTGAAAACCCAAGACTATTTGTGGTCAACAGTTAAGAATAACTATAAAGCATGTAACTAGCTATCTGTTGAGGATATTTACAAAGTAATTAGATATCTAAAATAAATATGGATAGGTAGTGGTGGATATACTAATAGGGTGAGTAGTCTAGAGCCTAGGGCGGCAGATTTTAGAGGCGGACAATTTGGGGTATTTTGTTTTGTTTTTTAGAAACTGAAATTATTTATACATATACATATACCTAAAGGTTTATTGATAACATGTTTCACCTATTAGAATCTAAGTCTGATATCGATTTTTTTTCTACAATTTATGTAGTTCTATGTGGAATCTAATTGTATAGGTAGGTGAGGACGGAAAAATTTGAATAGCCTACGGGCGGCAAAGTGTAAATCTGCCACTGTAGATAGGAGTAGTGCGTTCTTTCCTTTCATTATCACGGTATGACTCTGGTAGTCCCACAAGGGATTTTCTATGAAAAGGGTGTTCTATCTACAGTACTAATTAGTTAATCGATAGTAACTATACTTTGTCTTAGATCCCGGCTCCGAGCACCTCACATCCGCTTACAGTGGCACTGATAACACGTATGTCTATCTAGATTTTCGATAATGTATCTCAAATATACCTAAGCGATTACGGCGCCAGTGTTTACTCAAATACTTCTTATGATTCATAAGGTTTAAAACGATATGTATCTATACTGATTTATTATAGTCATGTCTACGTGGTCGTTACTAAGCGAAATAATAAGCAAACAGGCTTTAACATTTTAATTAGTTACTTTGTTATAACTACAATGCAACCTGGATATAATAATGCCGAAGGAAATTATAAAATATTTGTCATATCAAGTAATTTGTTACAATCAGGCTTGTTATATAGAGTTTTGGTTAGTCTAAGATTCGTTGAACAGAGTAAGAAAACTTTTTTATTAATCTTAACAATACGTATTCACCTGTTTTCCTTATTCTATCAGACGATTGAGTGCGAATGATTCGTAAGTTACGTTATATAAAGGTTGTAATTTTACAAAAATCGTTGGTTAGAGGTAAATTATACTTCCTATCTATGCGCTGTAATCATTAAAAATGTGTTATAACGAGGTTTAGGACAAAAAGTATTCGTAATGTAATTACTAAAGGTGTACTTATTTTAATTTAACTTTTACCAGCAGTTCTATGGGATTTGGAAGAATTTTTAAACTGAAAATATCAGCATTATGTGAGGCTAGTTTTTTTTTTAATGGATTATTAAAGGCGTACAATTATTAAAATTAACAATATAATCTGAAAAACAAATGTCTAAGGTTTAGCATCGTAAACGACAATAACTTTAATTAGATATCTGACTCGAGCATCATACGTAGGTAATCTCACGTAGGGGTACTATAGTGCGGTGATTGAATTATGTACTTAAGTATCAAGCACATGGTGATAATTTATTACCAGGACTATCTTTTGATTTGTCACATTTCGGAGTTAGTTCATATCCAACTATACTCTGAGATGGCAGTGACCACCACCAATTATTTGGTGGTCGTCGCTATTTTTAGATTATGTTATGCTTTATATCAGGTGCAATGCCATTACTGTCGTTTCACCATGTTCTTGAAGAAAAACCTTCTAAGTTAAGCACTCATATTGTGTTAAAAATAAAACTAACATTTCTTCTAGTGAGATTCTTAGGTAATGAAGAACGTTATGAAAGAAAAAGAATGTTACGAGTGAAGAAGAATGTTAGATTGTTGAAGATAATGTTAAGAATACTTCATTCATTCATTCATCGAAATAAAACAAACTTGCTGAGTGTTTAGTTAAATTTACTCGTAGAAAAACACCTATACTTAAATAAGCATGGATAAATCTTGTTTTGCCTTCTACACCTATTAATAATATAAACTATATTCTCTTAAAATATGTGTAAATGTACAGGCACAGTGGCATATGTAAATCGTGTAGTTAATGTATTTTTTGTTGTCTATTGTTTACAATTATTTTCTCTTCTCTGTGAATATCAACTTTATAATATAGGATTATAATGTACAATTGAAACTATCCCGAGTATTTTGTATGTTGCAAGTAATTTTATGTAGGACGTTCCTAATTTACAAGCCAAATGAATGCAGCAATAAAGACGGAATGTTAGTGTAATAAATTATTTGCTAGGAACAGTTGAGTTTACTACATTGAATTGAATACGGTGAGGTAGGACGTGATAATTACTCGTCTCCAGAATAATTCTCCAGGTAACACAAGCCATCGTGGCACGGACCAGTTTGGGTATAGCCTGTAATCAAGCGCGGTGGTACACATCTATATTGGTGGTATGCATATAAGAATAAAGGCATTAGAATAACGTTGTTTTGAGTTTTACATGTTCAACATGCACATATATCAAGAGGTTGAAGGTCAACATGACAACAGTGGGCGGTGATCCTCAGGATCTATGTTGTTAGAACGAAGTTCCTTATCGTACGGTACGGATGGGAGCTAGACAAATCAAAATGTACGGTTTTTCTGTCACGACTCTTCCTTTAATCTGTTCGCGTGCGCACTTATTGGTTCAAGACAGTCAGTAAGTTTTCAACGACGGCGCAGATATAATTTGTACACGTCATACGCGTCAGCTATTTCGTAGTGTATTATATTTATTATAATGAATTGTATAATGTACAATAAAATGTTCATTTCCACAACTAGAAAAAATATATTAATTACGGAACTTTCTACCGGTCTTTCAATCATTAGTTATCTCTGCGTTTCATTTATTTGCTCTCAGACGCTAGTAATTCATTTATTTATATTTGTTAATCAATTATATAATACGTTTATCAATAAAAATATACTACGTAAGGCCATTCGTTCCAACCGAGTGTTCCAACGAATTTTTTTACTAACGCATTTTTTTTATTTGTACCAGTAGGTACAGTTAAGTTAAGTTACTGTTAAGCACAGTAGCGCTTAACATCCCGGTTAATCTTATCACCTTGCCTTGACACTACTAACAATAATATATTATAATTATTATAACCAAATTCATAGACTATAACTACCATATATACAACCGAATTTGTACTAAATGTTCTCCGCCATGATATAAATTAAACGTGTTGTCATTCAACTTTCTAAAGAAGCCCCCTATGCAAGTTGGTGCAGGCATAAGCATTTCATTTTAATAAAACATTGTTAAAATATTAAACTGTGCAAAAATACTATTATAGGCATCTCTTACTATTCCCATAAAGTCCAACATTTATAGCTTAGTGTGTAAAATACTGTAATCAGTCGAAAAAATGTTGGCAGCCCTAGCTATTGCTTTACTTAATATTATTTAATGTGTACATTGTTTAAACTACTTGCAGTATTTAATCATCTACTATATATATTACATAAATACTAGTTTGCACCAACAAAACAGTTTAATCCATATGAAATTACAATAACAGTGGAATCTCTATAACTCGAACCTCGCTGAGTCATAATCCTCAGTAAGTCGAAAAAAAATGTTATTGCCTTCCGCTAAGGGCCGAAATACGCTGTATCTCGAATAATTTAGACTTTTTAACTCGAAAAAAATGTTATTTCACTGCGAGGTATTGATATTACATATTTATATCTATAACTCGAAATTCAAAAAGCAGACTCCGTAAGTTGTAGTCAGACATTTTCTTGGTATTCTCCGAACTTATAACAATAAATTCTAAAACGAATGTTAGGTGCTTCTTTGTTTGAATTTGAAAAAAAAATAGATATAAACTCATTAAATTCATTAAATAAAAAGAAAAAACAGATGTTTATTAGCTGCTTGTACAGTTTATTCACTTACATCTAATTTCTTTCTTTAAATGTGTACCATAAAACTAAACCCGAATTTTAATTTAACTTGGACTGTACAATTCGAAAAATATACTTACTCAAAAATCGCGCCTTTCTGAGTTGAAATTTCAGCAATGAAATCCTTTATATCTTGAACTTCTTCTTAAGTCGAAAACTCTATTAGCTCAAAATGTTAA
Source organism: Actias luna (assembly GCA_039707435.1). Taxonomy (NCBI): domain Eukaryota; kingdom Metazoa; phylum Arthropoda; class Insecta; order Lepidoptera; family Saturniidae; genus Actias; species Actias luna. Next base: position 10,288,943 of record JAZHAC010000030.1, read on the forward strand.
GCATCACGCTTGACATTCGAGTAACAGAGATTCTATTGTATAGGTAAACTATATACTAATGGCTGAGGCGAAATTGATAGCTAAATTACATGTAGTATCATTGTTTATAAAGGCAGCTTTAGAATATAAATATTGCTTACGTGTTATTATGAGGTTTCAGTTTTTAAAATACATGATTTACGAAGATAGCTGCATGGACACTGTAGATATCCATAGTTCATACTATGGATACTACTACTATACTGGATACTACTATACTATATATAGTAACTCAGAGAAATTCATATATTTGTTTAAAATTACAATTCAATATTCAGTACATTTTATTTTATGATATATGCTCATATACTACTTGTATAAAAAATAAATTAAAATGAAAAATATTACAATTTCATATGCCACAGTTATGAAAAATATTAAACTTACAGACTTTCTTATTAATTAGAACTTAAAGTGTAATAACTTACAAACATTAGATTTTAAAAATGCTACACAAAAATTAATTAATTTATAATTTTGTTTATTTGTGCAAATTATAAGAGTATATATTGTGTAAAAATAGACTAATTAACACACACTTAACATTTTTTTATTTATCTTATATACCTACTTTTTACCAAAGCTTACTAATAATAAGGTACATTGTTAGAATTTTTATACAAATACAGTCATATAATGGAATAGAATCATTGAATTTATTCTTAGCATGTCACTTGTACAACAATTATATTTAAAAATTGTTAAAAAATATAAGCATACATGAAATAATAATGAAACATATCACTAAAGATTCAACAAGCATAATATTACTAAGCATACATTTTTTTCACAAAATTTCTGTATAGTTTTGACCATAGTGTTATGAGCGGCACAAGTATGTCAAAAATATTCAATCATAAAGTATTAGTTGCATTACAATATTATTTAAACTGGTGTTTTGTTTAAATCATATTAAGATTCCAGAATTAGCATCGGTGTAATCAGGTATTATGAGCATTTCAAATTAAAAATCTTTAAAACCATGTAGATTAATATTTAATCAGACAGTAATGTGTGTTAATAGAACATTTAAATAACACTTATTTAATTAAAGAATATCAATTCTAATAATTAAAACCAAATGTATGAACATAATTTATTACCTATGCTTTCTTTTTAGGTTTGTAAAGTTCTTTTTTGCTTGTATTCTTCTTACATCTTTTTATTTTATTTGTATTCCCATCAGAACTAGTACTTGAGCTACTACTAGAACTGCTTGTGGTTGAACTGGAACTTGAATCACTACTACTAGTACTACTACTACTGCTTGATGAGGAATACTTTCTCTTTCCTGTCTTTATAACTTTTTTCTTTTTATTTTCTTCACCAGAAGAGGTTGATTGACTACTTGATGAGCTTGATGATGCAGATGATTCTGAGTCTGATGATGATGTTGATGATTTACGCTTTGTTCTACTTTCTCTACTTTTCTTCACTTCATTACTTTTTAATTTTTTCTCTTTTTTATCAAGCACTGGAGAAGGTGTTCGTGGTTCAACATTAACTACATTTGGCTTTTGTTTCTCTATATGTTTGTATTTCAAATTCCTTTGATTATTTTCTATATCTCTGTGAGATCTGTGGCTTCTTCTTTCATAGTCCTTTTTGTCATTTTTATCTGGACAGTGTCTTGACTTTTCTATATTTTGTGATTCAGAATATTTATCTCTATGTGATAAATGTTTGGAATCTTCTTTTCTTCTACTACTCTTTTCTGTACTGGAGTTACTGTGGCTTCTTCTTTCATTATTCTTTTTGTTATTGTTTTCTGGAAAGTGTCTTGACTTTTCTATATCTTGTGATTTGGAATATTTATCTCTATACGATAAATATTTGGAATCATCTTTTCTTCTACTGCTCTCCTCTTTACTAGAGTTATGTTTTCGTTCATCAATTCGTTCATTATATTGAGTATTTTTATTAGACTTATATTTATTATCCTTAGCTTCTTCTTGATTTTTGTCTCTTCTAGGTTTACTTCTACTTCTCTCTCTATTGTGAGTACTTTTTTTGCTTCTTTCATGTTTACTATAATGTTTTTCTCTATCTGCATATCTTTTATCATCATAACTCCTTCTATCTTCTCTATTATTGTCATAATCTTTACCATTTCTGTATTTCCTTTCATTATTCCGTATTTCATTTGAAGTGTCATTATGAGTATGATTACTAGATCTAAGGTCCTCTTCACCTAAATGCTGAACTCCTCTACCTTTTCCTAGCCATCTCATTTTAGATACTGACTGTGAGAAATCCACATGAATTCGTCTATCATCTATCAAGACATTATCCATTTTAAAATATGCATCTTCACAAGATTTCTTGTCAGAAAATTCTATGAAGGCATACTGCAAGGAGTCTCCAGTTTTTTTGTCTCTGATAACTTCACAACTGACAATTTTACCAAATCTACTAAAAATTATTTCTAAATCTTCATCTGTTGTAACAGGGTTTAGTTTACAAACAAAGAGTACGTTTTCAGGTGGAGCAATATCTGCATCTGGTAAATCACCAATTATTTCTAGAATAGTAGCACGTGCTTTAGCTTCTTTCTCTTCAAGCATTTCATGAACTTCTGCCACACTTTTACCTTTAGTTTCATCTATTTCTTCATCAGGAGCAATCCTACCACCAACCAACCGCTCAGCACTAGGTGACGGAGATCTAGACGGTGCTCTATAGCCAGCCGGATCATTGAATGGGTCTTCAAGTATGACTGTGTGCGTTATCCTGACATCTCGATACGGACGATGCGTCTCATCACATATGACGTCATTAAGTTTTCGAAGTACTTCGTGGCCTTCAGTGACTTCACCAATAACGCAGTGTACACCATCTAATGAATCCAAGTCAGGAGCAAGCGTAAAAAAGAACTGCGATCCCACCATCATGTCATCAGTGCATACCATGGAAAGTAAGCCTGTATCTGTATGCCTAATTTTTGGCATTTTCTCTCCTGAGAAGAATCGTTTTTGGGAACCTCCTAAAATTCCGAATACTGACTCCCCACCAGATCCTGTACCTGTTGGATCTCCAGTTTGAGCAATAAATCCACTTCGTATTGAATGAAACAAATTGAAGTTGTAATACTTCATTTTGCATAGCTTTAAAAAGTTTAAACATGTTACAGGTCGATGTTCGAGATATAAATCGACAGTGATGTCACCGAGTGTAGTTTCTATAACAACAGACATTATTTTTCTTTTGCATTTGATGATCAAAATTTATCATATCTGCATATTAGCTCATATTGTGTAGAATACTTTGACACATCATAGTTAAAACAAAATAACCTCACTTTTCAGCATTCGCTGACCACAGACTGATAGAGTCTGTTAGGAATGCATTATAGTGACGTCCTATTAACACTAATTTACTAAGTAAATATTTTTAATCTAAACTTTGTGTATTTAAATTTTATATTGTAGTATTATACTTTACCTTTCATTTCAAATAAATACATAATAAGGAATTTATCTATCGTACATAACAGTAATTGTAGTTACGTATAGACTTAGTTCATACAATACACATCTGCAAATTTAAATTATAAATAATAACAAATTGAAATAAACTATCTGGAATGCTAATTTATATAACAAATATTGATAATACAAAATTAAAGTTTTATATTCGTTCAATTATAAATAAAACAACAATAAAATCTATTTAAAAATCACGCCATCTAACAAGACAGTATCGAATTTTTTTCTATGATTTGACTGCTTAAGGGAATATGAAGATTTATTGTGTTAATGTTCCGGTAGATAGCATTAGTCTAGTTTAAAATTCTGGTGGTGTAACAAAATTTGACAGTATTATAATATAAAATTTAGTCTATTATAAATCTATTCATCTATCGCTTAAATATTTTCTGATATAATAAAATTCTAGACATCGAATGTTTGTTTGTATTAAAATAAAGGCAGATATAAGCTTGTTGCTTTGAATTCTTTTAGTTGGGTTTCCCTAATTTAATAATAATAAACTGTAAATTTTGTACTTGTACGTAATTTTGTTTTCTTTAATTTGTGCGTAACAAACAATTATTATCTAATAATAAAAAAATATGCAGATTTATGTAATGTAAAATTAAAATAAGCACAGACTTTTTATGTTTTTGTAAACATATTTGAAAATCATAATTAAAATTGATAAATTTTGAATATAATTTTTTCCCGACATTTTATATTTTCCTAACATTAACTATTTTGAATTTACAATATTTCTAAATGAAATGCCATCATATATGCCTATATAGGTACCTAATATCACTGAAAGCACGTAAAACAGCGATTCCTAGCCTTTTTAGGTATTCTACGATTTTGTAGTACACAGTAATTTAAATTTATGCTCAGGTTCAGGCGATTTATTTATTATTTAGCAAAAATTTCAACTTGTAATATTTATCAACTAAGTACAATTTATAGTACAAATATATGCAAGATTTTCGATTATTACCCCCATCTGCCAAAAAGGAGAAAAAATAGGTTTGCGGACTAAAGCTGCGCTTTTTGCCACTTTATGTTAAAATAATTAATGATAAATATAATAATATACTTCTGAAACAGAATTAATTATATATCTGTTAAAACTAAAAGTTTTTGATAAATTAAATCAATGAATTGTAAAACAAAATATTCATTTATATGTTTACAGATGTAGGTCTAGTCTACACTGGAGTCTACACTGAATACTATGCTGAAACATGAATACTCGCTAAATATTCTTATTTTATATTTTAATTAAATATTTTGAACTTTCGGTGAACGAAAACATCATGAGGAAACCATAGCATGGTGGTAGGACTTTTTCAAATGCCTACCTGGCTAGCTACCACCCTCAAGTTGTAAACATGTCGCCAAATACCAATAGGTGTGTTCCGGCAGCTGTACTTGAGAGCCAGTTCCTCCACTGGTTTAGCCTGTCTACCAACTTGGGCTGTATCGTCACTTAAGATCAGGTGGGATTATGGCCATAACGCTAAACCTTAAGTATATTATTTTTTTTTTATCTTTAGCACCAAATATTTGTTTCGCTAAGTTATCTGATATATTAACTTCAGTACCAAAGTAAAATCCTGTAAATTTTCAATATCGAGATGTTGATCGCAGACCATGCAATCGCCGCACCTATAACGCCTCACGTTTCGAGAAAATCTAATAAAGGCCGTTTTGCTCACCCTCTTCCTGCCCAACCTAATAAAGAGAGTATTGAAAATTTACCAACCATTCTTCCAAGAATATAAGGTTAGCCCAGCATGAATGACGATCACACCTAAAATTAAAATAATCTCAAGAGAAAATATACTTTACGCGTTTTCATTTAAGATTTAATTTTGTTTGAGATAATAAATATAGCGGTTTGAAATTGTACAGGCGGCAACAGCAAGGTTATGTACGTATCGATGTAATAAAATAAAGCCTGCCGGATGGAAAATATGATATAAACAGAGTAGCACGTGCTTATGTTTCCCTTTTTATAACGTTGAATACAAGAAACCAATTTTTTTAATAGTTGGCATCCAAGTCCATATTATTTTTTATGGATAAGTTAATTTAGTCAAGTTTACATTTTTTACATTACTTTAAATTTAAATTATTATATTGCACGTGATGACAAATTTATCACCGTTCATGATCTATGTCGACGGCTTATAGTAGAAATAATAACTGTATCTCAATATTAACCCCAATACAAATTGTGTAACATATTAGTGGCTTATTTCATGGACAAAATATATCTAAAATGATCTAAGTACTGGTCCCAAGAGAATAAGAGGTTCTACTGAAACATGTGACCACCGGGTCACATGTTTCAGTAGAACCTAGAATCTACCGCATCTAAATATACTACACATATTTTGTTTTTATTCCGTGTTGGATTTACTTTATGTTAACAACTAGCTGTGTCCGCGACACCGTTCGCGTGGAACTAAAATTTTATTTAATCATTTAAAAAAAAGTTATATAGCCAATGTTACTCAGGGCTAATGTATCATTCTAATGGTGAAAGATTTTTTTAAATCGATCCAGTAGTTCTTGAGTTTATTCTTTACAAACAAAAATACAATTTTTTTCTCTTTATAATATTAATATAGATATATGATATATTATCGTTTTTTAGCGATAGTAACAATCTCGGTTTGTGACATTATATTAATTACTAGTACTGCCTACGACTTCGTTCGCATGAAACTAAACATTACATAATATTTTTTGGCCGTTATACCCGTCTTTGTAATTTTATTCAATACAGCTGTTCTCCCATTGGTAATAGCGTGATGTTAAATACTCAATTATTGCTCTAACAAATACAAGAATTTTTGAAATCAGAAAGGTAATACCTATGATTAGCACTTTCTAAGAAACAAACATTTTCCACTTTATTACATTAATATAGATTGAAAAGGCACTAGTAAAAACCTAGAACCTAGAACCAATTTACGTCAACATTGCCTCATTTAGGTATTGAATATTTACATTATTTTTAATTTATATGTTTCATCAAACTTACATGTATCGTTTTTTAGTAAACTTTGCTTGTGTTAATAAGAGCATAAAGCTTATTTTAATTGTCTACTCCTAATATTAACTTACATAGGCGTACCTACATGTTTAATATTTCCACTCAGTAGCGTAACTAGTAACAAACTTGTTCTATACCTGAATGTCTTGAGAACCATACACTCCTAACCTTTTTTCGTTTTCTTATTCTTTATTTTTCTAGTATTACTAGCGATTGATTTGATTTTCTTAAGTTTAAGTGTTTTGTTACCATTAGGTAATAGATACTTGTTATTATTTATTTCCATCTTAGATATGTCGAAACATACGGGTTGTTCGAGTCAGAAAGGGTTCTGCGGCGTGGGTATAGCGGGCGAGGAGACTGAGACATCACTCGTACAATAAACCAGTTTTATTTTTCAAAATAATTTCTTATTAAAATGTAGGAAGAACACGTCGTTACAATTTTATCACACTTTATACTCTAACGTTTATTATAATACGGAGACAAGGTGATCCGCTTAATAACGAACGCTGCGATTGCCAAACGCAAACTGAATCACAAGCTGCCCGTCCGCACACTCTCTCTAGCGCCTCTAGCGGATGCTATGCAAAACTAATACTCAGCGCTCATTGGCTGCCGCCGTGACGCATCACTGGCCAATGAGCAACCGGCAAGCAAAGCACGTTACCAGCGCTACACCAAAGATGGCGCCACTTCCACCTTTAGTCCCCCAAAATTATACAAGGTGGCGCATAACTAAATAAATCTTAACAAACGACGCTAAGCGTCGTCACGGCCAGACTGACACTCGCACGTCCTCGGGCGACCAATTTGGATATCTGTAACAAGGCACAAAATTTAGTTCTGCCTACCGCTCGATCATTCTGACATACGGTGATGACAAAATTTTCAAGCAGCTAATGATGCTCTCAATCTCGGATAGGACACGCAAGTTACGTAAAATTACAGATGCCACCAAAGGATTGAGACCGGATAACAGCGCCCCTTCGATCTGCACCCCAGAGTAGAATCGGGCAACTGCACCCCTTCGACTCACTCTCTGGACTCACAGCATCAACTCATAGCCCAAAATTACAGATGCCACCAGAGGAGTGAGACCGGATAACAGCGCCCCTTCGATCTACACCCAGAGTAAAACCGGGCGACTGCACCCCTTCGACTCACTCCTTGGACTCACAGCATCAACTCATAGCCCGGGTAACAGCGTCCCTTCGATCTACACCCCAGAGTAGAACCGGACAACTGCACCCCTCCACTACCTCTCATAACACTGAACAGACACACTAATCAACCCCACACCTAATCCACTGAGAATTGAGCACATCATAAATCCCATAAAGATGCCGTCTTTTAGGCTTCGCTATAATAATGACTTAGTATGGAACATTAGATCACAAAGCTATGTACCAAATAGAAGTAACCAGTTTACATGCCAGAAGAGGCAGTTAAAGTGTCGCTGCAAGCTGACATGGTGTCGCTTAAAGCTGATATGGTACCACTTGCATCATCATCGTTATTTATGACTGCCGTCACGAGCTCATCATCATCTTCGCAATTACTCAAAATATCCGAAATTTCAGCTAAGCCAGCAAAACCTCTCGGCACCACGCGCAAATTTTCATGAGAGTATTTGTATAGACGGTTAGATCCAAAAATGCTTTTCAATTCGTAGCGATCATTTTCTAAAACGCGAACAACAATAAAGGGACCCCGAAATTTCCTATCTAATTTGGTTTGATTATGCTTGCTACATTTAATGAAAACAAAATCACCAACATGAAAGGGATCTACTCTTGCTTTTCGTTTATTAAAACGTGAAGCATCAGAATCAGCAGCTTTTCGGATGCTTTCAGATGCTGCCTTTCGAGCGACATCCAAATTTAGTCAATTGTCTAAATCTAATTGTGTTGAAACCCTCGCTTCACCAAGAGACAGAGCTATTATACCAAACATAAGCTCTGTCGGTGAATAGCCTGTGACACGAGATCGCGTGCTATTTAAAGCAAGTTGCACATTTCCTAATTCATCTCGCCAGACTTTGTGAGGGTCATTCTCTACAATAGTGAGTAAACTTTTGAGAGTGCGCATAACACGCTCCACTTGCCCGTTAGCCCTACATGAACCAGTTGCAATAAAATGCAATTCGATCCCGTGATCGCTACAGAACTGTTTGAAATCTTGACTAGCGTAACTTCTTCCCTGATCTGCTATGACGCGTTTTGGGGCACCAAAGTAACAGCCTTCTTCAGACCATTTATTGCACCACAAGAGTCAAGGGATGTCGTGTGTTCAAGGAGTACGTATTTGGTGAACCCGTCGATAATAACCGAAGCGTATTCTTTCCTGTCGCTTTTGCCAGTAAGTTTCCCAGTAATGTCGATATGTACAGTGTGCCATGGTGTACTAGGCTTGGGAATCGGGTGCAGTTCAATTTGTTGGACTCCTGAAGGACCTTTAGAAGCTTTGCACACAATACATGAGTCCACAAACTTCCGAATATTCTTGGACTTCTGAGGAAACCAATATTGGTCGTACAACTTGTTTATAGTTTTCTCATAGCCAAGGTGCTGTATTTCACAGTGGACGTGATTAATAAGAGTCCAAATCAATGACCTGGGTACTACAGGTAGCCAAGAAGTACGTTTATTCCTTTCAATTTTTCTATACAAGACGTTATCTCTAACATCATAAGTATGAGCAATAGATTCAGGAAGTTCTTTTTCATTATTACACTTATTTATAATGTCTTGGATTTCGTGATCTCTTTGTTGTTCGACTAAAAGCCAACCGTTATGCAACTCAACATAGTTCACATTTTTCTTAGGGACTGAAGGTAGTTCTTCATTTTTAGGAGGATGATTCCTGGAGAGAAAGTCAGCGTGTTCCATATTACGACCTTCGCGATAAATGATATCAAATGAATAGGTTTGCAGATCAGCCCACCAACGGTTAACCAACTCGAGGGGTTAAATCAGTTTTCGATTTAGAGACTTTGAGAGAGTTACAGTCAGTGAAGACTGTGAAATGCTGACCATAAAGATAATGTCGGAAATGTTCTACCGCTCGCACGACTGCCAGTGTTTCCAGTTCGTAGGAGTGGTACCTCGATTCAACCTTGGTTGTGCGGCGACTAAAATATTCGATAACATGGGGTGTGTTGTCCTGTTTCTGGATAAGAATGGCACCGTAGCCATCGGCACTGGCATCTGTGTGCAACTCTACTGGTAAATCAGGGTTGAAGATGGTCAATACCGGTTCTGACGTTAATATTTTGACAATAGCCTTGTGAACCTCATCATGGTTGCTGTCCCACTTAATAGGCCCCTTTAATTTAGTCAACGGGTATAAGGGACCAGCTACCTTGCAGAAATTCGGTATGAAGCGCCGAAAATATGAGGCTAAGCCCAAAAATTGGCGAACCTGTGAAGCAGTTTTAGGTGTAGGGGCCTCAATTAAGGCTTTTATTTTCCAAGCATTCGGTCTAACTTCACCAGCTTGGATAGTGTAACCTATGTAATTGACCTCCTTTTTCATACATTTGCATTTTTGCATATTAAGAGAGAAACCGGCGTCAGATAATGATTCTAGAACCATATCTAGATGACGTAATCCGTCAGAGACTTCTGATGCATAACAAAGTACATCGTCGATATAGGCCGTAGCAAAGTTTTTGACGGGTTGAAGAGCATGATTGATGCATCTTTGGTACACAGAAGGCGCGTTACGCAAATCAAATGGCATAGCAAGATATTCGTACTGTCCATCTGGTGTCACAAAGGCAGTACACTCAATAGAATCGCGGTGGACGAGGATCTGGTGGAACCCAGAGGCCATATCAAGTGTTGAGAAGAAATTGGCACCATTAAGGCGGTCAATCTGTTCGTCAATCCGAGGAAGTGGATAGTGTTCGGGTTCTGTATTGCTGTTTAGTTCTCTGTAGTCAACACACATTCTATCTGTCCCATCATGCTTTTTGACCAAAAGGATTGGCCTAGCAAATGGAGACTTACTTTCACGTATAACTCCTGCATCTAAAAGGGATTGCACTTTTTCTCGTACTACCTCCTTTTCGGAAGCAGACAACCTATAAGGATGCCTTTGTACTCTCTTGTTGGAATCTATCAAATTATATTTCGCCTGTATTTACCGACGAGTAGGAATACCATTGGTAAAAGATGCACTGTACTTAGCAAGGATTTTAAGCAATACGTTTTTATCTTCCCGCTCAAGATCTGTATCAATTTCGAATAAATCAAGTTTGTTGCACGTGTTAGAATTTTTCGATATTTTAAATTCGATATTATCATCGCTAATTTGAACACATACTCCTTGTTGGAGAATATCTCTACCTAAGATTACAGGTTCAAAAATGCTATCAGATGGGACAGTGTGAAACAATACTGGAAACTTAATACCTTCAACCTCTATATCGTTGAGAATTTGAGATTCGCAGAAAACATTTCCTTGACCTACCCCCGAAAGGAATATTTTATCATTGCGCGTAACACCAGGAAATTTCACAAGCAAATCTAATTTAACCAAAGAGCATGCAGAACCACTATCGAATAAAAATTGAACGAGCTCACCCGATGATGTTGCCAGTGTACTTCTCGCCGTTTGATAGTTGCACGCGTGGACCTCTTTGACCACCTTTTCCGGACAGGCTGGAGCGATGTGGCCTGGCTTGCCACACACGAAGCAGGATCTCTTCTCGGCGCCCTCCTTGGATGTGAATGATGGGTTTGGATCTGCACGAGGATTTTTACAATCCACTTGTTTGTGTCCTGAAGAACCGCAGCGGTGACATTTGTCTTTGAATCGCCAATCACTGTTCTTGTCATTCTTAAATCGTTTTGCTTCAATGTCACTATCGCTACCTTCGTGTCTTCTTTTGTTTGAAATTCCATTCAACTTTCGAAACAACTGTGCTCTTGTAGTAATATCAAGTCCATTCAGTTCCCTTTTTATAAAATTTTCCTTAAAGCAGAGAACTGACATATCAAATCCAGTTGTGATGTCTTCCGGCATTGTTAAACGAGGAATACGTTCCACTATGTTCCATAGTCGTGTCGCAGCCTGACATGCTGTCTCTTTATTATTCATTTGAAATCGCAGGATATCATCAAAATAATCTTGAGGCAACATGGGTCGGGCGAATTTCGTAATGAGTATAATATAGTATAATATAATATAACAGTATAATAGTTCCTTAATACGAGGACAAGTCATTTCTACTAGGCTAAGTGAAGTCAATGCAGTGGCCGCACGCCCTTTCAATGACTGGGTTAAGGCAAGAAGTAAATCAATGCCTTCCATCTTTCTACTTATCACAATTATTTCAGTAAGCTTGCACCAACCTTCAATATCCGCATCTTCATCATCGGGATCAAATTTGATGAACTTGGTAGAATTCTGATTCACCATTACCGGAGTTTGCGTTGCCGCCAGTAGTCGAGTAAACAGTGTCTCCATTCCGGTAAGAACGTCAGATGCAGCTGATAGATTTTTCTGGCCTTGTCGTCTCTCCTCATGGTTGTGCCCTTCGAATCCCACTCTGATGTCGGAACATACGGGTTGTTTGAGTCAGAAAGGGTTCTGCGGCGTGGGTATAGCGGGCGAGGAGACTGAGACATCACTCGTACAATAAACCAGTTTTATTTCTCACAATAATTTTTTATTAAAATGTACGTAGAACACGTCGTTACAATTTAATCACACTTTGTACACTAACGTTTATTATAATACGGAGACAAGGTGTTCCGCTTAGTAACGAACGCTGCGACTGCCAAACGCAAACTGAATCACAAGCTGCCCGTCCGCACACTCTCTCTAGCGCCTCTAGCGGATGCTATGCAAAACTAATACTCAGCGCTCATTGGCTGCCGCCGTGACGCATCACTGGCCAATGAGCAACCGGCAAGCAAAGCACGTTACCAGCGTTACACCAAAGATGGCGCCACTTCCACCTTTAGTCCCCCAAAATTATACAAGGTGGCGCATAACTAAATAATTCTTAACAAACGACGCTAAGCGCCGTCAGATATTACTTTTTCTTTCAAGTACAACTTTGTTTTGTTTACATACGTGAACAACAATGTAAGTTATACTTGTGTTCAGAAGGACTCAATTAGCCTTAGTTATGTTTAGTATATATTACTATTGAATTGAACACCGATTCCTAACTACCATCCTGACATCCAAATTTCAATAGAGAAGATAGTTGGAATCTAGCACAAGCCTGGGATCCGATTACACATATAATTAAATTAGAACCCAAAAGACCAATTGCCAGACCTCAAGACACTTTAAGCTCTTTCTGCGTAGATCGGAAAACTATCAATAATAAAAATTAAATTGAAGGTAGACAGTAACATTAATTTTTCTGGACAACCTACACTTCAGTCCGCCCCGTGACCACGAAGGCTGAAAAGCTATCGAAACGTCGCGATCAAAATTAATAAATAACCGCGATAAAATCCGTTTAAATTAGTTTTATTTTGGTGTCTGCCTATTTGTTATATTATTTGTTAACTATTGTTTCCAAATAATGTAAAATAACCTGTGCTATTGTATGTTGGTTTACAATCAATAGTAATAAGATGATCATACTCTTAGCCATAGTTAGTAAGAAAAAACTAAGTATTATCTATATACTTTGTTCATATGACTGGATAACGTAAGCAATTTGAAATACGAAAAATTTAAAGAACCTTATAACCTCCATTACCGGTCTGGAGGCTTCCGCAGAACCATCATTGTTTGAATGTATGGTGTGCATCATACACATAAAATACGTGAAACTTAACTGGAAATCTATATATATACTAATGAATACACATATACAATACAATAACCTCCGAACGACTGTATTAAATCGAATAATTATTTTTTTATTGTGTTGGTGTTGTGTTTTCAGGACAAGTTTTGTATAAAAAAATCGAACAAATTTTTGTAAACCTTATAATATGAAAAGTGAATGAGTAAATGGGACAGAAGACAATCTGCATAGATATAAGAGAAGTCTATATAAGTGAGAATTCTATATATAAAAAAATGACTCGCCGTTTTTTAGTCTCGCTAAAACTCACAAAGGACTAAACCGATTTCATTCATCTATGTTTCTAAAGTTTATGTAAAAAATATTTAATTGGTCAATCTATTTTGTAGTTTCAGCGAGAATAAAGAACATCGATTAAAGGTGATACGAAGTTTACCGGGTCAGCTAGTACATTATAAACTATATGTATGTTGTAAAGACACAACACTTGGTTATTTCATTTCTATGTACACCTTTTTGGATAATATTGAAACGAACAAAGTAAACGTTCACAAATCCAATGTGTCTGTTCATTCAACATTGTGTTTAGCGATTAAACATTCAGTATGTCAATCACTTCCCCTTTTGCATATTCACACGTTTTACTTGCGTAGGCGTGTTTATACAACAACTTTAGAAATCTCGGGTGACTTTTGTATATTTATAAATATTAGCATGGGCTTGATAGTACAGGAGTTGCTTACATTGAAAAAAATCCTGACGCCTTCACATAAGTAGGATTTTTAGGTTAAGTGACGATGTGGTCCAAGATGACGGACACGCTAAGCCTAGTGGAGTGACTGGCTCTCAGTGCAATTGCCGGGACACACCTATAGGTATTTGTCAGCAGATTTTCACATTGACAGTGGTAGCTAGCCAGGCGGGCATTAGAAAAAGCCATCGACTCCAAACGGCTGAAAAATATACACATTATTATCTAGACCATTTTTATGAAATGTTCTATAAGAGAAACGTATGCTGTTCCCTAAATTGATAGGCTGTAATATATAGTTGCATATAATACTTTTAGCAATCGTATAAACATAAAAATATTTTTAATTAAATCTTAAACGATTATACTAAAATTTTGTAAAATAAAGGTGTATATTATTTCTCAATGGATATGCTTTACGAACTGTCGAAAATATTTGTAAAATATATTAAACCTGCCCTGGCCCGGGCCCTGCCATGCACTGGAAACTTTTAGACAGAATATTTATTTCAGTTTTCGTAACCCTTTTTCAATACTGCTTTGTGTTGGCGTGATGATGCATAGCCTATGTTACTTCTGATAAAATATTCTATGTAATGTAAAAATAATTTAAAAAATCGGACTACTAGTTCCTATCATTAGTCATTATACACAAACAAAATAATAAAGATTTTATTCTCTTTATAATATTAGTATAGAAAATACGTGTGATGATTTAGTAGACGTTTTCCTACCTTTTCTAAAGGTCCAACTTATCCACAGCGTCATGTATTGAATTAGGTGATTGCATAAGAGTTTTTACTATATAAAAAAAATACTTGCCAGTTATTACAGTGATCTTTTAAGTGATATTGGAGTTCAACCATTAATTATACAAGTGTCTATTTTTATTTGTACATTATTATTATTATTATTTGTATTACGTAATACTTACTGAGTAGTATGTAAGTGTGTTATGAACTATAAGCGACATTTTTATTCTACTGAAAATGTAACGTGGAAGTAGCGGGTGCGGTGCGACTCGTGAAGTTTACCGGTAAACATTTACAGTTGGTGATTGTGACCGTTGTTTGTCGTATGCTCAATCAAAATTGCCTATTCCGCTGTACAAGTGTTAAGCGTCTTAATAATATGCGAATAGGCTTTCAGAAGGCAATTACGAACGTCAAACCACTTTTTATCGTGAGGAAATACATTCATGCATACCCTTGGGGACTGGGAAGGTTATCTGGGTCTCGCTCGACGCTAGTCGCTGGGAATAACCCCCAAAACTCCACGGTAGGAATAGGGCATTTTTCGTAATAACGTGAAGAAATTATTTCTTCGTATTGTCTCTTGCAATGCGTAAGAGTACTACCCGGGCTTATACTTATACTTAATTTTTCTTATATTGAAATAAATTAAAAAATATAAGTATACGAGATACAAGTTCCCGGTGTCAGGCGATATGATCTACATGAAAAAGCAATCAAAACGCGAGAGCCGTCAAACCGAGCCAACAAACACGGGATGTATTTTTAAGGAGTCACTAGCTGGAGGGTGTCGTCCGTATTTCCATACAAATGTTGCATAATTTAGAAAAGTCTATGGATGTGACGCCGCGTCGCTCGGGTGTAGGCGTTTGTCCGTTTCATTAAACAAACGGTTGTTTTGTATAAGATGAGTCTATCTAACCGTGAACTCTAAAATACCGTGGGATTCATAAAAATAGTTTATGTATAAATTATACTAAAATATTATTTATTATAATAATATTCACATGAAATTCAGAACATCCCTACACATCTTAAAATAAAGTATCTAGGTCTAATAAAATGAGTACAATTTTAATGCACTTTAGGAAATATATTTAATTTATATAATCAATTATTTTTCGTCCAAAGCTTGTTATTAGTAATTGTAATTAATAATACTCAACTTCAATATTTATGTCCGATTATTTTATTTAAAAAGATAAATTTAACGTATACATTCCAAGATATACCGTGTAAGCTATAATACAAGCCAATAAGCGGAAACGCAGCCCGAAGACACCCCACAGCTAGATTTAATCTGTACAAAACCTGCAGTAAAACGTAGTCGATAAAAATAAAGCGAGAGGCGCGCAAAAATCTCCTTGTCTTATCGCTGCCGAGCGAGATTACACATAAAAATGTTAAATGATCTCGAACGCGTATTGAAAAAATACAGGGGAAATGGTGAGAGAAATTGGTTAAAAGACGTACAGTCGTATAGGTTGCACTCTTCCATTTCGTAGTCAAATGTACATGTAAAGTTAGATTACAAACATTTTTAATAAACAATTTGTATTAATTATTAAGAGACACAATATATAGTGCGCATTAGATCCAACATTCTACTATTTTTGTATGCCAAACTTATTTTACGGTATCTAATAAATATGTACATACAGGTAAGAAATATTGAGACAAAAGAAATTATTTAGAAGAACGATATATCAAATTCTAAAGAGAATTTTGTTTTTTATTGTATGTACGTGAAGTAACTAAGTACGTGAAGTACAGTTTTCATATGCCAATATCCGCTAAGAGAGGTTCTTTAAGTTAATTTTATTACATTAAGTTACATTAAGTGAATTACATTAATTTTCATTACAGGGTTTAAGTTCAAAATGATATAGTAGTTTACCACTTTTTATTAGAATATAATCAAATATTTTATCAAAGGGGGATATAGTCGGAAAACATACACATTTAAATATAGTGATTATTCATACAAATATTATAAATGCGAAAGTGAGTTTGTTTGTTTCTTACGCTTTCACGTCTAAACCGCTGAAGCGATTGTGATGAATACTAGTAGAAGATAGATGGGACCCAGGAAACGGAGATAGGCTACTTTTTATAGCGAAATCTTTTTTGGAAGTTGGGTAAATACAGGAATAAACTTTGTGTGAAACTTTTTATTGCGTCATCTGATTTGTTTGACAAAATCGATATTAACGCAAGCGAATCCGCACGTAAAATCTAGTTACTAATATAATTATGTACCCGCATTCTTGATAGTGACGGATTAAAGGTAAAAAATTAAAGATTTTTAATATAATGTGCTGATCAGAATTTTGCTATTTAGGATCCACATGATTTGGGATCATATAATTACCATATATTATTTTATCCATAAAAAATAATTAGTTATTGATTAATGTATAGTTACTTTTTATTGATTTTTATTATATTCTAATTCCTTTTCCATAATGCACATTAAAAGAGCGCAGCATAAATTAAGATATAGATTATGATATGTCACTGGGTCCACGAAATGTTCTTGACAGCGCGACACGCTGACTTGTCGCCTCTCTTGAAATCTAATCTACGAGACTAACGACAAATTTGGTTTCAAAACGCCCTATTATCCTTCCTTCTCTGTGCAATAGAAATAATCTGTCTCTAAAGATATTTATAAACGAATGTATGTATGTATTCAGTCCTATTTTTTCTGTATAACGTTTAAGTTATTGCTTTACCTAGTTTTTTGTAAACATAAAAGTGCAACTAAGTAAAATATTAACTTGAATAATATAATCAAGGTATGCTATATTTATAAACAAAGTAAGCGCTAACAGTGTGCATATTATACATTGACTTATTTTCCTTATAAACAAACTATGACATTCGAACCAATTATATTCCATAAAATAGAACAATTTCCCCGGCGTAGGCTGCAACAGTTAAAATGTTGTAGCTTCATGACGAGTTTGGATGCAATTTTTTTCCGTTCGGTAGCTAGCTCACAACGTAATTAAAAGTAGTGTTGAGATTTATGTAAGATAGCTGTGTCGGCGACTTCGTTCGCGTGAACTTGAAACATGTTACCTATATTTTTTCACTGATTCAGAAAATACTCTTCTCTCGTAGGTACTTAACTCGTTCTGTCATTCCAAGTGAAATAGCTTTTGATAGAGTGAACCGATTGTAATGAAAGAAATATTAAATGTTACTAGAGGAAATACGTTATGAATTTCTTGGTGATGTTTTATCGTAAACCTTGTACTTTAGCGGTGATGTGTGCACAAACAAACAGAGTGACATACATATCTGAAAATGATTATAATATATTATTCTACATTTTTTTTACATAAATTAGAAAATACATACACGATCAATTTACATTATTATCGTATAACATTTTTTTTTTCTTATAAATCTGAAAGTACATACAAATTTATATTCTTATTATATATATACTAGCAGACCCGGTGAACTTGGTATGGCCTATACACGTTATTCTTTAGCCTCTTTTCTTTCTTCTTTCATTTATACAAACCTTGTCCTGACAATAAAGAATACAATAAAAAAAGAATTATCCAATTTGGTACAGCAGTTCGGAAGTTATGTGCGTACACACATTTCGGCGATTCATTTTTGTATATATAGATAGATTTTCTAATGTTCTGCTCAACTTTCTTTTTCATTAGAACCTTCTTCTGACTACAATTAATACAACAAAAAAGAATTAGCGAAATTGTTCCATCCGTTCGTGCGTGATGCGATGACCAAGGAAAATATAGATTCATTTATATATATAGATTTAGGGTGGAAATATAATTATAATTATTTTTTAAGACAGTTCAGCTTATAAAATATTATACAATACTGTTTTTTTTAAAGCAATTAAATATATCAAAAAACATATTGAATGAATATTCAATTTTTAGAATATTAACTATTAATAATACATATTGAATAAATATTCAATTTTTAGAATATTAACATTATAATACAACATTACAAACATGATTTTATTTAAAATAACTATTCCATTACAAAATCAGAAGGTGCCTACACGTGTCCATAAAAATATGTTTTACGATATCACCGCACAAAAGTAATGGATATAAATAAAAAAAGTGTCGTGTCGGAACGTTCGGTAGGCCGATTGGCTTCGATTATTGCCCCTTTGAGACTAATATGCCTTTCTTTCGCGAATGTATTTTTGGGGAATGTTATTTTTTAGCGCGTCGGTCGCAGCTGGTGCCCGGGGCTCGTGAAATTGCCGACTGTTGGAGTGTCTCCGACGGCACAGTTGGGATTCGGTAAGTGGGGTCACTTACGTTAAGTAGGCTCTTAGTCAGGCACGTGTTCGTCCCGCGATAGTCAGCAGGTGCGTTTTACAAGACCGTCGTGTAATTGTGATTGGAATTGTACCTTTGTTATTGTCCTACGTCATTGTTCTGGGTCGTTTTTATCGGGTACGTTCGGGGGGCGTTGCTTTTTTTATATTGTCATTTCGTCAAATTTTTAGATATGTAGTAACGTTAATTGCTGTAGATTATGATACAAAGTCTTTTCCTAAGTAGTAGTTTGTTTGTGAGGTTGAGCCGATACCCACTCTTTAAAAGCGGTTTTAGAGCAGGACTTATTAAACAACGGTTGGCTTTTACATTAACCGGTACTAAAATAATTAATCGATTCGATGTATTGTTCGAATGAAGAACCCTTATACTACAGAAGTTTACAGAAAACGTGGAAGAGGAGTCAACTGGATTTAAATTCTTCTTTTTCTTAGACAGTTTCATAGTAGTTGGATTTGAGAAATACGATAATTGGAAAGTGTTGTGATCTATAACACCACTCGTGACAAAGTATCGAGTATCTAAATACTGAACAGTTGAGCCATGTGAAGAGTCGTCACGGTGTACGGAATGGCCAGTTATAGGTGAATGTAACAGTGTAATTATTGCATTTGACAATGTTTTAAGTGCTCCTACATAAGGTCCCTATAACAAAACTGTAAGTGAGCAAAATAGGTACATTAAATAGTTTTGAAAAATGTTAATTGAGATGGATGACTGTAATTTTTTTTTGTATGTTTGTCCCCTTATTGTATCGTGCATCACCCTGAAACAACTTTTGTCTTGTTTGTAAAAAAAAGTTTTTCAATACGGATTTTGACGCAAACTTCTTTATTTGTTTGGTTAGTAAAGTTAAATAAAGGAGTAAAGGGTAATGATATTATAAAAGTATAGATACGTTACCTTCATAATATTTTGTCAAATCAAGTGGTATTCATAATACGTAATATTTTTATGTAATTGATTATTACGACGCTAGCGTCGACTTCCATAACTCATATTAAACGATTTTTAATACAGAATAGAAGTAAAAAAGTAAACAATGCAGTGGCAGTATCCAGCAGATATTAAAGGCATATCTCTCTATTATGAGCGGGAAGTTCTGTAATTTAAGGGCGAGCTCGCAGCGCGGCATATGGTGAGAGGTGGAAGGGTTGTTACCCTTTGTGTTCATATATCGATGTTTACTTTTTGAACTTTAATAAGGTGCAGCGTTATGTTTTCATAGTGTGTTTTGCACCATTTATATTTGAGTTTATTATTTTTTACTTTTATTTACATGCCAATATTCCTGTTATCATATTGTAATGTATCCTACTATGTACAGACAGTACATTTAATTTAAGTTTTACTAAAAAAAAAACGTTTTTATTTGTGGCCATTTTACGCCGGTGCTATAAGTCCTATTACAAAATTTATAAAATAATATTTTTTCTGTCATATATTTTATTATATTGTAGTAGTGTGTGGAAATGACAATTGAGCCCGATTTGATCTCGGGCTAGTTTAACAACCTTTAATTCAAGTACGTAGGTATCAATAGCTAAGAGATATTTTATTAAATTCTTCTCATAAGCACTCTGGTTGATGAAATACTTTTTTCCTTCCAAAAATAGTATATTAATAACTTTGTGTACTATCCTTGCAATTATTAGTCTTTCCTTGAAATTATTAGGCTTCTTGGGAAAGAGCGGTTCAAGGTTGGTAATGTTCTAATGATGCCTATGGTATTACATGCATCTATTAACTATGGTAATAGCTTGCTGTCAGCGAGGTGTTACGTTTATTTGCCACTGTAACCTTTTAAATAAAAATAACAATTGCGGTAATACTATGCATAGGCGTGTCGAAACCTTCATACTGTCTATATACAGTTATTGAAAACGTAATAAGAAGAGGTACAAATTGAATGTTTATATCTAAGAATTGTTTTTTCATCGATATATACACAAGGTAGTCTCTAGCGTATTTTCTCGTTCCTCAGACACAGCTGCAACACGCTTCCACGCTCGATTATAACTAGCTTAGCAAAGTCAGAGCGATACATACGCTCTGGAGCTCATT
Organism: Actias luna; assembly: GCA_039707435.1. NCBI lineage: Eukaryota > Metazoa > Arthropoda > Insecta > Lepidoptera > Saturniidae > Actias > Actias luna. Next base: position 10,310,201 of record JAZHAC010000030.1, read on the forward strand.
ACCTTGTGATGCTACAAAGGAAAAGGAAGTTGTGTCTGTAGATTTACTTGAATACCTACATTATGGTACAGGTAAATTAGACACGTTGTAACTGGCTTCGAAACGGACATGTTGTCTTTGTGGCTTTGAAAGGTAACTTTCAAATATTTTGCTTGATCTGATATTCAAAGTCTAAAGCTAAGTCTTGTTGCAGATATCTGGAGTTTTATCAATTGATCGCAGAAGTTTAAGTATATCTTAGACTCGTTATTGATTAACGAGCGTCCAGTTCGTACAATTACCATAAGTGTTTAATGAAGGAAAACATTTGATGTAATGTATGGTTAAAGATAATGCGATGATAGCTTAGTTGGTAGTGTGTACGGACGCCACGTCAAGGCACGTAAGTTTGAATCCACCTATAATGATCTTGAGTTTTCGGTGAAGGAAATCATCGCGAAGATACCATAGCATGTTAGTAGAGCTTTTACTTATGACTGCCTGGCTAGCTTCCACCCTCAAGTTGAAAATGTGTCGCCAAATACCTATAGGCGAGTTCCGACAGTTGCATTTGAGAGCCAGTGTCTCTACTAGACTTAGCGTATCCACCATCTTAGGCCTCATCGCCACTTAAAATCAGGTGAGATTGTGGCCATAACGCTATAGCTTAACTATAAAAAAATGCTTTTCTTGGTAGCTATTCATTTCAAAATCTATTGATAAGCTTAGATCGAACTCTTGCTTTTGAAAATGATAGTCCAATTTCTAGACCTAGTATATTACTGTTTCTTCGAGCACTTCGTGTTGTTATGGTTAATTATTACTGTATACAAAATTAACATAAGAAACACTGTCAATTAAAATTGTATATGTTTTATTCATTACAGACCTTGAGAAAGAATTTACGAATGTTCAAATTACCTCCAAATGAGTTCATAAGTAACACGATAATGTATTTTGACCTTAAAGGTACATGTGACAAAAACACCTAAGAAGTGCAATCTCTAAGTCGGAGTGGGGAGGGGGGGAGTCCGAGGACCCGCTTCCCATTGCATCAGTCCGGCTGAAGGGCAAGGGCAACTCGCCATGCTGCCTGGATCTAGCCCGGCTTACCATCAAGCCGGGCCGTTCGCCGGGGTGACGCGGTAATAGCATGCACGAACCCTCGTCGCCCCAGGAAGGCGACAGATGGCCGCAGGATTTAAGTGGGTATTCCCGGCGGCTACGGCCCGGTAAGTCCCCACATACCCCTCTTAATCGCCTGGGCTGGGAGCCGATGCGTCAAAGCATTTCCACACGTTAAAAAAAGGACTAAATAGATGCGTAGGTAATATTTTTACACTTTTGTTTGTTCTTATTGACAATATTTCTTTTTTGGATCTGATCTATATAGCAGAAGGTACTCAAAGATATATATATTTATGTATATATTTTTACTGATTTGTGTACGAACGTTGTACAAACTCATCGGTGTAAGCAAACAACATTGAAATTGGTCGACAGCGAATATAATGTCGGCGCAGGAAAGGGTTAGGTCGCGTGCCCTTTCTCTATTCTTGACATTTTAAATTGTTTATTTGCGAACAAGTGTCAAGTTATTTATTCAGTAATGGCGGCTACGCTTGTTCGGGACGCACTACACGGTGTGTGATAGGTATTCGGTAATTACTAATAGTAAAACATCGAACTGTTTTATGTACTTATAAAATATGGATACGAGGCTCTTAAGGCGTGTTGACAGTTTTCCTGACCTAATGGCAGTTGAGAAATTTAGGTAGAGTCGCCTTTGTATAGAATTTATAATATCGGAGGCTAGGGGTCCATGTTTCTATAGGTCAGCCCCAATTTTCTTAAAAAAATCGCAGCAAGGCATTGTGTCAATGTACTAGAGAAGATCTAAGCCCAGAGAAGGTCATAAGGGTTTTATAGTATGTGTATACCTAGTACATATTATCTAATACATATTCTTCCTCATATTTAATACTTACTTCAATTTTTAGCTTTTAGTTGGTTCTTTCACTGATTAATCAAAGGATGTACTAATTCAAAATTAGTTTCTTAATCACACTAATCGTAAGTTGGTTTTGTCAAAGATGCTATTTTTTTTTGGTTAAACACTATCATAATTGCTGTTTTAATACTTTTAAGAATTTGGGTTTCTCTTCGTACTTACATGCCTACTAAGTATTATTAAAATTTTACCCCGAGGCGATTCACCATGGTTATAATACCCTTAAGGTCTTTAATACTAAAGTACAAAAAAGTAGTCTCTTTTGCTTGTATATAACACGATAAACTCGAATATCGATAAAATAAAATAATATTAAGTTGAATATATTTTTATTGGTATAAATATCTATCGTTTCATTATATTCAACGACGACCCTAGACATCCGTATTTTGCCCTTGACATTTCTGGAAAGGAAGCTGTCGCAAAGAAATAATAAAAAGCAACCCAGTTTGTAATAATCAGTGTTGGCTATTGATCTGGCTAGTTCATATTCTACAGGATAACTTATCACAATGAACTTATCAAATCTTTTTAAATAGACGTATTGGTGAATACCTGTTGTTAGGTGACCATGTGGTCCATGATGATGGACACGTTAAGCTTAATGAGGAACTGACACTTAAGTGCAACTGCCGGTACACACCTATAAGTATTTAGCGACAAATGTCCTACTTGACTCTTACTTGACTTGACTCAAAAAGCCCTACTACCATGCTATTGTTGTTTTCTTTCACCGAAAGCTCAAGCTTATTGTAGGTGGATTCGTACACACGTATCAACTGAGCTATCATCGCTTCAAGATAATCAGATAATGGTATATTAAGTTCAGATGAAAGTTTAATATAGCGATTTTTAAGTGTAACTTCCAATACATCTCAGTATGTGTTTTAAATAATTAGGAATGCTGGGACTATTTTAACAATGAACAATTGACAACGGTTACTTTTACTATTTTATGCCTGTTCAAAGTCTACCTTATAGTATTTCGTTTGCAATTACCGAGAACTCAGTCATCAATAAACCTTTAAAAGTATAGTACCATCATACTATAATTTTATCATGACGGTTTTCTTCATTGAAAGTTCACGATTTTTGTAAGTTTCAAACTTACGTCTCATGAAGCATTGTAGTCAACTATCAGACACCACAGAGATATTAATTCTAAACAAAGTATTATAGTATGTATTATGATATGAAACCATTCTGTATGTAAATAAAATCTGCGACCTCACATTTCAGCTTTAGAAATACTATGATACTACGAAGATTGTAAATTCAAAGTCTCTGTATTCCTAATAAAATAATACAGATGAGTTATGAAATTGAATATGTAACGTACTTATATTAAATACAATATTAAAATTAAGGTGAATTAATCGACAGATCGATGTGACAGGTGAAATAAGGTGACAAAAAACGTGGTCATTTCCAGACTGAAACAATTAGTCCTATTATCTGCCTATTGTCCCATTTATTAAGAAACTATAGTTTACATGCGGCTTCGCTAACGTTAATATTGATTTTGTCAAACAACTCTGATGACACAATAAAAAGTTTCATATAAAATTTACCCCTCTTTTTACCCTACTTTTAATAAGGTTTTCGCGAGAAAAAGGAGCCTATCACCGTCTTCAGGTTCCCATCTATTTCTATACCAAAATTCATCATAATCGATTCAGCGGGCTAAGTGTGAAATCTTTACAAACAAACTCACTTTCGCATTCAAAAATTAGTAAGGATTAGTCATTTATTATTTGTTTCAAATGATTTAGTTTGAGGGCAGTCTGTCAGTTTCGAGCGGCACAATAGCGGTTATGCGGTAAACCTGTAAATTGTGTGTGGCCGCACGATTACCCAGTATCGTTGGCCCGTTCTGTTTTGATATGCCGGAGAGCCGCAGCCCGCAAGGCCCAGACGGAGTCCCACACACCCTGTGGCCACGCGATGTAAGTTTCGGGTCGCTGTACGAGCACTCGTGGTCAACCATTACCGACTTTAACTATCAACATCTTGTTTGTCGTTGTCTTAGTAGTAGACATTAGGGAAATTCGGTTAACGGTGTTATGATTTCTGAAAATAGACCTACGAATTAACAGCTGTTAACTTGTTGTCAATTAATTTATATTTATCTATATTTGCTTATCGAAAACTAAATTTTACATGCGGCTTCACCTGCGTTAATATTGATTTTTTCAAGTAGAAGGATGACGCAATAAAAAGTTTCATACAAAGTTTTTCCTTCTATTTACCCTTTTCCAATAAGGTTTGCACCAGAAAAAGTAGTCGAATCACGGTCTCCAGGTTCCCATACATCTCTATATCAAAATTGATCATAATCGATTTAGCGATTTACTCGTGAAACGGAAATAAACAAACTAACACGCTTTCGCATTTATAATATTAGTGTGATAAAGTGTTTTTGAATCAGTATTGGAATATTTTATAAGTAGCTGTCCCCACAACTTAGTTCTCAGGTTTCGTATAATGTAGGTCCTATTTTGCACCTATATTAAAACTCGATCAAATTTTTGTCATTACAATGCTTACTCATAGTGGATGATTAATGATTTGTAAAACATACGCCAGGTTTTTCGTATGTGATATAACAGTATAACTTAATTATCACACAAAAAACAAAATAACCAAATTTAAAAGCAAAAAACTATGTGATTTTAAGTGTTCTTGCGTAGAATCATTTCAGAGTGCTCGAGGTTGCTCTAAATATCTCGTTTTCGTTAAAACGCTATTTTAGCGTTGTAACAATATAGAGAGACAAAACATAGTGTATATTTTTAATTAAGTTGTAAGGTATCGAATAAAATCGTGTCAAAATTCATAGCAAAGATTACTTTACTTATACTTTATAAGATTACATTTACTACAAAAGTTTAACATTATCGCTTTCATTTTATGAGATTAAAGTATCCTAAACGTTAACGTATTACTTTTCAACTTATCAAGTTTCATTAGGATCTGTTCAGAGTTTTGGACCTAAGGGGACACACAGATAAAAAAAATTGCTCTGCATGTCGATAATCTCGTATACCTCGATTATAATTTTCATTATAGGCATAGATTACAAAATTAAATTAGTATTCTCATAATTATGATAATAAACTATAATTTAATAAATAGGTGTAAGTAAAGAAAGAAATTGTTTTATAAATTTCAAAATAATGTGTGCTTAATTGAAATACAGCTACAATATTACAAAGTAATCAATAACGATTAAAATGTTGTTATACCAAAAAGAAATGATCATTTGATCGTCTAGCAGCCCGCCTAAAGTTAAACGGGAAACTGTCAAAGTTGCCGAACTTGAGAATCACAATGACGCAGGCGCGCACAAGTGAGAGAGTTTGATCGTCTGTCTTTTTCGTTCTGAACGAGGTCTGCGGGTCGCGGCTAACCCTCGGCGCGAGGTTTGCGGCGGGAAAAATGTGTGTTTCGGTGTGCCGATAGCGGAGCGCCGCCGTCCGCAGCCCCGCCCAGGCGCGCCCGCTCCTCGCCCGCACCTCGCCCGCTAATGCGTCTTCAGCCACTTAGTCTGTAAGACAAAGCACACACTGCCTTCGACACTAATATTTCAGCACGGGCTAATTTTATTTCAATCATAATTTTGGAAAATTAGTTTTAATGCCTACTGTATAAAAGTGTTCCCGATAATTTCTACGTATGGTCAAACATGAAGAATTTGTTTTTTTGAACACGCTAATTTTGGGAGCTACCAGTTTGAATTCACACATTATTTTTGTATTTGATAGAGCAATCGTTGAAGTCTTTAAGTCATTTAATATCACGATATCACCTATAGGAGAAACAAGTAAAAGTCATTAAATAACATTTTAGTTACACGCGAACGAAGTCGCCGGCGCAGCTCGGAAAATAATAAAAACTGGTTACGTTCATAAAGTACTTTATATAGAAATAACGTATAAGTAAAAAAAAAAAATTTATGGAAATCATTTATGGTAGATTTTTATACATATATAATCGTAAAATAACAACTACTTATTATTTATTAAAATTACTGTTGATGTTATTATATACAAAGTGCTTCTTTTCCTTTAACATATAACAACTGTAAGTTATTTAGGACTTACAGATAAGTTTGTCATATATTCTTCTTGATTATATCTGTGAACGCTGTCTTACTTTCCGGCCAGATATGGAGCCACGAGCTGTCAAAATGGAGTGGGAAAAAAGGCGGGAATGTGGCCTAGCTTTATGTGAAGCTCGTCATGGCGCCAGACAGAGAGCACGCGCTGCGGCGCCTTGCTCCCGACAGGGATGTAGAACCCAACGTGGTTTATAAGAAAACCGAAGACGTTGGGCGTGTTTGGCGGGTGGGCGTGTGGGTTGCACTCACGTAGTGGTATAATGATTATGTGTGTGTGCCTATACGTACAAATGAGTAATAATAGTTGTGTGCGTGTTTCTTGCAAGTGTGTCGACGGCTTCTCGAGACTCATCCTTTTGTCAACGATACGGCGCTATATCGGCTTGGAGTTTTAGTTATTAAAGTGCGCAGTTAAATTTTATGACGATATAAAATTTCCATTGTCGGCGGGCTCGAGGGCGCTCTGAGGTCTTTTATGCGGCGACTAACATCTGAGGCAATCTTGTTCTTATTATATATTATGATTAAATATGTTAGTTGTGTTCAAGATAAATGACGGAGCGATGTATTTCGATGTTCGTATGAATGCACTATATTATAAGTATAAGATGCCGTGTAGACGTTTCGTAGACCGATACTACGAGTGTAGCACCTTGCTACGTTTCACGGTCGAGACTTTTTTTTAAGAACATTATATTCTCTTACTAAACTTTTTTTAAGTCATTTTACATACTGTGTAATATAACTCTTTACTAAATTGACACAATTCTTGTTAATTATTTTAATTATAAATGTAAATACGTATACGTTTATGATATTCACCATATATGTGCAGACTTTTTTAACATAATAAACAATACTAGTGGGCCTGAGGGACAGTATTATAAGCCTTGTTTGTTAGTATGTAACTCACAGTGCCGCGTATCAGATTTAAAACAAATGCGAAATGCAATCAGTGGCCTAGTTTAGAAGTTCCATGATGTATAATAGATGAGACACACAAGACTTTTACATATAATAATGTAGTCATAATTATTTAACTTAACACATCTACCAAGTTTAATTTATTCCTTTTCGCAATCAATATGTAGCTTACTCATGTAAATATTTTTAAGGCAAATATTATAAAATTTAAATTGTTTTTGTCTTTTAAGGTTATTATTTATTATATTATCTAATGTTGTAATTATTTTAATAAATAATAAATATAATAGTATAAAATATATGAAATATTTAACTTGTTTTCACTTTGGGACGATGATTATGATTATCTGGCTGATGCAAAATTCTAAAAAAAGTCATGCTATGCTATAAGGAATTATATTATAATTGGTTTAGCTATCGTAATTTAAATTATTAATTGCCAATAGTAAAACCATAGTTAAGAAGTTGTATGAAACGAAAGACACACAGGCAATATTTTCAAAAAACTTCAGGAGGTATTTATTATCTTTGCTAAAAAATAATATACTATTAAACACCTGTTATGTCAAAATAGGTATAAAAATAAGTTATTTAAAATTTAATATATATACGCTTGTGTAACGCTAAAAATGGTTTTGTATTTATTTTCAGCTTATTGATGGAATTTCTATTTAAAGGTCCAATAATACGTTTTTCTGAAAAATTCTATATTTGGTTAAAAGGTAATTTTTTATATAATTTTTCAACTCTCGACTGGTAACTTATGGTAAATCGTAGGGTACACCATTCGCATACTTGTTTCGCACCTAACTATCTCTTTTAATACTTATTTGTAACATGACACGCACACCGAGACACAATCCCCCCGTGTCACGTCGCGGCAGCCCGCTCCTGTGTGAGTGAACTTCTTTCCCGCGCCCTTGTGTGCGAGCGAATTTCTTTCGAGACGTAATAAGGGGACCGTTTCTTTCCCGCTAAGGTTTTAATGTCGACCACGTTTCGGTGTAGAACGCGCGCGCCTTTCCGTGGTTACCGGAAAAACTTTTTTTTTTCATTGCGGACTTTGTGATTGTGTGTGGAATTTTGGTTGTTCCCATTTTAAGGTTTGTTTTCTAAATAAAATTTTATAATAATATTTTTTTTCTAAATGGTGAGGTGTTCGGAATTAATTAGTTAAAAGTTTGTAGAAGTCCGCAAACTTGAATTCGACGGAGGCGGGAGCGGTGAGGTTCGGCGCTAACTTGCGTGTTGTTTTCGCGTAAACCGCAGGCTCATTAGCCCCGGCGCACACTACGCCGCGTACCGCGCCTCGACGATTAAACTTGTAAGATAACGACACATACTGTGATAACACTGGGTAAGCGGCTCGTTACCCACCGGTCCCGAGTTTGATTGGATTAATTAAAGTTTTGTTTACGTTACAAGTATGTTTATTTGCATTATAATAAGTATCACATGTATATATTTCAAAATCATTTTATGAAAATTATAAAATTATTTCTTTTGATTATTTTAGAAATTAATTACACTTGAAATAAATTCTATGTATCGTGACTTTGTAATTTAGCAAGATATATGACATTACATTTTTTTTTTCCAGGTTAATGTAAAAAACGGTGTAAGATAAAGGTTTTTCTTTTCAAAGTCTAATAAACTTTTTTGATTTGGTAAAATTACAGAAATAACTAAATATATATACTTTAAATATGTAATAATGATATTAACATTATAAATCCCGGGTATCTTATAGGTTGGGTGAATTGCATAACTCATATAAATATTCGCAACAAAAGTTATTTTCTACTTATACGTAATCATTAAAAGCATATAGTAAACTTGTCAGAAAGTGAGTGAGAATTCTCGTTAATATGAGTAACCATGCTTAAAGTTTGTTCGCGAAGTTACAGGTACTTCCTACTGCTTTACGGGTATTTTAGGAAGTGCCTCATTGCATGTAAATATATTTATCAAAAATTTTAATACAGTAATCTTCTATTAATAATTATCGAGGCTGTTGTGAAAGTCCTTTGAAATTTCATTAATTATTGAAATAATAATTTATTTATTGGCCTATCTCACTTATTCTAATAATGATACTAAATTTATATACTAACTAAATTAGTATATGAAAATAATATGTTATTTATAAATGATTTATAATTCATTATTTTATTCTACTTATATACCTAAATCATCTTATTTATTTATTGTATTGTATTGTTATTTCATTAAAACAAAAATATTCGGAAGTATACTAATTTCTATATTGAAATTACTATTTTTAGCATTACATTGTGGTTGATACTTAAGAAAAAGTTTAACGTTGTATAGGGGTAAGCGTATGTAAATATATGTTAGGAAATAAAGGATTTACTTCCCTTTAGATAGGTTTAAATAAGTGATCGCTGTGGTCTGCTGCGTATGAGTATTATTGACAAAAAATGAATTATTTATGAATATCCGGGCATTTAATAAGGAGGGATGGAATATTATGAATTTGCTATATCTGAATACTAAGACATGAAAATAGGTACTTTATTCAAAAACTATGTTTGAAAGAATAAAAATAATGAAACAAATGCAAGATGATTCAACGCGTTACATCATCACAATATTTTGTAAGGGCTATTAATTATTCAATTGCAAAAGCGTGTATTATTACTCTCTCTATGCTTTCTAATGAACATCTATTATTCAAACCAAAACCCGAACCTGTAACGGGAAGAATGCTTGAAGCCTCTTATACACAAATACTTGCGTATTTATGTGTTATACATATAAAATATTATGGATTCAATTAAAAATAGCTTTGCTTTAAAAATAGCCTTACTGTGTATTATAAAAAGCTTCCGTCAGTTACTACACTTATAACTCAGTGTAATGTTTTGGTTTATATGAACTGTATATATATTATCTACATAAATGTCTTTTTTAAGAAAGAACAAATAAACGAATAGAATGTGGTTCATTAAAAAAAAGCTGAGACAAAGAGTTGATTTATTTTATTAATATGCGAAATTTACAATCATTTGCTTTAAAATCACTGCTACTTTGTGTTGAAAGCTGACACTTTACTTCAAAAATATATACATACATTAAAATAAAAATTATCTTGACGTCTATTTCTTACTTTACCATGTTCATAATTCATAGAGATATTATGGTCGATAATCTTTTATATTCGGTTTTGTATAGACAGTCTTGGATTTTCAAAAGGTTAGGTGGTCGAAATAGATTTATATGTGCTGATTATTGATAAGGGCCCATAATAATATGAGCAAGTATGAGTTTATTTGAAGTATGTATTTTACGAAGCAAAAATGTTATTTATTATTACACTCATTGTTCATGGGGCGGGATTTTAATAAATGACGTCCCATCTTCCTGCGTGACATTCCTCGGGATTCCTATTTAACTGTTTGATTGTACCCGATGTTGTTTATTGTCACTGATATTGAGAGGGAACAGCGCGGGAATATATTTTAGGGTTACTATAAAAGTTATAGAAAGTGAATTTAATATTTCTGTTTAAATATTCATATGTAAAAATTGCAAAGAAAATTTCACTCGGATAATTATTCCAAATTAGACGAAGTTTCTGTTAAAGTATCTTCAAATATACTATACTATACTTATATCGATATTTAACACCTATATATACGAGAGATAATTATACATTACGCAAAGTCAATCTTGACCGGTCATCGAATCTATGACTTCTCGGCTTAATAGTTGTAGTAAATGTTAACTCTTATTACTATAAATTTTAGAATGTTGTATAATTTCATTTTCTGAATTGAGTTTTATATTAACTAACGTCAGTATCTGTTTGATATGCTAGCAATACCCAACTGCAATATTTCTAATTACTTATATGTAAAGTAAAACGAAATCGGTTTTTCTTCGAAGTTAATGCTGACCAGGCAGACGCTATCTTGTCCTCTTTAGCGGTTAATAACTCAACCACACTGCTATTTATCCTACAAATTGATCCATAATGTTAGTTGTCACCATAGAACATTTCATTAAAATCTATCGTCGTCGTTTCAGTCATTTAGACTACTAACTCTAGACAGTTAGACGGTAAGGATGTTTGATGTACTTTATCTTTATATAAATAACAAAGCTTTTGATACCGTGTGTTTATTGTAAAAAAAGTTTAATTATGTAATGATAATATATAATATTTTCTGGATCTAAGTTCTGCAAAGAACACATTGAGGGTTTTTTTTTATTTAATATTATGGTCATGATTCAACACGTGAATGTAAGCTATAGTTTAAAGTCCATTAACAACAATTTATATTATTTATATAACCTTCCGCTAAAATTCTACGAAATTTTGTAGTTATTTCGTCATATCAACTTATAAAACCAGAATTATTGGTACTATCGTATAACAACTTCGAAAATCTTGCATTGTTAACCCAATAATCTGAATAATAATAATAATTAAATTACGTTATTTTAAGCTTTATCGTATTCATAGCAAGACTTATAATTAATGCAACACACAGCAAACGGGCATACGACCCATCTAATTGTAAATGGTTCTCGTCACCTATAGACAGCTGCAGCATCAGGGGTATGCAGCCCTATTGCTGACCATGCTGAAAAGGGCTGGTTCTCTTTGATTATGCCGGAACACAAAGGTTTACAAACCTTAATTTTCTGGCAGTTTAAACCCGATGGTGGCCACTGACTAATTGGGTAATAACCGTACCACCATGCGGTGAAAGTTCAAGAATTGTATGGTTAACCGTTATGACCATAATCAAATGTGGGATCAATAATCGCCAAAGCCTCGTCGGTTGCTCGGCAGGGTGCACAAAACGCTCAATTTAGTTCAAATAGACTAAGTAAGAAACTGAAATGGGGATGCTTCAAATATGCTCTGTAACTTATTGTTCAGCTCCTTACATATGTATATTTGTAGAAAAAAATCAATGCTCAAATGTCACAATGTGTTTAGATGAAGTGCGGAAGCTGTCCCTGGTCTCTGACAATTCGGGGGATTGAGTGTTGACATTCTGTCTGTTTAAAATGTATTGGATGGTACTTGTGACCCGATGAGTCTCTTCACATACCTCTCTCGCCTTGGCCTGAGCCTGTGTAGTGTTTTTACGCATGTCGAAAGGAAGTCCGACAATGATTTTTTTAACCTCGTTATTAAAAAAAAACAAGTCGCAACGTGTAATAAGAAATGAGGGCATACTTTCACAAATAAGTTAACCAGTAGATTTGAATCAATTGCATCTTAATATTAAATATATAAGTGCAATTAATTAGTCTGTATTAAGATTCTGACAGTACTGACATTAAATAAGAATAATAAAAAATAATAAAGATGACATCTATCTAACGTTTGATTGCTCCTCATTTACACTATTGTGAATGATTCTACGAAAAATATTCACATCGCGTGCAAAATTTAAAATAAGGAAGTCCCTAAATCGCCTTGCATCGTCTAAGACCATTCATTTGAATATCTAAGCCGAGTGGGGTTTGGACATCGTCGGATATTACATTTGCTAACCCATTTGTACCCGTCGTTGGTCGTTGGACGATCATTATCCATGTCCCTCGGCTCGGCACGATCCGTCCCCGGGGACAGACCCCAGGAATGTCCTTCTAGCCTGCTATTGATTCCCTACAATTCTATTTAAAATTGGACTTATAATAGATGCTATTGGAAGGCCCCGAAAGTTTCACACACTTTGAGAGAATAATTTATGTTAATTGTATGACGGTATTTGTAGTTTTATTTTCCACTGTACTATTAGTTGTTAAGTAAACAAGGAACTTGTAAAAGTGACCTGAAGTGAAGTGACCATATCTTTACGTAGGCGACATTGATTTTTCAGATTTTGTGAAGCCATTTGTAATGTGTAGTGCCCAAGAACACTTGTTGGACATAAATATATGTAATAACGATATATATATACGTAATTATAAATTTAAGTATTTTCGTTAAATACTAGTTTCTTTGGCCAGTAGAATTGTGATACAATGTTTCTTTATTAAAATCTAACGGCACGTAAACTGGTTAGGTACTGAAGCATTGAAAGTAAAACAAACATGAAAGCATATATATATATATTTTTTAATGTGAAAACCAACGAAGCGTGGTCGTTTTCATTAAAATATCGTCCGAATGAAAATGTATGGCATTGAAACAGAAATAGCGGGTGCAATGTATCTTTACCCATTCGGGTTCCTTTGTGGAAGGGTGGCCGGGTAACGAGCATTACCCACTTGTAGGGTAAAGGCACCCTAGCGCGGCACATGCTTTATTATTTACGATCTTCGGCCCTTTATGCATGTTTTTACGTTAAGATTTTATTGCTATGGCATTCACGGGTGAATCCGCCGCGGAATCTCGGCTGGGTGGGAGCGTGTAAAAAAATAAATCACAACATAATGTTTAAAATAAAAGAAAATGAATATTCTATAATAATCTGCAATTATATTATCATTTTTTTTAACTACAGTTATAAGTACATATAACAAATAATATCAATACCACACACGCTATAAGATTTGATCTAATTAAACAAGCAACGTTACATTTTATTATGTACTTTTATATTTTACTTGTTTAGCGTTATGGCTACAATCTCACCTGATGTTAAATGATTATGTGACCTAAAATGGTGGGCACGCTTAGTCCAGTGGAGAGACTGGCTCTCAAATGCAACTGCCGGAACATACCAATAGGTATTTGGTACCATATTTTCATCTTGAGGGTGTAAGCTACCCTGGTGGGCATTAGAAAAATGTCCTATGCAATTTGCCAAGTAGTAGTTAAGTATATTCTTGTTTCCAATAATGTGAACTCATAAATGGTATTAAAAGAAATTGTTAATAAAAATAAGAGTTAACAAAAAATAATATTACCTTAAATAGTTTGAAGAGGAATAATTATAAACCACATTACAAAGCATAGTGGTAGGGTCTTTCTATGTCCTGCCTGGCTAGCTACCACCCTCAAGTTGAAAATCTGTAGCTAAATAGTTATAGGTGTGTTGCGGCAGTAGCACTTCAGAGACGGTTCCTCCGTTAAACTTAGCGTGTCCGCCACCTTGGGCTATATCGTCAATTAACGTCACGTGAGATTGTGGTAATTACGCTAAAATCAATAGAAAAAAAATAACACGCGCATAGACTGCGATTTCAACTGCCAACATGCTCATGTAGGGCACTTTGCATTTTGATTTCATATACTTTTTATACGAACCTCTTTAGAAAACTCTATTCAACATTTCTCGAGATAATTTCTTTCAGCTGGATTTAATAATTAATAAATTAAATAAAAATTGCTTACTACACACATATGTCAGGTTTTTTTTGTTAAAACAGGAGACAGTGTACCAGGAAAGGAAGTTGTACCAGGAAAAATGGTATAAGTTATGGAAGTATCATCCATTCCAAACCATTTTCTCGAGCCTTGCATTCATTTGCGAGAAATAAACTTAATTATGGCAAGATCTTTAGAGCAATGCTGAGCAAAGGTAAAATTTCCAAAAAATACGCCATGTATGCTCTATCATGTTTCTACTAAATATATGTGTCCAAGACCATTTCCGTGTTGAAATGGTCTTGATAATGGCAACAATATATTACTTAAATATGCATATTCCATTTTATTGAATTATTTACATTCTTTATTTATTACAATAACATAAAATTTGAATACATCTTTTTTAATGTCCTATATAGTTATCTTACGTTAATTTTATAATATCCCTTCCGAGCTCAATAATATAATTCTAAAGGCTATATAGCGAAACTAAAAAGCCTGTGCATTTAGATGTTATTTTGAGTTATTGTAAAATGCAGAGATAAAAAACAATAATAATTCGGATGAAAACCAACCAGAGTTAACAATTTCAACGTTTTAAGGATTTGATCGTTGATTGATGTTAGACGGAGTTTATATTGCACTTCGTGTAGTGGTATTATCTTTTGTTGTTAGTTTAATCTATCTGTTAGGTAACTGTGAACGTGTACCGACTTGTCACATTAAATATTACCAAAATTGCCTTTATAGGCAGAAAACAAGTAAAACACGCAATGTAACAATATTATAAAACCCACTGGTTTATAAATATTGATCATAAATTGTAGATTGACCTACTTATGCTTGATTAATTGTGCAAGTATGATATTTTTTATTAATTCTTATATATATTTTTGTTTATTTATTTTAAGGAATATCAACAGCTGTTAACAGATTATTCAAAATACAATAAACAACTTAGAGCTAATTAGATATATTCAATTGTATAATTTATTAAACTTAGTACCTAATCCTTCTTGTTTAAGATCATTACTGCCAATATCAAGTGGGTAGAGTATCTTATAATAATTTTAGAGTATTAACAAAGCGATAGCTTATCTGATAGAGTTTTTGATAACCTCAGAACTCATGGTTCATACTATTATTTGTAATACAAATTATTTCTGCATTTATTTTAGCTATGTTACATTATTAAGGTCAAATAAACACATTTATGAAATAGAAATAAAAATCACTACACTCCTCCAAAAACTACTTTATTATACTACACATTATTAAGACTACGTTCCACTTAGCACTAAAATATAAGCTATAATTTGTTAATCTTAACCTTAAACTTAAATAATTGTTCATTCACTTGAAAAAGTATCTAAGCAGGGCAGCACGACAGCGGTGACTGACATTGAATTTTGGTTCAAATGTAGTCGCCGCTGATTTGAATTGTACTGTACTTAACACCTGGTGTAGTACAGTTACTACGTTGCGCATCATATTTTTTTTTTAGTTTATAGGTTTAGCGTTATGGCCACAGTCTTATCTGATCTTAAGGGACGATATGATCAAAGTTGGTGGACACACTAAGCCTAGTATATACATACATAAAAAATATACAAGTTAATTATTAATTCATTAAGATAGGTTAGGTTAATGATATATAAGAAAAATGTGTGTTGAATATAACCTAAAATTCATTTTATTAAATTAATTAAGCGTCACTATATTTACATACCGAGAATTTACGGATTAAAAAAGATATTGTCGCTATTTTTGACTTTTATAAATAGCGCTGATTTTCTCAACGCCCACTATTACCCATCTTTGCAGACGGGTGTCGTGGGCTTGATATGAGTGAAAATAGTGGGTCATCAGTGACATGATCGCCGCTACCACAATGACTGTGGTTTTAATTTAGAACAACTGAAGGCATGGTGGATGTAGTAAGTGGAACGTAGCCTAAGTGTGGTAAGAAATTTGTTTTTTTAATAATTATCAAGACAACTGGACCATAGCCCCATTAAATTAAGATTGAATATTTTTTTATCCTTGTACATCGTGCTAAAAAATACGGTGTCTTCACTGAAGTAAAAATTTATGTTTCAGTTATATTTTATCATATCCTTCAGTTTTTCAAAATAAACAAAGTATATCATAAAAATGATATTAATAGGTATAACAAAATAAGGTTTTCTGTATTTTTGAATGAAAACATGCCAGAATAAGATACAGAAATATTTAATGAGAAATTAAACTTGATTTTTGTAAAGAAAACCAAAAATCAAATCAAAAATTATTTTTTACACAGCATCATGTTTTGCTGTTTATTATTTATAATTTACTTAATGTTTTTACTCACAGTTCAAATTTACAATCCTTTTACGAGTTGAATCACAGCAAACATTATGAAAGGCAGTAAAAGATATGTTGTGGGGCCACCCCTTGTACGAATTAAGTTTAACATCCCAATCGACATATCGCGTATCGCGAACATATAACGGCCTATTTGTACGCCTCGGGGATCCAGGGACTGCCGACGTATTCTGTGTAAGTATTATTGTCAATATAAGAAGATTAAGAATGATGTACTCACTCAGATTTGAAAATAAAAAGTAAAGTTACTTAGGTATTAATATATTGCTTGCAACAGTTTCATGGTAGTATATTAAATACGCTTACGTTACATTTAAATTACGTAGTCAAGACTACAGTTATATATTGGATTTTTAAATCAATTTATCCACAGTAAAACAAGAAGTATTGTAAAGTGTAAGTTAAAAAATATTAAATATCAAAAGGAATTGCTGTAATGAAGCATGCAGAATGTAGTAAAAATGTTGCTTCGAAGCTGTAATGATAGAGTCGCCAGGATTATTTCATTTGATTATAGTCAATTTCTTATAGTATACTATAAATAAAAAGGTTATTTTATGGTAAAAGTTAAAAATACGTTGGATACACATTGATTTTTTTGGACCTTCTATATAGTGTAACAATAGAATTACTAATAAACCTATGAATTCGTCGGTTTTAATCATCTTTGTGTACTGTATATAATATAATGAACACTAAATGGTATTTCTCGCTTTCAAATAGGTTTTACAGAGAAAAATTCAATATAACCTTTAAAATTAATTTTATACTGACACTATTTCTGTCATAATCCAGCATATCAATTCGTACTGTATAAATACATAGGCACATCCATTTATTAGTTATTTAAAGAGTTGTTTTAAATAAAAATATAAGTTACAGTGTGAGTATACGAAGGTACATATAAGTGAAAGTTCTCATATATTATTCTGTTCACTTGATTCGGCACCCCGTATCCGCCCTCGACCCGGTCCGATCGTGCGTGATCTCTACGCGGAAGTCGCTTTGAACATTCGCACTACATTGTCAATAAGTAACCTGCGAAAGTTCAAAGATTTTTGTACCCCATTATAAGTTATCACAAAGTATGAAAAGGATGATATTTTTATAATAGCATTTTTATTAAATATTTTTTATAGTTTCTCTCTGAATAAAAGTAATTATATTCTATGGGTATAAAGGTACAATATATATGTTTTCATATATAACATTACTTTTATATTTTATATTAATTTGGAAAGAATCAAGAGCCGTAGTATTGGGTACAGATGTGTAGCACCTTATATATGAGTATAGACAAATAATAGTTGATTATACTTTGGATTATTTATTGGTGTTATTTAATTTGTCATTATATATAATTTTTACGTTTTCTGATTTACAAAATAATTAACTGAGATTTTTCGAAAACTATTTATTTTAGTTATGTTGTAATAAGAGATCCGGTCAGTAGGATACTTGTAGAATATGATTTAACAAAAATCTTTTTGCAATATTGAGTAAAGCGTACAGAACGAGAGAAAGTCAAATAAAGAAATCATAATCATTTGTTTCTTTCTTTAAAACTGGAAATTTTGTATTACTTTTTCGATAAATATTTAAGGACTTACTTTGTTCCCTAATAAAGTTCGTTAAATTTGTCTGTTAGTTGTGCGATAGTAACAATGGCAGGTACAATGAGAAAATCTGTATCATTTTGGTCCTTAGTTATTATGGTTATAAATTAATGGTAAAGGCCAAACATTGGAACAAACCAGTGGTAGATGATGTAATAATTTGTACCATTATTGAGAGATAAATGTATATTTTTTCTTTTAATAATTTTGATACAGTTTTACTTTTAATTGTGAAAAAAATTACAAAGATTGATTTTTCCAGGTATCAACGAAAAAATGGCTTCCCATTCAAAGCTAATACGCGCTTGTGATACGTTATTAGTTATTAAAAATACAACAAGAGACCAAATCAACATAGTTATGTGACAGATACAGTGATATATAGACACCGAACTGTGATGTATGAGTAAGTGTGTGTACGGACAAATACTTGGACGATGCATTTGTCGAGTGAAGTGAGTTCGACTACGAACGGATTGGGGCACGAAGCTCCGTCTTCGAGCTACAATAATGGACTCCCTAGCCAGCCGTTGACGGCTGAGCTTCTTGCCGAACGCACTCTTGAAGGACTACTTGCTGATCATCCTGGAGAACTGGTGAAAACTGGGTGTCCCCACGTGGTTAGCATTTTATAAACATATATGTATTTTATATAAACAATTTTATTGCTAAAAATATACAACCACAAAAGAAGAAGCTATGATAGCTTCCAGAGAGTGACAGTTCGAATCCATCTGCAATGTGATTGAGCTTTCGGTGTAGGAAAACATCATGATGACACCACAGTACGGTGGTAGAGCTTTTTCTATTTCCCGCCTAGCTAGCTACCACCCAAGTTGAAAATCTGCCGCCAAATACGTTTAGGAATGTTCCGGCAATTACACATGAGTGCAGGTCCTTCCACTAGGCTTTTGCTTGTCCAACATCTTGCGCTTCATCGTCACTTAGCATCAGGTTGATTTGGGGACATAACGCTAAACGTATATAAAAAAATTAAATAAATATTTAAATCCCTATAGCGATAACACAGAAACTATACAGGCATTTTGGTGTAAGGATATATTTCGAGGTTAATTTTTTGTACATTATTAGAACCGTACCTAAAATATTTTTAATTAATTATATTCCAGGTTTGTACGGTACTCCCACCTCACTGGCGGTCGAACAAAACACTACCAGTGGCATTCAAAGTTGTTGCACTGGGGGATGTCGGTGATGGCACGCTGGTCACCGTTCGAGCAGGCAACGATGAGAACTGTTCCGCAGAGCTGCGAAATTGCACCGCGGTGATGAAGAATCAAGTGGCCAAGTTTAACGACCTCCGTTTCGTCGGTAGAAGTGGTAGGGGTGAGTGCTCACTTGATGCTTATTAAAATTACAAAACAAAATTCTAAATATTTATCAGCCAGTCCGTAGCTTAGTGTCTACGTAGCACTAATCACATCAACCTATCACTATTACAATAACAAAGAGGTAATCTATACAATAACTTATAACAACTATAAAAATGGGAGGATTTTGAAAGAGTATTATATATAACAAAATGTAGAATATAATAGACAGTACTTATTTATGTATGGCATCAAACCAAAAAATCTGGAGAAGTTTAAATGTATGAGTAGAAATAATGTAAACCATATAAGTTTTCATTGAATGTTGGTATATATCTATTTTTATTTTATTGATATGTAAACTATTTGGTACAGAAACGCTTTCTTATTAACCGTAGAAAGTACGCGTTGTTATATATGGGACATATTTCAGATATTGGAAAATTGTGAATTGAAAAAATTTAATTGTCATTCCATTTATCAGATTATCATTAGAAATCTGCTTTGTGGGCTTTAATTTGTTAAGCAGTAGTAGCCGTTTGTGCAATCTTCTCTTTAAATATGATTATAACTTTTCTATCGAAAAATAATAAAAACACCAGTCCCTCATCTAAGCTGTTTAAAAATTTACAACTCTGATATACGTATACGGGGCCTTAACAGATCAATTACCCCCATTGACTTAATATTCCAACAAAGAGAAGACCTGTTGAAATATTCAGAAGCAAAGGCGCCCGGGGCTTTGTTTTTGAGTGCTCACTCAAGGGAGATGGGGGATTTTTATGAGTCCAAGTCGGAATTATCGTAAACTTTCATATAATATGTGTATTTATACATGATATGGACTTTTAGAAATGCAAATTATTGAAATTAGTCATATCACAAATTCTATGTATGGTATAATTGGATGAAGAATCACATAAACAACTGTGCTGATAAAACAAATTGGAAATAAATAATATGATAAAACATACTGTATCTTTAAGAAAAACCTATCATAATAATTCGTTTTCGAAATCATAAAAGAATATTATGAATATATCAGAACATGAATATATCATAACAGCTTAGTGGTAGTTCGCATGTACCCTACTTAATAACAAAAGTGATTATCCGTAATATCGGTTCAAAGCTAATGCTGAAAAGAATTTAATTAATAACAAAATGTAAATACAAAAAAAAAACGTTGAATCAATTCTCTAAAAATATTACAACAAAAGTTTGGAAAATCCAAAACTACACGCATCATAATCTTATTTTTATTTTGTTTATTTAATAACCATTAAACCATATGGAATCTAACCGTAAAAGTAATAGGGTTCTATTTCTAATTATACTGAAGTGTAAGATATAAAAAGACTCGATTAGTAAAGTATTTCGGTCATTATCGTGATAACATACAGGTTCCGCACATACAGACAGACACACGGACATCCAAAACAGAACTTTTTGAAACGGTTTTTTAACTAGTTAAAATATCAAAAATGGCATCAAAAATATCATTACTGTTAAAAACAGTGTTTTTTTTTTATATGTGTGTGTATATATTATTTTATAAGTGCTATATTTTTTTTTACAAGTTTTATTTTACAAGTGCTATATTTTATAATATGATAAATAGAGACAATTTATGTTTGAAAAATCAGTGTTTGAAAAGTCAGTGACAGAAGTACCCACCTCAACGCTTCGCTTATGAGGCGTGCAATTTACAAAAACGTTTACTTAAGCTGTGACATTAAGTCCCTTCGATATACATATGTCTATATATGGAGTAACTGTAAATCTTTTAATATCAAATCATATAGTGTAAATGTTCCTTACATATTCAGACTTGTTACCCTCTTGACCTATTAGGGAAACTCTGTAATATTCTTAGGTCTTTAAAAATTCATAATCGAAAAAAGTACTGTGTACTTAAAGGTTTTGATTCTGGGGTAGACATTTATGATTACACAATCGAGTAAGTAAGTTTTTAGTATTATATGGGTAACATTTTAAAACTCTTTGCTTATGAAACTGTTTAACATTAGACTGTGTTAGAAATTAGTAGCATTATATACATGAATTAATAAATAATAAATAAAAAGCCTTTATTGTTGTTTTTAGTTTAACATGCTTGTGTCTGCCTAAAACTTAACTATTATACAAAACTTAGAGAAACATAGGAGTAAGTATACTTATTATTGAAATAGATTTATCGTTTCTCATTATAAACGTATTGGGTTCTGTTTAATAGGATGACGAAAGCGTAAATTATATACTCTGTTGCGAATCTTTAATCTGGAAGCCGTCTTTCAATAAATGCGAAAGTGATTTTATTTTTACGCTTTCATGCGCAGAATGCGTTGAATCGATTACTATGAATTATGATATAGTGATAGAAGGGACTCTGGAGACGGTGATAGGCTAATTTTTCTTGCGAAAAACTTATAGGAAGTGGGTGAAGAGAAGAACTTCGTATGAAATACTGCGTTGCGTCATCCGATATTAACGTGAGTGGAGCCGCGAGTAAAAGCTAGTGTGTTAATAAAGTTATGTAACACCATTGTTCTATACCCGTATACAGCTTGGTTAACCGGTTCGTTGTCACTCCGTCGGTCGCGTCGCGACGCTTCCACTTGTGGTGCTTCTAAACGCAAACGGCTATTAGTGGCCGATTAGATAACCTAATATGTCTAAGAAGTTACTTCTCCTTACCATCAGAGCATTAACCCACAATTACAAGTTATTTATCGATGATTTATTAAACAAATGTTTAGAGACCACAACTGTAAGAAGTTAATTTAATATTGTCCATTTGACATTGTGTGCAATAGAGTTTTTTAAATAAGTTATAGGTTTAGCGTTATGGCTACAACCGCACGTGATGTTAAGTGACGATGTGGCCCAAGATGGTGGACACGCTAAGCCCAGTGGAGGGACTGTCTATCAAGTGCAAATTCCGGAACACACCTGTAGGTATTTGGAGGCAGATTTGAAACTTGAGGGTGGTAGCTAGACAGTCAGACATTTTAAAAAGCTCTACCACCGTGCTATGGTTGCATCACCATGTCTTCCTTCACCGAAAACTTAAGCTGCAACTTCTGGGCAACTTCTAACAGGGATTCGAACTCACGACCTTTGACGCGGCGTCCGTATACACTACACAATTGAGCTATCATAGCTTCAAAGTGTTTGTTAACTTTCTAATATATACCCAAGATAACAAATTAAGAAGCTGGAAGGTTATTTTGATGTTATTGGGCTTGAATACTTTGGACTGTCGGAATATCGATCTGATATTTCCAAGTTCTGACCTCGGTATGTAGTTATATTTTGTATCTAATTCGTGTAGATTTATTATTAACGGCCAAGAAGAATTTAGAGAAAAACCTGTACGCTTAAGAAATGTTCTTGTAGTAGCATTCTATGTGGGAACATATAAAGTATATGTTGAATAAAATATTAAAATAACAAATTAAATTTTATCTTCGATTATAAAATTATAAGAAACGTAAAAAAAGGTTGATTAAGTAGTGCAAAAGGAAATACTAAATTTAATTCACATAGGTAATAGGAAAATTGCGTTCGTCAAGCACTTGAGGATCTTCTTATTAAAATATCGCTTTACATGTCTTTAACCTATGGAATAGTAAATTACTGGATACGCAATTCTCAATTATGCTCCAAGTAATGGAAATATTTTGTTATATTAAATGTAATCTATTTTTCATGTAATTAATAACTGTAAATGTCAAGTTTCGTACATAGCTTTTATATTCAAAAAAGGAAGTAAGTTATTAAGCATTGTAAGTTAAGTGATACGAAATAGAATTGTACAATATCTTATCGATGTAATCGAAGTGGTAGGGTATTTTCTAATTCCCGCTGAGTTAGGAACCATTAAAATTTGTCTTAAAGCACCTGTAAGCGTTTTCGGACAGTTGTACTTGAGAGCCAGTCCCTTCAATAAATTTACCATCGTCCTTTATGAGGCTGGGGTTCAACTATATAATTAACTAATAAAAATAACAACCTTAACATTTATTACGAAACCGTCTCAATTATTTTTTTAAAGTTTTTTTAGAATTAAATATTGTATTATATATATTGTATTATATAGTATAATGTAATTGAAAATTCTTTTATATTTAAATTTTATTAAAATATGAACCATTTGATAAAATTTTGATTTCAATTTTCTAAAATAATTAAAGTTATTTGTTATCTGTTTTCGTCTTTGTAAATGAACATCAAATAAGTAATGTCGTAACACAAGAGAACGAACATCGGCGAAATGTAAACTTGCCTCGCATCTCATATTCAAATAGTGCGGGGGAGCTAACGAACCAGGCGGTGGGTGATTCGGGGTCGTGGGGCGGTAGTGGGTTTAACTTGTAAGAAAATATAAACTTATCCTGCGCTCCACAGAGACGTGAATCGTCAACAACTGTCAGATAGTGATGTTCTAAAATTCGGTAATCGATATGATTCTTAATATTTCAATTATAGTATATTTAATTGTTTTCTATTATAATTTTTGTGTTATAAAAAATATAATATCTTTCACCTCTAATTTTACAATCATACAAAATAATTATTAATAATGAGCCAGCACGGAAAGCCGCTTTTATCAATGGTAGAAGTATTATCAAGTGGAAAATGTTCGAATCTCTCTCTCTCTCGAATCTTAATAACTGAAAATTAATAATCTTTTACTAAAAAGATAATAACAGTCTTCCATGGTATAAATTCACGGTTCTTTGTTACCTGATTAACATTTTTTAATAGTTTATTTCAGTTTTATGAAATTATAAACAATTGGGTTTAAATTATTAAGTTTAAATTAAACAATTAGAATTATTCTTATAGACAAATATTGATAGCAATATTTTTTATTCACATTTGTGGAATCAAATGTCATAAGCCTTAATAAACACGAGATAACGTAAAAAAAATTAATATACATACTTAATTTTTGTCGTATATCTATAAAACTTTTGAATCCCTATGAAACAAATCACACTGCCAAGAACGACCCCGCAAGTTACTAACGATATGGATAAGTTTCCCGTTGTTGAGTTAACTGGAGTTAAACTTACGGTGTCGTTAATCCTAATAATATTGTGTAACCTTACCTCGTACTACATAGGTTGATAGGATACTACGGGAAACAAATATTTGTGTACGAAAGATAGACCCTCATTAAAAATTCCTCAAACAAACAAAAGCTTTCGGCTAGCGTGTACACGTAAAAAACCAATATAGCCCTGAGCGGCAGGAAAGTGGAAAAGAAGTTAAGAGGTGTCTATTTGTCACGTTCCTTCCTGAATAACGCTCTGCTTTCCAATTAAGGGTAAGCGCTCTCTTTGTTTATCTTAAATTGCGAGAAAATCTCACTCAAATTATCGAGTGAAAAAGACTAAGGGGATCTTTGCCCTGCGAAACATAACTTTTGTTTCGTTCCGGGATAAAAAGTTGTGTTTCTAACGTTGAGGGATGGAAAGTGGGGAATTTTTAATAAGCGAAAAATTTAATGAGGCCCCCCGACCGGCTTTTTTCCTTCGGCCCGCTACGTCAGCTATTGGAGAACGGACAGATAACTTGACATTAACAATAAAAATAATTTCCTTCTATTATTCCAAGATTGATCCTTATTACATACATATTATATATAATAGCAGGCTGTGTACTAGTACTTTGCTTTTTGATTTTCATATTCATTTACTTTTTATTAATACGAGTTTACAGTTCCATGCGTTAATTTTAGACGTTAAATGCATAAAAATATTTTAAAATAACCTTATAATAAGCATTAGGTTCGAATAAAGATTAATTGGCAGGTTTAAACGCAGCCTTACCTTATTTTACCCCTGAGTGGTATTAGTAAGAGGCCAATTTAACGCGCCGGTAGTCAAGGAGCGACATCTGCTAATCGATTGATTGACCCCACCTTAGTAACGATAAAAAATACGCTGAGGGCACATTTTGTCCCTCGTACCTTTCTACGACATTTTAATTGCTGTTTACATGTCTTTCTTAAAAGAGTTTAAGAAAATCTTTTAGAACATGTTTCAAAAATCTGTGAGTTGGATAGTTGCTATTCTCAGAAAATCCAAAAGACAACATACTTTACGGGCTATTTCTTTAACGCTGGACGAATGACACCATAAATTTTTTGTGTTTGTAATTACGCCAGTTGAAGAAAATATTATAGAGTAACTAGTAAACCCGGTATACAGAAATTGTTCTGCTATGTACCTACATCGTTAGCATAAAAGTATTTAGACATGTTGAGAGGCTAACAATTAAAGGTTATATGTTCTTACATGAAATAAAAAAGTCATCAAAAGTACTGGGAAAATAAATAAAATATTCTGAATTATGACAACAAAGTTTCTTGCAGGGTCTAAATAAAGCTAAGAACTATCCAGTTGACTCCATGGCTCCATCCCCTACAAACAAAACTGATCATGCCGTTTAGGAGGAAAAGATTTGAGACACACACTGGAATATAATTTATAAAGAATAAATATACAAAATAGGTAACGTTAAGATTTTTCTTAATAAAAGTTAATAGAATTTCCATTGAAATTTAAAAGTTACATACACTTATATTTTTGTAGCTTGTACTACACCAAGAAAATAGGTTATATACAAAATATACAATGATTAATATTTAAATACAGA
The DNA here is from genome assembly GCA_039707435.1 of Actias luna. NCBI lineage: Eukaryota > Metazoa > Arthropoda > Insecta > Lepidoptera > Saturniidae > Actias > Actias luna. The sequence continues at coordinate 10,336,518 of JAZHAC010000030.1, forward strand.
CACAGAATTAAACATTAAGCACAAAGGTATAAAATAATACTTATGTACGTATCACATAAAACTTTATTTCCCCAAAGAAATACTAAATGACACTAGACGTACTAGTTTACTATTGCGTTGGAATATCTATTGATTACCTATAAGCTGTATAAGTTCGTGATTGATACAAAATGTAAACACAATTTTTCATAATAAATTTATTCTTATGAGAAGAGAAAACTCAAAATATAAAACACCATTATTTGAAGGTATTAAAAGAGGACAGGTAATATTAAATTCTTAGTTTCCAAAAGAACCTTTCTTCACCTTTTGGATTACTGCATGCATTTCTGCTTCAATGGAAATGATTATATACGTACATATTATATATGTATGTGACTTTACGAATGAAAGAGTCAACATACTTCGCTTGGGTATAGTCTGATGGTATTATTTATCCATTAATTGCTGGCTCTTGCTATATTTAATGTTAACCTCACGATGTATATTTTCTATTGACAATATATTTGTCAAACAACACTACCGTCAGAGTAAAACAAAGCAGACACTTGTGTTAACCAAACATTGTTGTCGAAACAACACAGCGGGCTCCGTCTACACCCTTCCACGTCACACACCTTGTTCCCTCACTCACTGGGGTGAGTGGAGGAATTATTTTTGTATAAAGCCGCCACGAAAAAGATCTTGGTCTCACCTTTCGTTATTAACTCGACCCTTTGATGCACTGCGTCTGCCCTTACAAAATAATAATTTTAAATATGCCCCGCTATTTTTGAACCTCTTGAATATGTTGTAGGGTGTGCTGTAGGCTGTTCATAAAATAGATAATTTTATGAAGTTCATTTTTATTTCATTTGTTCACCATTAATTACAAAAGTAAAAAGTGTCAGTGGATTTCTTAACGTATTCAACTACAGTAGGTATATATAAAGAGAATGTTTGTGTGTATGTATATAAACGCTACACTCCATAATAATTTGACAGATTACTGTGAAAATTGGTATATGTATGCATTTTGCCATGGCAAAGGTTTATAACTATCTCTGAACGTCGTAGGTAGCGCTGTGATCGAGAAATTGATCTCTGGAAAGGGTAAAACACTGTAGGCCGGGCCGGACAACTAATTGTACATATAATTAAATTTAGATTTCAAATAATTATGACAGCCATCGGTTTTATAATACTGCTATTAAAATAGATGGAAGCAACAAAGGAAATGATCAATAAAACATAAAAAAAGAAAAGAAATACAGACATAAATAATAATAGTACATGTCTTGTTACTAGCGTAGCGTCCTGCTCAGCATATATAGTATATACTGACATTTTGCTTGTAAACGCAGTAAAAAGAACTGCGACCATCAAGTTCAGTAATTCCATATTAATAATTGTTATATCGGTTGGTAAACGGCTTGGCAGCTGTATAAAATATGGCTGATCCCGTATAAAATGAACCACTGGTGTTTTGGAGTTTGTAGGTTTTTGCGTTATGGCTATAATCTCACCTGATGGCCCACGATGGTGAATACACTAAAACGGTGGAGGGATTGGTTCTCAAGTGCAACTGCCGGAGAACATTTATAGGTATTTGGTGGCAGATTTCCAACCTGAATGAGGTAGCTAGCCGGGCAGGCACTAGAAAAATCTCTATCACCATGCTATGGTTTCAACACGATGTTTTCCTTTACCGAAAGTTCAAGCTCATTGCAGTGGTTTGAACTCACGTCCTTTGACGCGGCGTCCGTACATGTTACCATCACTTCAACATTCGTGGCGCTATCATTACCTGGTATATCATAATTAGCCTCATGGTAGGTAGGGACTCAGTCGAGTATAGATTCCTATAGCTTTGTGTAATTGCTGGATATGACTTGCCTGATTTCACAACGCAATATACCTAAGTGCTATTACGGTGAATGCTACATTCGTTATTTGTCGTTCACTATTCAGTCTGATAGAATCGTATTGTCAATTAAAATAATACGTGTTTTAGAACCAAATTTGTCAAGATACGGAACTTCTGGATACGAATCATACTTTGAAAGGGGGGTGTCCTTATTATTTTTGTTTTTGGACTCATGACAACGATTATTTTTAGTTTCTAATATATAAATTAATTTGCATTAGATGTTTAAAAAAAATAAATAATTCAAGAATCTTAAATTGATATCAACCTCATATCATAAAATAAAATATAATTAAAAATACTACAGTTTTTTGGCGGTTATATTAATTTAAATGATGATTCTACAGTGAGTACAAAGAATTAATAAAAGAAAATGAGGCAGGAGATAGAAAGGCCGCATACGTTTGACGAGGGAGCGAGATGGACGAGTTTCTTTATGTTTCGCTACGTCTTTTTAGTGTTGTTCTCTTTTCCGTTTTTAATTATTGAACCACTCATTCCTAATTATTGTTATTAGCGATGGGGAAAGTGAAAACTGAGGGGCCACAGTAATATTGACCGCTCAGCTTAAGGTGCGTCCCTCGGGACGTTTTTAATTGTGCCCGCTTTTGACTTTTCCTCTTGTTCTTTTGAGACGCTTCAATAAACTTGAATTTTACGGTGTCTTACTCGTATTAGGTAGGAGCTTTTTATTGGTTAGAGGGTGAAATTTTTATATTTGCTTTGTTGATAGTATGGATTGCGCGCAGTGTGTGTTTAATTTATGTACCTACCCGGGCTAATGCTAAGGTTTAGTTGTCAGTCAATTTGTTGTTATGTTGTAATAGCTGACCTGGCAAATATTGTCGTACTTTTTCCTGTACACAAAAAGTAGACCTAAGCAATACCAATCATGTTTGGATATAACATAAAAAAATATTTTGAAGCGATGATAGCTCAGTTGGTATTGTGTACGGACGCCGCGTGAAGGGATGTGAGTTTGAATATACCTACAATGATTTTGGGCTTTCGGTAAAAGGAAACAACGTGATAAAACCACCACCCTCGAGTTGAAAATCTGTCACTAAATACCTATACGTGTTTTCCGGCAGCTGCACTTAAAAGCCAGTGCCTCCGCTAGCCTTAGCGTGTCTACCAGGCATCATCATGGGCCACATTGTCATTTAACAACAGGTGAGATTGTGGCCATAACGCTTAACCTTCACTATGAAAAAAAACTGTGTAGGAGTTAAGCGTTTGGTTTTATGGTATAAAAAGTATACTCAGTTTTTCCATTTAATATTAGATATCACCGTTTCAAATTCAGTTACACGTAAAGGGAAAACAAAAGAGGAATTTTTTTTAAAAATATATTAATTTGGGTTTTTACAACCCAATTGTAATAAAAAAAAAATCTATAGATTTAGCTCAGTTAAAGTTTTATTATTTTTATAGATGTATAATGTTGTAAATATGGTTAAAAGTACCTTCATTTCGTTGTAGTCTAATGGTAACATAATTTGGTACAATTATTAAAATGACAATTGTATTTAATGTTAAATGACGATATAGCCCAAGATTATGCTAGTTCTTGAGACAATTGGCTTTTAACTGTAGCGGTTACCTATAAATATTTGATGGCAAATTTTCAACTTTAATGTAACTAGTTATCCCAGCATTAAACATATTCTAACTCTATGCTATGGTTTTATCAAGATGTATTTCTTCACCGAAAATTACTCCTCTTTGTAGACTATACTAGTTGTCTATACACATTAGCAGAAAATCATTACAGCTTTCAAGTTACGATTATAAGTACTAAGTCAGAAATACGATATTAAGAATTGTAATAAAAAAAGATATCTTTATAAAGTCTTGTAGCAATGGTTTCATTAATATGCTGTTAGTATAAATATAACTAAGTACATTGTAAGTCTAATTGAAAGTATATTTAGTCAATCCGCTAATGTCTCTAATGCGTATCACTCGGCATAAGGTATTTTATATCCAAATTGCCGTACCGTAAGCCGGAAAGCTCCGGTAAGCCCTCAAACCGAGATCAAAGGAGCTCGCCATTACGATTGCGGCTCATTTTTTATTTAGCCGGGAACGAACTCTTATCTTAACGCTCCTGCCTACTTTATGATGTTATAAAGCTGATTTTTAATCTGCCCGGAAAATTGGAGAGGATCGATTGCAGCTCGCTTCTCGTTTTGTATTTTTGTGTAGGTTCTTTACTTTCAGATAATTATATATATGTATATATATATATATATACAATTTTGTATAAGTATAGTTTCGTTATTTTGAATAAAGTGAGCGTGTTTTGGTAATTATATTTCAAAAAGCACATAATGTATGTACCGTTGTAGTTTTAGTTCTTCGTACAAGATGGCAGGACGTAACTTTGAAATCTACATATAAGTTTATGCTGAATCAAGTAATAAATTAGTATGATAATGTTTGGATTTTTTTTATAGTTTTTGACAACTTCTAAATACAGTATGACTATATCTGGGAAAACTAAAAGGTTTAGGTAAGAGGGTATCGCTGAAATTAAGTTTTTTTTGGTAGGTACAGGAAAATTTTTGTACGGTATGAGAACCAAATCGTCGCGTTTGCACAAATATATCTAAACTGGTTATATATTATTACTATAGGCGCTAAATAATGATAAATTACACATCATCTTGAGAAGTTTCCTTCTTACGCCTGTACACTTACTTACCTACTCTGACGTACTAACTCTATTTTTAATTTTTCTTACTAAATCATAATTATTGTAACAACCATTAATATTTCACTATTTTTCTTCGCTTAATATGTAATATTCTGTTAGACACGAGGCTTCTGGTTAATAAGGAAATTTGGTATTAAATTATCGGTTTTAACAATTGAAATGAAACAAGAGGGCGTGTTAAATATTATTACCTAAATCTTATTTAAATATCATTCAGGCATACATATTTACTGAAGAATGAATTTTTCCCTTCCGTTTTGGATTGCGATCAATATCAAACACTTTATGAAGTGTGTCGCACGTGCATTGCCAGTGCAATATATTGTGTACTAAGAGCTAGTCACTTTTAACATTACAGTAAGTTAAAATTTTGAAAGCCTTTGAATTGAAAGTAGAGGGGAGTGTTTACAAATTACAAGAAACTGATATAATTATTGTTTAAATATGTTTTACCTTTTCTTATGTTACTGTAAAGTGTGTTAAGTACTGCTAATGTCACGACGATACATTACTTTGCTAAACCTTATAAAAGTTTACACTTTTTTGAAGCGATGATGGCTTAGCTCCTCCACTAGGCTTAGCGAGTCCACCATCTGGGGCAAAATCGTCACTTTAAATCAGCTGAGATTGTGGCTATAACGCTAAACCTGTTAAGTATTAAAATAACGATCATACAAATTAGCGGTTCCCTTGTTAGAATTAACTACGGAGTTATATGACATGTCAAAACCCATGTTTCCAGTTGTTATTTATTAACAACTTAACTTTTTCCATAATAATTGAACTATATTAGGTAAAATACTACAATTATTACAATTTATATGGTACAACATAAAACATAGGTTTATCAATTGAAATAATAAACACTTGACAGATAAAGTTACCACCAAAAACTCGTTTAATATTTTTTATATAATTTGTAGGTTTTGTGTTATGGCCACAATCTCACCAGATTTTAAGTGACGATGAGGCCCAAGATGATGAATACGCTAAGCGTAGCAGACGTTCTGGCTCTCAAGTGCAATTGCCGGAATACACCTATAACTTTGTAACTTGAGGGTGGTAGCTAACCAGGCGGGAAGGCGAGCATTAGTATAAGCCCTATCACTATGCTATGGTTTCATAACGATGTTTTCCTTCACTGAAAGCTCAAGTTCATTGTTTTGGGTTGTACTTTTTTTTTAATTTTGGTACTTTTATTAGCCGAAATGGCACCTTTGGACTTTGTTTTACATAGAGCAACAAAGCTGCGAGCGTAGTGTAAGTGTAAAGCTTTTTACAATTCTTCGTTGATTTATCAATGTCATAATAAACTAAAAAAATTATTCCATCAAGAAGAAAGAAAGAAGAAAGAAAGAAAGAAGAGTTTACCGCTTGTGTCTTTTAAAAGAAGTGTATGTTGTTCACTTATAAATAGGAAAGTAGGAACAATTTGAATTTTGCAACTCCTAGTTTGTAGGGAGTATATAGTACCGCGCTGTGACGCACGTTTCTGGGGGTAGAGGAAAGCCTTTTTATGAATAAATAATGATTTATGAAGTAAGTACGCAAGCAATACTTTTATTTTGATCTTATATTCAATGCTTGCTGAATATATTATTTTATAAAAGGAAATCTAAATTAAGATTTGGCATAAGATAATTGCAAGCACAAAATAAGATTAGAATTATTTTCAGTAGTTATAAGTAAAAAAAAAATCGATCTATTCCTTGTTACCATTAACCTTATAGTATTATTGTTGTTAATGAAATATTTATTATTCATATCCTTTCTAACTTTTTCTCAATACATCCAAGGCAATTTCCTGGAATTCATGCTGAAAGAGATGTAATGTAAGAAGTTATTCTGCTAAAAAAAGTAAAAGCAAAGTATTTACGTAATGGAGGACACAGACGCACATATAGGCCGTAAAGCTTTTTCTTTTTTACGTAGGATTCGCTCAGAAAAACAATTTCTTGGTTGCCTTGTTAAGTTCACGCCGACTTTATGCCGGTTTTATGAAAATAAGCGGGCGCCCGCTCATTTCGGGTCGGGGTGCAAGGAGTGTAAGGCGGCGGGGGGTGTTTATGTCGTTTTCATGGCTCGCAGGGCCACCGCCGCCGCGCCGCGGTTTTTTGGCTTCAGGCCAGACGTTGAAAATGTTAGGTCCTCTTTTGTTTTGCACGAAGTGGCGGAATTTTATCTTTGTACAATTATTTTTCCATATTATTCTTGAAGATATGTTATATTTGCACCGTTTACCTATGAGTCTTGCGAATTTTCTTTTTTGTTACTTTTAGGAGTAAAATATTATTTTTAGTTTAAATTCGGTTTTTTCAGGTTCTCTTAGGGCAGTTATCAGGCGCCCCGGTTGGGGCTCGGTTTAATATCAATCCTGGTCAGTAGCCGTGGGTTTTTAGTAGGTATTCCTGGAGGCTAATGCAAGTTAAGCTCCACGCATCCCCTTCTAAGATTTGTGTCAGTTTGTAGCAGTTTAACTTGCCTTATTGGTATCTCAGCTAGCCTTTCAACGAATGGAAATTTAGTTTGAAGATCTTGTCTTTAATATTGGTGGTAGTAAATGAAGTGTACAACCTACAATATTAAATTAAAAACAAAAGAAAATGTTTTATAAAGTATATTTGTTCGTGAAGGCGCGCAGTGTCTCTATACGATCTGCAAATCAGCTTCGCCTGTTTCGATTTACCGCGTTCACATGGCATTCTTTTCACATTCCAAGGCATTTGTCCCACTCTAAAATACCGGAGACGTTCTACTGCTACATGGTGTTGGAACGTGCTCTAGTTTTGTAATGACATATAATTCTATATTTTGTATAGGAGTATCTGAACGAAATGAAACGTTTATATCAGTAGGTGAAGAATTGATAGTACCTCCTGTTAGTATTTCTTAATGTAATTTTACGTTACAAACAATAATTTCGCACCTATATGATTAAAATAAATTTTATCAAGTAAACTGGTCCGCCCTCTTTGCCAAGTAGAATTTTTGAACATTCGTTAGAGCAAAGGGAAAACTAAAAAAAAAGTGTATTGGATGACTGATATTGTCAACAATAAATCCCGTGGTCAGGTGTATTAAAAACATGTCATCTATATTATCGGCTATGAAATAGTTATGCCCGTAAATTTTAAAGCTGATTCTATACACGTTTTGATCACAGTATTTAATGTTCATATTTGCCATGCAATTAGTGTCTAGAATATCGTCCCATACATTTTTTTTATTTTTCTTAATGATTGTAACGAAAAAAGCAACTTCGCTAAACCTTAATACTTGGTTTTTGTGGTTGCGATCCAGTTGGAAATAATGCTCGTATCCTACCGCTATTGTATCTTATTATGCTAGACATCAGTTAATCAGGCATATGCTTCGCTGTACTACCATTGGTGCGTAATACACCAAGGATTTGTATAAAGAAATATGGATAATGAAAAGAGATAGCACAGCTACCTTGCAATATGCTAATTGGATCTGATTGATATTTGAGATGAATTATTTATCTTCGTACACTTTGGCTCTAGTGACCTCTCACTACACTGTCTCTACAAAACTTTGAGCCAGCCCCATTTTACTATATTAATTGTACATACATTTGCACTATGTTCGCGTTAACTTTTAAATTGCATACTCAACGTGTCACAGATGACGGACAAAACCACAGATTATGTGTCAACTGCGCGGATGTATTTGTTCCGCGCAAGCGCATTCACGTCACGAGACTCTGGCGTGATCAACTATAAAAATAATTCTTCACAATAGACATATATATATTCGATATATCTATTCTCGGTAATAAAAAGGTTAAAATGAAAAGTTCCATATTAAACTAGAAATAATACAGGGTTTTTTTTAAATAATCTACATTTTCTATGCGTAGGTAAATCCTTCACGCTAACAATAATGCTAGCGACGTCTCCGCCTCAAGTAGCGACTTACCAGAAGGCGATCAAGGTGACTGTGGACGGTCCTCGGGAACCAAGATCCAAGACGCGACATCACGGCTTCCATCCGTTCCATTTCGGGCCGAGATTCGCTCCTGATCCTTTGATGGGATCTTTACCTTTTAAATTATCAGGTAAGCCAATTATATTACTTTCTTCTTGTGATGATTGAGAGTAATCTTTTATTTGCTTATAAGAATTCTTTTGATAAGAGATTGAGCAGATGTTAAGTGGTGATTTGTTCAATGATTAAAGGTTAAAGAAGGTGTTCCTAGTTCATTAAGTACATCTACTTAAAACCCTACTACTACCCTACTACTTAAAAACGTAATATACTTGTATTCGACCGACAGTAGTTAGACAGATGAGATGTTGTAAATTGGATTCTAACAACTCATTCACTAATAGAAATCTACATAATCCTCGAGCTGTTGTGAACTGTATACTTAAATGCTTTTATATTGTTGTTGAAAGCTGAAAGATGTTGTTCTATCTAGTAGGCAAAAACTTAGTCATGGCATTACCTGTCGTGGTCAGCAATACCATAGAAATCTTAAAAAAAAAAAAACTATATTATACGCAAATTCAAATGGTGATCACTCGCGGTTTGCAGTTTAGCGATTTAATGTACCTATCTATGCAAACATCAATTTTTATATATAGGTATATAGAAGATTGACTCAAACGACACTGTAGGTGGTACATAGTATAGGACATATTTTTAAAACACTACTAACTTTTAGAAACGTAACGCAAGAACGTATATATCGAAATATCTCGAACCCTCGTTTTGAGCTGAGACGTTTCTATCCAACAGATATTAAATTGTCAACCGGGACCGTTGTCACTCGCGTCCGACGCCTCAAAAGGGGATTTAATTTTGTCGAGAAGTTTTGCGTGACAATTAATTATCAATTTGGATCCCTCTTTTGACACCTGCAAGGAACAGGTAGGCGGTCATGTCAAAAGAATCTTGGTAAATACCAGATTTCTTATATACAATAAACCCTCACACAGTTTAAACTTTTTGAATTCAAACTTCTTTAGGCATGTAGTGGGAAAATTTTGTACTATAATAATCAAAGTCCTACGTTTACCCCTCAGTCCTAATCGTCACAAATATGAGTGAATATATACGGCATTATAGTTTTAAAAATAAAATTCATTGTACTATATGTATTTAACTCAACAATAAAAGAGCTTTTATTTAAATCGGAAAAAATCTTTTTGTCTTTTTTTTATCTGAACATGATATAACATAAAAATAGTATATAATCTAAGGACTTGCTTCTTACCCGTGTACACTGGCATGCAGTGTATATGAATTACTGAATATCAAAGTTACAATAACAATACAGATCGTGGATGTATAACATAAATAATTTATATCGGAGTTTGATATTTCATGTATAAAATATTATTTGAGTTTACTTACTCCTTAAGAATCATTTTTTCATGTAGGGCCCCGCTATATTACGGAAGTTTGTATTTATATCTTTTACTATAGAATGTACCTTGCGCAACTTATACTTTAACAATCATTATCTTTCAAAGACTACCACTTCAGAACTGGCACATCCACATTTTTTTTTTAAATTATATATTGAAACAAAAATCACTACAAACTGACAAATATTCGTGTTAAATTATTCTTAAACTAAATTTTCATGCGCGTATTCATGACATCTGGATGAAAGACATTGCAAAGAGTAGGAAACGTTAAAAATGTTTCGGAGGGTTTTTTTTTTAATCCATAAACTAACATTGATTGGATCTACGTTATGTAATATTGGTAACATCTTGTATGATATAGTTTGGTTATAGTAAATAAGTGAAATGGATTATCAATAATAATAATACGGGTACGATCTGCTATTTGCTACGAAAACTCCCTGGCAAGCTTAACAAGAACGTCAATCTCGAGTTAAAGCATTGTATAAACAATGAAAATATTTAAGATAAGAAACATTCATGTGAGATGGATATATTATTTCGATGTAATCAGATTGGCAATGTCTCAGATGTATGATGCTTACAGAGTACAGAATATTTCGTTTATGATACTGGATAATGAAAACCTGTTAATTCAGAAAAATAAATCGTCGTGTGCTTAAGACCATACGACTGAAGTGAAATATCACTATATCTCTCTCGCACCCTTAGTCGTGTGCATTACACAAAAAGGTTGCGGTTTAGAATTTCAAAGCCCTCCCATAATAAGCTTCAATTTAAAAATATATATGTGCTTTGTGGGTTTTATATTATTGCGAATAGTCATAATCTACAACAATACATTTTATAACTATGGTATTATATAATTTGCTTTACTTTAAAATACATACGTGAAAATATTGAAAAATCGTTACAAATAATACCTCTGTAGCACAAAGTTATTGGAAATTTTGTAGCAAATTATTTCTATTATTAAGACTGCGCCCCATGTCGATCACCGTCGCAACGGGCGTCGCTAGGCGTCGCGTCGCCTTGCTTCTCGGTTTTCACCTAATAAACACCCTTCTAATTTTCAACTCTATATATTTATATCTTATAAGGTGTATATCAAATAAAGAATTATTGGAAAGAGTGTCATTAAAACTAAATATGTACGATTTTTTTACTAAGAATCTGTATTGTACAGAATGTGTAAAATAAAGGTACTAATAATTTTTAATAATATCTTTTGCTGAAGCTAATACCTGAAAATACTATATTTATCAGAATGGCAAAATAGATTAAAAGTTTTATTTTGTTTGATTATTTTATTTTTGTTATAATTGTGGTATATGCCTATATACCCATTTTCGCATTATAATGGACACTGAGTACCAAGAAGACCCAGAATAGTTTTAAATTTACCCAGGAAATAAATTTTAAAATATTTTAATAATATAAATATTTCAATGATTAATATTCTGCACGGGACCCGAACCCACAGAACTTTGGTGCGGTGGATGGCTCGAGGCAACTGCTTTAACCACTAGGGCAACCGTGTCGAAATAATATAAAATGAGCTTAATTTTTTGCTAAAGTAAAATACTACATTGTGATGAAATCTTTTTGTAATGATATTTTCTAATTCCAACATGGCTAATAACTATTAGACTTAAGTTGAGCACTTCTTCCACTAGGCCGCTTAGCATCTATGGCTACACTGTCACTTGATATCTCGTTTAGCCAGAGCCTAAAACTCAACTTATAATAAATTAAATAAAAAAAAAATATATATTATTATTTAAGAGGTCTGATTAATCTACTATTAATCAGTTAGTTATAGTTAAATTATTGACACTATTGTATAATTCATCGTTAAAAAAATAACAAAGAGCGCGTTCAATTCAGTACGTATTACAAGAGTGAAGCTTTTAGCTAATTAATAATATAACATTTGTCTTTTACTGCACTTATCACACTCACCTGCCTTTTACTGTTAATATCAGTAATATCGTTCAATCAAGCGTTTCAAATATGCATCTTGTACAAGTATGTAAGTTTGTGTAATGTAAATTCGCTCTTGGATTTTTATTCTCGCCGCACCTTAGGAAGTTTCACTTCAAAAATAAACACTAAATCCTGCGCCTTGGAACATGACTGCCTCGCTATTACCTACAAACCGAGGCGAGGTGTCTAATTGAGTTACGGCCCTTTGACACTCGCCGTAACGAGGTTTGTGTCACTTGCACACCGACTCCGACCGGCTTGCACGAATACCTACACAACTTATATAACATTTCTAGGGAAATTAACAAAAGCTCTGCTAAAGTAACATGTGTTTGTATAAAGAAAATATTAATCTTCATTAATTATTATAGTTTAATACCTATTAGAGATACTTGTGTAGTATTGCCTCATCCTGACAATGTTTTTATTATTGTATGCCGTTTTATAACTTTTTATAGTTATGACCAAAATCTAATCGGATGTTAAGTGATCTGATGGTGGACTTACTAAGTCTAGTAGAGAGACTGAAACTTAAGTGTAACTGCCGGAATGCACCTATAGTTATTTGGTGGCAGATTTTCACCTTGAGGGTGGTAGCTAGCTGGTTGGGCATTAGAAAAAGCCCTACCGATATGCTATGATTTCATCACGATGTCTCCTTCGTCGAAAGCTCAAACTCATTGCACGGATCCGAACTCACGTTTACTGACGCGATATCCGTACACACTACTAGCTGAACCATTACCACTTCATAATGTAGATCTACGGGAAATTGATAAGGAATATAGATTCAATATCCAATAATTAGGGTTAGTATCATAAATATCAATAGATAAAATAGTGGAAGTACTATAAGAAATGGTAGTTTATGTACTTGTTAGTTTAATATTAAATTATGCTTTTCTGATAGCCCTCGTGGCAGATTGACTGTAATGCCTACCTACCATTAAACAGAGAGTTAGCGGATCCGACGCTTCTCCATAATTCATTTTTGTAAAAAGAATACATGTTATTTGTATGCCTGGATGTTAAATATGACTATACTTTAACGGTTTGGATGACATTTTAAAACTACACAAAATTTATCCATTTAATTTTACATACATCTTTGTAAGATACCAAGCTTAGTCCCTCAGTGTTATTATATCTACTTCTTATAACTAACTGTATCTGCTATTGATTGTTTCTTACTACACTATTTTAACCCTGTCGATTGTAACATTTATGCATTAGATTTAATAAATTGATATTTTTTATTGTTTTCATCGATAGATTTTCTACTCTATACGTAAGGTTTTTGCAAATAAAGTTACTATATTTAATAATTTTATCACCGCCAGATTCTATATAATACGCATTAATTGCAAGTTTTTTTTAATATAATTGTGTCTCATAATTTATTAACACTATTACTCATACTATTTCACAGTTACCCTATACTTCGATACTCATGTACTGAAGCATTTAAAGCTATTACCTGACATTCTCATTAAGCGAAGAGCACGCACATAACAAGATTACTTTAACAACTACGCTTCTTTCGGCGCTCGGAGCGCTCGAGATACGCTTTGTTCTCGCTTTGGAAACAATTTAGAGTACACTTCAATATGTAAATTCCACGCTTCGCGGCTGCTCTGACGAGCGGTGGCTGTGAGCCGCTGCCCTCTCGTCGGTGAGTACCAATAACCCTTACGAAATCATGATAAATTATCCACACTCACGCCCGCGATGCTCTTATAGAAACGAAACATTATAAGTGACTGCGAAATTTTGGACGTGGTAATGTTTTGTCTCATAGAATTCACGGTTTGCTGGACTATGCGTACACAAGTGATTAGAAACCGTTACTGGCCTTTCACTATTGACTATTTACTGACCTTGTAACTAGATCGGCTTTCCTTTTATATACATTGTCCCATCGCTACTGTCTTTGGTGCACTTATTACCTTAATCATAAGCGCACATTTTATTGCCACTACCAGTATATACCATTTCTTTTAATCTTTATAGTTTACATATATTTAAGTCTATAGTAAGATTGGAACACCTATTTTTTACACACATTATAGACATACAATGTTTAGCAAATATATCTATAATAACTAGCTGACCCAGCGAACTTCGTAACGCCTAATTGTCAATAAATGTCCCTTTTATGTGTGGAGACGAATCCAACAAAGTTAAAATCATTAAACCCGGTCTAACCGTTGTTAAGTTAAAAATGGAATAACTAACCCGAATTTGTTAAATGTAACAACCTTTACGAGTTACTTGTGGGACGACTATGCCGATTAAGTTGATTTTAGATCTGGTATAAAGATACCGTATTCGCTTGTAATTGTCTATAGTAGATCCGTGAGCCCCACGTCACCGTGTGAGCGCCACTTAAAGTCGCAGCCTTCGCATTATTAATGAGGGAGCCTTAGAGAAAATTAAATATAGCATTAGGCCCGGAAGCCCGGGATCGTGGCGAGGGTGGAAGGCAGGGGGAAAGGCATAACCCTTCCACCTTCCGCGCGACAATGCGGGTGCATAATTACGCATTTGTAAATTTTAAATGCCATACACCTCATAGAAGATGTGTCATGTGATTCCCAGGTTTAACGCATCTTATTACGACACTTTATTTTTATATCTTGATTTACCAAGTTAAATTTTCAGTGTACCTAATTGTTAATATTGTCGTGTACTCGTACAATATTTAATTGGTTCTGTTTGAGAACAAAACCTACTAGCCAGTATTCTGCTGTTATGACAGATGCTTAAAATGAACTTTGCGTTCGTATTATTCACTTACCTTCACTTCACTTCTTCACTTTGGCTTCACTTACCTATACATACATATATTAAGCCAAATTTGAGGTACGTACGTTATTTTTTTTTTTTTTCAGAAATATAGTTGGTGTGTATTTTCTTTTCTTTATAATGAAAGAGTTATTGAATTCAATTAATAGTGATAGAAAACTGAAAAGGGAACTAAAAATATAAGCTACGGTTGAATTTTACTCTCTCTCAATTTCGTCCACTCTTGGGTACAGGGTTCCTTTTGCCATATTTGTTGCCATCTTGCTAGTTGTATCGATTGTTTTCTGGTACATCAGTCAATGTCGTCTGCCGTATCGGGCTAGTGACCTGCTTCTAAGTCGTAGTTTGTTTTAGTAATACGGATAAGAACGGCTCGTCCCAAAGCTTTTGAATTAGACGTATTTTATAAATGCTTTTTGTGGTGAGAAACCATGCATTAGTATAAGTGAGTACAGGCAAAACACATTGGTTATAAACCTTGGACTTCAGATATCGTCGGATTCTGAATTTTAAAATATTGTTCAGTTTTCCAAAGGCAGCTACCCTAGCTGTAGTCAGCTGCGATTTCCTGCAGCTGAGAGTCTCAGTCAAAAGATAAACGGTGATAAAGGTAATAGTGATCTCAAAGTAAAATGCGCGCAAGGTACGTTGCGCAAAAACATGATGCTTGTAGTAAATATACTCCCTATAAAATTTCTATACCGGATCTTTATATGAGAAATCGATCCTTAAGAAGTAAACTCAAAAAATTGGTAAACTCCAACACCGATTCACCGATCACATTGCGAACAAATTACATATATGTTTCCTTGTCGTGTTATTAACTACTAGTTCAAGGAAGACAGTTTTGAAGGGACAGCTAGTAATTAATAATATCGTTTATATATTTTTTTTATAGAATATTGTATGTATATCCACTCCTTTTTTATATATACAGAACAATAATCTAAAAACAGATTATAAGAGCAAAGCACCGAGAAGTACCATTATTGACACTTTGTAAGGTTTTGTATTTAAGAAAAAAGATATAATTACTAATTAACCGATTCTTAAATATCTTTAATATGTATATAGGTATGTGTTTTAAATTATACAGAGAAAACTAATGTTTTATATAAATCGTGATTTTACAAACAAGAAAGCAGTTCGAGTAACCTTCAGTTCCCTTGTCACAGCTACTTTTCTACACCAAAAGGTTAATTAAGTAAAACAAAAAGGGGTTAAACAAAATCAATAGACGCGAATTCATTAAGCGCTAAGCAGATTGAAACCCGACATGGCGCAAGATGGCGGCGGCCGGGTTAAGGCGCGTTGACAAAGCGCAGTCGTTAGTTCGCGAGCCCTTTTATTAACCTTATGATGTACGAAGGGCATCTATCTTAGTAAGCGGCTATGTCATGGGTGTTAACTATCTAGACACAATTAGTACCGAGCACAAAACCTATTTTGAGAACACAACATGGACAGAATAATAAGCAGTAAAAGTATTAAAAAAACAATTATATCATTTCAAATATACTGTTTTTTAATCAAATGAAATAATACTTCCGATTTTTTTTCCTACAAGGTAAATGACCTTTCCTAACATCATAAAACGAACTTAGCCTTTCTTTACAATACTACTCTTACAACGTCGTTTAAGGATATTGACTGTTCAAGTTTAAAAATATGCGTGTGTCTTACTAATTACTTAATTTCCACAGCTTTTATACTGAATGAATTCTTTACATCTATATTTATCACGATATATTTTTCTCTGGTACTCCATTATACAGTACATGCAGTCTTAATAATAACTTTTTACAGACTTCATCTTAGGTTCAAAGAAAGAACGAAACGTGGCATGAATGGGGTTCATATAAATTACCGTAACTGGCATAAAATCGTGATTTTTGAAAGGAAATGGTTATTGATGATAGCGCAGACCCCAGTATTTTTGACTTTAAAATTTCTATTAACTATGTTTTAGGTCATGAACGTTTTCCCAACCCTGGACGGGTAAATAATTTGTTACGATTATCGTATCAAATGGGTGGGTCACTAAAAAGTGCATTTGTGACTTTAGTTAAGTATTCCAATCAACAACGCGATATGTCTGAAATGAAAGACTCAACTGCAATCTTCCTATTGACTTATTGACGGATAAATATCGCATATGTATGTGCATTTAAACTTAGCTATATCAGTGTTATTTAAATATGTTATTATCTAGGTAAATGTTATAGTACAGTATAATCGGATACGATGTTGAAGTATAAACACATTACTAATCTTAAATCCACCAAAACATAAATAAGTTCAGTTTAGTTCTTATAAAGCAAATTATAATAGTTGATATAATAATATAAAGTAAAACATTGAGTTGTTTATATTCTAGCGTCTGTATAGCTAACCAAAACCATTTGTTTTAATCATTTGAACCAAAATTATGACTTATATTGTATGTGAAGTATTTAAATTTGTGTATAAAGTAATGGAACTATTGATAATAATAAAATCAACTTCATCATTTATCTTCTAGCAACTGCTTATTTGTTTTGACAGTTGACCTTAAACGTCTTTTCTCTTTCTAGGTTTAGCACCATTTAATATCACATGAAATGTGGTCAAAATCTAACCTATTTAGTTAATATGCACTCATAATAAGTAAGATGACAATAATTAAAAAAAAAAAAATATCCTCTTTCCTCTGTACCTCTTTAGAATATAAATAGGCAACGGACCATTAAGAAAAAAGAATTTGGAACTAAGTTCCTAAAAGTAATATAACTACTACTAAAGAAAAAAGGGCGTCAGAATAAAAGAAAACAAAACCATCCGATCACATCTCGACGAGTGGTGTTTGAAGAAATGTAAAATAATTACTCGAAAGTGCTTTGCCAAACCCTTTCTCTAATCACCGCGAAGGGTCTTAGAGGAGTCGTTAAAAAATTCCGCCCTAATCCCGGGACATCGAAATCACACTAAAAACGTAAATACTTTTATCCCGGTAATCCCAGGCGTCTTCGCGGATTAGCGCTGTATCGGAGGCAAGAAAAATGCAAGACGCAATCTAGCAAATGGCATTAAAATGTTTGGGTTCAACCCTCTCGCGGCGCGGCGCGATTTTTCAAAGTCGAAGAAAAAACCCCTTCGTCCGGAGCAATGTAGCGGACTGGCACGTCTTCTGATGCGGCCAATCCACTACTACTACAGCGATATAATAATTTTGATCCTTGATATTTTTTCAAACAGTTTTTGTGACCGTGCTTGTTTTTTTTTATACTTAAGATTTTAGCGTTATGGCCATTATCTCACCTGATCTTAAGTGACGATACGGCCCAAATTTGGCAGACACGCTAAACCTGTGGAGGGACTGGCTCTCAAGTGCAGCTGCCGGAACACACCTATTGGTATTTGGCGGCAGGTTTACAACTTGAGGGTGATAGCTAGCTAGGCGGGCATTAGAAAAAAGCCCTACCACCATGCTATGGTTTCCTCACGATGTTTTCCTTCACCGAAAGATCAAGCTCATTGTATGTGCTTGGATTCGAACTCACGTCCCTTGACGCGAAGTCGTACACACTACCACTGAGCTATCATCGCTTCAATTCAATTGTTTCTATATTGTAAAAAATATCATAATTCCATTTGTAATATTTGAAATTATATGTATTTTAGACGAAAATATAAATTTACCAATATCCCAAAGCAAAACTAAAATACACTTCAGTTTTCGTTCTTGTCGCTAATCAGTAAAGAATTTTTTGTGGTCTAAATTAATTATTTATTTTATATTTTACCAAAAATATTATTTTGTGTAGGTGTTAATATTTAATTATTCATTATTAACGATAGTGAGAACATCTATAATACAGTTGATATTAATGTAGGGAGATCACTGGGTACATGTCTTTGCGCCCAACTAGTGGCGATCACCATACACCGCTAGCATACTTGTCCTTTTCTATATTCGTTTACGTAAAGAGACATTCTTATTTAGAATATCGACCTATCTCAAAACTAAGTCTTGCGATCAGAGCATTAAAAAAAACAGAGTGTCTGTACTATCAGGTGCGAAATATACATGGTGTGTTTCAAATTTATGTTAATCTTAAATTTTTTTGTATGCCTTATTAAAGGATTTTAAGATATTTTAAACAAGAATAAAATTCGTATTTCAGGAACATATGTGATTAATTATTACTCTTTACGTAAGCGAATGTAGACAAAGATAAGTTGATTAGGGGCTCTGGTAGTTGCCATAGTAGCATACTTAGATTAGATGCATGGTATGTTCAGTGATCAGTACATATATATATATATATATATATAGGTGTAGGTAGGTACACAGTAACAAGCGAGCCACACCGATTCTCTATTAAGTTGCTCATTCGAAATCAGCCTGTGTATAGATAACTGCCTAGATGTTTACAAGTTGGTACAATTGCGTTGATCCCGTCGTCGTTTTGGATTATGTATACCCATCAGATATAGTGCCGTGATACGAACCAAATTTAGTGGGTGACAAAGTTACAATGCAAGTTATTATTATTGTTATTTTTTAAATTTTATTGTGTCTATTATCTAAGATGCAACCATCTCGGTCATGCTATATAGCGATTACACATTGTGAACACAGTACAAAGAATTCCAACATTTTTAACGAATGCAAATCGCAAATCGTCTGGAGCTGCCCTTTCTTTTGAATCTTTCAACAGAGAATACAAAATGAAACAATGCCTATCCATTTTTCATGTCATGGGTAGAAGGAAATTCTTAGGAAATTGTACATTAAAAATAAGTTCAAGAGGCTCACAATTTTTACTATTTATGTATGCTTTGTTCCTTGTATAGTCTCATTAGCATGTTTGTTTAATTTAAGTCTATATATGTTATCAAGCAGTAAAATTTGAACTTTAAATAGTTTTTTAAATGCATAATTATAATAATTAATTAATATCCTACTTCGTTATTAATACATTGGTCGTAAGTATTTTATTTTTATTTGTCTGTCACATTGTCTTAGCATTACACTGGAACTACAAGATAGATTGTGATGAAACTTAACACGGTCATAACTAATACTATGGATGAATAAACATGATACTTTTTATCCGATAAATTTAAAATATACGTCAGTAATACATGATAAGGTAATAAAACATTATTGCAAAGATGTTTCGTTACGGATTTTGAAGCGTTTATTCTGTTTAGTACCTAGTTCTTATTTCTCTGTAGTAGTAATGAAAAATAAGCTATTCAAGACAACATTTTTTAAGGAGCAGTTAGGTATTCTGTAACGTTCCGTAGCAGATGGCTCATATGCCATTCTAGTAATTGTTTATTTTTAAATATTCGTCAATTTGTTATTCTATATCATGTATTTTTTGGTGACAGATCATGTTGAAGGGATTATGGCTGATTTGGTATGGAGTGTGTATGGACATCACGTTAATGGATGTGGATTCTAATTCACTTGCAATGAGCACAAACTTTCGGTGAAGGAAAACATCGTGAGGAAACCACAGCACGGGGATAAGACTTTTTCTAATACTCAACTGGATAGCTACTACCCTCAAGATGAAAATCTACCGCCAAATACCAATATACGTGGTTTCGGCAGTTGTGTCGCCTATACTCGCAAGTACTGGACGAATATCTGGTTTGTGGATCTGCTCTCATATATGTGTATAAATATAGGTATAGTCTAGTGTGTACACAATACAGATTTGGTTCAACCTGCTTACTAACTGATAGTCTTACACTACAATACAGGGCTGGTTCAACCTGACTATCTGCTTCCTCGGCTGATCGAGGATATTGGGGTTACACCCTAGTGGCCTCCAACCTCCCCTATAGCCACCCTGCTTGACTGATATACTCAACTGGTTACGTTATCTCGGCCGCAGAGAGCTGTACCTGATATTTAAATTGTCGCGTTCGCGTATCTCAGCCTGTCATAGACAATGAATCTTTTTTACACTATAGTATTGCCGCATAATATGTTCGTTTTCTGTGCATTGTTTCGCTTTCGCGACAAGTTGTACTTGAGAGCCGATCTCTCCACAGGTTTAGTGTTTACACCATCTTGGGCCGTATTTTCACTTAATATTAGGTAAGATTGTGGACGTAACGCTAAACCTGTAAACTATAAAAAAATCCTTCTGAATTACAAGGAAGTATTAATCGTGAATAAGAATCAATCCAGTATAAATTATGATTGCGATGATCGTCGTATAATAATATAATAATATAAAATCGGCTGTCAACGATATTAAAAACGAGGGAAAATGTATTTATTATTTACAAATTTACTTTCCGTAATAAAACCTATTCAACCCGTTCGATACGATTCGATATCTCAAATCATTATCGTAAAAACCGTGAGTCGCGCAGAGGCAAGATTAAATCTGGGTTAATCCTAAAAAGTAGCTCTTATCTAATTGCAACGAACACATAAAGCACTACACCTATAAACGCTAAGCGGTCGGATTCAAAATAATGTGTTTTACATTTTCGGTACAAACGGTATCTGCGACATAAAACGGTCTGTAATTTATTCTATTGCTGAAAGGGTTGGGTTGGTACAGGGTGGAAATTATCCAAGGTGGGTGCTAAAGGGTTAAGCCGAATATACGGGGTCGCGACGCCGCGCCGCGTCGGCAAACTTTGTTAATTTATGCGCTTAAAAATGTCAACTGAAAATTATAACGCCAAAATATATTTCCTATTTGTTTCCACGAATGTGATTTCCTCCCTTGAATGGTAATTTTTTCACAATTAGATCTCCTACATATACCACTGAGGAGTCTCTGCAACCTTCTACCGGGGAACGTACAAAATTAGTTATTACATTAATTACTGCATTCACAGTTTCATAATGCGAAAAAAATATAGTTCTGTTTTTTCATCTTTTAGACGATATTCTTTTCAATAAATTTTTCTTAATAGTTAGCCGCAAGTCTTATTAACTAGCTCGTACGAAAAGGTACGCGATTATTCAATGGTTTTGTTTACTTATTTTCTTTAATAACATTTTAGGTACGAACTTGACCGGATAATATAAATGAACGTAATATATTTCAATATTTATGACTATCTTTTGCCATCGGACTTATCGGCTGACTGCTTTTTATTTTTCTACTAGTGAAATTTTACAATCTTGGGTCATATAAAACATACTTAATTACTAAAAGCAGTTTCATCGTTTTAAATAAGTAGGAGCACTGTATTTAGTTTGGCAATTCACAATAAGTTATTAAAATATGAAATAATAAACGCAATTAAACATAAAAATGTAGCATTAGGTTTTGGTAATTTTAACTTTCCATAAAATACCTTGTATGAAATATATTTTATGTATCGAAAGATTTACTTTTGTTTATTAGATGACCGATCTCAAATACTTACAGATGAATACAGCTCTTTATTCGATAAATATATCTCAATTGCACATTAAATATTGATTTCGATTCTTAATTTCAAGGTGTAGAATTCAATATTAAAATAAGTGTTTAAAGGTAACAATTGAGGAGTGCCACTGTTGCGATAAGAGGTGAATTGTAACAATCTTTGTGGGGTGGAGAGTGGGCGGAATTCTCTCATTATTTATATATTCCGATGACTGCGTTAAGTATTGCGTTAGCGTTAGTGGAGCATTTTACGCGATAACTCTTAACGCTATTGTCTTGTTGATTGAATTTTGAATCAGTCTCTTTTGTTCTAACAAACTCTAGTTTGTACTGGGTCGTAGGTTAGATATAACATTATACTATGACTGTGGTGAAGTTGTAAAGTGATAAATTATTACTATCCTTTTACTATACGATATACCACGAGAAGTTAAATTGGACTAAATAAGGGTTTTTTATTATTATGCAGGAATAGCACATCAACTCGCTGGACTGCCCGGGAGCGAATGGGGCGCATTAGCTAGACATTACGCTCCACCAATACTGCCAGCACATCCACATTTCACGCCGCATGTCTTGCCACCTACCCACACACAACCACAGCATGTATCTGCACCACCTCATGAAACAGGTAAGTTGTAAACGTATTTTGAAGTTTGCCAGTTTAAGAAAAAAAGCAAAAGTTTTGAAAACTTCAGCAGCTCTATTTGAAACAACAAGTTGAATCCAAATACTAGCTGGAAAAGTGAGTTTATTCATTGTCACAGAAGTAACAATATTTAGATATTCTTTTTATTGCAAAATTTTGATATGATTGTTAAAAAAATTATCTCCTAAGTTGTCAAATGTATTATATTGTTGTGTTTTTTACTTATACTTCTAGTAGTCTATTTGATATTTAATTGAAATAGAAATAGATGAACAAGAAATTGAAGTAACATCTGACAATATTTGATCACATTATGAATTGTCACCGTATAACAATGCTTCATTGCAGATGTATCTTCAGAAAACCCAATAACAATGCGTGCACATAGCACGACAAGTCCGGCAAATTCACGTCCAAGTTCACCTCAAGATGATGATATTTCAGTGACAGCTTCCATTAGCCCTCCACCAGAAGACCGTCCAGGAGCTTTTACTTCCGTAACAAGAACACGAAAGCCACTACAGCCATTGCCAGCACCATCTAGTCTATTCCATAGTGCTTTGGCAGCTCAATTATTTTTAAACTCTCCATTGTTACCGACCCCACCTGCGTGGTTATACTCACAGCTATACGGAGGATATGACTGGTGGCTGAGACCACCTGCTCCTCAAGAAGATGACAGTTCAAGCCCAGATAGAGAAGAAGAGGGTTCGACAGTTTCAGGTGCGGGAAAAAAAAGACCTGCTTCACCAGATTGGTCAGAACAGGGTGTGCGAACACGCAGCAAATCACTTACGACGTCAGAGAAGAGACCAGTTGATGTATGGCGTCCTTATTAGAAATCAATTCTTTTCGCGTATCGGTTTATTTACCGTCCGCAATATAAGACAATTAATAATGATGTGGCCGTATGAAGTTACGAATCCAGTTATAGTGATAATTGTCGATCAATATAAATGTTTATATGATAGATAAAAATTAACGGTGAATTTCAAATCGTAACTTTACAATGAATTGTTGACTGTATTATAAGATAATGCAAATTATGTAAATAAAGTTATCGAAATTTTTATTGTGGTGTTTTAATATTTGCTATTTAATAGGATATGTATTAAAATAATTAAAAAGTTTTCGATAAATACAGAGGGATGGGGTTAAAAAGTTTTGGATTGAATCCATTATAGTCCAAACCGCATCGGCGAGCTATTTGGCACAGGTCATTGCATTGGAAACATACCTCTACATAAATGTAGGCATGATTTCACAGCCTTTATTTTCATTTTATCATACATTTATTGATTTCTTGTCCAGTTTTATTGTCTCGTTACAAAGGTACTTTTTCAACACGGTTACAAAATAGCTTTTGATACATTTTTAGTGGAAATATCTCATTTACAAAGATTATACATTTAGTGCCTCTCGTTCAGTAGTGCAAACTTAAAGTATATATCTATTACATATAAGCTAATTCAGTAAAAATTTGACTACTATCAAAGGGTTTGACTGAAATTGTATTCAACACGAGAACTAAATTTTTACCTACCTATCTAGCTACCTTAAATAACTGATTATGTACCTAACACATTAAGAAGGCTTTACATTAACAATAGGTAAAAATAACAGATAGCAAATTGGAAGCAAATGACATACTAAAAGACATATTCAATTTCATTGCAATGAAAATAAAACATGATTTATCTAATGAGTATTTGTTTTTACGTTTATTACACTATAATTTTGTAAATTATTATAAATACTATGGTATACTTAGTTTTCATTTAGAACAATTACAAGACTGTGTACTACTGCATCTCCTGTCCACAAAATCCATAAGTCTTAGGATTCCATTCATAACTTCCACTGCAGTGGACACTATCTCGTCTTTAGGTAACAAGAATCTATGTCTCTTTCCTCGTAATTCCAGCATGTAAGAATACGGTATGTTAGCGACTGCATAGCTCCAATCAGTACTGGTTCCACATGCGTAGTACATGAGATCTTTTGTACTTCCGACCTTGTATGTGTTGCCACTTGTCTCATGAATAGCCTGCAACATAATTTTTAAGTATTAAACAACACTGATTGGTTCAAAATGAAAGTTACGTATTTTGCTTATAGGTATCACCACATTTGAGCAGTGATTCTCATACACGGAGTATGAAACTTTTATGTCTAAGTTATAAGTGATTTCATTAATTGATTTTATATTTTATACTTACTATCCACCATGTTAAAAACCATTTCTGATAAATGAAGTTCTGAACATGTTTGAGTGTTGTTAATGCGAATCGGATTAGAAAATAATGGTGATTACCTTTGCCATAGCCGTCCCACCTTCTAATAGTTCCACATAATCAGGACATGGATCATCTGTGTAGCCCCATGGGAAAATAATGACTTCACCGTAGCTGTGCAGTGACAGAAACACTTTGAAAGTTGTTGACGACTCTGTTATGACGCGCTGAAATAAAAGTGAAAACACGACAAATTTCTGGATTAACATAAGTATAAGTTATAGTATGACAATGATTACATTTATTATGTATTGATATTGATAATGATAGTGAGGATAACCACATCCACAACTATTGCCTTCAATATTACTAATTGCCTCTGTACTCTTAAAGGGCCCGTTAAAACCTTAGCTAGTATTGAATAAACGAAACGAGTGATAATGAAGAACTCGTTAAAGTAACATATCATTAAATAACGTAACCATAGTAGGATGAATGACTTCCCCATGAAGACAAATGAACACTATTAAATAATTGGCTTTAATTATACTAAATTCGTTGTGAACTATGAAAATAATTGCCAATGTCAACACTGTTTTAATTTTATTAATGATTGTATTAACATAAAATCAATCTTAGTTGTTAATTTTATCAGTTCCTGTTATTTCTTGTACATCAAGTAAAATCATCATAATAAAAAAAATATGAAAATAAGCCTAAAGAAAATACCCACTTACTTGAACTGCTGCCGTTTCTGGTTCAGAGAATGGTCTTGGACCTCTATAGAAAATGTTTCCTGGATCTTCAGATGATCCCTCCTCACCTTTCTCTTCCCATCCATAACTAAAGATGACATGGAAATATAAGTCTTGTAAGATTATGAGAAGATGTCAATAAAATATTTAAAATGCTGTATTTTTAGTAACATGCTAAAATGACGCCACCGATTACTGGCAAGCACGTTGTAATTGCAATCCAACAATCCACTGATAGGTGTGCAATCTTAAAACAACAGCGACTGTTAAGAGATCACAATCCACTGATAGGTGTGCTTGTTAGGCGTTTCCTTATAATGTCTAATCCTGAAAATTGGCAAATAAATAGAAATACATTACGTCGAGTTTATCATCGTGTCCACGATTGTCGTAATCCGCTTAGGTATAGAGCCCTACCACACCGCTTAAGTGCTAAATATAATCTGGCTGATTCCAAAATGCGATACTCCGAAGCGTGTCACTAGGTCGGTAGTAGCAAGAGGTGTATGTATGTATTGCACGATTATGTTCCAGTCAGGTTATAATTGTTGTCAATTACTATCGAACAGGAGTATAGTAACATCGCTAACTTCAATCGTACATTTTATACTATATTTAAAAAAAAAATATGTTCTATTTAGGGTTTATTTGGTTTGTGTAAGCAAATTCGCAAAACGTACCTAAAATTCCTGTTCAAGTCGACACCTATACACTCTCCGTATTGCGCTCTGTTCTTACGCCACATTCTGTCATGCGTATGGGTATATTCGTAGCCATCTGGGTTCAGTACTGGGAGTATGTACCTAGAAGATATCTATTTATCGTAAAATGTAACTTTTAATACAAATTTTGTTAAAGTTAATGGTTTTATTTTACTACTAAAATAATTATTACTAAGTAATTACAAGCAGCGTTGTTTACCAGTCCTTATTGGTGACGCTTTGTGGCTGCTCGTGAAAATGTTTTACGAGAGTGTCTGCGATATAGGTTACAACAGCAGCACTAATCCACTCTCGAGGATGAATAGATCCGTCTAACCAAACACCGGAGTTTTCAGCGTCACCATTTGATATCTTTAGCATCTGTAAAATATTTAATATTTTTTTTATTAAGAGAATACCAAAACCATGGAATTGCACCTTACAATAAGAACATTACAATCCAAAAACAACGGCGACCACCGATATATGCGCAAGCCATCAGCATACCTGCGTCCAAGCCAAACCACTGCTGCTGGATAAATACTAGCTGATCTCCAAACAAGACAGACTAAAAAGAAATCCATTGTGACGGGTTTATCAGCAGGTGCATTGGAAACTCTAAAACCCCTCTTGATTACCTACTCGATATCATAAGCTGATTCTGGAACGATAACTCCTGAAGCCCACAACAGACGGAGTTATAATATATATTAACATGTGTACAAATAAGTTTCCTGAGATGGCCTCCTCCGTAAATTTTGGTTGAAACGATCAAATATAAATCGTCTTATTGTAAGACTGGACATTCGACAACAACATAAATCATTTCATCATTCATTCATCATTATCAAACATTTCAGCAAATTTATATCAGCATTACGTATTTTTCTTCGGGTGAACATCTCCAGTCTTAGCTGAATAAACGTCATTTTCGGGAACTTTTGATTTATTTCTTTAATTTGAAGAAATCTGCAACTAAGGTGTATCCATTGATATGATGAGGATGTTTTAAGTGAAAGAAGTTGTTGTGAGTGGCTCCAAAAGCTCAAAACCAGTGAGTTTGATGTCGAAGACAAAAAACACAGTGTAAGGCCACAAGTGTATAAAGAGATACGGAATTGGAGGTATTATTGGAGAAAGATTCGGGACGAACGCAAAAAAACTTGCACTCAATGAAATCATTGGAAAGATCTAAAAACAAGGGAATGGGGTTCCATATGCACTGAGCCCATGTGAAATTATTGCCAGGCATAAACACAAGATATTTTTGTGATATGAAAAATTGATCCACTATGATTACCAAAAGAAGAGAAAATCATGGGGACTACGTAGCCATGCCTCAAAGTCGACAGTCAAACCAAATGTTCATGGAAGAAAACTTTGTTATGTATTTGGTGGGAATAGCTTGGTGTCGTGTAGTTGCTCAAACCAAATGAAACCATTATTGGAACTCGCTATCAAACATAATTGATAAATTGAGCCTTGCCTTGGTGAAAAAACGGCCGCTGTACAAGCAAAGATACCAGAAGTTGATTGTGCAACATGACAACATTCGGCCAAATATTGCAGAACTGGTAAAAACCCATTTGAAAACTCTTAAATGGGGAGCTCTATCCCATCCGCTGTATATACGAGTCATTGCCCCTTCCGGTTACCACTTTTTCTGACCAATGACCACATGGTTTGTCTGAGCAGCACTTCACATCATATGAAGACACTAGAAATTGAGTTAATTCGTGGATTGCCTCGAAAGTTGAAACGTTCTTCCGACATGGTATCCATATGTTACCTGTAAGGTGCCTAAAAGTAGTGGCTAGCTAGCGTTGGTCAATACTTTGAATAACATAACAAGTACCGTTTTTCGCAAGATATGCCCAATCTTTCATTAAAAAACAGTGAAAACTTATTTGTACACCTATTAATATAAATTATAGCTAGATATATTATGGTATATTTTCTATAGTAATCGGCGAGTGGCCACAGACACAGTTATAAGTTATATTTTTGTTACGTCACCAAAATATGTCAACATATGTAGGACAATATATATAGGTATAGTAAGACATATTAACGCATATTTTGATATATTTCAAGGACAACAGGATATATTTTTTGTGTGCGCAGTGAATATAATAATAATACCCTCACGAGATGCTCAAAGTAAATCTTTTGTCGGAAACTAAATCTTGTGATTTGAATGGTGTAAATCATTCTTTTAAATCACTAAATCTTTTGCTTAATCATAGGTTTATTAATGTTTATTGTTAACTTTCGTTCAGTGTTTCTGTGTGAAAGTATATCTATCATAAATCTATTATTGATATATGCACAATAATATTATATATATATATATATATATATATATACATGATTGACCATTTTTAAGCTTATCACAAACAATTACGCCTATAAGATAAAACCAAAAAGTGAGACTTCTGAAAATCCAACTAGAACAAAGAAATTATGTAGGTAATTTCCAAATATAATAAAATTACCGGTGAAATTTTTATTCAATAATTAAGTTTTGGTATTTTGTATACCATCGCAATTCAGTTAAAGAAAATTACCAATTTCCTGTTTGCACATATACTAAATATCTATCTATTTAAATTGCAGTTTAAACAAAGCTTTATTTACCTTAATATCCCGTCCTTCCACAGACTTTCCAATTACGGTCACCGTGCAATGGTAGGGATACTCTTGAGCCAGTGTATCTAAAAACGCGTAAATTATATCCAGACGATGATAATTTTTCCAATCCATTTTATGGCCTGAGAAAGATACGTTGTATGAACACGAATTCTTTAAATAATGGAATCATTGATTAAAAACGAAATAATCCCTCACAAAATAAATTTTTATTAATTCTACGTAAACGCCTAAATGTTACGATTATAATATCATTTAAATCATATTATAAAAATGCAATTACATAATTAAAGAAAGTCTGATCATAACTAGCTCCTTTGAAATTACCATTTTATGCATAAAACAATTAACGAGTGTCTGCCAAATGAAAAAAAAATTGACATATGGTGCAGATTTAAAATTTTTGTTTATCTTTCGATTATTACTCTAAACACCACATACTCCACACGCCTTTGAACTAAGCCCGGGTAATGCGTTTGCGCGTTGCGCTGAGGAAGTCCGTAAAAATTAGGATTTTAAACACCACTATAATAAAAAAAATTGAAAAAGGGTGGTTGCTAGCCAGGCGAGCATTAGAAAAAGCTCAACCACCATTCTATGGTTTCCTCACGATGTTTTTCTTCACCGAAAGCTCAAGCTCATTATAGGTGGATTCGAACTCACGTCCCTTTACGCGAAGTCATACACACTACCACTGAGCTATCATCGCTTCAAAAAGTGGTCGGCTATACATCCCCTTCCTTTGGTCTTCCTCTCGCAATGTCCAAACGCGCTATTCGGGCTCAGACCAAGGTGAGGGTGGCATTTGGTAGAACTTTCAGTTGACACGCACCGTTAAATACCTCTAAGAAGACAGCACGACACGTAAAACCCGAGACTAGGGACAGTTTCCACACTTATTCTAATACAAATCCTACAACATTGAATTTTTATCATAAGTGTCGTTTTGGAATTTAAAATATACAATGTTATTTTGACGTAATTGAGATGAATAAAATACATTTGTATACTATTATATACTACTACACAAAGCTGTAGTAATTTTTTTGCAAATACTTACAATAGTTTGCGGAACCTCCTTTCATAGATTTAGACAAACCAGTTCCAAGTTCACGTTCAAATATAATATCGACATCACCAATAACCACAGAGTACGGAATGTCTTTCTCGTGGAGCATTCCTGCTACCTGGGCTATTCTCGGACCTTCCACCATTATATCCATTGTACTACGTTCTTCTTTCCAAATATTAATCGCTGAAAAATACTTTTCTATAAGAGAAGCACGGTATGTACACACAAGTGTAGGTAGCAAAAACAGATGCAAATTGGATGGTGATTTTTTCACTTAATTGTAATTAGTTTCTGTACTATTTAATTAGTAATTTGAGAAATAGCTTTGTATAATATTCCTAAAACAGTATAATATTGGTAGCTTCAGTTTATAGGAATACTAACCTCCTAGAGTGTCGAGTGCCTTTACGAAATATCGTTGGCCTTCTCTAATTAATCGCACTTCCCACAGTTGCGTATTTAGGTTTGGAGGTGCCACTTTGAATTTTATGTATTTATTTTTAAAGAAAAATAATATAAATAATTTAACTTTTATATGTTTTTCATACTAAAAATTTTGAAACAAAATTGATAGTGACAATTATAACAAATCAAAAAGAAATCTTTTTAAATTATTTGAGTATACAATGTATTTAACGTTTACCTCTTTCGATGGATGTCATTTTTAGAATTGACTTTATTGAATGAATAATTATCAATAAACTCCATTAAGTCTGCAACGCAATTTAAAATTTCAGCACCAGTTTCTTCAATTTCTTCTTTGGGTAGTGTGAATTTGTGTTTTTTACTTCTTAGCTCTATGAGGTAACAGTAAGGGATTTGTGCAGTACCATAACTCCAATCATTACTGGTGCCTGATGCGTCATACATAACGTCTCTTGAAATGCCCACTTTATATATGTTACCACTAGTTTCGTAGATAGCCTTAAATTAAATAATACACTATTCTGAGCAAATAATCATCCTTTTCAATTATTCGTTACTCATACGCTTACTAATGAGTACATACATGATTCCAACAATATTTTAAGAATTACCTTAGACATTATCGTAGCTCCTTCAAGTAAACGGATATAATCAGGACATAATTCGTTTTTGCAAGCGAACGGAAATATAATGACTTGTCCGTAACTATGTAATGTGATGTATACTTTAAAAAAGATTCCAGAATTTGATAGTATATCCTGAATGAATGATGAAATTAGATGATAAAAATTAGTTAAACAGTAACGATATGTTAACATCTTTTTTATTTTACATTTGAGATAACATTTGTTTCATAAAAGTATTCGAGTGAATTCTATTACAAAACAAATATTTTAATCACTTTTTATTTAATATAAAGTAACGACATTGATTAAAAAAATAATATTGTAGGCAAAGATTGAAACGCTAATGTTCTAATATTTTAACATAACCAGCAATCTATTTGAAAATGAAAATAAAAAAATATTAGAACTTTGATTATAACTTATTTCATTTTCCCATTGAAAAACTGGGGTGGATGAGCCTCCACGAGTGATGATACCCGAGTAAGTCCGGGGTACCATAGGCAGTCAGTCTCGATTCCAACCTTATTGACTGGTCAATCTTTTCACCACGACAAAGGCAATTATTTTTAATATGTCATGTGTCGACACGTCGAAGAATAAGAAGTTTAATAAGTTTTTTTTATAGTTAAGGTTTAGCATTATAGCCACAATCTCACCTGATGTTAAGCTAGTGGAGGATTGGCTCTGAAGTGCAACTGCCGGAACACATTTATAGGTATATGTCGGCAGATTTTAAACTTGAGGGTGGTAGCTATCCAGGCAGTTATCAGAAAAATCCCTACCACCATGCTATTGTTTCGTCGCATCAAAATATAGTGGACACTTAAAATAAACTTTCAGAGAGTTATGGATTATAGCTCATTCAAAGACTAACACAAAATTGTTTTTCCAATAACTTCACATGATGAAATGATGCTACTACGCAGTTTTGTGGAAATGCAGATAATTTAAATGTAATGAAATGATATAAAACCATCGCAATACAGATTTACGATTAAACCATGTTTGCTATTTAATCTGAGCGTTTTGTTCCGGTGACACGATTCTGGTATCAGCGGAACGTTGTTGCTAAATTATGGTAGATTTACTTTACTTGAACGTTGCATTATATTATGATTTTGTATTTTAACATTATTTATGTCTCTGTACTAAATTACATTTGAGATATGTTTTGAGGAGAGAAGAACTAACATTTTAAGTAGTTGTAAACAAAAATAAAAGAGATTAATAAAAAACTTAGATTAAACTTCTTATGTGTGCAATGTTAATGTACGTCTCTTTGTAATATGAATACTTACTCTGATGGCAGAAGATTCTGGTTCTGAGAACGGTTCTGGGCCTCTATAAAATGCATTTGTAGGATTATCTGACGATCCTTTCCAACCCCAACCATAACTAAGGATACAAATTATAGAAAAATCTAAACATTTACATATTTTTTAATTGTAATTATTTTATTTTGCGTGTTTTCTACAGTTTATCTAATATTATTAAGTGAGCCATTCTTGTATATATGTACATTCTCAGAAACGGCTCTAACTATTTGGATGAAATTTAGTATTTAGACAGTTTCTTGCGTTTTGAATATACCCATATACTTGTATATTTCATAAAAACGATATTAAAATAATCTTCTAAAATGATTATTTAATATAAATAATGAGTTCACAAATCGTTTAATGAATGTGTGATTCCTATTTAATTTTATTTAAGTAAACAAAATAAAGAAAACGAGGTAAACTGGGTCACTCAGCTTCTATATTATTTATACATACTACAGTACTATTCAAAGTTAAAAAAAAAGTAATATTAATGAGAAAAGTAAGTAGAAATTACCACATTTGTTTTTTTTTTATAGTTAAAGGTTTAGCGTTATGGCCATAATTGCACCTGATCTTCAGTGACGATACGGCCCATGTTGGTAGACACGCCAAACCTTTGGAAGAACTGGCTCTCAAGTGCGACTGCCGAAACACACCTATTGGTATTTGGCGGCAGATTTTTAACTTGAGGGTGGTTAGCTAGTCAGGCGGGCATCAGAAAAAGCCCTTCCACCATGCTATGGTTTCATCACGATGTTTTCCTTCACCGAAAGCTCAAGCTCATTGTAGGTGGTTGGATTCAAACTCACGTCCCTTGACGCACAGTCGTACACACTACCGCTGAGCTATCATCGCTTCAAAATAACAAGAGGCCCATTGTGTTTCTATATATTAATAAATTATAAACTTATCTAGTTATTTTTGTAATATCATCTGTCCGTACAACAATATTTTATTTATTTTACTTTTCGCGATTTTCGCAGACACGAGCAGCTCATTACTTCAACTATCATGATTGTCTCGAGTGTTTTACACTGAAGCTTATCAAGTACTACGATTGTTCGATTCCTCAAAAAAGTTATTTGATAGTGAACTTTGAGACATAACAATTTTAAATATATATTTAATTAACGAAAAATTTATTAATGAATATGTATGTTTATATTTATCTAATTTACCTAAAATTTCTATTGAGATCTATACCGACACATTGACCTGCATGCCATGCTCTGTTCTTACGCCACATGCGATTCTCAGTGTGCGAGTACTCGTAACCATCTGGATTTACAACCGGAAGAAAATACCTGTTAATTAAATAACCATATAGGTTATCTTTTGTTTGATACCATATTTTTAAAATAGAATAAAGTATATCTACCCAAAATTAGATCCATTTTTATTGATAATATAAATGCTTTTTAATAGCTACTAAACAACAAAAAAAAGATGGTAATAAGGGTATTGAACGGTTGTTGA
This sequence comes from Actias luna, assembly GCA_039707435.1. NCBI lineage: Eukaryota > Metazoa > Arthropoda > Insecta > Lepidoptera > Saturniidae > Actias > Actias luna. The sequence goes on from JAZHAC010000030.1 coordinate 10,370,634, forward strand.
TTTTGTTGAGAGTTAAGATTTAGCTGTACTATTTCGCGCAAATTAATAGCACTTTTTTAATGTCTGAATTTCATAAAAAGAATCTCTTGAGTACCAAATTCATTTCAGCAGTTTTCATATGCTCTCTAATTAATTGGATATGGTTTTTATCTATTATTACATAAACACACCATATTAAAGTTTTTTAACCTGCGTGCAAAATTCTTGTATTACCTTTGGAAGTAATATGAATTCTCTCAAAAGACGTAACCTGTTCGAAATGTCAAACTTTATCTTTGCATGAAAAATGATCTTTACACAATACAGTTTTCAAAGTATGAGGTGAGTCAAAATTTTTACAAAGAAACTTCTATGGGTTTTTAAATTACATATAGCTTATTTGTGAAACACTAACCAATCTTTATTAGTAATGCTGTTCGGTAGTGTATTGAAGTTTTTAGTGATATAGTCAGCTATATATGTAGCAACCGCAGGTGCTATCCATTCCCTTGCATGAATACCGGCATCCATCCATACGCATGCATTACTAGCATTACTGTTTGATATTTTAAGTATCTAGAAAACATATGTTTTATATCTTTATGTGATAATGAAGACCAACTTCTATTAGTACACTGAAAGTAATTAAGGTAAACACTTTACATTGAACTGGGTTTTGGATGAGATTGTTTTCAAGCTTAATAACTTGGTAATCTATTTTGTGAAATGTAATGATTATTTACTTACTATATTATTCAAAATAAGCATATAAAGGTTGTCCAGAAAGTTTGGGCCGACTTTTAGGTAGATCTAAATTTATTAGAACGTTTGAGAATAAATACTCTGCGTACACGGTCTACCAATTAGTATCGTTTGGACAAAACTATGATTACAATATATTAATATTGATAAGTTCTATCGTTGTTTAATACCTTATTAAAACATCTGGATAGACTCTACATTTATATTAATTTTATATCGTGGAAAAGTTTATTTGCGTGTTTGAACGCGTTTATCTTAGGAAATACCAGTCGTAATTTTATAAAATATTCTTGTGTTTGATGGTGCATACATTGTGTAAAGTTTCAGGCTATTTAACATTACTCTACTATCAATAAGTGCGTAGAACAAGTAAAAAAACTGGAAAATGATAAAATAATTTTTTGTTCCACGCGAAGTCTCGGATACAACTAATCTCTGATAAAGATTATAGTCAATTTTAAAATTTATGAGAATTTAGTAAAACTTTAGGTACCTATTCAATTTGAAATTTTTAAAATTATCTTTTGATTGTTAAAAAAGCACATGTGTATTCGATAACAGTTTAATCTTACATATTCTGTAAGAAAAATAGATAATTCTACTACTAGATACACACAACACACAACTAATTTAAAAGACATCTTACCTTTAAATCACGGCCCTCGAGAGATTTTCCGATTACTCCACAAGTACATATAGATGGATAATTATACTCAAGTTTATTCATAAAGTCATGGATTACATTCAAGCGCTGATAATTACTCCAGTTCATGCTTTGTGAATTTTTCTCACTTTTATCTAGAACAATATACGTAAATAAATGTAATAAATTTTTAATGTATAAAATTATTAAAAAAACTGTTTTATATACGAAGATAAATAAAATTTGATTGATATTTAAGTTTTGTTTACCTTGAATAAAGTAACATGGATTTTTAATAGGCGCAGACAATTTAACTCTCGGCAAAGTTTCTATTAATGGAGCGTCTCGTTTATCAGTGTAATCGGTTAATGCATTACTTTTGACAGTTTTTCTTGCAATAATACAAGTATTTTTACTGTCTGTACCTTGTTTGTCATGTGTAGAGTTAGAATTTGGTTCAATATCAATTTGGTCATCATATTGATCTTGAGTGCAGTTACTTGTATCTTCAAAATAAACGTCACTGGTTTTTAGGTCCCAGAATACATTACATTTCGTACTTCCACTATATTCGTGGCGTTGATGGTGCTGATTAGCCATATTATTTTGTGTTTATTAATATAAAACCACTGTAGGTTCTGTATTGCTAATAATTCATGTCAATAATCTACAAGTTATGACGTATATGTTTTGTCTTAAATATTCATTTTTTCATTATTATTGCTATTTATTGATTTGGAACAAATGTAGGTTATGACTTAAATATTACGTTTATGATTTTTTTGTGACTAATTCATTATATTGCTTGAGTTTTGTAAGTTACTAATTTATTGACATGTCTATTAATCTCATAGACATGATAGTAGATGCATAGAGAATATTAATGAGTAGTTTGAAACCTTTGATAATTATCAATGAATAGAATAGAGAAAATATTCTGCTAATAGTCTCTGCCTGGAGCTTCTTTTCGCAGTGTTTAAAATTACCAAGGATTCGCGCCATATGGTTACTCCATATCCACTCCAAAACAACCTATACCTATAGTTTTTATGTTTATTACTTATATAGGCATATATGTGCTTACTGTTCATTTTTACTAAGTAGAAAATATTTCTATATTTGTGTCAATTAAAAAACCTGTAGGGTTCTGATTAAAATAATATTTACAGTTTTAGAATAACTTTTTATATGAATAAATGAACTATTTAAGTATGAATTATAATATAATGTATTATATCTCTTGTGAACTTGTGTGATTCTATTCTAAGAATATTTTATTTTATATAAACAATTAGTGAAAATTAACATTAAATAGCTAGTTAAGCGGGGGACACAAAAAACTTTTATAGATAAATAATTATTATAATATTACAATTATGTTAATTTACCAATTAACCAAATAATTAATATTAAAGTGGTGTCTACCGGCCGAAGAATTGTAACCAAGTAAGGCTCCACTCCGAGGCGGTTCTTATACCTGTAACGGGTCGGAGTTCCTGGTAAAGGTGGGACCTTGGAAACAAACACATTGCATACCTAACATGGTCATTATGTTGATGATACCATTAAATAAAACAGCTTCATAGTAGATTATATTCTTGTGGTCAATAGTTTATTAACATATAGTACAAAGACATTATGATAAAAGCAGAATACCCTAGTGAAGGACGCGATAATTTTACTGAGTAACAATCACCCTCCTTTAGAATGGGGGTGCAATTAAAAAGATAAACGGGTATAAGACCCGAGCTTAGGTGACATTTGGGTGGGGCGGCGCGTAGTTTGGCCTCTTTGGTTAGCGAACTACCGACAACCACTACCATTGGTTTTATGGAAATAACTAGTTCATACCAGCGACTTTGTCTGCGTTAGTCTATATTATGAAAGAAATAAAATTTCAAGACAACGGGACACTTAAGAGTTAAAAATTTCACTATGTAAATTTTACGCTATTGTTACACAAACTCGAGAAATAAGCTTTAATATATCAGTAATTTGCTATTATATTAGGGTTTTCTTAATAATAGTAATATAATTTATAATTAGATATATGAATCATCAACTTACAACAATAGCTTTAATAGCATCTTTTCTGTAGTTTTTGTGTAACGTGTGAAATAAAGAAACGAAATAAACATTGTGTGTGGTTATCATTTTTATTCATATCAATACAAGTCACTAAAAGTTGATTGATATATACATGGAGCGATGCTTTCATGCGATAATATGAAGCGAACATTATGTGAAGCGATGATAGCTCAGCGGTAGTGTGTACGGACTTCGCGTCAAGGGACGTGAGTTCGAATCCACCTACAATGAGTTTAGCTTTCGGTGAAGGAAAATATCGTGAAGAAACCATAGTATGACTGTAGGGCTCTTTCTAATACCCCCTGGTTAGCAATCACCCTCAAGTTGAAAATCTGCCACCTAATACCAATAAGTGTGTTCCAGCAGTTGCACTTGAGAGCTAGTTCTTCCACAGGTTTAGCATGTACCAACTTGGGCCGTATCATCACATAAGAACTGGTGAGATTATGCCCATAACTCTAAATCTTAACTATAAAGAATATATAGAAATTTATTGTAAATAGTTGTATATAATTTATGACCTGAATCAGTCTCCAATTTCTAACAATGAAAAATAACAAAGAGCCATTTTCACAAATTTCTCATTTTAAGTTAATGTGGTAACAATCGAAAACCAATAGTATAATGTTTTGATTCATTAAGGGGAGTGCAAGAGGCGAAAGTAACCGTTGAGGCGTTTACAGAAAATATCTGATTACATGTAATTATCGAGCGAGCTTTAGCGCTTTTCCCGTTAGGCCTTGTTCGCACACCCTTTGTTTAGTTTGAATTTCTTAAGCGCTCGCTATTCTGAACTCGTAAAGTAAGGCTATAAGCGGAATGGTTTTGTAAGTGAATATTCCATGACGTTGGATTCTATTCAAGTATGTAATGTGGGTATGTGTATTAATACTGAATGAACAATATGTCAATACGTTTGTGTAGTCATATTTTTTATTTTTTCAATACGAGTTTTTACAACATTAGGTCCCGAATGATTATAAGTACATAGTTACTGTAGCCTACTGTCGTATGTAGCTTCAGAGGCATCACTAACGAGTTGCAAACTTGAAACCTTTTCCATATTGAACTCTGAAAACCTTCGAAATAAAACTAATTTCAACGGATTTATCTCGGTTATTTATTAATTTTGATCCCGACGATTCGAAAGCTTTTCAGCCTTCTTGGTCACGGGGTGGACCAAGGTGTAGGTTGTCCAGAAAAGTTAATGTAAATGTAATAAAATGTCAATAGTTAATGTCTACCTTCAGTTTAATTTTTAATTTTGTTAGTGTTCCGATCTACGCAGAAAAAGCTCACAGTGTCTTGAGGTCTGGCTATTGGTTTTTTGGGTTCCGATTTAATTAAATGTATAATCCTATCCCAGGCTTGTGCTAGCTTCCAACCATCTTCTCTTTTGAAATTTGGAAGTTTTTTAATTTCAATAGCCTCGCGAATCATCCTAGGTAGGAATCGGTGTTTTTTGGCAGGATTTGTGGTTTGTCGAATCTAAGATAATGTTTGGAACCTTTTTCTGAATGTTCAGCTACTCTAAACTTCGTAGAGCGTCGGTGTTTAATGTCAGCTATATGTTTTTTACGCAGGTCCTTATGTTTCTTTTGGTTTGGCCGATAAAGGAGAGGCTACAGTCACATTTGACTCGTCTGTGACTCCTCATACAAAAGGTAACACAACAGGTACACATTCAACTGTGGCTGGTTTCACTCGGTTTCTGTGACGGCGGCGTGGAATTTGGAGCTTCTTATCTCGCAGTTCTTGCTTGACATGTTGCAGTTCAGCAGCCAGATTCCTTGTGCTCTCTGATACAAAGATTTACCTACGGTAGCTAACTGTTTTGGATGGTGGTGAGATTCATCGTTCAAGTATTTACCTGTATGGGTCATTTTTCTATACACGGACGGAAGATAACGGATAAATAAAACATCTAAGAAAGAAAGAGGTTTATTTTGTTCTAACTCCATAGTGAATTGTATTTTATTGTTTATAGAGTTAAGATAATTTAAAAATGTAGCTACTTTGTCAGATGGGAAAATTGTGAAAGTATCATCTACGCACCGTTTGTAAAACCTGGGAGTGACGGGGGCTGTGGTTAGGGCTGCCTCCTCGAAGTCCTCCATGCAAATATCACAGATGAGGCCATAGCTATCATTCAGAAAACCTTGTTGAACACAATAAGAAGTATGTGGTTGCGACTTTCTTCATAATGAAGAATTTTTACCAATCGTTATATCTTTGGGAATATTCTACAAAAAGATGTCTTAAATTATTTCATGTAATTATAACCTCCTTTAAATTCATCCTAAAGTTTTTGTATCTGCATCTACGTATTTTGTATGTCACTCGGCTTCAAAATTTTAGTGTATAATTTTTATCAGTTTTAAATTTTTCGTATAAAAATTCACCAAAGTGGCACGTAAAGAAGAGAGATACCAAATATGGGATGTAAAATGTTTAAAAGAAGGACAAAGGAATTTTTTGAAAAGCTTAGATACAAAAGGAGGTGGGTAAGGTCATTACGGGTTTAAGTTTGTTTCATGGTTACAATCATTTTTGTAATATGTAAATAATGCCATGCTTAGTTTGTTTTTATTAGTAAATATTAAATTTGAGCGTTAATAATTAAATATCTTTTGATTTATGGATTACTTAACTGAGAGTGGATTAAATATTTGCATATATAGAACTTTTTGAATTGAAGCCAATTGAATTGTAATTATTAACTAACAAATGTAAAACGAATTATATGAACAATATATTGCATAAGAAAATTTATAAAAATAATAAAGTAATAAATAAAATATTAATAATAAAAGGTATTTTATTGATATTGTCAGCTATAAATATTTGCAAGGAGTATCATAGCGAAATGAATGTTATGGTGGAATGTATGCGAGTGATCCAAGTGGAGAAGCTACTTCGTGAGAGAAACATACACTATGATGTAGCTGAAAGAGATAAGAATGCATATAATGGATTCCCAAAGCGGATCCATAGTCTGTTAAGAAATAATAGGATGCGTTCGCCAAGTAAGCAAGTAATAAGATAATTTTATTAAATTTACCAAAAAATGCTAACATCTGGTGAGAACAGCAGTATTTGCAACTACTGCATGCGTTTCGAAGTGTTAATGTATAGGAATAGAAGGGTACCAATGTCACCAAGGAACTAAGGAAAACAGTCCTCTGATATTTTTCTATGCCATTTCATAGTATATTAACAATTTAAATGAGTTATTTGTGAAATTATTTACACGCCACCTAAAAAGAAATTTAGAATAGATCATAGAGTATAAGTATATTTATATATATCGTAATGATCTTCATGCAGACGATGCTAGTGTATTTTTACAGCACGATGTATTTATTTGAGAAGTTAAAGGTTTTCTGTATAGGATTAAATTAAAATATAAAAAAAAACAGTGCGTGATAGAAACCATACAACAGCTCCAGTAGTCGCCTCAAGCTGACTTTGCTCGAACAAGGGCCACACAAAAAGGTTGCGCATCAGAATTTCACAATCGTTCCGTAAGAAGTTACACTTCAATAATAATATAGTTGCTATATTATTTCAGAAGGCATTTTAGATTGGAAAGATTTTTACCCGATACATACAGTAAACAACTTTTTAGTTAACTTAGAACAACATTTTCCTTCTACGTGCACTGTCATGGTTATCGGTACTTCAGTGGAAGGAAGGGATATAAAGGTTTGCTTACTATATAATCAATTATTTTTTCAATCTACCACGTCTGTATCGAAATTGTATCTTGCAGATGCTGAAAATTTCAAATAGTAACGCGAATAATACTGGTGTGTGGTTAGACGGTGGCATACATGCACGAGAATGGATTAGTACATCAGTTGTTACTTATATAGCTGATCATATAGCTAGAAATTTCGATACTCTCCCAGACTGCATAACAAATAAAGATTGGTTCGTCAATAATAACTTTTAAATTTAATATCATATCATCGTAGATAATTCCATCGAGATTTACATCTATATAATTATATAACTGTGTCTGCAACTTCGTTCGCATAGAACTGAAACTTATTTAACTATTTTATAGCCTATGTTACTCAGGGATAATAAAGCACCCGAATGGTAAAAGAATTTTTGATATCGGTCTAGTAGTTTGGAGTTTCTTCGTTATAAACAAAGCTACAAATCTTTCCTCTATATATTATTTTTATCTTATATATAAAATTCTCGTGTCAAAATATCAGTTGCCATACTTCTGTGAAACGGCTTGACCGAGTTTTATGTAATTTTACATGTATATTCGGTAGGTCTGAGAATCGGTCGTAATCTATTTTTCATACCCCTAAGTGATAGGGGCGGTCCATCACATTATTTTTTTATTTAAAAAAAATTATGATATGTCATTAAAAATTACATACAACCCTATATTTTCATCCTCCTACCATCATCCAGTCATTTTTTAATACAACCAAAGTAATCACTACAAATGATTTATAAGATAGTACAACGTTTGACGGGTCAGTTAGTATTATATAAATTAAAAAATACCAAAAATCAGTATATATATATTTCTTAACTAAACAATGTTTTTTAAATACGAAGTAGTAAAGCAATCTAACTAAAAAAAATACATGATATTTTAAATAAAACATGTAACAAATTTTTGTACATTATATTTTCAGCAGATATAATTTTTGTAGGTTTTGGTTATTGATCTGTTGTTAGAGTGCTTAATAAATTATATTTGATAATTTATACGAGAAATAGATTTAAATCTGCGAATAATTTTCATAGATATACAGGATTAGGATGTATTATAGTTTTATAGTGATAAGTATATCTAAACTCGTATAATTTATATCAGAAATGGAATTAAATCTGCTAATATTTTTTATGGACATACATAATTTGAATAGTTTTATAGTAATTAATAGATGTATCTAAACTTTTAGGTATTTCGTTCCAGTCGTAAATCCTGATGGCTACCATTATACTCACACCGTAGACAGAATGTGGCGTAAGAACAGGGCTCGTTTCGGGAATACAATCACTGGAGTAGACTTGAATAGAAATTTCGGGTGAGCATGTATATTAAGATTGAGTGTCACAATGTTCATCCACGCTAATCTCTAAACCTAAACCGCTGAACAGATTTCAACGAAATTTGTGTATATATATTCTTCGCTCCAAAAATGAATGATAGGATAGTTTTTATCCTAGTAAGCAACCTTATCTCTGAATGCAATAGTAGGCACTGTCGTGAAACAAGAGTTTCCATACTACCTGGTACTTTATGTAGTATATAATTTAATAAATAATGCCATATATTTGACGCAACTGTTATTATTGTACAGATATTATTGGGGGCGTAGTGGTGGCAATGAATACTCCTCGGGCGATCCAAATCATTTAAATTATCGTGGTATCGAACCATTTTCTGAACCAGAAACAGCAGCTATTAAGGTAATCATCACTTAATAATGTCTATTAGGACCGTTGTATGAGATAATTGTATAAGTAATCTGTGGTAACAGGTACCTATTTTGTAACAAGTATGATATTTTCTTTGGTTATTGGTTAAATACTTCATAATACTTGGTATTGGATACCAGCTGATGCAAGTCATGGACGCAGTCATATCGGCCTTGGCTACTCAGACGAGCGCCTTTTACTTTACCTCTACTCCGCAGTCGGATGTAATGCGACATGCGATAGATGATCGAAGACTTTGAGGCGATGTAAAAAAAACACTTTCATTTATATGTTAATGTTAGTTAAAATCTCTTTTAACTGTCAATTTCTAGGTTTGTAGAATAATAATACATGACTATTCACATTGCAGAAGAATTTTCAAGTAAAAAAACAAACTTGTTTTGGATATAAATTATAATTGTGTTTACAGGATTTTATTTTGTACTCAGGGACGCCGTTCAAGATGTTTATTACGTTTCATGCCTATAGTGAAGTCATATCGTTTCCGTGGTGTTACACTGTCGATCCGTGTGCTGATTATGTCAATTTGTTAGAAGGTGGGACTGTAATGGCTAAGGTTAATCATTTGTCTTTTTATAATGAGATAAAATAACGATTATTTTCCGTATTCGTCATGTTCTTCTATTAATAATTTTCAGGCCATTTACGAAACAAATGGACGCATGTATAAGGTTGGAAACTTTAAAGACGTCATGTATTATGCTTGTGGCACCAGTATAGACTGGAGTTATGGAACAGCTCGTATACCATTTTCATATCTCATCGAGTTGAGGAGCAAGAAAGCCAAGTTTTTACTACCGAAAGATGAAATCCAAGACTGTTGCGTAGAAATTTTGAATGGCGTGAAAGCACTTGCTAAGTTTATAGAAACAAAGAAATGCTTAAATTGTTTAGTTCGTAAAGAACAGTAGTCTATTTATTGATTATATTTTAATATATTGTACCGTATTCGTTGTTCATGAAATAAAAATAAATCGAAAAAGTATGAAAAATCTTGATTTAATTTGTCACAAAATATTTTGGTTTATTCAGTTTTGGTTACAATAGGATAACTATTACTTTCCTCATTATTGCATATTTAATTACTTTGAAAAGTGTATATTATGTTTTGTACCAATACAATGTATATGTCGCAGCCAACTAGCATAATTAGCCGTTCAATTAACAGCCTACAATATAAAGTACAAGGGCGCTCGTCGACCGTTGCCGCGGTCGTCTCGCGTTGTTTGTTATCACAAGTTCAACTTAACTTAAATCAGTAAACACCTCTACTACAGTGACCACCTCACCGCTACATACTCCGCCTACGAGTTATTTCTTTATTACCTTTATTATTGCTAGTTGCACAGCTTGTTAGTTGAACAGCGCCGTTTAGTAAAGGGTCTCTAGGCTGTTGATTGAACGGCTAATTTAGCTAGTTGGCTGCGACATATACACTACAATTAGGTATAGTATATAGAATATTTTAGTATAAAATATGAAATATATATTTTGAAAACCTTTAATTTCGATCGACATAAACCATTAAGCTTTTAACTGCTTCCAAGACTTCAGTGCAATTAGTTATGATTTGGTCCTTCGGAACTTTGAATTTATGTTTTTTACTTCTGAGTTCAATCATGTAAGAGTATGGTATCTTCGCTATTGCATAACTCCAATCTGTACTTGTGCCGCATGCATAGTAAGTCATGTCCTTGGTGCTACCGACTTTGTAAGTTATGCCACTTTTATCATAAATGGCCTGAAATGATGATAAAGTGTTTATGTATGCCTTAAATATATATCATTATATATAAAAATTACGTGGCTCGCGGACAGCGTTGACCTCCCAAACTACTGAACCGATTTTAATCAAATTTTGCTCACTGTGTGCAGTTTGATACAACTTGAGAGATAGGATACTTTTTATCTCGATGTGATGATAGCGCGATAGATGTCGCTGTGGTCGATGTGATTGACTACTCGAGAAGGCAGAACAAAGTCTGCCAGTTCAGTTAGTATACATATATACTGTATACTACATATATACTAGAATATATATACACAACATTTATTTACCAGTGAATGAATCAACACAGTATCTTCAAAACTACATGGTTTAATGACTTGAAATATGAAATGCATATTATACTTTTATACATAGAAACACATAAAAAAATAGAGTTTACTACGCCGTATGTGATTTTACGGATAAAACGTGAACAACGTCAAGAAACCAGTTAGTGCTGTATCAGAAGAAAACAAAAATATTAAGAAACATGCTGTAGGAATAATCTACTTAACACTATAACAAAACGTGAGTAAAGTGATTGATGGATTAGGAAAAAATAAACTACGCATTAAAATCCGAATTACCCTTGCCATTATTGCTCCACCTTCGAGTAAATGAAGATAATCTGGACAAGGATCCTTTTTGTAACCCCACGGGAAGATGATAAGCTCGAAATAACTATGAAATGATAAGAAAGCCTTAAAAGGCGTAGTTGACCCCAAAATTGTATCCTGAAAAATAAATTATTATTTTTTACTTTTTTATACTTTCACCTCCAAGTAACAGCATTTGTGATTGATGATTGACCCAACATATTCCAAAATAAACGGTGACTACTAAAAGATCAATAATCTACCAACACGTCGTCGGTTTGGGAGTATACACTGGTTGATCCAGAAATATGACAGTATAAAAGAGAATCTGTATGATCTACATGAGGCGCTCAACATATATTTGGAAGGAAGCTCAGCAGATTGCAGAATATATACCGACTAATATCGGAGCACGATACGCTTAAACCCGCCATTATGGTGAATGTTATATGGTATATAGTATGGTGGTTGAGATCTCGTTGCAAATTTTTGTCGTATCTCACTACTCGATACACTTAAACAATGATAGCTCACTAGTAGCGTGTACAAACGTTGCGTCAATAAATGTGAGTTGTAATGCCTGCAACGAGCTTGAGCTATTAGTGAAGGAAAACATTATGATGAAACCATAACATGGTGGTAGGGCATTTTCTAACGCCCTCCTGACTTGCTATCACTTCCAAGTTAAAAGTCTGTCGTTACATAGCTTTAGGTAAGTTCCAGCAGTTGCGCTTGAGAAACAGTCCATTAACTAAGCGTGACCATCATTTTGGGCCTCATCGTCACTTAACATCATGTGTGATTATGGCTTTAACGCAAAACCTAATAAAAAATTGTGCGTAAATTCGTTCGTTCACGATAAATTTAATAAATACCCGAACAGCAACGGTCTCTGGTTCTGAGAATGGAGTTGGACCTCTATAGAAGACGTTGTTTGGTTCCTCGGATGATCCTTCTTCGCCATTATTGCCCCAGCCATAGCTGAAAAATAAATACATTATAATATTTTAATCTTTCAATTTTATGCAAACTTGTGTTCGCCCGGTGATTCGACCATAGACATTATTAAAAATGTGAGGATTTTTTTTATAAAATCAGAAAAAAAATGTTTCTATTTATAACACACTATTTTGAGATAACACTAAAGACTGGCAATGGTTAATAAACAAAAAAAAAAAGAAAATAGGTGAATAATAGAGGAGAAAAATGTACCGAAATCTTTTGTCCTTTCCAATTTCCTAAAATTTCCTAAAATAATTTACAATGAATTTCCATTCACCTAAAATTTCTATTTAGATCCACACCCACACATTCACCCCCGTACCGCGCTCGATTTTTCCTCCACATACGATCAGATGTGTGTGTATATTCATAACCATCCGGGTTGAGTACGGGAACTATGTACCTATAAAATAATTTATTGATTGATTTCTTAAGGAGTCATAATAACACAAAAAATATCGTCTAATAACTTGATTTAATGAATTAAAGTAAAAATCTAATACCAATCTTTGTTTGTAATTGATACTGATAGTTTCTGAAAGTTTCGCACGATAAAATCAGCTATGTATGTCACCACAGCTGTACTGATCCATTCTCGAGGGTGTATACATCCATCTAACCAAACCGCTTTGTTTCGTGCATCGCTGTTTGATATTTTTAGCATCTGTACATTATGAGAATACATACACAATAAAAAAAACTACGTAAGCAGTACCAACAAAAACAAATTAAAATAGATAATTATATTCTATAAATCATTAGTATTTAATATAATCACAATGCCATTTTAAATATTATATGCCTTCTACCTATTTAGCTGATTTTAACATTGTCATTATTGCAGTTGATATAGGAATCAGCCTAGCTGAATTGAATATCTTCACTTTGATTGAAATCTTCGACAAATCGAAATTTTACTAAAGAAATTAATGATGCCATTACCGGAATATAATAAGAAGATTCTTTGTAAAAACTGTAACGTTTATAAGTCATCATAAATTCCTTCACATTACCTTGATATCACGCCCTTCAACTGATTTACCAATAACCGACACAGTGCAAATAGCTGGAAAGTCTCTCTCAAGATCATCTATAAAAGCGTAAACAATATTCAGTCTGTGGTATTTTTTCCAGTCCATTAGTTTAACTGAAATATTAAAAAAGTAACTTCGTATTTTCACAACTTAAATTTTGCTTGTAATGCATTATAAATACGGTACCCACTTTTTCTTGTTCTTGGATTTTGATTAGGTGTAATATGTTTAATGGTTCTGCTTATATATTGCTGCATCATTCTACTTGATTTTCCTGCAATAATTAGCAGATAGTAAGATTGTTTCTCTGTTGTTATTACATTAAACATAGATAATAGCAATTTCGGGAATATGGCCATCCCATAAATGGGAACTTAACTTAAAATACACTCAATTGTGGTAGTTATTAAAAAATGTCATTACTCAGAAATTTAATAAAACCATCATTGATTAACTGTGTTTGAAATTTATTAATTTCTTATAGTTACAATAATCACGTGAGTAAAACAGAAGATTGAGGATAGGATACGATAAAGGAAAATCTGGAAAATATTTGGTAGATTCTAGAAGGACAGATTTTGTATTTGTTCTCCAAATAATTAAGTATTAAGTAATAATTCAGCTGATGCCCATTAAAATATGATTTACTATCATTTATTTTCATTATTAGAAGCTTATAACCCATGCGCAAATTATGACTCTGTAATTTCAAAAGTCAATTATCAAAACAATCAACAATCAAAAGTGAATGATGATAACGAGTATTAGAATAATTACTGTCTCCATTTTATAATTTCATCATCATACATTTCTTTACCAAAAGCTCGGACTACGATTAGATTTTAATATACGTAGATAATCGTCTACTAGCATTGTTCTCGTTTTACATACCCTTTGTAACTACTTTCGTTTGTGTACCATTTTCAGTTTTTAGAGTAGTATCCGACGACTCTTCGTCTTTATGGTTCGATAACTGATCTTGTATTTTAAAAAGGCTGGTGTTATGTGAACAATTTGGTTTCGAAATGACATTCATTTTAGACATGTATTTATATTTAAATGTACTACTAGAATTATTATAACATAATTAGACTTTTGTATTTAGGAATTTTACTGTATTTATATGGTATAAGTAATTAATCGCAAAGTTTAATAAAACCTATAAGTATATGAGTAAGTTATTAAAGTAATATATTAAATGTGCTAAATATTTGGCGTATTAACATTTCTTAACCCGGATGTACTTCTGTAGCAACTAAAATTTAGTGACAGATGATTGATGTCATATTTATTCCTTACGGTACGATTACAAACTTTACAGTATTTATGTACATAAATGTTATAGTTTTATATAAAAAGGTTGTTATTAATATTAAATTTAATAAAACATTTTAATTGTGTAATATGTTTTTTTTTCTTATATCACAATATTAGCAAAAGGTTTTAAAAATAACTATTTAGTTGCAACTTGTATTACTTACTTTGACATTAATATTAAAATTTAATATAATTAGATAGAACTAACATAAATCTCTAATGATCACATTTTAATAGTAAACTTTATTTCATTCTAGTGTACAAGTTGCGTCAAAGGCAATTAGATCACTATACTAACTTTTATAATTACGCCTGTGTTTTTGATGTTTGTTCTAATAAAATAAGCAGAAAGTAAAGTTAAAAACCCTCGACGCTATAGCCATAAATCCTGTATAATTTTCAAGATTGATATAAAACTGCTATGCAGTATCGGTAGGTTTTAAAAATCAGTTTTATCAAGTATACAAACTTGATTAGATAAAGGAAAGTTTATATATTTATTTTTGTGACCTCGAGTCTGAATAGTTGGCATGTTGAAACCAGAAAACCGCTGATAGAAAAGTTAATGAGAACATTTCGACACATGAAGCCTGCGGTCAATCTCACTGCTCTAGCCATACGTCTGTCTCGGTGCGCTGTAGTATTCTGTAAGTTGAAATAAAAAAATAATCGTGACAGTTGCGTTGGCCGGATGACGATTACAGTACACTAAGTGTGACACCATAGACTCGGCGTAAAACGAAAGTATTTCCTGAGCCCCTAACGAAGTTATCTTTTTTATGATTGTTTGCATAAGAGAAAATAAAATATGTATGAGATGACTATAAATTTCTATAACGAAAACTGTCGTAGTAAAAGCCAGTATGGTTAGAGACTGTGGTCTCCGGTAACGATGCACATTGTGGGTGGTTGTGATATCTTCTTAGTTAGTATTTGACAGTGTTTCTTACCTGATGAGCTTCACTCGCCTCTCTTGTAGCAAGGCATATTCCGAAAGGATGTACTATAATATTTTTTTTAAAGGTGTGTCACCTGCCACAGCTTTCGTTTCGGTGTCGTGATAAATCGTCTCATAATAACCCAGTGTGCAATCAGTTGACAAAAGGCTTACAGATCGACGTCACAACTACAATCGCCGATGGATTGCTGAGCTGTCTAGGGTCGTAATTTTTTTTTATGGTATGTGCTAATGGTAATGGTAATGTACTCTCACTTAAGCGTAGTGCTATAATTGTGTCGAGCTATTACAAGGAAATATAAAAAAATTATTAGTTCTACTAGCGATCTGATTTATTCGCATAGACTCAGATATACATTAATATTTAAGTGATGACATTGGTCGCCTGCTAAATTTCCCGTTTAAATAGAATTGCGAGAACATATCTATAAGTGCATGGCGAGAGCTATTTAACCGAAAGATAGTAGCTAGCCCGCTGCACTTTAGAAATTGTCCTACCACCAATGCTATAGTTTATTCAACACGTTGTATGTATTCACTGAAAGATCAAGTTTTTTTAAGAGTTCAAGCTGATGTAGATCGATACTATGTCTGTGCCCACTACAAGTATACCGTCGTTACTTCAATGCCTGTATCTCTTATAAACAGGCAGAATACTATTTAACTATAAAGAATAGTCCCCTAACTTTTACGACCTAACTTTGATTCGACGTCTGGCAGACTCGCTAGCTAATTGAAGATAAATGAGATTGATTGTAATGGACATACAACAATGGCATCTTTTCTATTGCTTTTTACACAAGCTTTTGTGCTTAGGTCCAATTTAGCAAAAGCTTTTTAAATTGGTTGGGTAAATTATAGTACTTCATCCAGTAAGTATAGTACACTGTAATAACTACATAGTCAACACCGTTTAAAATTTTCTCGGTTAGTAAGTTAAGTTTACTTATAACTTTCCAAACAAAATTATGTATTCTATAGGTTAAAAAATTATCGCCCGACTGAAATTACTAAGCATTATAATTTCAGATTTTGAGAAAATGTAGATATTATATTGCAGACGTCGTATAGAAATAATTTTTTGGATGAATATAGAAGATATATTTGTATGTATGTAAGTAAAAGATATATTTTTCTGCTTATTATTTATTTGAGACTCGATAATATCAATACAACTATTTAAGGTATTTCGAAAATTTTTCAAACTTTAACCTATGAGTGTGAAAAAGGTGAAAAAGTTAGTGAGGGAGATATTATTTCTCGGTTTATTCTTATAAATAAACAATTGATAAAATTACTTAGTTTCCGAACTATGTGAAAAACTTATAGCCTACGGAAAAGCGAAACAGCGGGTGGCAACTTAGTATTGCAGTATTGAATAGTGTGTGAACGTTTTATAAAGTGTAGCTTTTATATAGTACAAATAAAAGTACTGAAGAAGTACAAAGTTCTAGAACTTATATTTCGTGTGGAGTGAGGGTTGGCCATAAGTTCGGTTAAAGAGACCGGGCGATAATTAACGCGATTAGGTGCAGATAGCGCCGCGTTTCGACGCCCCTGCTAATTGAAATGTACGACGCTCTTTAGTGTTTATAGTTAAATTTCTAAGACTTAATTGCATTGTAACTTATCACTGTATTTTATTGAAGGTCGTTGAATGTAAGTATAATTATTTTTAATGGACATGAAGAATAGAGCTAGTAATAGTTTTGTTAGTGTTTTTGAACTGGACCATTTAGTTGTAACGACAAAATAAAAATATCACTATTTACAATAATATAACAAAATTTATTTCTTTATAGAATTTACATATAGCATTACACAATAATACAAAAAGATTTTATAACTCCTTCCTTGATAAACAATTTCTACTGGGAATAATATAACATATATATAATAAATATAAAATACTTCACTAACAAAAAATGACTTTATCTTAAAAACAGATAACATAAATAGGAATATATACAAATACAGTCAAATCTGGATAAGTGAGAGTTCAAGGGACCGTGACCTCTTTTTCTTTTAAAGAGGTTTATCACTAACCCGAGTTTCTAGCTTACAGAGTTACAGAAGGGATCTGTCTGAATGTTAAAGGTTTATAAAAATACGGCAAATATGACGTAATTATAAACAAAATACGTGTATATACGTTTCTTAATTTTGTGTATGTTTTTCAAGTTCATAAACTTTATCGAATATGGTTTGATCAATCGTCGCATATTCATAAAATTTGTTAAGCGTCTCGAATATCTAAAAACTTCTCGTTTTGTTGGAATTTCCTCGACCTCTCTATCCAATGGGTATTAAACATCAAAATATCAAATGGCTTCATTTTAACTGTCATTTCCGTCAGTACGCAAGCTCACACAGTTTTGAATTATATCGTCTTCGGTGTATTCTAAGGCAGTAGTCACGTCGTCATCAATCTGTACGAAGTCTTCAAAGGTTGGCGTTTACACATTACTAGTGGTATCGTGGGACACGAGTTTGGGTCATTCTTCATTGTTATGTGCATCTTCAAGCTCACTGTCAAGTTCAACCACATTTTGCTCGATTAGTCTTGATTAGCTGGACAGATACTGAGCCCAGCTTTCTTGAAGCAGTTTTTGACAGTTACGTCACACACTGCATACCATGCTCTTCTTGCAAATTTCATGGCCAAGAGTACATTAATCTCAGAGCAAATGTTTTCTCTATAGGTAAGCGTATGCTTTACAACTTCTCTGCAATTAACCCGTTTAAATGTATGAATGATACCTTGATTTAAAGGTTGAAGCTTACTACTGGTATGGGCAGGCATAAATATAAGTTTGACATTTTCAAGTGTTGGTAAGTACGTATAGGCAGTACAGTTGTCAATAACACGTCTATTTTCAATTTTTTTTTGGTTGTTCTTCATCATCTTGTCACCTTTTTTTAACCAATCTTTGAACAATTCTTTAGTCATCGAAGCTTTTGTATTACTCGCAATAATTAATGGGTAAAGTCTTGACGCCTTTAAAGCATCTAGGTTGCTTAGATTTCCCAATGATTTGAAGAGGGAGTTTGTCTGTACCGGTCATGTTAACAGATTGAAGAATAGTATGGCGGTTCTTGCTTTGTTTACCTGCGTGACATTTTTCGCCTTTGAAAATGAATGTTTTATCTGGCAGACATTTAAAGAACAAAGCAGTTTCATCGGCGTTATAAATATTGTTTGGATTATATACTCTTCAAAGACTCGGCAAGTCTTCAGTCCATTGATCACATACTCCCAGATTCACAGATCTTCTTTCTCCGGCTGCTCTTTTGAAAGTTATATCGTGGCGTCTTTTTAAATCCTCTAACCAGCCGTTACAACTCTGGATTCCTTATTTTGTGACGAAATGTTTGATTTTTGTTCCAGCATTGATTGGTCCGACATGGGAATGTTTTTATCGAGGGTTTGTTTAATCCATTCTAAGAAGCAATTTTCAATGTCGGGAAACTCAGAAAGTCGGCTTCTCCTGACATTTCCGTGTCCCTCAGAGCACTGAGACTTTTTGAGATTAATTCTTTTGATTTTATAATTTTATAGTAGGTGGATTCAGCTAAGCCAAACTCACTCTGTATTTGATTTCGCAATTTCTCACATTCAAAAGCATCCACAATTTTTAGTTTATTACTTAAAGACAACACATTGAGTTTTCGTTTAGACATTTTGAGTAAGTACACGAACTTTCTTCGCAACGGTTGTTTATGAACTGACGGTAACAAACTTGACAAACTAGTCGGTACACTCATTTGGCTTTTTGAATAAAATGAGATCCTCGAACTCCAATTAAAAAAATAACAGACGTACATTTGGTCATTCTAATACAATGTAAGTTCCTGAAACTATAAAAAACAATAATACATATGGTTTGAATTAAATAAGAGTCCCTCGAAATTTAAGAATGAGTCATAAATAGCAAAAGTTAAACACGTTTAACTATCGCTTATAGAGGTATGGGCAAGTATCAATTTCACTTAAAGAGGTTCACGCGTGAAAAATGACTGTCACGTATACAGGTTTTATGTTTGTCACTTATAGAGGTTTTAGGAGGGCAAATGTATGGGATCTGGTAAATACTCTCATTGATAGAGGTTTCTCGCTTACCCAGTTCCCACTTACTCAGGTTTGACTGTATTTATAGAATAAATATTAAGTACATAACAATTACTTTACTTTTAACCGTAACACTATTTTACAGAAATGTCTATTTTTAGTTCTAAGTATATAATACTAGCTTTTACCCGTGGTTTCGCTCACGTCATTACTCTCTTTGCCCCAATTAAAATAAGTTTTTGCGACTAAAAATACCTTATCACCGTCTCTAAGGTCCCATCTATCTCTTTACTAAATTCATCATAATCGATTCAGCGGTTTAGGCGTGAAAACGTAAAAAATAAACAAACAAACTTAATTTTGCATTTATATTAGTAAGGATTAACTGAGCCATTCTTGTACATCTGTTTATGTCGTATTTCTCAGAAACGGTCGAACAGATCAGGTTGAAATTTTTTTTGAAGGATTTTTTTTATAAAACCTTGAGCCTACCACCATGCCATGGTTTCATTACGATGTTTTTCCTTCGCCAAAAGTTCAGGTTCATTGGAGGGATAGGTACTGACGTCCTTTGGCGTTGCGTCCGCACACACTACCTACTGAGCCATCATCGCTGCGATGCATTTTATTTAGAATTCGCGGAATGAACAATTACTATAAAATTACTTACTTGATCAAGCTTAACTTACATGGCCAACCAAGAACATTTTATATACGTGCCATAAATACCTATGTGAATATTACACTTTAACATTGTGTATATATGCTACATACTCTAACTCGCTACTTGACAGAGCGGAGGAATGCCTCGAAGGGACTGGGACTTGGGACTGGGTTTGCTTTTAATGTGAATCGTGTTCGTGTAAACAAGCCTTTTGTTGGCTTCCTCTGCCTCTAGCCATGGTGTCATCGTAAAGGGCTTAGAACGAAAAGGTAACGACGATACGATATATCGGATTATCGAAGCGATGATAGCTTAGTGGTAGTGTGTACGACTTCGCGTCAAGGGACGTGAGTTCGAATGCAAGCACCTACAATGAGCTTGAGCTTTCGGTGAAAGAAAACATCGTGAGGAAACCATAGCATGGTGGTAGGGCTTTTTCAAATGCCCGCCTGGCTAGCTACCACCCTCAAGTTGTAAAACCTGCCGCCAAATACCAATAGGTGTATTCCGGCAGCTGCACTTGAGAGCTAGGTCCTCCACAAGTTTAGCGTGTCTACCAACTTGGGCCGTATCGACACTTAAGATCAGGTGAGATTATGGCCATAACGCAAAACCTCAAGAATAAAAAAAAAAAGTATTCGCTGAAGATCAAAAAATTACATTACTATAACATATCGTTTTGGTCATTCAACACAATTAAAATAAAAATCACCTCCTCTTAAAGGTATCGTGAAACAATGGCATAAAGCTGTACTAATGAGACAAATGTCTTCAAACTCCACCTACGGCCGACTTTGGTGTCATGAGCAAAATTTTCAATTTTGTGTATCGATTTAAATTATTTAAATATGCACTACTGTACTATACTTATTAGCAGTTACTACAATACAAGCTGTTCTTAATTTTTTTTTTATAGGTGCTATATTTTATTGCTATAATATTTTTATTATATAATTATCTAATACATCTTATACGATATTACTTTGTGTGCTTGAAGCAAAAGCATCAGGAGGAGGTAAAATAGAAAACGGTGCGTAGGTACTTAAGACCACCCGACAGAACTGGAAACTTCAGGGTAAGGTTATGAAATACATCTAAAACGTATTAGCACGGCATGTAACCATCTTTATGTCCATACTGAATGCGACTGATGCGTCATACTCAATCATGTAATTATCGACGAGCGAGTATGGCAATGATAATGATGTGATATCTTTCTAGCTACCATAGACTATCTGCCCCTTTATCTGAACGAGCGTTACATAGCCGATCGTGACGGCTCAATCTCATTCAGTAGGCACAAAATGAAGCACTCAGCGCGTTTAAAGAAGTTTCGATATATACATATCTAGTATGTTCTTTTAAATGGTGGTTATATGTTTGATACGTGTTGTTCCTAGTTATATGTACAAAATAATTTAAAGTGTAGGTATTTCTCCTTGTTATCATCTACGGTCATTTAGGTTATTTGATTTTAGATTTTTTTAACACATATTCTGTTACTATATGTTACAATTTAGTTTCGTATCAGTAACTGTTGTAGGCTTCACAGTAAATAGATATATTACCTTTAATGATATTATAATATACGATTAATCGTATGATATATTTACCATACATTCTAAGTAAAAGGGTCTCGGGTGGGGGAGCGAATCAAAAAATTGTGCCTCCAATAAAGGACATCATTAATTCTCGCCGGTCGCCAGCCGATGTCGGGGGATTGCCAGCATTACAGTAATAGCGTCTGAGAAAAAATAACGGATCAATATCCGGGAATCTTACCCTCTTGTTGTGGTATTTGTTTGTAATCAGTTTTTTTAAACGCTTTATACTTATACATGTAAGAAACTTCTTGTTATACAAAACTTATAAAATCGACACTAATGTAGTTATACACATTATCAAGGGTTAATATATACAATGTACATGTACAAAATGATACACACTTAATTCATCAAGAATAATAAATAAAATCTCTCTATATATTATGTTGAAACGCGCTTGTAAAATAGTATCAAAGAAACATTAAAAGAACTGGTAGTTCGATTTGAACATACCATTAGAAATACATTTCAATATATGGTAACGTTGTTTTAAAAAACATTTATGAAACCATTGGAAACAATTTCCCAAGTGGAACGACATCCGTTGGTAAGTATTCCTTTCAAATACTAATTATCCGACAAAAACATCCCAAGATTCTTGCGGAGTTTGTTAGGACGTTGCAAGAGCCCTCCCTAAGCAGAATTAATGATTCCCTTTATTGAAAGTTCAATTTTTTGATTAGGAGCCGGGAGGGAGTACCTACCGAGGAACACTGTTTAAACACCGGATAACAGGGCATTTATTTACATTCGGTCAATACGGATTTTTTATTTATTTTTATACTCGATTTTTTTACTAAAATTAAATGTTTGACTTCTTTTTAATATGATTTTATGTTTATTTTTAATATAAGATAATATTGTATGCGAATATTTTCAACATAACCACGTTTTGTTTTGTCTAGACTACTATCCTTTTAAATTTACCAACGCTCTTGAAATAAAATTATATCAATTAAATTACTAAAGATTACACAGTCTAGTAAGTAGAGCTAGGGAGCCGAAATAAATCTCAAAAGCTACAGCACCCGAGTTAGTAATCTGTTGGTGAGTGTATGGGTCTGTGGACCGTATAGTGACCACCCATCGACCACCCAGCCACCCGGCGACCGGAGCAAGCGGACAAGCGGCGACCGGCGAGAATCTAATTTGGTTCGGTAGCCGTCGCTCATTTGTTCAAATTACATCCCACGCCGTCCGCCCAAGATGTGCCCGAGACATGTCCTGTATCTGGAAGTGATTCGATAACGGAAAGTTGGAAACACTATTTTGGCGAAGTATTCTTCGTCTCTTACAATACAAAGCACTACAAATGCATTGAGCAGAAAATAAAGCTAACTTCTTGCATTTAAGTATAAAAAGAACAAAATACATAGATAATATTATTTCAATGACTACCTTTGTTTTGGATTGCACTCTAAATACCTAGTAACTAATAATAGTATGGTGTAAATATTTTAGTAATTAAAATAGTAATAAGAATATTTAATCAAGTTTTCGCATAACATTAAACCCGCACCTGCCTGTTGGTGTCCTTTATAGTTCGATAAGATTTTAATTATCGAACCGATTTATATTATCCTTATTTTATTTGACTAGATTTTAGTGTAATATATTTTTTTATATTATGTAATACATCATGTACATATATAGAGCAAGATAAGAGTATAAAAATGGACTATGATGATAAAAATTAATACCAGTAGGATTTTTTCCAATATTGAACCTAAATTATCAAATATTTGGTAAATTATGGAATGTTTAAAAAGTTTTAAACAAATTTTTTGTCAGCCGCAGTTATGCTTAATTTATTCATACGTGCATGCCTAGTTAATATGTATATAGAAACTCAGTTCTAATTTTTAAAAACAATTCATTTAAATATTTTGTACACGGAAAGAGCCCTCTATTACCTATATATGTTTTCGAAAATAGCAACGGCGTTCGAATCGTCCCACTACTCGAAGCCCTCCACCCTACATGGATCGAATTTGAAACTATTTAACCCTCTGGTCCTTTTGAATCCTTTCTTTGTCTTGCCATCTTTTCGGGTCCTTCGTCAATCCTACCTTTGAAGCGATACATTCTGTTTCTATATTATTAAGAGAAAAATAAAATACGTTAATTCAAGTATTTTCATTATCATAATCATTAGCTTACACGTACTCACTGTTGAATAACGATCTGCCTAAAGTGATTTGTTGATTACACTGGATTTAATATTCTGTTCTTCAATACAAAATACCTATGAATGTGAATGTCTGTTTCGGCTTTGTAGGTAAGACTCACTAATTGTTTGTATTGTGGAGTGTGCAGTCTAAAGAATAGATATTAATTTCTATAATATCTTTACATACTAAAAGTTTAATATTAATAGTATAACATTTGATTAACTACTTTGTAACATGAACTAATGAGTTTATTAAACGTTCTCCGTGTCATATGGCATAAAAAAGTAAAGATAATTATTCCATAGTATTAAACTAATTGAATGATTGAAAATAATTAACTATTTGTCGCATGTAATTTGAGCTTGTAGCGAGACAATTTAGTATTGTTAGTGTTAGATGAACGCTACTAGATGCCAGTTGGGGGCGTAAGCTCACACGGTGATTGGGTTACCTAATGAGGATTCCGCTAGACAGACGTGTATTGACCGGCTGGGCAATATTAGGCGTTAGATTGTAAATTATATTATATTAACATAAAATTTATATTTACCAATGGTTTAAGTCTGGTTAATGTTTTAATAAATTAACTAATCCAATATCTGTTTAATCGATTCTTTAATTATATACCATTAGAGCATGTATCTGTGCGATTTTTATAACCTTACTGCTGTTGTGAAACAGAAAGTCTGCCAAAAAATTTAGATCTTTCTTCTAGTTGTCAAAATTAAGTAAACATATAGGACGTAAATGCAATTTATTAATTTATTGCTAATGAAGTATTAAGAATAAATAACGATTCCTGGGTATAAGAAAAGTTTGTAATGTTTTAATAAATATTAGTGTAAACAATCTTCAATATTCTCTAACTATATCTAATTATACTATCGGTATTGTTACCTAGGTAAAATACAAACTTGATGTTAGAAAAAAAAATGAATCCTTTTGCGAGGTATTTTTATTTCAGATAAGAATGTATGAATTCAAAGTCTCTGGGAATATAAAATACAATTTTGACTATACATTTTAGCAACAGTTCTGTTAGCAACGTCTATTAAATAGGCACTTATATAAATCATTAGGAGTTTACTTAAAATAAATCTAGAAAGTGGAGAAAACAGTATACATTATAGACTGCTTATCTATAAGTGGCTCTGGCAAAGCGAACAGGAGTGTCTTAGAGTGAGGCAATTTACGCTAATTTATGTAACAGAACTCGAATATCAATATTTGGTTCATAAAATTCCGAATTATTATGTCGTAACAAGGGTAAACATTACAATTCAAAAGAATTAACTATGTCGACAATCTTTATACAACAATCTTATACTTCATTGTTCTTATATATGGTATACTATTGAAGACCGAGTTTCACAATCATATAATAGTAGAGTGATGGTACTAAATTTGACGACAAACACTCAATAAAAAACCAACGGTAACCACCGAGGGAGCTTTTGAAAATCTGCATCTACGCCTATTTACGTTATGTATGAAACAACTTGTCATACAAAATTATGTATATATAGGCAAATCATTAATTGGTATGTACAAAAAGAAAATCATTTTGAGATGTTAATTAAAATATTTATTTTAACGACTACAGTACGCCGTGTAATGCTTAGAGTTATTGACGTTTTTTTTTTTTTTTTGAATTGACATACGCTGTTAGGCGTAAGGGCTTTGACAGCTTCACCGAACTTTTTGGGGCGAGTGCTGAGGGCACTCAACTCCGAGGCAGCGAGCGCAAGGGTGCCAGAATGGCCGAACCTCGGCTTGGGATGCTGCGGAAAACAAACAATGATCGTGGGGGTACTCCCTTACAGAACCGTGTACTTAACGTGTAGGTGTGCATGGATAGTATGCGGTGTGATGATGTACTTTCAGTGATGTAGAGTGTCACTGTATCGCGCGAGCAGAGTCACTTGAGGGCTCCTATCCGGAGGATCGATCCTAGGCTCAAGCGTCTGCAGAGGGAGGCCGCGGCGGGTGTGCGGGAGCGAAATTAACCGCTCGGCCTCGGCGGCGAGGGCGGCGGTTACGCGGGCGTGTTCGCGGACACGTACGATTGGTGGAGACGGTAGGAAGAAGTGCGTTCAATCTTGTTATTTTATCGACGGGATCAGTGAAACAATTACGTGGCCGGCGCGCGAAACCTTTGGCGTGCGGATTAGCATTGTAGCTAACTGCGTGTACTATTTTGGGGTTGGGATGAACTTCGGCTTTTTCGAAGAATTGCTTTGTAAGGTCTTTGATATATGCATATATGGACGGAATATCCATATCTTTATGGAGATCTACATTACGGACGTACGGAGGGGCTTGGACGGCTATACGTATGAATTTATTTTGCAGAACTTGTAGTTTGCGAAGGGTGGTATGCGAAGCGTGAGCGAATACGGGGCAACTGTAGGTAAGTATGGGACGGATGCATACTTTGTATATTGTGAGCTTATGTCTGAGTGACATTTTGCTCTTAGAGGAGGTTAGATTGCGTAGTAGTGCCATAGCTGTGGTGGCTTTTTTCTGTATATAAGCTATATGTTTGTTAAAGGTGAGATATTTATCTAAAACTACACCAAGGTATTTAGTTTGGTTAGCCCAAGGGATATTGACACCAATAAGGTGTAATGTTCTTTTCATATTCTTCCTCGCGTGAGGATCGAACTTAATAGTCGCGCTTTTGTCTGGGTTTATTCCTATGCGCCATTTGAGGCACCAGGACCCGAACGTAGACACAGCCCTTTGGACGCGGTAGTATAAGTGAATCCTATTCCGGCCTGAGCTGAAGATGACTGTGTCGTCTGCGTAAGAGCCTACTGTGATGTCGAGAAATTCGGGGATGTCACTAACAAACAGGTTGAAGAGGCAAGGGGCTAGGATAGAACCTTGCGGGACTCCTGATCTTATTGAATATGGTGAGGATAGAGTTCCGTCCGCTTTATAGCAGAAGGTACGGTCTGATAGGTAAGCGAGGATTATGCGGACTAGTCTGTCCGGGACTTGAAAGAGATCGAGTTTAAATATGAGGCCTTCGTGCCAGACCTTATCGAAAGCTTTGGCTATGTCGAAAAATACGGCAAGCGTGCGCCTAGGACGGCGTGGCTCCGTGAAATTGGAGAGAATATGCTCCGTGAGGCGGAGCACTTGGTGGGTACACGAGTGCTTCGGTCGAAAGCCGAATTGCTCGTGTGGTAAGAGACATTTCTCTGAGACAATGGATTGAAGTCGGTTCAGAAGGAGCCGCTCGTATATTTTACCTAACGTTTTTTTTTTTTTTCGACAAGACATACGCTGTTAGCCGGAGGGGCTTTTACAGCTTGGTAGGACTTCTTGGGGCGAATGCTGAGGGCACTCAGCCCAGAGGCAGCGAGCACAAGGGTGCCGTTGTGGCTGGCCCTTGGCATGGTCTGCTGCCGGAAGAGAAAAAATATTATATAAAATAATAAGAGCTGGCCTACTGGAGTAGGCCTTTAGATATGATACTAATTTGTTAAATGTTAAAAATACTAATTGTTAAGAGAGGCAAGGAAGTCGGTGGAGTGGATTGTACTGTACTGTTTTACGTTTGATTAGTCGGAGTTGGAAGGACGTAGTCTTCGCATCAAAACGACCGTGAACTACCGTGGTCTAACTAGTATTCTGGTGCTTGTATATCTGAAATACTTAGAAATTAATTAATTGAACAGTGAAAGATCCAACCAAAAATAAAACAAAAGTGCCAAACAACTGGCAGGGCCACAGGTTTTTGGTCCCTTACAGAACCGTGTACTTAGCGTGTGGGTGAGCACGGGTGGTATGCAGTGTGATGTTGTAGGTATCTTTCTGGGAGAGATGCCTTTTTCCCGGATTTGCGGATACCTATTACCGTTGCCTTTTTCCAAGCGGCTGGAAAATGGCAGTGAATTATGGCCGCATTGAAGATACAGACCAGAAGAGCTATAAGTTTATCAGGGAGAAGTTTTAGGGCTTCGTTCCTGATTCCATCGGGACCAGGGGCTTTCCTTGGCTTAAGGCGTTTTATGATCGCGACAAGTTCGTCACTTGTGACCGGGTCTAAATTTTCAATTGGTGGGGTCTCTCTTATTGATTGAATTGTTCGATTGACCCTCCCGATGTGTCCGGGATCTATGGTATGATATTCATAGGAATTGGGAGAACACTGTTGTTCGAGAGTGGTAGCGAGATACTCTGCCTTGTCTATACTTTCGAAGGCGGGCAGATTGCCGGGGCCTCTATCCAGCGGTGGCATTGAGGACGAGTAGCTGCTCTTTTGTTTACGGACAAGATCCCAGAAGGCAAGATGAGATGGTTTAATTTCCTCTAAAAGACTGTCCCATCTTTGACCGCGGAGTTCGGAGATACGAGTTTTAACTAATCGTTGTAAGTTACGTAGCCGTACGCGATGTTCCTCCGTCGGATAAGAATCATGGGCGCGAGTCGCGGCGTTTTTTTCCGTGATCAGTCTTCGAATGTCATCAGGGAGTATGAAGCGGCGATCGTTTGCCGCCTTAACCTCTTTCGAGGTTTCGCTGATGGCATTCTGGAGGTGACCGACCAGGGGACTTACGTACTAACACGACAAACTTATTAGTACGCGCCAAATTGTTTGATCTCAGTATTGTCGTTCTGTAGTTGAAATAAGTGATGCTATAAGATGTTACTTGTGGAGTTTTATTAATAGCTTCTGCATATGTTGGTTATTTTGGAAATGTCAAGTATGCCAAATACACCTTTAAAAAGCTTAATTTCAAAATGTATCCATGGATCCATGGAGTAATTCATGGTTTAACCGTGTGAGTGCCAGGTCCATCGTTTAGCATAGAGGGAAACGCCGAGCAGATCCCGGGACTTGTGACACGTCTCAACACTCATCTTCACTATCGTACTTCTTTCCAGCGAAATTTGGTAGAAGCCTGCTAACGCAGCTTTAGAAGCAGGTTGTAATACACATCTTACAACAATCCTAGACAGACCAAGATCTTTTAAAATATTTTAAAGATATTTCGTCAGTGTATACCTTTCATAATCACTTATATCGCCTATAAATTAACCATATAACCATTTCTGTTCAGTTCATTTATTAGGTCCTGATATTTCTGTTGATATTGCGTGGTCCTTAGGTAAATTTGTTTGCCACAATACAGTATTACTCAAACAGTACTAAACATATACTTGTTCTAGAAAAAAAAAACAGTCTAGAAGTTAAAGTACCAACATTCTCTGTGATCTTCGTGACGAGCTTCGTACCTGTCCTCTGAAGAGATTGTTGCCCAAATCACAGTAGTGGGACGTTTACAGGGTATTTATGTAAATAATAATTTTTGATGAATTGTTTGTAGCTTTTCATCACTTGAATAGAAAGTTTTTTAGGTAATTAATTAAAATATAAAATTCTTGCTTAGATACATAAATGCTATAACATGAGCTAACCTCTGACAAAACCGGACGAGTCTGCCGATCCGGTCCGGATACTCTAGGTTACATGTATTTGCCCTCGGTACCGTCCACTGTTTGTTCAGTACGGCTCTCATTTAGGAAGTTAGACGTACAACGAAGCCGCTTCTGTTCCATTTGGTTAATGCTGAACAAATACATATATTTTACAACAAATCATATAACAACCTAGGTAACTAACCTTACTTATATATTACTCTTAATATTTGATTAACGACATTTTGAAGACGATATATTTTTAATTGATTTTATAATATTACTGTTTTCATATATGCATGCACATATATACTCTGAAACAGTAAACACAGAATTTATGCTAATCACGAGGAAATGCAAACGACTAGTAAAAAATATCCTAATAATAAATTATTCTTATATTAGGCATATGTATCTTTTACCTACGTAGATAAATTAAGTTTAAAAATTGTATATACTGTACGAATTGTCAGTTGTCTGCGTAGAGGTATTTATTTATATGCTGTATTTGTGTCGTACTAAGTAAGAATAATGAACACAGGTCAAAGTTGATAAATTATAACTACTATTTATTTTATTTATAAATATTATATTTTTTTACGAATTTGTTATAGATTTGTAAATATAATTAACGAATTATGACTATTATACTATAGGATTATTATTAAAACCGGAAATCAGCGATCAATTAAAGTTCCTTCCCTTTTATATTTAAATTTTTAAGTTTCTCTTATGTGAAAATATTTTAAATAGAGTAATTCTTATAAGCTGTTAGTAACTGTCACTTATACATTATCTACTGAACATATATTGGATACAAATATGAATCATTATACAAAACCTTCTAATAGTCTAATGTGTATATTTTAATATTACATACTACTATAACTATATACATACTACTGCATACTAATATACCTATTACATATTCTATTGAAATTATATTTACAATTATTGCAATTTAGTGTTCGCCCAATTGCCGACATTCAACTATAATCATCATCTACATCACTGAGATTACACCATCACACTGCATACCATTCGTGCACACTCACACGTTAAGTACACGGTTCTGTAAGGGACTACCCTCGCGGCCCTTGAGCTGCTTACCTGATAAGGTCATAGTTGGTATCACTAATTTAGTAATAAAGAACCTGTTGGTTAGTCAGGATCATGAATCTTTTTTCATTTACCGGCAGCAGCCCTAGCCGAGGTTCGGCCGTCCTGGCACCCTTGTGCCTGCTGCCTCGGGGCTGAGTGCCCTCAGCACTCGCCTCCAAAAGTTCGGTGAAGCTGTCAAAGCCCTTGGGGCTAACAGCGTACGTCAGGTCGAAAAAAAAAAATCATAATCATTATTGAAATTTAGCAAAAATCTTACAAAGGTTACTAAAAAAAATTGCATTTGTTATGTGTTAATAATTAATTAACAATGTGTTAATAAATATAGAGTAAAATAAAACAGAACTGTTTATTAACCTTTGCCTAATTAGAGGTATACTAGCTGAGTTCGCGACTTGATTCACGTGAAAATAAATAAAAAGTAATATTTTTTACACGTTTTTATTACTTTTTTCAATATAGCTTTGCTTAGCGTGATGTTAAATAGACCAAAGCTTTCGTCAATGACTGTTCTATGAAAGACAAAAATGTTTTTGAATATTCGCCTCTTAGTTTTTGAGATTAGTGCGTTCAAACAAACTTTTCCGCTTTTTAATGTATAGATAGATAATATATTATCGTAATGAAGTCTATGAAACGCCAAATTGGTGGAGCATTACATTTCGAGATCTTTATCTGAAACCTATTAAGAGTGTAACGAAGGCGTTTTACTTCCATATTTTAGGTGTGTTGCAAATCATGGTTCCTCACCCGAGGGATGGTGTTCGATCACAGTCAGCCCTGTCGCTTCGGTAGATAGATGACGCGAAGCTAGTATTGTGTATGGAATTAAACCTCATTGTTAACGTGATTGTGAATCGTTAAGGGTGTGATAAGATAAAAACACAAGATTTAATTTACGATAAGTTATATCTATTATTTTTGAATGTTTTTTTTTTTTATAAAAAGTTTATTAGTGTCTGGATAGACACTTAGGCTTAGTCCGTAAATAGTATTGTGCTTATATTTTAGATTTAATTAGGTACTGGGTTCTAGGATTGCTTCGTAGAAATCGACTTAACTTCGTCTTGATAGTTTATTTTTAGCCTTGTGCATGATGACATAAACCTGCCATAATAAAATCGGAGCGTGCTCAAAGAGCAGTTGTGAAATTATACTTGTCTCTGCCATTAAGATTCCATATATTTTAACTATATAACATATCGAATGTCCTTACTGAAAGACAACTTTTTCTCCTAAAAAGTATTTTTACCACGCACGGTTAATAAATATATGAACCTAATACTCACTTCAATAAAAGACGTAGGCATGACGTATGTGAGACGCTTTCACTCCATCTTCAATTTTCGCATAAATTCTTTTCTTTTCTAGGACCACATATTTATAATCAGATTAATCGTATTTTTCAAACAAAGAGCAAAACGCATTATTCACAATTGGTTATTAACACTTTCATACAGCAATACTTTTTATTTATTTATTCAGACAGATGAGAACAAAACAGAAGTATACAATTATTAGATTTACAAAATTATTTACGGGAATAATGTGTATCTTCTGGTGACATGTTACGCAGTTTAAGTATCAAGTAAATCGTGACAGTACACACGAGATAGTATATAGAAAAATAAAATAAAATAAATAAATAACAAAAGTGTTATTTCTAATTGAAATTAGATAGGCTAATTCTAACTAAAACTAAATGATAATAATTACGTTTTATGGGCTAGGCGGTGTTATATAATGAGTTATGTATTATTGTTAAAAAAACAACTACAACATATTTTTCTGTGAGAAAAAAGATTAATTAATGATTTCCTTTTTGTATTTGTGCTTGTTATAACGAAATATATCAATTTGTGCAAAGAACTTATTCTATCGAGTAGTAATCTTTCTAATAGAACTACGTAGGCCAGCATTTGTGCGACACACCGGTATATGAAATACTTTATGTGGTTATTAAGAAGTTATAAAAATATTAAGTCATGTTGAATGAGTCTCCTTTCTAAATTAAGGCAATGTAACTAATTACGTACCTGAGAATAGTTGTACTAGCTGTAACAAAATCATAAAAAAAAATCTGTGGATTCTTGCTAGTATCTGTATATAAATTTTATAAAAAGGGAACCAAGATACTGAACCAATATAATATATACAAATAAAAGTATTTGTGAGTGTTTAAAGTCCACAATGTTACGAGAAATAAAGCCTAGAAATTAAAAGGATATATTTGTTATGTTGGTTATATAATTATTCAGAAGTAATTTAGTATCGAGTATGATTCCCCAGTCACGGATAGAATCAACAATTTCTAGCGGTTTATTATCTATAAAATATATTGCATTTATAGGTTTCAACTTTTTAGTAAAAGTAATAACCTCGCATTTTGAATGACTTGAGATAATTTTGTTTGATTTGTAACATTCATTAACAGCATCAAGATCACTTTGTGGAAGTGTAGCATCATTTAAGTCACGAATTATTTTGAATAATTTTACATCATCAGCATATATTATCACATATTAGTGTTTCATATTTTCAGTACTGTCTTTAATGTACATAATGAATAAAAAGAGACCTAGGCTGAATACTGAATGATAGAATACTGAAATTCTTTTATCTATAGTTTCATAAGAACTGTCATGATACTATTTTTTTGTGCATAAAATAAGAAGAATGTAAACAAAAATTAAAGAACGAGGGTCTGGAGATCTGTAGTTCAGGTCATCCTAACTTTTTCAGACTCCAGACTTCACACAAATTGTAATAATACAGAAGGACCTCTCTAAGTCGAACAAAAAGGGAAACCCCAAAAAAATTCGAGTTATAGAGTTTCCGACTTATAGAGAATCGGGGTTTTGGTGTTTGAAACGAAGGGAACAAAACACTTTTTCGAGATTTGGAGGTTTTCAACTTATCGAGGTTCGACTTAACGAATTTCTACTGTATACCTTTATTTTCATTGTTTTTGCTACAGCTTATGTCAACGAACAGTTGTACTCTATTTTGTATGAATGTGAAATAAAATTATATTATTATTATAAGCAAACAGGACACCACGGCTCATGATGACGTCAGACGTTGTGTAATCAGCAAACAATACAGTGTTTTATTGGGTTTTCCATAGCTTGTCATCCTTCTTACAATCTAATAAGTAGGTATTAATCTAGTCTTAGATAGTAACATGTTAAACTTAGTGAGGAAACTGGCTGTCAAGAACAACTGATGAAACATACCTTCAGGTGGTAGCTACTACATTAACATCACAAAAATGGTAGAAAATAACTACCATCATGTTATATTTTCACCAAGATGTTATGTATTGAAAATTCGGCCTTTTATCGATTCAAACTCACGTTGCTTGACGTAGTATTTACTACTATCACCATAATTAAAATATGTATATATATTTTTGATATATGTGTAATAAGAATTTTTCGCATTGTCTATATATGTAACAACACAATAAAGCTCCCCGTTATTGTCCACGCGTCACTGAGTGGTCAAGTTTCCAAAGTCCCTTATACACCCTTTCGTAACATTTATTATTGTCTTTATTTCCGCTTTAATTTTTTATTCAAATAACAATATGAGTTACTGTAACTGAGTTTATGTTTTATTAATTACATATTCATCTTTATTTCTTCAGTTACAACGTAGGTGCTAAATAAAATCAACAAAGTTCAAAAAATCAAAAAAACAAACAAAAAACAAAAGAAACAACATTTTTCATAGCTGGTGATTTTCAACGAATGAACATTGGGCTTTGTGAGAAGTCAATTTTAAACCGATAACTATTATTGTGCTATGTTAAGAAGAAAAAATATGTATATAATGCTACGTTACGAAGAACTCTACGTACCTACTTCGTAGCTTTGTTAAGTATTAATTTACACACTTCTTCAAAAACGGCAACAGTTTTCTACGTGATTACAACCATTATATACCTACTAACACCTGTGTATCACCAGTATAACTACCACCAAGTTTAAAGTTCTCGTGTTCCAAGATTAGCCGTCAGATCGAGATCTCAGGTCAGATTGAGCGGGCGGTCAGTGGATCTACAGAGCAACTGGATTGTGACCATAATAGACATGGCGATAAACTTCTCACAGTTATTTCGCTAGTTACTCACTGTAGATACAGTACTTACCATCACATAAGGCCATAATTTTTCTGAAGTACTATTAAAAACATACATGCAACCTTAAAAACTTTATCTATTTTTTAAAATTATATAAACCAAAAATATTTTAGGTGTATACCTATTTTTTCATCAAGATATATTACGAAGATTCTAGTAAATATATGTTTCAATTATTATAGGTTGACATTCATAACCGAGTGAACAATCAAGACAGTTTCGTCGGTCGACCCGTCAGAGTTCTTGACTAATTTCACACAAGAGCGCACGTTAAGTTTCCCCCCGACTTATGGGAAAAACTTGTTCAATCAGCGTAAGTAGCGATTTTCCGACCGGAGCCCACATGCCGCCTCGTGAATTAAAATCATTACGTTTATCGGATACGGCATATAATTTCTCAGTAATTTTATAGATTAAATTTACTTATGTGAAGGGTACTAAGAAAGTTGGTAGTAAAATCAGATTAAGATTAGTCTAAAGTGAGTCATCTTGACGGAATTATCACCATGTGCATGGTACTCGCGACTGCACTGTTATTACGTAAATCGCAAAACAAAGCGATGCCAATAATTGCTAAATATTTACAACGTAATGGCAAATTTTAGTCAATTTTCCAATTAATCGCCAATAAATTTTTTTACAGTGATAACATGTAGTTTCTTCTATTGACTAATATGCACTTATTACAAGAACTAAAAGTCAGTACTAAATTTAATAACTTATACTATGCCCAGCCGTATCACTTTAAATATATTTTACCGCCTTTACTGATTTCTAGTTCGGAAGTTTCGTACCAACTTATTGAATTAAACGCTTGTCTGGCCTTCGGACGTAAATAGCAGAACTGAAAGAATGAGGATTAATATCCGTCACAATAATACGATATGACGCAAAATAAAGGAAGATATTTTGTATATAATTTCTCTTTGTATCTATTTCTGTTATTGTAATGTGAAGGAAGTACTACTGATGTATGGTTTTATATCTCGGAATATTCTCAATATTTACTGTTGTACCATTGCTTTTGACATAATAATCGTTATCTGTTGTGATGTTGTATACCTTTCTTTGAACTATGACCAGAG
This sequence comes from Actias luna, assembly GCA_039707435.1. Taxonomy (NCBI): domain Eukaryota; kingdom Metazoa; phylum Arthropoda; class Insecta; order Lepidoptera; family Saturniidae; genus Actias; species Actias luna. The sequence continues at coordinate 10,406,542 of JAZHAC010000030.1, forward strand.
AAAGATTGGTTATCTATTGCAGTTGGATATAAATTAGAAAATCTTTAAACGCGAGAAGCAAAAGAAAGCCACCGTGACGGGTTCATGCACATGGTAGGTAGGTAGTGAAAAATATATTTAAGTGTCTGTGCAAGGGGCTTTTGAGACTTACCAACAAAGAAGCACTATGAAATATATACACTAAAAATAGCATGACGAGCCTCAAGCTTCCAGAGATAAGAGGCCTAGTTTCGCACTACTTTGGGAGTTTAGCAGGGAGTAGTAAAATTTTCTTTCACCTTGCTTGACTATTGGATATACACTGGCTCATCCAGAATCGTAACAACCTATAACGCGTGCTTAATTTTATTTATCGCAACCTTAGCTATAATTAGACGACTTTGTTTTCCTCAGGTTAAAATAAAGGCTTAGGTTCCGACTGTAAATTTGAATTCTGAAATTAAGGCAGAGAGAAGTTTGTGTACAGACTATAGATTTCACCCTAAGTATGTTATTAAGGCGGTTGTTTGGACTGTTGTACGTGGTCATGAATCAGCTAGGAACAATCGTCATATCCTACCAGTGTGCCAAAAAGTTAAGATCATCAAAATTACAATTGTAGATTCTAATATCATTATATATACATTACTTTGACTACATATACAGCGTTGTGAAACGGAGCTTGATAAAGGGTGTATTGAACATAATTTCATTTTTTGCATACCTAATTCATTGTTTTTATGTAAATATAATTATATATAATGTTATGATATATTAAATCCACACTCTGTTTTCATGATAAAGAAGAAAATAAAACGACGCCCGGTATTCGGTTTAACGTCGTTTTAAACTTCGTAATTACTTTATAATTAAAATAATTATTTACGTATATATAATTTAATTTATATTACATTATTAATTGAAATAACGGTAATAGTTAATAGTTAGACCGTAATCTTTATTTATTTTTTTATCGTCTAAACTAGTTCTTTCTGTTTGTAGTCTTTATTTCCATCCATAGAAGTAGTTATTTCCTAATTCTTGATATACATATAGTATTAACCATATATTTTTTTAATTACCTCTTTTTTGTGTGTTTCTAAATTATATTTATTTTCTACGCTTCTACAATGTAATATTATTAAGATTACTGTGCTCGTTTATCCATAATTTGTTTAGCGAATAAACACAATATATAATTTTTATAGCCCCATAAAAGGGTTTTATTGAGACCATAGGTCAAAATTAATCCACCTTTTATACTGAAATTGTTGCAATAAAATTAAAGAAATAACTTATATGGGTTAGGCATGTATGTTATTGAAACACTAACTACAAATTTGCTTCTATTTGGATGTATAGATTATTTATGAATAAAAATGTTACTCTGTTATGTCTATAACTATTTATGTACCTATTAATAAAAAACTAACGAACATTTATAGTTTTTTTTTTGTATATAAATATATATAATTGATTTATCCCAAGTTTTTTATTACTAAGATAAGGTTTTACTTTCTGATTTTACTTAGACATGATTTTTTGGAGGTCCAATCAAAGTTTTATCGCCTAGTGCTTAGTCTAAAGATTACTCGCACTGGTAGAACATGATATAAAAAAGAATCTAAGTAGAAACTCACTAAGAAGTTTAAAGTAATGAGAAAACTATTCTCCTGTTCTTAAAATTATTCTAACCAATTTCAATTGGATGGGCGTTTCAGGTTCATCGAATACCTACTTAAATAATAGTATAAACAATATTGCAACATTTTACAAATTCCCACAGAGATATCGTAAATTGAATCGCATGTAACCCAAAATGCATGTTTCCGTGTGTACAAGAGTGGGCGGACAAAGGGTACACGTCGGATGTCTTAAGTGGCATCGAAGGGACCAGGGGCGTTACAGGATATTTATATTCCCAATATATTCGAGAGAACTTGCTAACTCGACGACAAGTTTCTGAAGGGCTTCCGGTTTGCGAGGAGGGATGTTTGGTTAATTCAACTGGGTTAAGCTCTCAAGTTTGATAATTGAATTTTTTTTTCTTACTAATTTTTACTACTTCAAGTCAAGGAATCTACAAACCATTGCCAGTTGTCGCTTTCACACTGATCTATTTGTAAAAGTTTGGTATTAAATGGATGTGTATGAATGTGTATATATCCTCTATACCTACCAATTATTACTGATTACTTTCCTATACGGAAGAGTCTGGCATTAGTAATATTGCAATCCATAATAGTTTAATATTCACAGTTGTTCGTCAGGTTTTGAAGTATTACGATCGCGTCATAAAAAGCCACAATACACAGTAACGGATAATTATGATAAGGAGGGTTTAAAAATAATCTCGTAAACGAAGACTTCATTATTCTACTATACAAATATCTATTATAAAGAGAACGTTTAGCAGCAGAATACAATGTTTTAAACTAAACCTAAAAAAATATCTTGAAGTTATTCTAATTGAAATACAGTCTCCAAGATGGCTAATATTGCAAAAATTGCCTCATAAATTATAGTGGTAACGATTTACTATTAGATGATATATTTATTTACTACCATTTAGAATTAAAATAAATGATATCCACTAATTACTACGTCAATAGAACGTATATTAATAAATATAGATAGGAAGAATATTTATAATTGTTTTCAAGATTTAGGAACAACATCATTTTAACGCCATAAATTTATATACTGTGTATTATCATTGAAACACAGTTTTTCTAGTAATATACTATATAACATTTTAAAGTAGGTAGGAAAATAATCTGTGGATTTTACTGCTGTCTAATTATTTAATAAACCATTGCTGAATCTGAATTCTACTTTTATAATTTAATATTAAGTGTTGTAAATATTAAAACATAAGCTTAACATTTTTATTAAACATTATCACTTTAATATTAAAAATGTTTTGGGAAATTTGCACAAAGTTCGACGAGGAAGGATATCGCAATAATCTCCACATGTGAAGGGTGCACGCGTGCGGAATGTAGAGCATGGCGTCTGCTTCAACACTGACATATTTGCCTATCACCTGTCAAGGGGTGACTGATGATATCGTTCACGGGAATTATCATAATACGTCATATTATATATAGATACATATGTATGTTAATAAAATACAATAAAAACCTATGTTATTGTGATTTTAATAAACAATAATGAATTGATATTACCTATGTGCTTACAGACACTTAAAATTTGTAGCATATTTGTAGTTCAAAGAATCTTACGAAATGATAATATGTAAGATTTTTTTGGCTCTTTAATGTATTCATTTAATATTCAGATGGATACAGCAAAGATTGCGGTCTCGATCTTTGACTGACTTTAACATTTTATGCAGTTTTACGCCTATGATATTGGAACTACAACAAAAGCAAAAACTTTAGAGAAATTTAAATCATTGTCTTACCTATTTTAAAAGGCAACGACTCTATCTGTCTGTTTGTGTACTTAGTATATTTTTTATTATTATTTAAATCATAGCTGTATTTTCAGACCAGAATTGTACTAACATGTTTGGTTTCATTACGTACAAGATATACCAAATTGTAAATCTAATAATAAATTAAGTCGGCAAAAAATCAATTAACATGTACATTTACGAACAAAATTGTACTTAAGCCGTTGTTCGAGACTGGAGCCAGGAGTATAGCTAGTTATATTATATTAGCTATGCTCGCAACTTCGTTCGCGTGGAACTAAAAATTATGTATTAATTTTTCGCCGGTTTTGTAACTTTTTCAAGCAGCTCGCTACTATTGGTGATAGTGATGTTAATGATTAATTTTAAATAGCCTTAAGCGTTTCACAATGAATATTCTATCGATTATAAAAATAATCTTTGAAATCCTACTGGTTCTACCTAACTATGATTAACGCGTTCAAACAAATAACCTTTATTATATGAAATGTATATAGATTTTACTGATACGTACTACATATATACTAATAATATTACATATTTTATTACTTTTGTGTGTTTAAATGTAAGAATTTATGTGTTTGTTATTGGAGTCATATTGTGTTTAGTTGGTATTCTGAGATTTAATATACATAATTCTATAAAATTGTATATTATTGAATCAAAGAGATCGTTATTTTTTATTATTTCGATATATATACATGTTTGTTAGATTATTTCACCAAGCAATGCAAGTTAATACCAGAAGATTAATTATAAGATAACTTATTCGTACAATTTATATGAAATATTCCAAGAAGTTTCCGTCAAGGATAACACATCAGCATTCGGATTTATAAATAATAGTACCTACAGCAATATGGAACTTCTCCGGGTATCTCGCGCCGGCAGTCGTCGGCGAAGTTTGTCCGATGCCGTCCCACGTGTCAATACCGTGATCATGCCAATATTATACTACTGTATACATATTACCTTTAAAACAAGCCGAAATATGCTTTACCGCATTAACTTACGGGGTTCGGCGATGAAAAATATAATAGGTTTTCTTTGTGTTGGTCAGAAATCTTGATTAGGTATAAAAATATCAATTAACTACCAAAAAAATATGGCAGTTATAATACACATTTATAAGCTTATACAAATTAGATCATCTAATACTCATAACTATTAATTATATGAAAATTATTAATGAATGTGTTGATTTCATTATGTTAAAAACCTATTATTTTTCCTGAATAACGAATAACAATAATAAATAACTATAAGAACGGTTATTTTGTTAATGACTAATATTTATATAATAATGAGTTTTTTTTGAAATGTCGCACAAAAACTATGATCAGTTTGTTTCGTATTTATCTTTTTTTTAGTGTTCAATATATGCCAATGAGACACTAACCTTCCAATACGGCTACATTAATATAATGAAATATATATGCTTAAGTCGAGACTGGTAGCATATCAAACAAAGTGTAGGCGTACTTCTTAAATACAAGTAAATAGATACATACTAATGTTGCTTACAAAAGTGCTTATTTTGAGATTTGAAAATAAGTTTTTCGAAACGGCATTAGTGATGTATTTGATGTAATAACAAATAAAAAGCTTAATCATTGTACCTTTTTGTTTCTAATTTTATGATAGACACTAGTCATGAATATATGCATTTTATTGTTTTAATATGTACATTTTTCTCTTACCAGAAAGCGGCTTTGTAATTTTGAATACAGGTGTTTTTATAATAATATTTTTTAATCATAAAAAAATGTTAAAAATGCAAATAAGAAATAACATTGAAATAAACACACAAGGAAACGCTGAATCAGCGAGTTCATAATAAACACTTTATTTTTTTAGTATACCTATTATATTATTCCATTTTGCGAATCGTCTAAATACCTATAAGTTGTTTATTGTAATGACAATAATTCTGTCGGTATGTCATAACAATGATAATGGCATTGATGAGGCATCCTCTGCTTACAATCCGTCGGGAGGCGCGTGCCTCGCGCGTTTCACAAGTGACGGTGTGCCAGGTATTCTAGATATGCACCGACTGACGCCGGCGGTGATTGAGGAATGCACAAGACTGTTCTATCTGCACACGATACTACAGAAAATATTTATAGCAAATTCGTAGTATTACCTAAAGAGCCAACTAGATGTACGGACGCCGCGTCAATGGAGGTGAGTTCAAGTCTATCTGAAAACTTGAGTTTTCAGTAAACGAAAATATTGTGATTAAGCCATAGAATTATGGTGGGGCTTTTTTCAATGCAGGCGGGCTAGCAACCACCCTCAAGTTGAAAATCTACCGCCAAATACCAATAGGTGTGTTCCAACAGTTGCATTTGAGAGCCAGTCCCTCCACTAAGCTTAGCATGTCCGTGATCTTGGGCCACATCATTACTTAATATCTGGTGAGATTGTGTCCATAACTAATAAAAGTTACATAATACTTTTGAATACATACTTGTCCATTCGACAATATGTTTTCTGTTTCGTAAGAATCGATTCGCCTCATTGTTTATTATGCGAATGGTAAATGACTGGAACTCATTTCTGTCAATTGTCTTCTCGTTGACTTATAATTTGGGCGTTTTCAAGAATAGAGTAGAATAGGCACTCTTACGACGGTCTAATCTTTGCTTACCACCAGATGAGATCGAGATTAAACGCGTACTCTTAACACATAAAAAAATGCTTACTTAAATTCAATTTAAATTGTATACATGGTTTATGAATCCGTTCACATGAAAATGTTGATAGACAATGCATCCTGCGATGTTCCAAATTAATAATGGAAAGGTAGAGTGAGCCTTAAAAGCCCATTCGAGTTGCATTTGCGACCGGCCGCTGCCGTCGCCGAGAATGTACTATCTGTGCCACAGTATACGGATAAGCTTTGTTTAAACTTTATTCATCTTCATTTATAAAATACACGAAAATATGTTCAAAATGTAAATGAAACAATATTTTAACACAAGTTAACCGTAATTTAAAAAATACTTCTTAAAATATACTTACATGTTCTTTCTTTTAAAGCCGTCCATGGGGTTATAGGATTCTATCTCCATTTCCTTGTCATTGTGTTACGACACTTTTATTGATGTGCAATAACAATATTTCGTTTACATTATGTTAACAAGTTTTTTTACGGTAATCTTAAGCATATGGAATAGCTTTAAAATTTAATGGTAAAAAGTAGCTTTGTCATTATTATTTGTTCAAAGATATCTTGTTCTTGATTTTTCACTGTCTTCATTGGCATTAATTACAAAAAAAAAATCAGAAATCCTTTTACACATTAAATGTTTATTTTTCTAACCAAATATTTATCGGTTCTGATGTAGTACATCAAGAAACTATATTGCACTTCTTTTTTGTGTCTATAATTTTGTATTATGTTCATAATTATTTATATATATAAAATGTAATGTGATAAAAGTAAACTTAAAACCTGCCTAAGTAACACCTATGACAAAAAAGTTTCAAAAAATATATTTGTTTGTTTTTCGATTTATAAGCGCAATAGCTGACCAACAGACAAAGTAACGTAAACGTTTACTATAGGCATGAAACATATGATATGACATAAAAATATGTAAATCTCTTCAATGGTTTTTACGTTACAGGCACACTAATAGACTGGTAGACAGAAAAAGAGAAAACGATGTCTTTCAAAATATATATTCCTAGCTGTGCTCGCGACTTCGTTCGTGTGGAACTAAAGCTTACGTAGTATTTTTTGTTCGTTTCTGTAGCTTTTTAGAATACAGTTTTGCTCCTATTGGTGGTAGCGTGGTAGTAAGCCTTTCTTAAATATTAATCTATCAAATATTGGTAGGCCCAAGATTAACGCGTTCAAACAGACATGCATTTTCGCATTATAATATAGATAGGTATGTGTACACTTTTCATTCTATTTAAACAGTACCTAATTCTTATACTTCGCTAATATATTATGTGTTCATAGTATTGAACATTCTTAGGTGTAAGATTAAGTTCATGTGAGTGTATAATGTAGATGGATAGTGCACGACGTGATGGTTTGAATTAATAATTAAAGGCTATAGTAGACTTAAGAGCTCATCCGGGGCACATTGACTCGAGCACTGAGCTAAGAGCGTATCTTATTTAGAACCTAGTGTATTTATTAACTTCGTAAATGCAGTTTTGTGAAGAATATTTGAATCAATTTAGGATTTAGAATCGTAAGAAAAAATTTATTTGTGGTCGATATTTGGGCGAAAAATTGTAGGGCATTTTAGGTAGTGATATGTAAACGATGATAATTTAAAAAAAAATTTAGTATTTATATAAAAATGCATTAAAGTACGGTAAATGTCTTAGTAAATTCTCATTGCAACGAATTATGGTAAATACATTAATCTTCACCATAAATCTGTATTCAATTTTAGGGTTTATACTTTTTCAATATCAATTTACACTGAGTAATATTTAAAACTATTTGTGGAGATAATAGTCTATCAATTATTTTCTCTATCTAAATGTTTTATATACTTACTTTCTGAAGTGAAACAAGAATAAATAAATGTATATACTTTTTAGGAGGCTTTATAAGATTCTATTGAAAATTCTTTAGAAAATCTTTCACGTTCTCGTTGATCCTCTAAGAACTTAGCGAAAGAAATCTAAGTCCATTCTAAAGCTATGCAAATGTACAAAGATCTTGAGGGTAGGCGAGAGGTATCTCAGGGTTAAGGGTGGGTATGGCGAGGGAGTGTACCGGACAGGGGGCACGTAGAAAACAAAATACCGTCGCTTTGTACCGAACGGTAATCCTTTAATAGCAATCGAGCTTACACTACATACGCTATCATACTAAGCATACGTATGGTAACTAACGTTTTGATTGAAAACAAGTTAGAAGTATATATATTTAGAATTTGTATACATTATATATTTATTTGAATTATTTATCCGTTATTATATATATAGATAACACGGAGTTACAAATGTCAAATAGATATCGTAAGATTATTCATATATTTCTATAGCAAGGTAATTTGTATTAGATATATCTAGAGCCCAATACAATTTTTATTTTGATTCTTTGTTTCATTGTCCTTTTAAAAGTACACAAATTACTCTAAACCTACAGGTCACTTTATGATGAAATTTTATACGGCTATAAGTAATATTATCGATTAATATATAGTTAGGTATGTTACTTTTATGCCATGAAACAAAAGGAGTTTACCGGGATAGGGGATAAAGTTAAAATTGTGTATTAAATGAACGCTTTGACCGATTGTGATGTTATTTCTTGTTTTCTGTACTCGACATTTTAATCTAAAACTTCGGGTGTATATTGGTATTATTTTTGGTAAAACTAGTAACCATTAAGCGATAACCTATATGCGCACTCCATAATAACTACGAGATATTGAAGTAATGGTAATATATAATAGGATAAACTGAAACAGAGTAAATGTATTAGATTTACCATCATATGTATGAAAGTACAGAAACTATAACATCAGATCAATATAATATCTACGATTACAATATAGCTTTCATATAACACAATATTACGACTATTTTTATCTAAAATAAAACTTTTTTTAAATAATTTTTAGATTTAGCGTTATGCCCATAATCTCAGCTGACGTTAAGTGATGATACTGCTCAATATGGTAAACATACTAAACCTTTGCAGGAATTATTTGTGTTGAAATGATTTGATTGAAATATTATGATGGTTTAAGATTTTAAAACTTTAGGTTTTCCTATACTATGCCAATAATATCCTAACAACTTACCAGCATCTAAAAACAGACTAGAGTTAATCCCTGCCGGAGTAACACAACCGAGCTGTAAATAAATTTGAAAACGACTACTGTAACTGTTTGAAAATTGTTTTTTTTTATAATTCTTAATTACTATTACCAACGTTTACTTTGTACGTTAGCAAATACGGCTGGGAAGTGGCCGTATAAATATATAAATACCTACGTTACGAAAAATCGGAACCTCGAATTTCCAAAGTCTAAAGTGTTTTTCCCTGTCCGGCAAAGGATCGGGTTACTTTTTCTCGAGTATATTAAGACGGGATCAGTTAGGCCCAGAGGCGTACGCGGGGTAGGGCACGTATGATTTATGCTTTCCGTTCACACGGACATAAAAAAAAATTGTCACAGAAGGTTTTGATATTGAATTAAATAAATTATAATGATTATACCAAATTGTACTATTATTTATTTTTTTATTGTTTAAGTTTAGCGTTATGGTCATAATCTTACCTGATCTTAAGTGACGATACGGCCCAAGTTGGTAGGCACTCTAAACCTGTGGAAGACTTGACTCTCAAGTGTAGCTGCCGAAACATATCTATTGGTATTTGGCGGCAGGTTTTCAACTTGAAGGTGGTAGCTAACCAGGCGGGCATTAGAAAAATCCCCATCACCATGCTATGGTTTCGTCACGATACTTTCCTTCGCCGAAAGCTCATGCTCATTGCAGGTGGTTGGATTCGAACTCACGTCCCTTGACAAGAAGTCGCACACACTACCACTGAGCTATCATCGCTTCACGCTACTGAGTGAAGGCTTTTTCCAAGGTAAGACATGGCGTATGGTTTTTGTTTTAATGTTAGCTCGGCAAAGTGACTGCACTGTACCTGATATTAAGTACAGTACAGTCCAAAAACAGCAGCTACTATCGAGATAACGACAATCTATCGCCAATCGCTACTCTCATGCTGGCTTGCGTAAATTCTTTTTTATGTTTCGCTTGAAGGACCTGATGTTATGTGAGGAAGGGAATACATGGGCTGAGAGACTGTTTCACAACTTCACGGTACGGCAAAACTACGACTTATGAAACTTTTTGGTTCGAGTCGTAATGGAGGTTGCCGTGAAGCTGTGACTCCGAAGTCTACCGCTTGTAGTTCTATTGTAGAAAGGAGAAGAGGAGATGAGATTTATTAAAACTCGTCAGACCACTCACCGTGATACATATGATAAAATATGGCCTGAGAAGCAATGTCTTTACGCAACTGAAGCGGCTCGATGTGCTTGATAACGTCTGCATCTTGCTCACTATGTATTAGCGAATTAAGTAACAATAAATTCAGCTTTTCGCATTAATATAATAAATACAATATAATAAACAATATTTCCTTTAGCATTATTCGGTATAATCTAATACAAATTGAAAAAAAGAAATATATGTGAATTAGAAAATATCTTTGTTACGTGCCGGGGCTTAAATTTGAGGATATCCTCACTCAAACGTCACGAGTTAGTAAGATTAGTGGCGTCCATCGAAACATGTAGATTTGTTAGAAAACACCGGCAGTACATCGACATCATCACAAATACCGAATGGATCTACCGTAACTACTTTACTTATAGATATAAATACCAAAAAAGTAAGTAAATGCGCAAATATTAAATTACCTTTAAACCTTGATAAATCGTTGATAGTGTGTTACTTAAAAATTTTGCCGAGTTTGGTTGAAAGTTTAGCATCTAATCATCGTATCATATGATAACAATAAGTGACTAGAATAAAACATCCAGTCTTGCACGAGTATTCTAGAGAAATTCGTCATAGCATTGCTTCTTATTTAAAACGTTACCATATATTAATTAAAATATGTAGCATTCATTTTGTACCTGCTTTTAATATCACTTGGTTGTGTTATAGGGTGGACGGTCTCGCACGCTATCCGTCTTCGGACAATATACCTAGTTGACAGTGCGATACGTGTTGTAATGAAAAAGGTTAATCTTTACAATTTATCGGTATATATAATATATTTACTTTATTAAATATTATACCTATAACATAGTATTAAATGAGTTAATACGTGCATATAAGTACTATATGTATGTTATTAAATACTTGGAAACTCATATTACGATTTAGATACAACTTCGTATTTGTATTTACTTTCCAAAGTAAATTATATACTAGTGTTTAATTATACTGTTTACTAGCTTTTACCCGCGGCTTTTCTCACGTTAATATTAATTTTGTCAAACAATTCTGATTCTCGTACTCCGTACTTTTAAATTAATTATATTATTTTGTCTGGTATAAGAACGTCTATGCGCGTAGTCATTTATAGGCAGGCCGCTCACTATTTTGGCGATAATGGTTTACACATAAGTTATATTTAAAAAAGACTATTTAAGATAGACATTCCCATTATACATTATACATGTGTAACTCTAATAGTTTTTGCAGCGCATGCTAGAATAACTCGCAGGTGGCAGAATTTTTTCCTACTTACTTGACACTTATCGTTATATTTTGGACAATTCAGACAATATCTTTATAAAGTATAGCCTATGTATTATTCTGATGCATAAGCTATATTATTGTAATGTTTCATTAAAATCCATTCAGTAGTTTATGTGTGAAAGAGTAACAAACATCCATATATCCATACATTCATACTTACAAACTTTCTCGATTACTTACATCCACCTAAATATGCTCTCATTTGATCTGCGACATAGAAAGAATTAAGGAGTAAACCTGAATTAAACCTAAATTTAAGTCCTTCTACTAATTTAACTTATTAGTAATACTGCTGTTGTTTTTTGTTCTTATACTGTACGTGGGCTTAACTGTATTGTTATTAATGCTCACATGAATGGACCACTATAAATCTATTCCTTAATTAATATGCCTTAATTAAAAAATATTATATGGCAGCTGCTTTTGTGTTTGAGTAGGATAATATATTACTTTGTGAAGTAAGATTTGATATACACTAAATAACATTCTTTAATTCTAATCCAAAAATAAATTGGCGATAAATTTGTCATTATTACAATGTAATATATTTTTAAATAAATTATCTCAACATTAAACTTAGATAAGATTTCGATTATTATATAAGTCCATATTTATTTATCACTATCGCATCAGTATATGTTAAATAAAAACTAAGGTTCTTAAATATATATGTATATATATATATATTTCTTCAACAGAAAACAGAAACATTAAGTAGTGAAATTTCCACGTAATCGTATAACGGACCCCTCGTCTCATCAAAGTTGAGTTACAACCAAAAAGACGTTTTGTATAGAACTTCCCTTATTAAAGTCAACAAACTTGAAGCTACTTTTCATATCAGCCCTACTAATTAATCAGCAACCCGGAATCGAACAACAAAGTATTAAATTACGACTCAAGACTGAAATATACTAATAGCTTTAATTAATAGAAAACTTTCATGAACAGTTATACATCGTTTCGGATATGTTTTAATATTCCTTGAAAGCCTGTAATATAATCAATACACATAATAAAACTGTAAATGAGACCAATATGTACAGTTCAATTTTTTTCATGTTTTTATTAATTCACTTCCATGTATGACTGTCCGGGTGGAATTTTGTAATTGATTTTAAGCTAACTTCCTAAGTAGTTCTAAAGGAGCTAGATACCTGAAATTTGGACCATAGCTTAGAACTGGATGACAGCTCATGAATACGTGAAAAAAGAAGACGAAAAATGAAAAGGAGGAGATAAAGATATGACAGATGAATGTATTATAATACTGACAGACATGAACAGAATATACCTATCAACATTTTATTTACAAACGTCTATAACGCATAAAATAATAATAAAATAAAACATGAGGCACATGAAATACATAACTATAAATATGCACCCATGTTTGTCGTTTCCAATATTTTATTTTCGTCCGTTATAAAATAGTGGTACATATTTTTTTATTTATTTTTAGTGGACTTAGCCTACCAGTACCAGTGAATTAGTATTAGTATTTGTATTTGTTATAGATATAGGCGCGAAATATTTTATATTATATTTTGTCTGTTTGTCTGTCCCCTTGTACGCGTTTTAATCGCGTATCTACAAACTAAAGGAAGTAAGTCAGTCGAGCTTATCACCATATATTTGCTACGTTATAAGTATAAATTGCTGGGTATACATTGCTCATCGCGGAACGTAGCACGCCTAAACCTGCCGCTATGTACGGTGACAAACCTACTGTATGGTTCGCGCAGTTACATATGATGTACATTTTCATTTTATATTTATTGGTATTCGCGCACATTTACCTACTGAATAGAGTTATAATTATTAAACTATTGACGTACTATGACATCACAGTGACATTGCAATAGAGATTATAATGAGGAAAACTGAACATCTTGAGAAATGTCTTTTAAGTAAGTATGTATGTAATAAAGTAATTAGCAAGTATTATGTTATAATAAAATAGTAAGTAATGTATGAATGTGAATGTTAAGTATGAAAATGGATGGACGTAGGCAAAGCGGAAGGCCGAAGAAGATATGGGTGGACTGTGTGAGAAATTATATGTGTATAAAAAGAATGAATACTAAAATGACAGCTGATAGAGTGGAACAAGAAAACATGTTGTGCAGACTTTACCTAGGTGAGATAAGGGCTAGGAAAAAGAAGACAAAGTACTGTGTAGAAAAAAACAAACTGATAGATTTTTCGGTAGGTACTTGAAATAGCTAACATGCTGTAAGCTAGTGTAGTGATATATCTTATAAGTCGCTTTGTTTATCACCTAGAAACTATACTTTAACATTACTAAATAGAATACACTATTAAATAGAAAATTATTATATTGGTTATCTCACGACAAAATTATAAACAAACAAAGTAATTTATATGAGGATGTAATATATATATTGTAAAAAAGAAAATAAATAACAAGTATGTCAAGTTATCGCTCGAACATCACCTCCCTTAGGATCAGAAGTAGCTTCACCTCATGTAGTGAGTTCATAAATCTCAGGGGTGGACAAAGAAATGATAAATACCCACGCGTGCGTATGAGTTATGTGAGCCGGATGATTTAGTGCGCGGCGACCCCTCGCGGCCCTGCCTGCCTTGGCTTCAGACGTCACATCTAGCACTAAAGTTATTTGTTAGTTCCTAATATTTTTATTATATTCTACACTCGACAACTATACTTAGAGATTTACGGTATAGAGATTTTTTTTGGTTTTTATTTCTAGTACAGATATCTATTTATTTGTACAACCTACTGGGATAATGCGTTTCACCTCGAGTTTGATAAAAAAAAACTCTTATCAGTTATTTTTTTTAACTATTAATAGCTAAATTTGTAGTGTGTATGGATGTCTTGTCGATGGACGTAAGTTCGAATCCCTGCAATGCGCTTGACCTTTCGGTGAAAAAAACATTGCGATGTAGCCATAGTATGGTGGTAGGTAGGTTCAATACTTTCTACTGCCCGCTTGACTAGTTAACAACCTCAAGTTTGAGAATCTATCTTCAAATATATATTAGTGTATTCCGACAGCAGCACTTGTACGCCATTCCCCTCCAGTGAGTTTAGCGTGTCCGCTATCTTGGACTATATCGTCAGTCAACATAGGTGAAATTTCGACCTAATGTTATCGGTACCTATAAAGTATTTAAAAAAACCATCAAATATAACAATTAACCCATATCCATTCCACTGATTCCGAGTAAAGATTTAGTTATATAATATATACAAGAATTGTACATAAAATAGTGTATGATAAATTAACTATTAATATATTTATTTTCAAGTCCTATTTCTTGGTCTAAAATGCAAAATACAAACTTTGTTTTGCACTATTGTTAGTATAAATGGTGTGAATACTGAGATAACGAGACTTACAGAGAAAACCTTATTGTGTTATTTAACTGGGATAGACTCAAGAAGAACATTTTTTTTTGTTTATAGGTAATCCTAAAGTGTTATGGATACAATCTTACCTGATGGTAGGTGACATTGTGGCCTAAGATGGTGAACAAGCTAAATATGTGGAGGGACTGGCTCACTAATGTAACTGCCGGAACACACTTATAGGTATTTGGCGGCAAAGGCTTGTATTTAAAGATAATACTGTTTAGGACACGACACTTGCTACCGAATAGATCGCAACCACCACACACTGTGTGTCGCCTGACACGTATATTAGGATGCTTATGTGTATCGTGTTCTATGATTAGCTAAGAGTATATACATTACTCAAGCGTTCAAAATCCGAATGAATCGCAACCAGCATATAGATATATGATAATAACGTCAACACAGTGATTTTCAATTCGTTGCCGTTATGGATCAGCAGAGTATATCCAATTACTTGTTGTTTTAAGACAGTACGTACCGTGTTTTCCTTGGGGCACAGTTTCGTTATTTCATTGTCTAGATTTGAAAAGAAATACTTGTGATTACGCTTCAATAGTATCTGTAAGTAAAGAAACCTCAAATTAATATCAATTAAGGTTTACTTGATCCAAACCATGTAGAAGTAAAACCAAATAGTTGTTCTACTTAACAAGGATCATGCAAAAAATCTTCAGCAATCCTTTATCATGTAAGTCGTACCTCGCGGCCAGAGGCGACAATAAATCAACTCTCGAGGAAATTGCCGTCGACGCAGCTGAGGGGGAAGAGGGGGTTGCCAGGGCGTTTTCCCAGAGGGGAGGCGATTTAATTAAATCTTGCATCGAACTCCTGAGGCCTGCCGCCGCCGGCCTAACGAACGACCATTGTATTTAAATAATGTGTACGCTGACTTTTTGTGATATCGAATCACGGATGAACGGTTCCAATAGCGTCTGAATTAGGTTGGGTTTTTGTGAACGCGAATTACGAATGTGAATTATGTGTTTGTTGGGCCATGTTTGGTCGGTTATAACTTTATTGATAGGTTTCTGGCCGACGATTTGAGCAGTTTGGTTAAAATAAATCTGTTTCTCTTATAAACCCCTTTACGTAGAATCAAGAAAATGAAGCGCCTGCTTTTGATTTACTTTTTAATGGATTACCTATATTTATACGTACCTATAGCATAAACAGAAATATTTTTTGAACGCCTTTCATCTTCAATATTACTAAACTTTTGTATTATATTATACAAACAGTTTACCTAATCCCTTCCTTGAAAATAATTTTCATGTTACCAACATATACTCATATTAATAATAAACTCAGTGTGAGAATTCTTGTTGTCAGACTGTTTTGAGTGACTATTTCTTTTGGATATGCATGTTGTGATTTTAGAAGTAGATATAGGACTCTCTAATAAAGAATCGCATTATGGAGGTAATGTATTTATACTTTTACAATATAATTGCAAACAACGGCCACAAAGTAACACCCAGACTCAGGACAATTATTTGTGGATCACACAAATTTAGCCAGACCTACTTTTAATATTTATTGTGTCACCATTACACTAACAGCTACCTCGAAGCATTTGTTGCACCTACTTTTTTTACCTAAAAATAAATTCTTATTATGGCAATATAAGTGTAACAATAAGGTGTAAATCAATACTAATATTATAACATGGAAGAGTTTTTTGTTTCTTTGAAAGCGCTAATCATAAGAACTTCCGATCAGAATTCAAGAATTTTTCGTGTATTTGAAAGCTTTATTGAAAAAAGTTACAACAATGGGCAAAAATTATTAAGTAATTATTAGTTCCAACAATATTTAAACTAAAAAAAAGAGATTATTGCAATAGACTATAAGAATTATATGGTGAAGCAATTACTGCTCAAGAGTAGCGTGTGCAGGCACCGCGTAAATGGATGTGAGTTTCAAGAAGCCTGAGCTTACGGTGAAGGAAAATATCATGATGATAAACCATAGCCTATTTTTAATGCCTTTCCAGCTAATTGCCTATAATATCCTGCTGTTGCACCCGAGAGTAAGTCCTTTCACTAGGATTAGCGCGTCCACCTTCTTGGAGTACATCATCAGGTAACATCAAGTAAGATTGTGGTTCAACTTTATTAAACTTATAAAGTGTAAAAAAGACTGAGATAGCATTGGTAATTTGAAATTTATTTAACCAATTCTTCATCATTACTAATAAGATTCTACTTCATACGTAGGCACCTATTACCCCTTTATCTGTCGCGTTTAATGCACGGCTAACGGAGGTAAATTTTATAACCGCGCTTAGTACTTACTCTCCTCAATTGCCCATATTTCATTTGGAGGGTACTAAATAAGGCTTTATTACGTAAATAATATCCCCTAAAATATTCCTCCTAATTAATATAAGGGTTTGCCCTTTGTAGGGGTGGTCTTGAATTGTAGCGCCTTGGACATATTTTCGTTTAAACATTTTTATTTATAGGTATTCAAGGTTTAGATCGGTTGTATAAAAATTTAGGTTTTATGTCTACTTATTTAATATTCAAATTTCTTTGTTTGCAATTGTTTTTGTTTTAGGACTTTTTCACAATGTCATAGCTCAAGATAGTTATATGATTAGCCAAGTGAAAGGATGTGATTCTTGAGTGTAGATGGTAGCCAGCCAGTTGAGTTTTAAGAATTTAGTTACAAGTTCCGAACTATCACATTGATGCTATATATTTACTGAAAGCTCAGGCTTATTGCCGTTTTCTATTGTTGTATCGATATCAGGTATTCTTGAATGTCTGAATATTTTAATATTCGTCATGGGTTGCGATAATATCTAAATACTATACTAATAAGTATGTTATACTAACCTTTTTTAAATTTAAATGTGGTAGTGGTTTAAGTAAAAATTAAAGATCCCTAATAAAATCAGTTATACTTATAATAATAATAATATAAAAGATAGTTCAATATTTAAATACAAATTATCTGTAACTTAGAATTCGTACATGTAAATAAATTAAATAAATGAGTAACAGAGATAGTAATCTCATTTGATAACATTTATTTTTATAGTTGTTGATTTAGCGTTATAGCCATAATCTCACATGATCTTAAGTAACGATACGGCCCAAGTTGATAGACACGCTAAACTTGTTGAGGAACTGGCTCTCAAGTGCAACTGCCGAAACACACCTATTGGTATTTGGCGGCAGATTTTCAACTTGAGGGTGGTTGCTAGCCAGGTGGGCATCAGAAAAAGCTATACCGCCATGCTATGGTTTTCTCACGATGTTTTCCTTCACTTCCTTCCTTCCTTCCTTCACTTTTCTACAGGTAAAACAATACTTTGAATTAATTTCTACCCAACCTAACTATAATACCTCTATGAGTAGCAAAATTTTTTTTATTTCCAACTAAATAAAGGCATGGTCATATGCTAGTATTGGGTATTTATCTAACTGTTCAAAGAACATTGTAAACATACATAAAAAAAATTTAATATGTTTAACAACGTTCAATATTTTATGTTGTCGTTAGTTGTTTGAGTCGAAAGCGCCATATAACGAACCGTATAAGTTGGCATGTTTCTAACATATTGATGTGGTCAACGGTAGCCCTGATCACTACTGAATTTCCATACTGTTGAAGAGTTAGACCGAAATGAGCTTTCGTTCCGTATTCATTATTCAACATTGTTTGTCGTTCGCCGCGTCCACCATCGTCGGCCCTGTAACGCGAATCCAATTACGTTGTCTAGATATTTGGGGGACAACCTACGAACACGGTCATTTCAGTTCAAACTAAGTATAGCTAGTAATATACCATGAAACAACTAATAATCATACATGTATTTATATCGCCAAAGTATATTATGAGATTAAGTCAAACGCACGGATAGGTACTCTTTAGTAATTATTCGGAATATATTCCGTTTAAAAAATCTATAATATCAGTTTTCGATTTTTATCTTGAAAATTTTATGATTTCAATTATATCTACCATAGTGTATTATTATTGGGATTCTACCACGGAGGTTCGTACATACAATTAGGTGCTATATTAAAATTCTTAACAAGGCATAATTTCCCTAAATATTAGTAACATAATGTATGATATCAGTAGTTTATGAGATTGTTTGCATAATTTAGGAGCTGTTTTTCAAAGCAAGGTTTTTCAGGTGTTCAAACGCCATTGAGCCGCTGCGGCTTCAGACGCGCCACTTAATGAAATAGAAATTGGCGACCTCTCGAAGACAAACTCCTAACCCGCGCCCGTCCCACTCCCTCGAGGGGGAATCGCCTGCTCAAGTGCCGCAAGAGAGGGACAAAATATATTTATACAAAGTCAAAGACGGCCCCTGAGTGGGACAGCTGTACTCATTATGACTATAATGCGGTCGCGGTTGTGTCCGTGTATCGGTATACGGTGGTTTACGAGTGTGCGTGACGCCTTTCTACTACCTTAGAATCAATATTTCATCTTTCAGATGAAAGGCTGACGATGTCCGGTTTGCGGCCGACCTTATATTTTAACATTTAATAGCTACAATTAAAGCTGCCCTCTATATTTGAATATAATATCAGATGAACATTTCTAGAAATGTATGAAGGAACAGTAAAGGGATAATCGTGTTCGAATTCGTAATTCGAAAAAAGAACATCAGGGTAACGACGATCGATGGCTTGAACGTATAACGTCTCGATTTGTGGTTGGTTTGCGGTTTCGTAGGCGTGGCTTGTGGTTATATTTACGATCTGCTATTGGTCGATCACCTGACCTTTGCGGTTAGCGGTGCGGTTTCTAAGATTTTCACCCGTGGAAAAATAAACATAGGAAAATGTATCATCGACTAAGCTCTGATTGGCTGCGGGTGATTCTGCGGTTAACCGCAAAACGCTATTCGTTACGATCGTAATGGGATGTTATTGTAGGGTATAAATATTAGCTCTTCTATTGGTTACGTTTATCACAATCTGACCAAACAAATCTACCCACGATAATAATATTATACTAGTGATTATAAAATACCTTTTAAATGCTACATCTCATTTGTTTTATATTATTGATAATAAGCAAGAAGTAAACATATAGTTTTTGAATGAAATAGGTTTATAAGTTTCTTCGATACATTAACATATTTATGGAGAGGCATGAAAAATGTTTGTGCTAACGTATACAGAGTTTTAAGTTAAATACATTTCAGTCAATAGTCATATTTTTTTCTCATATTGATATTCTGTGTAGGTCCATATTAAGGATTATAAAAAAATAAATTAAATATAAATGCGCCCTCTCACGGTACGGCGACGAACGAAATTGTAACTATTTTTACAAAACTGCTTGAAGTGCGAACCTTTTTGCTCTTTCTTCGCGTTCTTAAGAAAGGAAATACCATCTAAGAAAGTTCCCCTACACACCAACAGTGCTCACACATTCATAAGCTAAGGAAGGGTGACCTTTGCGCATGTCAAAACGTAACAAGTGACAGAGTAAGTCTGAATTTGTAAGGCTTTTTCAATTCTGTGTACTCTGCTCAATATTGTCCAGAAACAGAAGAGCGTATGTTAGTTACAATTAACTGACTCTTCAGACGGTTAAAATGTGTTGCAAGCATTTCATTCCATGTTTAAAAAGGAGAGTTTAATTACAGCTTCGTTGTAAAATGAATCGACACAAGTGGAGTTAAAGTTGACTTTTGAATGGTCGTTCGTGTTAATGTTATGTGAATATTTTCAAGAGTATTTTTGGTAACTTTTCTACTGTGATGTGTGAGTGAGTTTGCGTATAAGAGGATAAAAAGTGTGTGCGCCAGGGGCGCTAGTGAGCGCTTAGTTTCAAAATTTTATAGAGATGGCAGTAGCGGTTAGTTTTTTTTATGTGTTATAATGAAAATTTAAAAAATATCTGGCAATTATATTTAAGTTCTATAATTTTTTTTTGAGTTCTTTATATTTTTGAACGTCATTAGCGACCGTCAGGTTACGAAATTTTACAAATATTTGTAATTTTAACTTACGGAAAATTTAATCTTAACTATTAACATTTAACTAGGGTAAGAACTGCACGAGGATTTATTTAGTATTTACAAATATATTATTCAGAAATTTATACATAGCAAATACATCAGAATATTTTTACATATTCATTTATACAGTTACAAATTAAATCCGAGCGAGATACAATTACCAGAGACTACCTTGGATCAATAAGGTCATTAATCAAAATTATAATTGTTACGAACATTGTTAAGTAAATAGTATTGTCCAGCCGAAGTAGAAAGAAGAGGAGACATCCTATATCTACAATCAAAACCGGCATTTGTTGTCGTGCATAAGTTGTCATTTTTTTCTTAGTCCCCAGTATTCGCAGCTATTTAATTGGTAAGGAAACCGGACATAGCACGAAGCATGTCTCCATTTTGAGCAACATCTTCACTTAACATCAGATGAGTTTTCAGTCAATCACTAAATATGAAGAGAGTAATACAAAAAACATAAACTACGTCATTAGTTAAAATATTTAAACTGCTGCATGTAAATAGAAAAGCTGTAGATGACTATTAAAAATAAAGCAGCTTTATTAGGCTATTATGTTATATGTTCCAAAGACTTGCAGTCTTAATTTCTGTTAAAAAGTGGGGAATTGCTGGTTGATGTGGTGTTTTTTAGTGTACCTATATTTGATTATGCTTCTTACTCGATGTGTTACCTGCCCGACATATTGCGAGAGGATATACATAAGTACATAGGTACCTATGCTATATTTAATACCTGTATATGTGTATTACTCTATTGTTTGTAGATATGTTACTGTATAAATATATTTTTTTGTGCCTTATTTCAATATGAAATATGTAGATAATGTTTATATTTGAGCCAACATATAGTTTATTATGTATCACTGTGGTCGATGCATAGATACTTTTTTCTTGGACAAATACATTTCCAGACATCTCTCTCGAATTAGCTTGGCCCGGCAGCGAGAGAAGTACCTATGTATCTCATAATCGACTAATGGAAGTTAGCAATACCTTCTCACTAAAACCCCCACGCTGGCCCTTCATTGTTCTCACTTGCCAAAGATTGGGGGTCTTAAATACTGAAATGATATTTAAAGGAATGGAAAATAAAATAAAATAATATCGATATACAACCCTAATTTTCTATATGTACTTTATACATTTTGGCGTTATGGCCAGAATCTCATATTATGTTAAGTAAAGTACGTGTGGTCTCGCTAATTTTACTGGAGAGACTAGCTCTCAAGTACCACTGTCGGAATATTCCTAGGTATAAGTATTTGGCTACTGGTTTTCGATTTATAGGTTGTAGCTATCCAGGCAGGCATTAGTAAAAGCCCTCCCACCATGCTATGGGTTCATTACGATGTTTTTTTTCACCGAAAGCTCAAGCTCATTTATGGTTTTTTTTAATGTTACTCACAAAAGGGATTTATACCCACGTCCACTGAGGCGGCGTCCATACACACTACCAACTCAGCTAACATCCAAATGTATGCTTTTCACCAGGTTAACAAAAGAAAATCTTTGTAATATAAATACTTAAATGATATTTAAAGGAAGGGTAATGCCGATTGACAACCCTAATTGCAGAAGACAAATGTCGGTAAGAACTTGCCTACTTAATTTATTAAACTGTAAGAAATTAATCAAATATAAATTTCTGAAAATTGAATTGAATGTTTATTCTTCAGAATGTTAGTAAAAATGATCAATGAATACTGATTAAGATTACCATTTTTAATTAAAGAGAATACAGCGGTGAGCGAACCACTATGAATGGGAATATTTTCATTATCACCATCCCCACGCGTAAATTTCCCACGACTGCGATAAAGAATAAACATTGGCATTGTCTTAAACCCCGCTAAGAGTTACTGCTAAGTAAGGTTGTCACTTCTTACAATACAATTCACTTAACATAATTATCTTGATAATTATAATTGATAAAACCGTATCGGTGTTTTTTGTTAAATCGTAAGTATTTATTAATTTATTACCTGTGCCCGCGACTTCGTTTGCTTGTAACTAAAAATTAATTATTAATTTTTGTCATGGAACCCTCGTCTGGCTAAAATAAAAGTAGCATAAGTTACTTCTTATAACAGCTATCAGAGATTAGTCGGAGCAAACAGACACACACATAAAATTTGAAACACTTTCATATGCATTTGGTAAAAATATGGTATATAATATTGACATTAGAAACAGATACTTTAATTATCTTTATTTCTATAGATTTTATAATCAGATTAATCTAAGGCAAATAATGGTTTTCATAGGTGCTATGTTTGGTAAATGTAAGGCGCTAGCGACCCCGATCTCTGGCAAGTGAAAACAATGAAGGGCCATCGTGGGCGTTTTAGTGAGAATGTATTTCTGATTCCCATTAGTCGACTATAAGGTACTTAAATAGGTACTTCTCTCGCAGCCTGACCAAGCTAATTCGAGAAAGATGTCTGTAAATTGATTTATTCAAGAAAATAGTATCTATCTATGCATTGACGATAGATTGATGATAGATCAGTGGTAGTGTGTACGACTTCGCGTCAAGGGACGCGAGTTCGAATCCAACCACCTGCAATAAGCTTGAGCTTTCGGTGAAGGAATACATCGTGAGAAAAACAGCATTTTCTAATGCCCGCCTGGCTAGCAACCACCCTCAAGTTGAAAACCTGCCGCCAAATACCAATAGGCGTGTTACGACAGCTGCACTTCAGAGCCAGTTTTTCCACAGGTTTAGTGGAAATGGACAGGTAATCGTCCCTTAAGATCAGGTGAGATTATGGCCATAACGCTAAAACTTAACTATAAATAGATAAAAAATAAAAATAATAATGCATAGGTACCTAAAATATTACACAAAATATTTATTCATATTCAGGAACAGTTTGTTTCCTTGAACGCACTAATCTTGAAATTTTTGTACGTGATAGAACAATCATTGAGCATGGCTTCCAATTTTTAACATCATGCTATTAATAATAAGAGAAAAGCTGTTGTGAAAAAAGGGTCAATAACGGAGAAGTATGATTTAATAATCTTCGTTCCACGCAAATAAAGTCGCAGGTATAGCTACTACTTAATATTTTCTAAATGAAATAAAATAAATATATTAAAAAATGGTCTAGTCCCATAAACATGACATTTAAAAGTATGTAATTTTTAAGTACGTATATAATACTCCTTTACTCTCGGATATTTTGATAACGAAAAGGACAACCCTAGACCGATTCAAGACGGTACGGGTGGCGTAGTGTGGCGTGGCGGGTCCCTTCGGGCCCATTACGCGGTCGTCGGCTGATTACCGCCTGCCTTGATTTCAACCCTTCAGCGTTATAACCTGTTCGCTGTTAATAGATGATTTTTATAAGGCACTGAATTCTTATATTTGTGTTAAGACCCCTTTTTTAGTATGTAATACGAAATGTTAACAGTTAATGGTTTTTTTTTTTTTTCGAACTGACTTACGCTGTTATCCCCAGGGGCTTTGACAGCTTCACCGAACTTTTTGGGGCAAGTGCTGAAGGCACTCAGCCTCGAGGTAGCGGGCACAAGGGTGCCAAAACGGCCGAACCTCGGCTTGGGTTGCTGCCGGTAAGTGAAAAAGATTCACGATCCTGACTAACCAACAGGTCTTGTCTTACAAATTTTGTGATTCTAACAACGACCTTATTAGATAAGCAGCTCAGGGCCGCTAGGGTAGTTCCTTACAGAACCGTGTACTTAACGTGTGAGTGTGCACGAATGGTATGCGGTATCATGGTGTACTCTCAGTGATGTAGAGAGTCACTGTATCGCACGAGCAGAGTCACTCGAGGGCTCCTATCCGGAGGATCGAACCTAGGCTCAGGCGTCTGCGAAGGGAGGCTGCGGTGAGTGTGCGGGAGCGAAATTATCCGCTCGGCCTCGGCGGCGAGGACGGCGGTTGCGCGGGCGTGTGCGCGGACACGAAACAGTTAATGGTACTACAGCATTATTATATGACATCTAATGTTTTAAATAAGTCTTGTAAATTTCATTATATTTAAGAGCAGATACTGTTGGATAATAATAGTGACTTTTGAAAGTATAATTAGCATCCATTAAGAGTTTTAGTTATTTTGCAAATTTGTAATTTTAAAAGGTAGTTTGCAAAATCCACGCCAAGTAACCGAATTGAATTGATGCTTAGTGTTTTTATTTTATTATGTAAATGAAGTGAACATCATAAATCTTCTGTAGTATGAAATATCAACTAATTTATCTACCTTTAGTTAATTATAAAAGCCTTTAGGGTACACTTTTCCCTAGTTATTGACCTCATGTTCTGTGACAATATCAACACGGTATGCCCCGCGAAGAGTCTAGTTCTCAAATACAGTTGCCATAATACGCCTACAGGTATTTCAACTTAAAGATGGTAGCTAGCCAGTAGGGCATTAGAAAATGCTCTACCACTATGTTATCTTTCACTAAAGCTCGGGCTCATTATAGGAGTTCGAACTTTCCTCCATAGAAGTCGTGTTCGTAAATCCTACGTATGTCTATCATCGTACACTGAGTTATCATTGCTACAGATATGAAGGTTTTGTACAATGGCCGATGGTAAATAATTGACTTTATTATAATAGTAGCTACCAATTTAGTTAGTCATGGAGCTCATCTATAGATATAATAAATTTGTAGAAAAGTTTTTGTGCATCGAAAATATTTCCCAAAAAATAGCCAGTGTTAAAGGATAACCAACAGAACCCACCTCCATCATTTTTGGATATATTTTCTGTTCATCTGTTTATCTGTGCACGCATCATGTAAAATGTACGAAACCAATGTAAGTAACATTTATACGTAAAAATTGGACTCAAATTGAAGTATTACTTAGTTTTTGTTTCATCGCAATCGGTTCACTCTATCAAGAGATATTAGATAATATGAATTTAAAGCTTTCTCACGCACGTAATTCAGTTACTTGCAACGCCAAAATACAACCAGTGTTGACAGTTGAACTTCATATTCGATAGATGGCGTTGAGCATATAACGTCATCAAGTAACACCGATATTGACTATACTCCTGTCTATTGACGCGTTTTAGTTTTCAACAACCAAGCGAACGAAGTCGCAGGCACATTTAGTTATAAATAAAAATTATTTTACTCTTTGTTAAAAAAATGTTCCACTGTAGACTACTATTTTATGTCAGTTTTAGATTGCTATAGGCAGAAGACCTTCACTTCCTCATCACCAGGTTTCCAGAATTATAGCTACTCCCGAGTGAACTGTTGTATATCGTTTATAGTCATATAGGATTTTACATTTGAGCAGTTGAAGGAAAAACAAGTCACAAAGTCTGAGGCAAGAGCCTATAGTGATAATAAAATTATTACATCTAAATGACACAAAATCTTATTTCAATTTTAGAGTTAATACGAACGAGGCTGTGCATAAAAAGTTAATAGGAACCGAAATTAAAGTACATTCAGCATAACATTATAATATTGAAAATTTAAGTTTGTTTAAAGAAACTATAGCAATTAAAGCCTACGATGGCGTAGCCAGAAACGTTTTAATGAAGGTGGATAGGAGTAATAAAACATAGGAGCGCGTAATGTGACCAGCGAGAAATAAATAGTCCAGAAAATTACCAGTTCTCCACCCCAACTCACACCACGGTCGCGCCCGGTGCTACCCAGTAGTATTATCCCATTATTCTGGTATAATGACACCATACTATGTGAAGTTATAGTCCTTTTTAGTTTTGAGATTTATAAATATATAATTTGATAAAAAATAATACTAGGTAATTGATATGACAAAAACTAGAGAATATAGTAAGTATTTTAAATTCGATTGAAATGTGTATATTATATATTTTTAGAACTAGTTAGCTAAGGAATTATATTAATTAACCATAACTACAATTACAAATAACAAATGAAATCATGCAAACTTTGTTTGGTTTAGAATCAAAAAGTGTCCTGTTCGGTCGAATTACTTAGCAAATTAACTTGAATACGAATTTGGAATATTTTTGGAAATGATCATTTTGTGTTGACGTTCATAAGTGCCTGCTTAAAGCTTAAATTTAATAAAATATTTAAAATTACGTGTTATTTTTTAAATTTTATTCATACAAATCTATCAATACAATTTTATAGAGCTGTACGTTGATTTGTATTTTAAAACTTAACTAAGTTTAAATACAATTTGGCAAAATATTTGTAATAGGTAGGTAATTTCCTAACCCTATATATTTAACTTCTAGTAGCTGGTTATAATAACTAAAAAAAGGAAAGTAAAGGATAAAACTAATATTTTAAAGCACTGTAACACTGTGAAACTAGAGCCAGAGGGTACATGTTCGTTTATTGTAATAATTGGCATCTTCACGCAGGCAAAATAACAAAGCGATATAATTAAAAGGGTTCCTATGAAAGCTGTAATTACGAATACTCAAGCAGAAGTATTCAATACAATGAAGGCAGGAGAACCTTAACATCGGCAATTAGTGTTAGACAAAGGATGTCTCGTGTGCGGAATGAAGAACACGTTTTATTGTAAACTACGTACTGAGATTAGATAGATATTTCAATGAATTCCGTCTTTAGTCTACACTAGTGAAGTATACAGCTTTTCTTATACGTGTGGTAAAATCATACTAATATTACAAATGCGAAAGTGAGTTTGTTTATTTGTTTGTTACGCTTTCAAGTCTATACCGCTGAATCGATTGTGATGAAGTTTGGTAAATAGACAGATGGGACACAGGAGACGGAGATAGACTACTTTTTCTCGCGAAATGTTTACCGGAAGTGGGGTAAATAGAGGTATAAACTTTCTATAAATCTTTATCGCGTCACCAGATGTTTTAACAAAAGCGATATTAACGTGAGCGAAGCCGCACGTAAAGTCTAGTTCTATATAAATTAGAAAATATTTTTTTGATTCTGTATACATTTATTGTATTCGATTTCATGTGTTCTTCTAACTGTTGGGCATAAATATGGAGCCAGAACTTGTTGCAATATTATTATACTAAAACAGTGATTTAAAATGGATGAACGTAGGTTTAGAAGAAGAGCGAAAGAGGTGTGGTAGGACTTTGATTGAATAACATACCTATATTTAAACGTTTCACATACATACATATATGTGATTTCGGTGGTATTTATGATAATGTTTGTTTCTGTTTTTACCTACATAGATGTTTTTGCGAGACAGAATATCATGTCAATGAAAACAAAGTAAACGTTATTCATAGTTTTTTTTTTTTGTAAATTAATGCAACCCTCAAATTTCACTTTATAACTGATATAAATCTATTGAACATTATTGCTCATACAGGCTCGCATATTTCATATTATGGTGAAGTTAAAACGAGTATATGAATCTTTGGGGCCTAAAATATTAGTCTCCTCGAACAAAAAGCGACTTACCGGTGACACAATACAAATGAAGCCTCACAATTAAGTCGCGCACACACGGGTAGAGGCGACGCATTAGCCGGCGTCACGTACTGAGCGACTCTCACTTAATTTAAGCAGGGGCGCGGCCATGCGGTTTTAAATTACATCTGCTCCATACATGTATATCTATTTCTCTAGCTTACTTGTCTATTTGGCCTATCTATCTGTTTATTTTTAACCAGCAGACTTTAGGTGCGCACCTTTTGTTTGCTTGTATGTTTTTACTATTATTTTCTTATTATTATTAATACCAAATTAATTTAAAAAGAATAATAAATAATTTAAATGACAATAATTATTAACATACATAATAATATGTATAATATTAAACATACATAGTTATTATGTAATTACATAATAACTATTAAAATGCATTATTTAAATTAATTTTAATCATTATTTTAGCTATTTATAAACATAATTATTATTATTTATTGTTTAATTATTTAAACATACATAATGTGTATGTTTAGCGTAAAAAATAATTAATAATTTTATTATTATTATGTTATTATTATTTTGTGTGCTTGTATGTTTTTACTTGTTTTATTAATAATTGTGTAAAACTTAAGTACAGTTTAGTGAAGCTTAATCTAAAGTGTGAGCATTTTTAATGACAGTCTAGGTATACATTTAATATACCATTTTTAACAGGGGAATGGGTAATATACTTTGTATTTTCATTTATTTTTGGGTGCTGGTTGGTGGTTGTACGGTCGGCAGATATCAGAACTAACTAGCTAGCCAGGTGATTATTAGAGAATGCTCTATCAGCACACGGTGCTATCGTAACATTATCTGAAAACTTAGGCTAATTATACAATTTGAAAGTGTGATAATCAACACCAAACACGATGCACAAAAGAACAAGCTACCTCTGAGCCATCATAATTTACAATTTTGGATTGACCTGATGATGAAAGGAAAAATGGTCGTATGTTAACGTAGGTATACTGGTTTATGTTTGTGAAGAGAGATACGCAACGATGTGACGACAGATTAGTTATGATAATAATTGATAGACAAAACTATATAAAATTTTGACATATTTATTTAGCTTATGTTTTACATACTTTGACTAGGTATTACTGTATACCGACATAGTGATATTAACCTAAATCGTTATTTTACTTTTAACATCAACTTTTGCAGTAATAGACATGTAAGTTAGGTACCTAAATATTATCTTAAATACGTGTGAAACGTTTAAAGCGATGATAGCTCAGTACTAGCGTGTAGGAACGTCGCGTCATGGGACCTACAATGAGCTTGAGCTTTCGGTGAAGGAAAACTTCGTGAAGAAACTATAGCATGGTGGTAGGACTTTTTCTAATACCCGCCTGGATAACTACCACCCTCAAATTGAAAATCTGCCGCTAATTACCATTAGCTGTGTTCCGACAGTGGCACTTGAGAGCCAGTGCGTCCTATAAAGGCCGGCAACGGACCTGCGATTCCTCTGGTGTTGTGGGTGTCCATGGGCGGTGGTGATCACTTACCATCAGTAGTACAGTGACGCTAGTGAAGCTGTAGAATAGTCTCCTGAACAGTGTATTTGCTATTGCATATTTCATCGCACCATTCAAAAAGAATTGTGTTGACATTGTTTGATTAGTAACGAAGGTTGATAAATACAAAAATAAGGTAACCAAACACTATTTAGAACACAGTTCTAAGTATGTTTGCATTCTTATCTATTTATAAGAAGCGTCTCTGTAAACGATTTATTGTTTTAAATCTGTGCCATCGCGTTTTTATAGCTTTGGCGTGATAAGCGGCGTGCCACTTGCCGATCTTCAGACATTAATGTGTTTGGATTTCAAAGAAAAATAAGTTGTGCTAATTTCTTTCAACTGATGAATTTAAGGAATATAGTGTTGAGCTTGATTTAATTGGAAAAGTTTTATCACAGAATTTTGATCATAAATAAGTGGTTGTTATTAATTATAAGTTATAATTTCTGAGCAGAGTAAAATATTTCTGATATGAAATCAAATTTTAGTTAATGTTTTAAAATAACTTTATATTAACAAAAGTTCATCATTAGTACTATTTAATATTAATACCTACCGTACCTACCAAGTTTCTAAATCATTTATCCGCCTTATATGGGTTAGGCTATTTATAAAAAAAAAATATCGTAGGTATAGGTATAGTAAATTAATAATAAATGTCGTTAAAAACGTATGTTACACATGGATAGATATTACTAAAAGTCGTAGTAAAATTGTTAGGCACTTATTAGATTAGATGCAATATTTTATATTAAACAGCCAAAAAGTTGAATGAAAGGAAACTGCATGTAGCGATATGAATTTTAAAAGAAGAGTTAGTATGACTTGAAGATTTGAGATTATTATATCAAACGAAATATGGAAGTAACACAAATAAGCAAGAAATGAAATATATCAACGTTATACAGTAAAAGCTCTTTATTCGCGGGGTATATGTTCCATAAATATGCCGCGAATACAGAAATCGTGTATATGGAATGGTATTTATGGTAATTTAATGGTATGGGATTATAGGGGATACGTTCCTAGGTGACGAAAAAAAAACAAAAATATAAAAAAAAAACAATTTAATTGAAGTTTTTGACCATACTTATTAATTATTATCTTCAGGCTTAGGCAACGGTTTAAAGAATTTTGTAATTTTTGCGTGGCAGTTTTTAAAAGCTCTTTCAGTTCAAACTAATATTCAGCAGTGGCATTAACAATTTGCCTCTTAAAAATAAGACTTCGTTCCATAGACGGATCAATTTTCGTAAAGAAATCACAAAGCTCATTTGCCATTCTCAAACCTTCACTACGGTTTTTCAGATTAAATGTCATATTTCCAGTGCTTGTTGAAGTCTCTTCTTCAATGGGCTGTGAATTTAACATTTCCTCCAAGTCGGTTTCAGTTAAATCTTCATCTTGCGATTCAAGTAGCTCCTGGATATCACTTGATTCTATCTGTTCGAACCCATCTCGTCCTATTCCATTCGCAATTCTGGCTATGTTTGCAGTCATAGTTTGAATTTGCACAGATTCTTCTGCATTTTTCGCAGTTAGAGCAGGCCAGAGTTTTTTCCAGCATGATTTCAAAGTGTATGGCTTCAGTTCTTTCAATCATTCTTTTATGTTTACGATGCATTTTGCTATGTCAAATTTCTTCCAGCATTCCATAACATTCATGTCAGGATCACATTCCATATTATCCAAAATTATTTTGAAAGTTCGTCTAATGCAATAGAGCTTAAAGGCCTAGATTGTACCTTGGTCCATAGGTTGAAGCAAAGCCGTCGGGTTGGGAGGTAAAAATTTCACTTTTATATTTGGATGCATAATTTCAAGTTCGCGAGGATAACCTGGCGCATTGTCCAAAACGAGAACCGCTTTAAAGTCTATTTTTTTTTTTTTAATGTTCAACTTCTGAAACAAAACAATTCCGGAGCCCGTCACAAAAAATGGCGCTTGTAACCCACGCTTTCTTATTAGCACGCCAAAACACTGGCAGGTCGTCCTTGTTTTGATTTTTTAAAGCACGAGGATTTAACAATCTGTAAAGCATCAGTGGTTTAATGACACAATCCCCAAATGCATTAGAACATAGTATCAGTGTAACTCTATCCTTTGCTGCCTTAAATCAAGGGGCAGACTTTTCGCTTTTAGAAATAAATGTTTTGTTTGGCATTCTCTTCCAAAACAGCGCAGTTTCGTCTGCATTAAATACTTGCTCAGGTTTATATCCTCCGTCAGCTACTAAGTTTTCAAATTCTTCTGAATATCTTTTTGCTGCAGCAGTGTCTGCAGATGCAGCTTCTCCAACAATTTTAATGTTTTGCAATGATTGTCTCACCTTAAATTTATTGAACCAACCTTCCGAAGCTTGAAATACTACATTACGACCACAACTACCACCAGGTTCTTTAAAGTGTGCCTAAAGACGCATTGCCTTCTCACGGACCATTGGACCACTCAGGGGCACCCTTTTTTGGTTGCGGTCTTCGATCCATAAAGACAACGCAGCTTCCATTTTTTCTATTGCTGGATCATGAACAATTTTCGCTGACAGTGAAGTTGAAGCTACAGACGACTTTATTTTATTTTTGGATTTTTTTATCGACCGTACAGTTGATTCGTTGACACTGAATGAGCGTGACATGGATGCAAGCGACTCCCCGTGGCGTAAACGATCAAGGATTTCTATTTTCACTTTAAGCGGTAACACAGGTTATTTCTCGTCGAAAACCGTTTTTCATTTTTTTGCCTATATTTTAAATTACGAAGACAGCGGTAGAGACGTGTTACTCAATCACAATTTTTGTAACGAATGGAAAGATGAAACAATAAAACACGCAAAGCGGCTTGTACCAAAGAAAGGAACATCTTATCCGTGACAGCCTTTAAAAATATACTTTATTTATTGAGTAATAAGTTTGCTTTAATTCTGTTTGTTTACATTCTCAAAAACACCGACCGCGGCGAAGGCGGTTTATGTCAAAAGCTGAACCAATAGAGCGGCGATATCATTTAATAACATACTTATTACCTAGTTGTAATAAGGTCAATTTTTTCTTTTTTATTAGTCAATGTATCGGCGCGTTTACAAAGGATATTTGGTTGGATACATATTGGAAATCTTTTTATTAATACATAGTAATATTCATATAGCTTACTAAGGGTATGTACAATGGGCGGCCTTACTGCTAAAAGCAATCTCTATACCAGGCAACATGTGGATGGATAATAAGTTTAAAGTATCGTTTTGGTACTTTTGGCATACGAGATATTATCAGGTTAATATTCAGCGTGTACAATTACAAATAGTACAATTACTATAAAAATTAAATAAATATAATATATAAAAACAAATACATCCATATATACTGACACTTACATAATGTCATACATAATATTCAGTAACCTAATTGAAATAATATACATATGCATGTACATACTATGTGCCGATTAGATCCGCGAATAAAGAAATCTTTAGCCGCGATTATAGGAATTGGGTCACAATTTTTTAATCTGCAAATAGTGAAAACGCGAATGAAGGAAGTGCGAATAAGGAGCTTCTACTGTACATATAATTATGAAGTGACTACGAATGACAGTCATGTATCTATAAAGTGTTAGGTAAGAAAGTAAATAGTTATTGAAGTAGACCAAGTCCGACAAAGTCCTTGGTTGATGTGTATAGGAAAAATAGTTTTTAGGTTTAAGATGGCAGCTAATAGAGTACGTTGAAAAAGAAAAACGAGTGTCGAGATTTCTCTCAGCATTCAACAAATACACAAAATGTATTAGGTATTTTATCGAAAGTGCTATAACATCCGTAAACCATCTATACCTACAAGGAGAGAAATGTGATTCAAAATTAACAAAGCATTGTTGCATAATGAAGCCTGGTACTCAAAGCAGAATGTTCCCATGTTTAATGCTAAAAATCAATAATTAAGCGATGTATGTAATTAATAGGATGTCCGCGCCGCGCTTCGCATGCATTATGTCAAATTTCTTCCAGCATTCCATAACATTCATGTCAGGATCACATTCCATATTATCCAAAATTATTTTGAAAGTTCGTCTAATGCAATAGAGCTTAAAGGCCTAGATTGTACCTTGGTCCATAGGTTGAAGCAAAGCCGTCGGGTTGGGAGGTAAAAATTTCACTTTTATATTTGGATGCATAATTTCAAGTTCGCGAGGATAACCTGGCGCATTGTCCAAAACGAGAACCGCTTTAAAGTCTATTTTTTTTTTTTTAATGTTCAACTTCTGAAACAAAACAATTCCGGAGCCCGTCACAAAAAATGGCGCTTGTAACCCACGCTTTCTTATTAGCACGCCAAAACACTGGCAGGTCGTCCTTGTTTTGATTTTTTAAAGCACGAGGATTTAACAATCTGTAAAGCATCAGTGGTTTAATGACACAATCCCCAAATGCATTAGAACATAGTATCAGTGTAACTCTATCCTTTGCTGCCTTAAATCAAGGGGCAGACTTTTCGCTTTTAGAAATAAATGTTTTGTTTGGCATTCTCTTCCAAAACAGCGCAGTTTCGTCTGCATTAAATACTTGCTCAGGTTTATATCCTCCGTCAGCTACTAAGTTTTCAAATTCTTCTGAATATCTTTTTGCTGCAGCAGTGTCTGCAGATGCAGCTTCTCCAACAATTTTAATGTTTTGCAATGATTGTCTCACCTTAAATTTATTGAACCAACCTTCCGAAGCTTGAAATACTACATTACGACCACAACTACCACCAGGTTCTTTAAAGTGTGCCTAAAGACGCATTGCCTTCTCACGGACCATTGGACCACTCAGGGGCACCCTTTTTTGGTTGCGGTCTTCGATCCATAAAGACAACGCAGCTTCCATTTTTTCTATTGCTGGATCATGAACAATTTTCGCTGACAGTGAAGTTGAAGCTACAGACGACTTTATTTTATTTTTGGATTTTTTTATCGACCGTACAGTTGATTCGTTGACACTGAATGAGCGTGACATGGATGCAAGCGACTCCCCGTGGCGTAAACGATCAAGGATTTCTATTTTCACTTTAAGCGGTAACACAGGTTATTTCTCGTCGAAAACCGTTTTTCATTTTTTTGCCTATATTTTAAATTACGAAGACAGCGGTAGAGACGTGTTACTCAATCACAATTTTTGTAACGAATGGAAAGATGAAACAATAAAACACGCAAAGCGGCTTGTACCAAAGAAAGGAACATCTTATCCGTGACAGCCTTTAAAAATATACTTTATTTATTGAGTAATAAGTTTGCTTTAATTCTGTTTGTTTACATTCTCAAAAACACCGACCGCGGCGAAGGCGGTTTATGTCAAAAGCTGAACCAATAGAGCGGCGATATCATTTAATAACATACTTATTACCTAGTTGTAATAAGGTCAATTTTTTCTTTTTTATTAGTCAATGTATCGGCGCGTTTACAAAGGATATTTGGTTGGATACATATTGGAAATCTTTTTATTAATACATAGTAATATTCATATAGCTTACTAAGGGTATGTACAATGGGCGGCCTTACTGCTAAAAGCAATCTCTATACCAGGCAACATGTGGATGGATAATAAGTTTAAAGTATCGTTTTGGTACTTTTGGCATACGAGATATTATCAGGTTAATATTCAGCGTGTACAATTACAAATAGTACAATTACTATAAAAATTAAATAAATATAATATATAAAAACAAATACATCCATATATACTGACACTTACATAATGTCATACATAATATTCAGTAACCTAATTGAAATAATATACATATGCATGTACATACTATGTGCCGATTAGATCCGCGAATAAAGAAATCTTTAGCCGCGATTATAGGAATTGGGTCACAATTTTTTAATCTGCAAATAGTGAAAACGCGAATGAAGGAAGTGCGAATAAGGAGCTTCTACTGTACATATAATTATGAAGTGACTACGAATGACAGTCATGTATCTATAAAGTGTTAGGTAAGAAAGTAAATAGTTATTGAAGTAGACCAAGTCCGACAAAGTCCTTGGTTGATGTGTATAGGAAAAATAGTTTTTAGGTTTAAGATGGCAGCTAATAGAGTACGTTGAAAAAGAAAAACGAGTGTCGAGATTTCTCTCAGCATTCAACAAATACACAAAATGTATTAGGTATTTTATCGAAAGTGCTATAACATCCGTAAACCATCTATACCTACAAGGAGAGAAATGTGATTCAAAATTAACAAAGCATTGTTGCATAATGAAGCCTGGTACTCAAAGCAGAATGTTCCCATGTTTAATGCTAAAAATCAATAATTAAGCGATGTATGTAATTAATAGGATGTCCGCGCCGCGCTTCGCATGCATTATAGTCGGCAGCTAAAATGTACACCGGGCGCATTATGAAAATGACGCAATGATAAGCCCCGATGTCATTCGGGTGGATTCATTTCAATCCCATCAAGTGCCTCTTTATAAACTACCTAATTATAAAGTAAAATGGATATCAGAATATGTTCACCGTTTACTATTAATGATTTCGTTAAATTGCAGGTTATTTTATTTCGTTCAACTACGATATAAGTCAGACCAAATTATTTTTTACATAAGTCATTATAAAAAAATCATATATATATCGGCTAATAACATCAACTTTTCTAATTTTTTCAAAATACAATTGCAAATCAGCAAATAACTGATGACAAAATCATTATAATAACTAACTTAAATATATTTCCTCAATTAATTATTAAAGTATGATATATACGATGGTAGGGCTTTTTCTAATACTTATTTGGCTATCTACCTCAAGTTGAAAATCTGCAGCCAAATACCTATAGGTGTGTTCCGGTAGTTATACTTGAGAGCTAGTCCCTCTACTAGGCTAGGTCTGTACCCGTCTTGGCCTACATCGTTTTAACCATCAGGTGCGATTTTGGCCATTCCGCCAAACCTATAAAAATATGGTTACAGGCAGAGTAACAGAAATATTTCTAAGAATGAGTGAAATTATACTGAGAGATTTGTCACATTGCCAAAACTAGGATAAAGACGGTAACCGATACAGTATAAATAAGGTAAGGCGGTTCACCCAAGTTTGCACAGTTGTACGCATTAATCAGACTTGGCTTTGAAGGTAAGCAAATAGGAACTACGGTAAATATTTGTTTGTGTGTAGTAAATAGTTGTTATTGGCACAATTTGGAATAATACTATTATAACTTTATAGTTCGTTAACATCATACATGTTTATTTAGAAGATTAATTATGAATTTTTCTCTACAACTTATAAGAACATTAAATTAGGTACGTTTATTATAAGACATTTTCGTAGATTTCTGTAATGTAGCCCCTTCATTTTGGTGTTTATTTTGTACCTTGTGCAGTTTAGATGAAAAATAATTAAAATAGAAACTGTTTGCGAAAGCATTGTACGTACTAGGTACTTGCTGGGTGGTAGGATATGACAAACGTATTCAGCTGCACTACGTTATTATCATAAACCTAGTTTAGCATTCTCCATCATAGTGGAACTATTGGGTCTATTACATTTCAAGATCAGCGGATGTAGATGGAGTAATAAGGGCCTATTAATGGTAGTAAAGATCGGTATTCAGCCGGGATGTGACCACTATGAACATGGTGATAAATTCGAAATAGTAATTCAGTCTTAGCTTGTCCTTATTTTCGATATCAACATATTCAGACATGATGCCGGCCATCGATGAAGTACCTATCGATCTCTCAGTAGTAACAGTTGGTTTTATATTGACCTGTGTTTTGCATTTCGTACAGTGCACGTAGTTGCGATGTTTTTCAGAAAAACATCATGTATTTTATATAGGATATGTGATTGTCATACATTCTGATTGTACTTTTGTACTTTCGAAGTTTGTTTAGGTAGGTAATTTTGTCAAATATACCGAAGGACACTTGGTCGCCTACATATTAAAACTTTATAAGGGTAAAAGTTGAATTTCAGAATAGTTTCCTTTATATTAGTGAAATAATTCCTTCATTTCTGGTCACTTGTTTCAGACATTTTGCAGATGCAATCACAAACTGATACATAATAACCTTTTCAGACCTCTTCTACTGGGCAAATGATACATTTAAATGGACCAATATTACTTGTAATAAAATAGAGCCTTTAAAATATTACGGCATAATATCTACTAAGCGCCAGTTAATCCATTTTGCATATCCAATGACGTTAACGTACCTACAGATATATAGGTATTTACCGTTATCAGACCGATACAGTTTGTGTAGTAGTTTTCGCTCGACGAAGCGCGAAATTATTGATTGTTGTAATTAATTGCAAATATTGAAGGGATAAAAATGAATATTAATTTCATATAATAAAATTAATTTATTCAAAATTATTAATAACCATCCATTTTGTGCTTTATTTTTGGATTATCGTATAAGTAAATGAATAGTTTTTAATAATTATAAATTGGGAAAAGGTATAATAATCTACACCTATAGGTGACTTCAATTGATTTATCAAGATATCTCCGAAACTACCAAATCTATAAACATTAAATTTCTTATAGCGGTTCCATGCACGACGTAGACGTTCACTATGACTGGATTTTGCAATCACGCGTGGTTGATAAAAAAAAACTCGAATTAAGTCGGGGGAATCAATTAATATAATATACTTACACAGATTTTTACAAATATCAAGAGAATAGGATATGCACGTAACTTTCTGGATGGTATAAAATTTAAAGTTTTATTAGCACAGAGACGTTTTTGGATTTGAATGACAACCAGGTATCACCGCCGACGGATTGTCGAACTCTTTATGATCGTCATTGTTTTTCGATTGATTTGTGCTTGATATTACTGTGTCATGTTACAATTAAAATATGCTGTTAAAATATACTTCTTAATTAACATAGCGTAAATACATAGAATATACTTATATATTATAATCAACTTTGAATTGCTAGAAGCATTCGAAACGTGAATCCTTAAGATTACGCACGATTTAAGAACTGGACCATATTTTTATATTATAACACCGAGAAAAGAAAATCATCACGTTTTATAACACTATATCTCACTATTATTGCAATTCTATTAAATATGAGATAATATTTGAAAAAAAAATTTTACTTATGGAATCATCTTTTTATGCAATTATTTATTTGGGCTATGTTTAGAGCTAATAATATGCATAACGATCGGTAATGAGCGACATTATTGTTCTTTATTAATTACCTGTTATCGTTATAATTGTTATAATTGAAGCGATGGTAGCTCAGTGGTAGTGTGTACTACTTCGCGTCATGGGACGTGAATTCGAATCCAACCACCTACAATGAGCTTAAGCTGTCGGTGTAGGAATACATCGTGAGGAAACCATAGCATGATAGTAGGGCTTTTTCTGATGACCGCCTGGCTAGCAACCACCCTCATGTTTAAAATCTGCCGCCAAATACCAACGGGTATGTTCCGGCGGCTGTACTTGGGAGCCAGTTCCTCCACAGCTTTAGCGTGTCTACCAACTTGGGTCGTATCGCCACTTAAGATCAGGTGAGATTATGGCCATAACGCAAAACCTTAATTATAAAATATATATATATATATATATATACCATTACAATCGTCCGAATAGGTTGGGCAATTGGCATCGATTTTTCCCCATACGCCGGTAGTATAAGTGGCTTCGCATATATTATCAACGTCGTTGTGGTGACAACAATTTCTTTATATATTTTTACGAATATCATGTTTTAATCTATAGTAAGCATATATAAATGTATGGACCGCCTCCCTAGTCTAGCAATGAATTTAAACTAAACACTGACTTAAATAGAGTTTATTTGTATTACGTCTAGATTTTTTCTTATTTTAGTATTTACTCTGTAGTTTATCCATTCTCATTTGAGTTAGATTAGAACAATATAGCTAGGTTTATTTAGCTAATGAATAATGAAATAAATCAAACTCTGCTGTCTGTTTGGCCATATGTGTTACTGAGAAGATGTGTTAAGAGAGTCATTCAGAATAATATGTTTTACACAACGCAATTAGGATGCGATATAACAGGGTTTATCGGGATATAACATTTGTATAGCTTACATTTATTTCAAGGAAAAACTTGTAACGCCTTCATTACTATTACTAACTTGACATGAACTTGTTGACACAATATGTTATCAGGTTTTTTGCAAATTAGGCTAGGCGAGCAAGAAGAAATTACGTATGGATTCACTGTGCGGATGCCGGGTCCGTCGTGTCGCAAAGAGATAAACTCCTATCAATTGTCGACACGGATGTAGGTTTAAGAGGCCTCTTTTCGATGCGATCTTTCTGTTTCTCGCTCTGCCTAGTCAAATTTGGTAGGATCCTGGTAGCGCAGCTTTAGAGACACGTTCTAAGGACCTAGGTACTGAAGTCCTAGGTACGCCCAGATGTTCTAGCAAATTATAGAGAGATTTTGTTGGTATACCCGTCGCTTCCACTTCGACCGCGTATAAATTAACTACGTAGCCATTCCCGTTCAGGTCATTTAGTAGCTCGTAGTATTTATTTGTTTTTAAAGCGTGTTATTTTCGTATATAATATATTATATATTTTGGTATACAATAACATATCATGTTTCTCATGGTACAGTGAGATTTATTTACATTATTTTGTAGTAAATATATGTAATCATTGAAACTGTCATAGCCAATTTTTTCTTGAGGTTTTCTTTTAGAATGGATGAATAAATCATTAAAAACTCGATAACTGGCATGAAATAGGTGTGCCAGATTCCCTAACAAATATTTTTAATAGAAGATTACATTCATTTTTAATATTATCCATATAATTATGCATTTTGTTGTCGCTGCGTGTAGCAGTGGCCTGTCCGTCCGTCGGATCGCATTGGCGCAAATTAATGAGGCAGGGTTATTTATTTCAGTTTCGTTTGCTGTTGCCGAAATATCATTCTACATAGCGATTGGAGTATCTATATGCGTACTATTTGTTAAAATTACCTACTATATAGTGCTATATTTATAATATTACTATATATTTAATAATAGATACCTACTTGTGGATATGATGTTATGTGCAAATAATCTGGTGAGGCTGAGTATGCGAATCATTAGCCCTTCTGTGTTTCTACATAGATAACAAACATACATGTACGAGCATATAGCGACATATATACCTTAAATTTTGGGATTATAATTATTTCGATATATTGTTTTAGGAGACTTCAAAGAGTGATTATGTCTGCGTATTCAAAGTCCGGTTAGATTATGTTACTATCTATATGAATTCAAATGGGTCATAAAACTTTACTTTAGACATAAAACTTTAGACAATAAGGTATTTAAACTTAACAAGGAGACGTGCGACTTTATTTCCAAACTGTCAATTTGATATGAGTCATCTCACACATTTATTGTTAATTTTTTTTTTTTGTTAGGAACCGATGAAAAGGGGCACTGGTATTTAATTGTAACAATACAAACAGAATCCTAACAGATACGGAATATGTTAAATAGGTTAAATTATAACTTTATTTGTAAATGACATAAAACACCAATCATTGTTTCGTAGATTTTATTAAATCAAAAATTATTTGCCGCTATTATTTATAACAAACGTTATACATGAACGTATTATAAATAAAAATAATAATGAAGTAAAAGATAATAAGTAACAAAAAAGTAGTTGTAGTTTATTGACTAATACGGAATATAAAAAAAAACATATAAGCATATTATGTTATATTATTATAAATGCTATTGCACACAATTAATTTCTGTAACCTGTTACATAATAAAGCGAAAATAATGCTGAGAGTTTTTATTAATAAAAAGGAAATATGTCTATCATGAAAAGTTTGATTTAGTACTAAAAAACTACACGTGTCCTGAATGTCTGGAAACACTGCAACCAACTAATTTGTGCCATGTCATCTTCTATTTAAATAATTTTTGAAATTGAAATAAAGTATTCA
The DNA here is from genome assembly GCA_039707435.1 of Actias luna. Classification (NCBI taxonomy): domain Eukaryota; kingdom Metazoa; phylum Arthropoda; class Insecta; order Lepidoptera; family Saturniidae; genus Actias; species Actias luna. The sequence goes on from JAZHAC010000030.1 coordinate 10,448,527, forward strand.
AACATTTCTTTTGGAATCTTTGGTAAAGATTAAAACGCTACTTAATTAAATATGTTACATAAATCAACAAGTAAGCGTATCAACGAATAAGAATCGATACATACAACCCATCTCAATTTTAGACGTTTTAGATTTTGCAATATATTTAGATTTGAAAACTAAATTTCATTTATTTTAACAACTAGCTTATAGTAAGCGCTTCGGAATTTAAACGTAATGATAAAAAGGCTCGTAATTATATTTTTCTATCATTTTTTTTTTGTTTCATTATATTGTAAAAGTATATATCTTTCGCTCAACAGTCTTAGAATTGTATGGTGATAAGACATTATCCAATGTTCTTCTGAGTAGACGTCACTTGCAGGTTTAAAATCTATTGTCAAATACTGGCAGGTGCGTTGCGGCAACTCCATTTAAAAATCGGTCGCTATATAGAGCTTACCTTGTTATAATCTTGAGCCCCACCTAACACCAGTTAGGTTTGTAGCCATATACTAACATTTATAAAAAGTAAAAGCATTGATTTTTAACCAAAGACACTTGAAAATCTTTATCAATTAAACAAATGAGATTCATAACTTGAATTTTATTTTATTGAAACTCATCAAATAAATGAAGTTAAAAGTAAAGGTAAAAAATGTTTCAACGAATATCAAAAGAAAAATATTTTTATCTACATTTGGACATTTTATATATAATCAACAGATTCTTTTAATACTTACAAACTAATTCAGTATACACCTACTCAACTTTATAATTGCACAACTATAGCACTTTACAAGATGCATTATTACAACGAATCGTATTCACAGTTAGGTATTAATATTTACATATTTTTTCACATGTAATAAAAACGTTTTTAGAAAATATAACCATTACGTTTTGACTTGTTATTTTCATAATTAAAGAAATTATTTTGATTGCAACGTATACCTGTAAAGGTAACCTGACATTGTTTATTGTATTCCAAAACCAATGTAACTTCTAAACTTACATATAGAGGAAGGAATTCGTTTGATATGCTTATTTGCCACTTGCATCAACACATCATAATCCCTGTTCTGAGCTAAGATTTTCTATCTGTTAATACAGATAAAAGATAATCGATACATATTGTAAATCTATTGTTCTACTAATTCCTACATAAAAATACTGTTCAGATCTATTTGCTTTTATCATTTTTAATACAGTAGAACCTCGTTCAATCGACCCTCGATAAGTTGAAAACTTCCAAATGTCGAAAAAATCTTTTATTCCCTTCCCTTTAAACACCAAAACCTCCATTCTCTATAAGTCGAAAACTCTATAACTCAAATTTTTTGGGGTATCCCTTTGTTGTTCGACTTATAGAGGTTCTACTGTATACCATAACAACAAAATGTATCGTTGAACTAAAATTACTTGTAATAACATACATTTCATGACATCATTCGTATAATTTCGGACGGGAGCGATTATTTACAAAAACAAGAACAAAATCGCTAATCGAAATTTACCCGTAATTCGTAAATTTACATATTGAAATTGTCGAAATTTATTTCGTTGCAATATTAATCTATGAAACTATGTTGACAACTTCTTTCTTTAATAGATTTTACATCAATTCATAACAATTTATTACTCTTATTGAGTATATGCCTCAGCAACATACGAAACTGAAGATAAAATTGAGTTTGATGTATTGTGTCAAAATTTAGTCGACCGCTTTCCATTAAATTCGTAGAAAGAAGCGTCACATTTGTTTTAGTATGGTCGCCACACTGTGTTACTATCAGGCTGTGGGTTACCGCGTTGTCCAAGATTATTTACTCTTACGTCTTCGCCCCTCGCTGCTGCCGCTGCACATGAGTTTCCACCACTTAATAATAACTCCTGCCCGTTTACATGCTGCCTGTGATTATTTGTCGTCGATGAAATCTGATCCATCATTGTTTGCAGTTCGTTGTGATGGTTTTGCGTTGAGTGTATTGAATTTGAGTGTAGCGGATGGAAGTTGTGCGACTGGTTGGCGGCAGAGTACAATTGGCTATATAACAAGCTTGCCGGTAGGACGGGGTAAAGCGAGTTGTTGCAGTTACTGCTGCCGTACGACGAGCTCTGAGATCCCATTAGTGAGGGGAAGTTTGAGGTGTTTGAATGATTGTGACCGATGTTTGTGGAAGTGTTTGAAGTGAGTAAATCATCCTGGACTGGAGATTCGGGCTGTGAGCTGTTGTCACTTAACGAGCGTGGGCCAGTCGATAGGTAGTCCGCGTTGTTGTTGTATCGCGGTAGAAGACTGCTGTGATGGGACGGCGATGAACCCACTAAGCTTGATAACTGTTGATCTAAATCCACTCCTGTTGTATCCGGAAGAACTGTATAAAAATAATGTAAATATTAAGTTTTGTATTAAGACAGCAAAATCGATAATTTATGCAGATTATTTTGGTTGTAGAATTATACTAAGACTTGCACATTATGTGTAATAAAAACGGAAAGCTGATGAACGACAGAATTTTACTATCCATTTAATATGGCTATAATATATCGATCGTTTCATAGGGTATTGGTAATAAATTCATCGGTTGGGGCCATAGTAAATCAAATGCGTGCGGGCGGACTTGGCTCGTAGCAATGCGTCGCGCGTGCGCATCCGCAACGCCCATAGGTACTGTTACACGGAGGATGTAAGTCGTAAATTGTTGGTAAATTTAATTTCACCTTACTGGTTTAATAAGCTTCAGTCTGGTGTCGTAAACTGTAATGAATAATGGGCAAAGAATTTTTACGCCTTTTTGTTATTTTGCATAACATGACGGTCCATGTTTTATGCATCTTGCTTGTTGTTTTCATAACATTAAATATTTTATGAGACCTATTAAAATCGTTGTCAATAATAGTTCATCATTGTTGTTGGACGAGACAATAAAATTTCCATTGTTATTATATAATGAACAAAATTTTTACATTATTAAATTAATTAATTATAGAATTCAAATGTTGTAAATTATATCGTTATGATTAAACAATGTTATCTTTCATTCTTAATAGATTTCATTGAGACATCTTAAGTAATTAATACTTTAACAATTTTTCTGTTTCTTCGTTATTATGAATATTTGTGTCCATAAGACAGGCCCATTTGAATTTAATGTCTACCACTTTAGCAAATTTATACTTATTTTATCAATTCGATTCTAGATATGTATGCCATAAGAGTATTTAATCGGCTTCAGTGGCCTATGATAAAATATTTTAGATATCTTATAGTTACTAATAATTTCAATTTTAAATATATATTTTTTTTCGATAATGTTCTGACATATGTATTTAGCAAATTAAAAGATTGCTTGGTGTTACAAAATGACATTTTTAATATTTTGAAAATCTCTAATAGTAGTATCAACAGTAAAAATGTTTTTTTTTTTAGTTATGGCACTATTTCACTATTTTTTGCTAACAAAATTACCTTTATTTCGTATAATTACTAAGCCACTTTTTGTATTCGATAATGGCTTATTCTACGTTATGCTAACTCGAAGTTATTCGAATCATTAATATTGGATATGGTTCCGAGTATTTTTTTATTTCGGGTATTCTATAGTTTCGGTTACGAAATTCTATACCACTCCTGTCTTATACATTAGCAGCACGTAATATAGTTATATATGTATCTATTAAAATTTGAACGAGTTTGTAATTTAATTTCCATTTTCCTATACTAGGGATGACTAATCATCGTTTTGCTCATTATTTTAAGTCGGATTTCACGTTATTTAATAAATTGTTGTAATTTTTCTGTACCGGCATTATTTGCAGTAAAGTCTTGCGAAGGCGTCTGATCAGGCATGGTTCCAGCGAAGCCCAGCGCTGGGGGGTTGAATTGAGATGCGGCTGGAGCAGCACATGAAGGCAAGTAGGCTGGATATGCCCCGGCGCTGCCGTAACCCCAGTGAGTGTTCCCCGAACTTAGACCAAATTGACCCATATCTGTGTGTAAAATAAAAGATAAATCAGAATTGGATCAGTTAGTTTGTTAGTAGCATACAACAAAAAATTAATTATTTATTTAATATACTGATTTACTGTAGACTATAATATTTATTTAGTTTTTATTTTTACTATATTGAAGAAAAAATACCTTCTGCTTTTAAACCTAAAATGATTATGCCTTAGTTTGCAATATATCTTTGTAATTTGTTTTTCCAATTTGAATAGTATAGGGTTTTAGGAATAAAATATTTATATAACCGGCCAGAGTAAAAACTCAATATTTTTAAACTTATGACAAATTACATATCCCTAAGATACATGTCCTTTAATAGCTTAATAGCTTATATTAAGAATTGTTCAATTTTTTTTACAAAGTTTGGAAAATGTGATTTAAATATTTTTTATCCTCATAATTGCAAATCCAAAATACTAAATAGAACTTTTTATTTATTTCAGAACCTTCGCAGCTATGGTAGTATAAAAAGATAAAATATTTTTAAATATGACGATTTTTTTTTCTCGACTTGACATACGCTGTTAGCCTTAGGGGCTTTGACAGCTTCACCGAACTTTTTGGGGCGAGTGCTGAAGGCACTCAGCTCCGAGGCAGCGAGCGCAAGGGTGCCAGGATGGCCGAACCTCGGCTTGGGCTGCTGTCGGAAATTAAATATGACGACCGCGCTGTCTTATGTATAGATACAGATGTCATAACAATATCATGTAGTATCAAAATGAGCTACTATGTACATCTCAAAAATCACAAAACTTACGTTTAAAAAAGCAATACACTATTATAAAATAGTCGTACACACAAAGCTTGCCAGTTCGATTGCAATCGGCACGTATCGTTTACTTTATTTTTTCAACAGTATTGCCTCCTTTTATTTTTCGGTATAACAGTACCGTTTTTGGCCGCCGATTGGCGAAGTCGGTTTTATACGATATGCGCGCTCGCCGCGTCGATTTGCGAATGTTATTTTTTTCACGTTTCGAGCCGCGCGAGTTGTTTTGTGCCGGGTGGATTTTAGCGGGTTTGGTGGATACTTGTTCGATTGCATCCGTAGTCAGCTTTTAGTTTAGTTCTTTATTTTTTACGGGGTTGATTGAATCTGCGCTTTGGTGAACGTAGTTTAGTCGGACGCGTAGTTTTGTAAATTTAGTTTTGATGATACATGATTTTTATGATGGTGTTTATATGCACACAGGTTTGATAATATTCTAAAATTGTTATTGAAGACATATTTTAGAAATTATTTTTATATCAGAGAATTATTTAAGAAACACCTTAGCAAAACAATATTTTAATGAACTAATTGTATTCATTTTAATAAGAACCAAATTAAGAATATGCCAACATATCTAGAATTATTTTCAATATATCTTGCTACCAGCTCTGTGTCTACTTTATTAAAAAATTAGTTTTACCTGCGGTTTTCCACGCGTTAATATTGATTCTGTCAAGAAAATCGGAAGATACAATTGAAAGTGTCGTACAAAGTTTATCCCTTTCTTAGCCCACTTTTAATAAGTTTTTGAGAGAAAAAGTAGCCTATCATCGTCTTCAGGTTTACATCTATCTCTAAACTAACATTAATCGTTATCGATTCAGCGGTTTAAATGTGAAAGCGTAACAAACTCACTTTCACATTTATTAAATTACTATGGATTTAATAAACAATAACTTAAAGCGTTTAACTATAAATAATTACTATAACAATTTATTATATATTATAGGATAAATTGTTATAGTAATTATAACTAAGACTATTTAGTTCTAAAAAATGGTACTTACTTTGACAAGTGGTGATCGGCGGCATGCGAAACCCGCCCAGTGGGTCCGGCGGAAACGGAAATGGCCGTTGCCCGAATGCGAAGTGAAACTGTTGCTGCTGCCCTAAGAGTGATAACACTATATCAGTACGATACTAGCTGTTCTTCGCCACATTCATTATTTTCAAAATACAAAATTGTACTGGACCTGCTTTGCTGGGCATGTCATATAGATCCACGACTGTAAAATGGTATCGATGGGTTTTATAAAAAAAAATATAGATTTAAATTCACAATACCAACGTGATAATAGTGGAGAATCGAATAAGAAATCATGATATATGTATAAGTGTAAAAGAATATAAAAGTTTGAATATTATACTTTTCTAAAAAAATAACAACAGCTATAAACATAACCAATATAAATTGCGAACAGATCTACTGCAAAAATGTACTTTCCAACTATGATAAAACTATTGAACTAAATATAGAAATTATAAATTATATATAATTAATATCAAATAAAGATATTGTATAAAGGCTATTAAATAATTAACTAGTAAATATATTTATTTTTAGTGGTAAATAATAATAATGGTTGGATAACAATTTGAGTTTTGAATTAACTTCACTAATTGTATTTGCCATTATTATGTTAAATCTTTAATTATTATTTAGCATTATCATTCTCTTGCATCTATGATAATTATGTTATGTATTATGTAACAATTGCATGTTAGTAATTCTTTGCTCCTTTTATACTTTAGCTTTTTATTTATTTTAATTAAATATAAAGGAAATTACCCGTTCTATTAATATTACCTAGGTGACTGAGCATAGCTCGGTATTCTTTTTTAATTGTGTTTATTTTTTTATACGAATCACATATAGATTAAACATACACATTTTACTAATATACACACATGCGTATAAACTAATTAATTCAACAAAAAACATGAATATAATTAATAATTTATTGTTTTTGTCTAATTATTTTTTACGAAAAGTACAGCTACATAGGCGAATTTAAAAAGCAAGAATCTTTCTAAATACAGAATTTCATCCAAATCCAGAGGCATTTTTGAGATACGAATTGCTCACTTAATAATATTACATAATATATAACATTGCGTCTCTGATAAAAAACGTTCATACTAATGTATAGTTACAAATTTATAGCAATTGGTACATGTATGAATGTCGCTCGTTTCTCGGTGGCACCCTTCGATTTGTCCCGAGACACTCGATAATTCATTGACACTCCTGTCACACTCACCCCCAACCGGTACGTGTACGAATTAGTAAAGATTCCGCAATAAAGTTTACATGAGCAGGTACTTATTGATTGATCTTTGATACCTATATCAATCGATGATCATGTTTATGAAGATTTATTGTAATTATATTCGAATACTTTATTACAGTTGTATCTACTTTATTGGCTCAATAGTTGTTATAATACTATTTATATATTAAGCAGCCATTTGTGAACTGGATTTCGTGATAATATCGTGAAAACATCACGAGGGTAAGTTATATTTGTCATTGATTCTGTGAATTGGCTTGACCGCAAAATGATTCCATTCTAATTTTATTTTTTAATCTTATTTCAAATTACACTGTTTTTACTTCTAATCATCTTTACAAAAGGATTTCATGGCATAAAATAAATTTCTCTGTTTTTTCAAAATAATTAAAAGTTACTATGATTAAGTTCTTCTTCAATTTTTGTTAGTAACTTGACCTTTAATCAATAAATTAATAGTTTTTGTCAATAACTAGCTGACCCAGTGAACTTTGTATCACCTAAAATCGATGTTCTTTATTCTCACTAAAACTCAAAAACGGTTTGACCGATTTGTATTTTTTTACATTTTGATTAGTTATAATCAATCCTAAACAACTCTCCAACTTCAATTCGTTAAGATCCATAGAACAGGTTATATTTCGTATTTTATTTCTTTTGGTTATTGAAAGAAACTTGTTTATAACTCCAAGGAATTGAATGTCTTTTAATTATATGAAATTTAAATATAGATGTATGTGAACCCACGTGCTTTGACGCGGCGACCGTATACACTACTATCAAAGCTATCATTTCTTCATTACTTTCATATTATGAGATTTAAAAAAAATCTGTATTTTTATTTTATATTTTTTATACAAACCTTGTCCTGACAATAACGAACACAATAAAAAAGAATTATTCATTTGGTACAGTCATTCGGAAGTTATGCGCGTACATACATTTTAGCAATTCATTTATATATATAGATTAAGAACTAATTTATGTCACTTGATGGTTAAAGAAAAGATTTGCCGCATTTGCTTCCTGTACATAACTTGAATATAAATTGTTGTAAATTGCAAGGATTTAATATGAAAACAACGTGTTATCATACCAGGAGCAAGGTCAAGGATAAGGTATTCTGAAGCTTTTTAAATACAACTTAACTATGGATAAATTGATATATAACAATACCGCAAACTATAAATGTATTCAATAATATATGTAAATCTTTCAAATAATTTGGATTAAAGCCGACGTTATGAGTCTCAATAGACAGTATATGGTTACGGTCGTATACCAAAATTGCATTAAATTTAACAAGTAATACATTTTAACTTCTATTTACATTTCTTTGTTAAATGTAATATAGTTATTGAAATCATCTGAAGCAATCAGAATTCCGAAAGAATGTCATAATTATATGCATAGCCGAAACGGATTAAATACTCTTAACGTACTCATATACAAATCGCAAACATAAAAGCTGCAAGGACAATAGTGTAGTAGTTTGCATGGTGGTAGAGCTTTTTCTAATGTCTGCCTGGCTATCTACCACCCTCAAGTTGAAAATCTATCGCAAAATACCTATACGTGCGTTCCGGCAGTTGCAAGTGAGAGCCAGTCGCTCCACTAGGTTTAATGTGTCCACCATCTTAGGCCACATCGTCACTTAACATCAGGTGAGATTGTGGCCACAATGTTAAACCTATAAACTATAAAAAAAAGATATAAGCTTAATAGTTTTTGTAAAGAATATGCATGTATACCCTCGGCTATAAAGTTATCTTTGCAGTCTGTAGTTACATAGGCCTGAAACCTGAAGCCAGCTATTTTATATTGCTATTTCCATGGTCTTAGTTGGAACATCTTGTAAGTCGAAGCGTTTTGCTGACAAAAACAAGAAAACAATTGTTGTAGACGACTTTATTATAGATTTGCAAAATTTTAAAATGTGTTTACAGTTTTGGCGTAAATTTAAATCTTCTATATGACAGTACATCAATTTTAAATAAATAAGTGAAATCTTTTGTAAGAAAAGCATTCCTAGCAAGTACATTCCCACGCTAAACGATTTTCCAATTTAACAAACATTCACGTAGTATTGTGTAGTCCTGTATGCATGTGCATATATAATACCTAAATAGTTCATTCAAACTGACGATTTGTCACTTCCGAATTGCGTTTCAGATCCATCGACAATTACCGACATGTTCTCATCTGTAACAAGCATACAATTCCGCACGCTCTTGATTAGAAATATCAATAGATGTGTAGTTCGGTTACATACAAACTACGCGGATTAAAAGTATGATTTTCATTTGAAAATAACAATACCGAATCCATACAGCCCTCTACATATAATATAAACATAGTAGTACGTAAAAATATACTACGGACTATATATATAAAATAAATCATATAGGTATGTACCTAAAATGTAGTATTGTACTCTAATGTTTAAAGTATCTTATTACTATATTGTACCCTTATTGGTTTTAGATAACGCCCATCTACTAAGCGTTTTTTAAATATTCAAAATAAAGATATTGAAATTGATTAATATTTTCATTATAAATAGATGAAGTGATAATACTATTTATAAATGAAAATGGTGCAGATCAATAGTTTGCAGTATGAATAAGTAAATGAATAATAAAAAATACTATATGTCTCAGTATCCGTCATGATTCCGTATTGGTAAAGGTCAGTATTCACGATAAAATGCGATAAATAAATTTTATTATATATTCCATTACTCTAAAATAATTAAGTATCGATTAATTTGAAAATGTCTAACATGAGTTTGGATTTTCACCAATAAATATTTGCTTAGTTACGTACTTTTTATATAACATCTTTACAACTAACATCGATTTATGAAAGCCAAATTTTAGTGAATTCGAATGCACCGGTGTACACAACTTCGTGAACACAAAGTCTATAAAGTATTCTTCTTGTAATTACGAGTTCTATTGGCTATATATAAGTACATGTAAACTTTTGTTTATTTGTAAACAGCAGATTATAATAGAAAATAGTTTTCATTGTCTATTCCATTACAAAAAAAAAGCAATGTAGGATAATGGTTTGTTATTATACAGTATTCATGTTTTTTTAAAGAAATTTTACCATACACTGACTTTAAATAAATATTATCACGTTTTCTGATAATTAAATTACAAATTTTATCCAAAGGGGTGTTTAAGACTAAAATCTAAAAAATTATTCAAACGGCAATGCCACATAAAACGGAGAAACTTTGCACTTCACACCATTCTATTTTGTCGCACAAGAATCGGATAAAATATCTGTTTAAAAGGAATTAAATATTCATACAATTCGATAATAGTTTTATTATTTTATTTACATTTACGTGATATTGATTTAAATAGTCGGATCAATCCTAGTAAACAAAACATAAATATTTGTACAACGAATGATTTCTTCAATTAAATTATGGTATTTATACCTTCATATATTTTTTTACTTTTATAGACCCACGGAGAGCTTTTGGCATCATATTGTACACAGATTTTCATATCTATAATCATGTAAAGATTTTTTATAATAACGCACATAATAATAAGGTTTAAAAATAATCATTATAATCAGTCCACACTTGACGAAGAAATCGACTAACATGAAAAATATATGCACCTGAATATAAACCCTTTTTTTAAGTCGGTTATATTAAATTCGGTGATTTATTACCAATTAATATGTTGATATAGTTAGTATATATAGAAAAAAAAAATATAACGAGTTATTAATTAGATTCTAATTTCAAACATATAACAGTCTGTTAATTGTAATAAGCACACACATGCTCGATTCCCGTGCCAAAGGTACGAGTATATAAATCAACGGCGCAACAATTACACACTTTCATGGCAAGTTGGAATTAGAAACTGTCATTTGCACCGTTCGAGGGATCCTAAGGGGGGGAGGATGGGGGTATGTTACAGATTGGGAGGGAAAAATAGGGTGCGGGCAAGGGCTACTGCGGACCTGATTAAAGGATTACACAGGGGTGGCGTCCGGTCTAGTTAGATTTATTATGCCAAGTATTTCTACTAGTTAGCCATGCTTTGGTTAAATCGCTCGCCGACGGAAACTTAATTTGGAAGCAATTTTTTGTCAAGTATTCGTGAAGTTGAAGTTTGTTTGACGTATTAATGATATCATATTGATATTATATATATTATTTCATATCGGAACTTTACTTACACTCAAATCACGTATATTACTTATACTTGCGTATAAAATTATATTCTTTATATTTTCAAATACATCATTAATACAATGATAGAATTGTTGAATAATAATGTGTTTTGATATCTGTCTCGCAGGATAAGTGTATTGGGAAATTGATATTGCAATAGTTTGTTTTTTAAATTAAGCTAGACATATTGTAATTGTAATATCTATTCTTCTATTTTATGATTAGGTTTACCACAATGATGATGTTTAGTTATTACACTTTTAAAGAAGTAATATTGTGTTAGAAATTAATCGTGTTTTTGTTTAGATCACAAAAAAAAACTGAATTAAAATTGAATGCCTGGAAGCTGAGAAACATATAAAGTTAAAACAAGTAGCTTATAATAAGTTGTAAGTTATTTCAACGGTATAATATAATAGTAGTTATATTTATTCTTTAACATTTTTTTTTATTTTGTCATACTACGGCGAAATTACTGAACATGCACCTTATTGTTAATACAGTACAATCCTAAACCAACGACGACGACCAGGACTTAAGTAATGCATTGCACTGTTATGCCGATCTGCCAGCCACTTGGCAATTGGTATGGTTAATTCCGGGCGACATAAACGGCTGATTATAAGTCACTTTTATACTTAATAGCTTTAGCATTATGGCTACTAAATCACCCGATGTTGACGGACAATGTGGCTCAAGATGATAGACACGCTAAGCCTAGCGAGTGGACTGGCTCTCAAGTGGAACTGCAGAACACGGTACATAGGTATTGGCGGCAGACTTTGAAGTTGAGGGTAGTAGCTGGACTATAAGAAGTGTGGGCACTGTCTCTAGTCTCTGGCGCCACGGAATTTTGAAGTGTCGAGGTGATGCGTTTCAGTAGGTAGTGTTAGATAATTAACACCCGATGAGTCACCCAAGGCCATCTCTCCTTGGCCTGAGCCCGAGTTATGCATTTGGGTTTATGCATTGCAAGTCCGTAAAGAATGGGAATATAAACGCCACATTATTAAAAATAAAGTGGTAGCTAACCCGTTGAGCATTAGAAAAAGCCCTACCACAATGCTATGGCTTCCTCACGATGGTTTTTCTCATCAAAAGCTCAGGCTCATTGTGAGTGGATTCGAACTCACGTCCAAGAAAGTCACCGTAAAGAATCTAGAAGCCCCTTGGCAAATGTACTTGCTAATTTCTCAAGATTTGAGTGATAGTGAAAGACACTGCAAAGCATTTATCAGCATGTGTAGGGTGGTCACCATTTAGTCCAGTAAAAAGCATATTACTACGCAAAAAAAACAACCTATGACAAGAATAATGGAGCACGTGGAAGCGCTAATTATTGTTAATTTGTGAACATGATATGACAAAGCTATTTAGTTGAGCCAACCTCTATAATTAAAGAGTACACTATGAAATTTAAATAAATTACATTGTAATTGTTTACTATAATTAGGAATATGTTTTAACAATTAAGTTCAATAAAGTTCAACAGTCCGAAATAGGCACTTACTAGTAACTGTGTATTGTGCACAAAGTTATAACATAAAGTTATAGATTACGATTAACGTGTGAAGTAAACAATGATCAAGCGTAAACAATTGACTGAACTGTATTCCCGCCCTCTGGTACCACAGTTACTACAGGACATATTGCAGTAGTTCAACTTACTGTAACTTTTAAATACTGCGATTAAAAATCATATTTGCTTTTTGTTATAAGCCTTTACATACAAAATTGCCGTTCTGCAGTACTGGCAATTTGAAATAAGAATAATTTTGTTTTGGCTAAGAATACTAATTTTAATGTTATTTTATTTTAAAAACATGAAATTCTTTTAACGGAAGTAGTAATTTGATTATTGATTAGTTATGTTTTCATCGCATTTCAATGTTTTTCGTCATCATGGGTACGTCAAAAATTCGAGTAATTATGGAATATGAGTACCTACCGTCAAGGCAGTAAGGCATCACAAGCGGCACGCGACATCAACGATGATTACGGAGCAAAAACTACAAACCAATACACCGTCTGTTATTGTTTTGCCCTTTTCTGGAAATTTCGACATGAAAAATGAACCTCGTAGTCATCCGAAAACTTTGGTCAACAATAACAAATTTAAAATCATGGTGGAACCTTATGATACCCAATCTACTGCTAAATTAGAAGCGGCTTTCAAAGTTAGCGTCAAAAAACATTGGTCTATCGCCATGCCTTGCACTGCTCAACAGACACACAAACGAAGTAATTTGAGCCGCAACGAAAAATGGATTCTGTTTGACAATCGCTAGCACTTAAAGAATTTGGTTGGATCTTGGTTCAGCACCTAAACAATGCCCTAAACAAAAACTTACCTCTATAAAAGTGATGGTAACAGTTTGGTGGCCTGACGCCGATTTGATTCTTCACAGCTTCTTACCAACCGAGATGAGCATATGTGTATTGTGAAGAACTGACACACAGGTTTAGCGTGTCTACCAACTTGGGCCGTATCGTCACTTAAGATCAGGTGAGATTATAGCCATTAAGCTAAACCGTAACTATAAAAAAAAAACAATGTTGGAGAAGCTCGCACATGTCCACCAGCTATGGTCTATCGTTCGTCTCCGCTACTCCTGCAAGACAACGCACGACCTCATACTGCACAACAAACTATCTTTAAGTTGCAAGAGCTGGGGCTGAAGACTATCCGTCATTCTCCGTACTCACCTGACCATGCGCATACAGACTTCTACCTTTTCCAGAATTTCGATAACTTCTTGGCGGGGAAAAAAACCAATACCCGAGATGCAGTAGGTACAGAATGCCTTTAAAGAATTGGTTGTCGGCCGTCTAGCTGATTTCTTCAAAAAGGGCATCAGTAAACTGCCATCGCGTTGGCAATAATGCATCGATTGCATGGTTGATTATTTTTATTTATTTGAAACGGCAATTTGATCGTTAAAGAACTGATATTAATGATTATACTATTCTGCTTTTATTGTCCAGTGATTTAGGAAAAAAATACGATAGTTATTGAAATATATACACGAATATATGCAATCTTCGAAACGCTTGATTTATCTAAATAATGGATAAGATCTTAAAGTAACAATTATTTATAGAAATACATATACATAGACATAGGTCAATATTAATATTACAATATTTAAAAAGCAGAAAATGTTTTTTTGTTTTAACACAGTAATCTTGAAACTACCTGAAAAATGTTTAAATGATTTGTAGTTCCACGCAAACGAAGTCGCGGGTAAAGCTATTTTCTATAAGAGAAAAGGTACGGATTTCTCAAGTGGTTGGTATGTGTTATTTTATATTAGCCTATTATATTATATATAGTAGCCTATTTAATAGCTTAAAATTATAGATAATTTTTATGACATCACTATAATTTCAATAAGGCTTCCTAAAGAAAATGAGATCCTGATATACTTATTTATTGGCATAAGGAATTACTCTGAATAAAATTAAATTATTTAAAATTTAAAATTAAAATTAAAATTTTAATCTAATTAAATTAAATTGTTTCAACGATCAATGATGTTGTTTAGCTAAATAATATTATTGAATTGTAGTCGGCGAAAGTTAAATAGCTGACTCATAGACACTGTGGCACGCAAGCGCCAGTGTATGGGTGGTCCGCGGGCGTGCGTTCGCGCACCAAAAATAACCAGAGATCAGTGCCTTTAGAAAAACATCGTTAATAGTCAAGCCGATTATTAAATTGTAGGCAGCTACTGCATGCCGCGGCGATAAAACACACCACCCACCCGGCGGATAAAAATAGGGTACGGTTAGATACTGAGTACAATATGTTCCCAGTAGCTACAAACATAATACTTTTCGGGGATCGCTGAGTACTCAAGCGTCCATATCCCAACAACTAATGAATGAGATAATATAATGCAATATGATCTGCTGCCTGTATCAGTCCAGTTCAGGATTGCAGTAGTTGCAGTTAGATATGTAGTTAGGAGTATACGAGCTTGTATTTGGCTTTTTAAAAGTTTTTATCGAATCCACTTAATTCTACGGATCTACTAAATCATGTTAAAATAATCAATTAATTTCTAAAAGTATTATGTCAGCAACATTCACAAATTTTCTTGAAATCTGATGAAACTAGAATAGATTTAGATATGTACTTGAAAAAAAAGTTACTTTCGGATTTTAAACAGATATTTTCTATTTTGTAAAATAACGAGAAAATATTATATGTGATACATGTTTTAATATACAAATACTTTAACTAAGCATAGTTATTTCAATAGCCATGAATTTTCTAACTTCAGGATTATTCATAACAACGAAATTGGAAAATCTGGAAAAAGGTAGCTTTGTATGTGAACAAAACTACCTTTTTCTAGTAAAGTAGATTTAATATAGAGTAAATCAGAAAAGAATATCTTGAAGGGTAGCTCATGCGTTTATTCAAATGAAAATATACATACGAGCATCTATAGATCATCATGTTAACACGCTTCGGAACTTAGAATTAAATAATTTATCGCCTCCGTATAGAGGCTGGAGGCATAATAAATCAATATGCAGGGCATGCACACACGCGGCAACGGGGTGGTTAGGTCGCACTCCGACCCGGCCCTTCCACCCTTAAGCCCTTTCTTGACTAATTAATTAAACAACCGATTCATTACAGCAGCCTCCTTTGTGCCCTCACATTCGTCTAGCGAGATAGAGGTACGCGCGGATACCATTTGGATAGTCATTAATTGTATTTCGCAAAATTCTAAACTGTTACTTGTCTTTTAGATAAATCACAAGTTTATTTCGTAAATAATTTTTATATAAATTATAATATATATAAGTAATTTGCTAAAACATGAGTGATAGTTTCTATTCAGTATGTATTTTACTTATAACCTTTGTTTATTAAACTATTTCTCTCGCTCACTATATGTGTTTACACATACAACAAACATAAAGTAACACCCAGACTTAAAAATCATTTGTAGATTACAAAAATAATTGTCATATTTAGGATTTGAACCTACAACTCTTTGGCGCTGCGTTAGCAACGTGTCGACTGCAACTAAATGAGCTAACCGTGCAGTCACATTGATATTCTATACACCAGATGGATGGTGTGCTTACCCTTAGGCAGGTGTACTACCCCAGAAGGTAACGATAACCTCGCATAGGGGGAAAGACCCTTATGATTAACCAATATAAAAAAACGGCGTTCTACACACAATAGTACTCAGGTACCAACCATTTTATTAAAACACTGAGAATATACTACCCGGAGTGGAATTTATCGAAATTCTGTTTAGAGCTTTGAATGGTTTATATGCTTTAATTCTGTTTTCGCCCATGAAGCCAATCTAGCTCTTTAATTCTCTGTCAATTAGATAATCATCATACATATATAACGTATATCGGCGCAAATATTATTTTACGGGTGAATTTTAGGATGGTAGTTTATAACACCGATTAGTATAAAATGGGGGGTGAAGGCAGCTATGAGTTCTAGTTCGGTGAAGCTGTAACAGTGTATCAGGCTAACAGTGTAGGTCCCAGTCTAAGCGAGGTAATCGAGACGCCTTCATCGCATGTAGCTAGAACATCACCGAAGGGACGTAAGATTTATATTTCTCTATTGTTGTCACTGTTTTGCTGTATTTATGCTGTAAGTCATTATCAGGAATGGTTTATACTGGTTTGAGAGAGTAATACAAGCGGTGAAGGTGAGTGTTGACAGTTGTCGAAAGGAGGCCTCCTTATACCTACATCCGAGTCGCGTCTCGGACACTGCTCAGTGTTATCGTCTCTCTGCCATACGATGTTTCTCATCTTGTCACTTTTATTATCAGTCTTATCTATCTACTCTAACATATATATATATATATATATATATATATATATATATATATATATATATATATATATATATATATATATATATATATATATATATTATAAAGTTAATACATTTTATATTTAAAAAAAACATCGATTTCTTATCCTTTCCATTTTATGAGCTTGTTAAACGTGCGTATATTTTATTTCGTTAACTTATACTTTTACATAAATACTAAGGCTCTACATACTAATACAAAATGATCTTCAAATAAAAATTCTTAGTTTCTCTAGTTAAAAGTAAGCAAAAAACTTCTATGATATAATAATATGGTTTAAAAACATTATAAACAGCTTTAACTTTAATTCATGTTCTTATATATTATTTTGATAATGTGTTATTATTACAAACATCTTTACGAAACATAATTGACGCTTAAGGATAGGTACTTAAGGAAGCGTACTGGTTTATTTATTTTTTCTTTTCTGAATTTATTATCAATCTCATAAGTTGTTCAATATATTAACGTACTAGTTGATCCGACAGACATCATCCTGTCCTATCCATCAGTTAATAATCCTACTACATCTTCCACGTAAGGGATTAATATGAAATTATATTGCAAAACATAACTATTACATTAGGTTTACAAGAAAAGTACTGAATTATTTATTTTCTGTTGTCTTATTTTTCTATGGCATCCTTACAAATTGTTCGTATATTATTTAACTAGTTTTTCCTGTTCTTATAGTAGTTAACCAGACTGTAGTGTTATTTATTGTATAAAAGTATAGCGTAAAAACAGATCAGTGAAAAATTACATATATATAATTATGTGCCATTCTTAATGGTTACCGGTCAAACGGTATTGAGAGTTTATCGATTTCATACATTCAATCATTCATTTTTATATGTATATATAAAGATGGAAATTCAATAACACATTTTGATTGATTCCTCTGGTGTATATCGGCGGCGGTGACACGCGTGCTCGTTTACCCGCTATTATATTTTAAAAAATTAGTAAATGCCTATGTAGGCAATTTCGCCAATGTCAAGTGTAAAGGACTTTATAAACACGAAGAAACCAAACAAAAACAATTACTTAACACCCTTATTTATATATCCGTTAATAACTATTATAAATGTACATATAAAAACATCATTAAAAAACATGTAGATAAGTACTTAATAAAAGACATAACAGATCGAGTTCTCTATGACGAGGTTATTTTCCGAACCGGTGTCAGTTTTGACGTTCACAAGCGTCTTCTCAGGGCCTAAATTGCATAAAGATTTTTTTATTTATTTATCACACTAATAGTTGTTCTTTCTCGTATTCGAACCCACAACACTTCGGAGCGATAGAGTGACAGCTTATATTTATGGTTATAATGACAGTTATAGAAAAGAGAAAATTGCGTCCAAATCCATCAAAAAGTTCAATTTTCACAAAGTTTATCCTCTATTCTGGAGAATATCTTTCGCTTAATTGGGTAGTAACATTACTTCTTTGGCCGTATTTTATCGTACGTACGACGGTGAGTGTTCTGAACAGTTATACAATCTTATTGCCTCTTCTCCTTTCCAAAATAGAACAACACGCGCTAGACTACGGAGTCCCAGCTTCACGGTAACCTCGATTACGATTCGGACATAAAAGCTTGCTATGTCGTACTTTTGCTATACCGTGAAGCCGTGGAAGAGTCTCAAAGACTATGTATTCTTTAGCTATATAACTTAGGGTCCTTCAAGCGAAATATAAAAAAGTATGACGCCATGACAGTAGCCATTGGCGATGTATTGTCGATTTCTCGGTAGTGCCCTGCTGTTTTTGGACTATGCTGTGCTTAATATCAGGAACAGTGCTGTCACTTTTCTGAAGTACCATAAAAAAAGAATTGCTAAATATTGATCTCTAATATATATCCAAATAAGCACTATGTAAAATTTTATTAAAATCTAAATGAATAATAAAATGTAGATCACAGTTATAAAATCCCTTCAAATAGCGAAAATATTAAGCCATGAACTCCTTTAGTTAAAATTACCTTTCGAGGAATATCTCTAGCCATTGTTCACGCTACGTGTAATCAGAAAGGAAAATGCGGTGCTATTCTTGCAAATTATTATTTAATTACCTTCATTAGGGCGGCTGTTTTCAAATGTTTTGCGGTTACCCTCGTTTGTTTTAGAGTGTTTTCAAATTTTCGACCTTTGATGTCTTTAGGATCGTAGAAAGTTGTTAGTTGTAGGTAGTTTGTTCTAATACGAATTTAATTGGAAGATACTGTAATACCACGAAGTATGTATGTGATTTCAAAAGCGCTAAATAAATAGAGTAATATAATAATAATAAAAAGTGAGTAATATAAAAATATAATTTAAATGATGCGAACCAAGAATGTGCAGTGAGAAAAATAATAGGTTTACCAATGGGTAAGTTTTCTTAATATGTTCTAATAATAACTCTGCTTATTTAGATATGTAAATAAACAAGGTATGTCTGAAGCATAACAATTTTATTCAGGTAATACATATACTTAAGATTTATACTAACTGGTTTTTGATCTGGGTTCTCTTGGCCCGTCGACGGTCACTTTGATAGCTTTATTGTATGTTGTCACTTGTGGCGGTGTCGTCGAAACTGTTATCGTCAACGTAAAGGATTTACCTGTAACAAATTATTTTTATTTATTAAAACATAAATATTGATTCGTTAAAGTGCAATTATAATGAATTGATACTGAACTCTAATTCAGTGCTAGAGAAGTTAATTTTTTAAGTAAAATTATTCTGAAGAATATATCAGGGTGAGCTGAATACTGTAAGCCATGCCGTGATAAAGATATAAAATGAAAGCTTGTAATAAAGGACACTTTTTTATATACTTAAGGTTTAGCGTTATGGCCATAATCTTACCTGATCTTAATCTAATCTATCGTCATCGTCGATCTAATATCGTCAGATATGCCCCAAGTTGGTAGACACGCTAAACCTGTGGAGGAACTGGCTCTCAAGTGCAGCTGCCGGAACACACCTATTGGTATTTGGCGGCAGGTTTACAACTTGAGGGTAGTAGTTACCCAGGCAGGCATTAAAAAAAGCCCTACCACCATGCTATGGTTTCCTCACGATGTTTTCCTTCACCGAAAGCTCAAGCTCATTGTAGGTGCTTGGATTCGAACTCACGTCCCTTTATGCGAAGTCGTACATACTACCACTGAGCCATCATCGCTTCAAAACATCGCACACTTTCACTGAAGGAAAATATTGTATTAAAGTCATAGCGTCATTGTATGGTTTCAATGAAATGTCTCAGCGAAATGGTAAGTTATTTCCTTAAGAATTATAAAACTAATTGCCTACTACACAAACAACAATAGTATTTGAGTAAACTGTTCATTCAAAGTGAGCGTAAGCAATAAATTCAATCTGCGGTTCGTTCTCTTTTCAACGAGGGTTCACTTTTTGTAGTTCAATTTTGATCACTGTTTCGAAGTTTAAATTTATTGCCTGTTCGTTTTCAATTTGTAGACTGAATGAATTTTTCGTAACTACACAGCGACCAGTGTTTCTACCCGCAGTAAAAATAATTGACAATCGAAGCTGATCATGCTTTATACATTTCAACAGAAACTCGAAAACAATAGCAATTTATTTTAAATCACAAAACTACATCAAAGGGTAATCTGATATTATTGAAAGTACTACAAATTTGTAAGCGTATTATATAAACACTTGAAACAATCTCATTCAAACATAAAGCTTTCAAAAAGGCAACTCATTCGCATCGCATCAGAACGCGTCACAAACAACGGGCCGACCACTTCATCACAGCATAACGCAGGCAATAAAAAAACATTTCCATCTGCGGAAAAACCACAGTTAATATTAAATGAACGTCCGTCAAAGCTGTATTGTACGTTGCTTTGCCAGTTCGCCGCGGGTTGCAGCCGATACCGATTTTGTGATTGTTCCATTGCCCCCTCCGACCACCCTATCGTGGGGCCGCGCGGGAGAGTGACATGTAAGCTTTAATGGGCCTCGGAGCGGCACGCCGCCGGCGGCTACACGCGAAAAAACTGAAAAAAGCCTCATTCATACGTGATTCCATGTGTAGGCTACTTTCTGCGGGCTCGGCGGTGAGGCTCGTTAAAAATGGAGGCCTACACGCAGCCAGCTTGTTGCGGCCTATCCGAGTTTATTAACGTGACCGGAGAAAGGCTTGCACCGTTCATGTAACAAGTGTTGTTGTACCTTCTCAGTTTTATATGTTCATTTGAAAATAATAATACAGTATGTTGAAATTGTTATTTCTACTGTAAGTACAAATATTTAGTCACAAATTCATCTGGTTTTAAGTGACGATGTGGTAACTCGCCAAACTTAGAATAGTATTCCGGCAGCTTCACTTGAGAGTGAACTCTACACTTGGTTTTTCATGTTACCGCATCATCACTTAATAGCAGATGAAATAGTGGTTAAATTGGAATTTGCAAAGATTTTTTACTGCAGTTAACCAGGCCTGTAAAGACAGTGCTTTACTAGTATGCTATGGTTTTATCATGATTTTTTTCTCGAAAACTCATACACATTAGGTTGTCGCATATCGATAGGCGGAGTATTCGTGAATATTATCCAACATTACTAAATATTTAGGGCCACAGTGATTGTACTTTTGACAATAATGTGCACAATAAATTAAAAAGAAATTATCTTATATGACATATATATAAATTATCGCATACTTAGACAGATTCTTACTTTTTAAATTTACCTTGCTGTATTTTTCATAGAAACGAAATTAATTAATCAAACTATTTATATTTAAAAATAATTACATTCTTATTTTTTTATTTAAATAATGAGTTCATGAGTATGCTTCATTAAAAAAATCCAAAAAAAAAATGGAGCTAAGCTCGGTCACCTAGATGCTTATGCGAGGTTAACACGTGATTTTTTACTTCATCAACCAACAATTGATAATCCGAACTTAAAAGGAGAGTAACCCAAGTTAAACAAGCCAGGATGACCCCCAGGTATCATTTCATTAAAACCTGTATAAAACGTTTTGTCGGACAAGACAGTAATGAGTGATGTGCAGGCTACGGCCGCGGCGGTGCCAGTCGGCGCACGACACCGACACCGCGTCGCTTCGAGCCTAAATAAATAACCCCTACTTAATGTTCCTTGTACACGATATCATAGCGCGATTTTTACGAGCTCACAATTTCCTCACTTAATACGGGGTGGGTGCCTTGTCACCGATGTGCTTAACGATGCGCCGGGTTTGTTCGACGATGGATTTTAATAATATGTATCGTGTATCGCATTAATGCACATATTACTTCAACTTGTCAAGTTAACAATACTATAGTCAAAGTGTAATGACGAGTAGTAGATTTCCCAAAATTCCGCTTTCATCTGGTTATACATTGCGCAGTAGAAGTTCTCTCATTATTTTTATTTTTCTGTTGGATGTCTGTCTGCTTTTAAAAAGCTATCTCCCTAGGATTTCCATATCTCCTATTGGTACTGATTTCTTTAAATGTTACCATATTGTGAAGTCCTTTCAAGCAATTTTGTATAGTACGTAGTCGCTAAATGTTCGGAATATAGTTAATAAATTTAGTTTTTTAATATGTTACATTGTTTTATTATAAATAAAACCTATTGCACAAAACCAAAACGATAGCAAAAATCACAAAAATGTGAAATAAATTGACAAGTTTATCGTTATGGCCATAATCTAACCTGATCTTAAGCGACGTTACGGCCCAAGTTGGTAGAGACACTTAAAAGCTGTGGAGGAAGTGACTCTCAAGTGCAACTGCTGGAACACACCTATTGGTATTTGGTGGCAGGTTTTCAACTTGAGGGTAGTAGCTAGCCAGGCGGGCATTAGAAAAAGCCCTACCACCGTGCTATGGTTTCCTCACGATGTTTTCTTTCACCGAAAGATCAAAATCATTGTAGATGGATTCGAACTCACGTCCCTTGACGCGAAGTAGTACTCACTACCACTGAGCTGTCATCGCTTCAGAATTCCTAAATGTAACCCTAATTACAGGCGACATGGTAATTACAATTACTATAATTAAGAGATCTGATACTTATTTGATACTAGTTGTGCCTGCGACTTTGTTAGCGTGAAACCATGTAAAAATTATTTTTACATTTTTGCGCGTATTGTAACTTTTTCAATACAGTTTTATTATCCTATTAGTGGTAGCCTGATGTTATATAACCTAAGGACTTCTTCAATGATTGTTCTATCAAATACGAAAATAATTATTGAAATGCGATTGGTAATCCCTAAGCATTCCTCATTCAAACAGACAAACGAACGTTTCCGCTTTATAATATTAATATAGATTTACTAGCTTTTACCAGCGGCTAGCTCAAGTTAATATTGATTTTCTTTAAATCGGATAACACACTAAAAATTTTCATATAAAATTTAATCCTCTTTTTATCTCACTTCCAATAAGTTTTTTGCGCGAAAAAGCAGCGTACCATCGTCTCCAAGGTCCTAACTATCTCTATATCAACTTTAATTGCAATCTATTCAGCGGTTTAGGCGTGAAAGCATAACAAACAAGCTCACCTTATAATATTAGTATGAATGATGATTAGATATAGAATTAGTAAAAGCAAGTGGAACAAGTGCCTCTTTGTATATCATTGTATTGTAACATTTTAACTTAACCCATTATTTTTCAAAGACGTTATATGATAAAGGATACACCGGGATTCACATGGAGAAAATATTCTATTAAATTATGTTTTAATTATAAAATATGCGTGAAGTAAAGAATGAGTTATATGGAATTCTATATTTTAACATTTTTTGTAAACCTATTTTATTTTTGATAATCATAAATTAGTACAAAAAAGATGATAGTTACCAACGTAGGCAATTTTTGATAATAAATCTTAAATATGATATTTTGTACAAAAAATACTACTTATTGAAATTTATAGCTATAGTAAGTAGCAGCATATGTAGGTATTTAAAAATTCCAAGTATTCTCATAAAAGTGGTGGTTTTTTTTTATCTTTATACATAATTATGATTAAAAAAAGGGATAATATTAAATAAATCAAGCGACCTTCATATCTTTGAATAGTAACGAATAAAAGGCACATCCAGTATAAGCTATCGTCGCGCAGCTTCGGCAATGACGACGACATTCCCTTAATAGCTGGATGCAATCCAATTTGACAGGTGTCAAATACACTCCTCGGCATGTCGCAGTCGCACCGATTACTGAGCGATCTCGGACGGAACAACCTGCTAATGCCCTAAGCGCTAATTGACTGAATTAATGTGTCGATGTAAGCTAAGGTGTTTTGGGGTGAACAATATGTGATTCTGGTATCGTGATTGCATATTGAAGCATGTCACTATTATATTTGTATTGTATTGTCGCTGTCGAAGATAATTTATTTTGTATTGAGTAAGCAGTTAGAGAAATTTGAGCTTTTAAAAATTGAAGTTCTATTTACGTATATAGTTAATATTGTGAAAGGAAATTTCATTTAATTCTATCTTCTCAGGTACAAAGAATCTTATATAAGTGATCTTTTTCTTAATTTATGAATCCTTACTACAAGTATAAATATAAGAGTAACTTTGTTTTATTTGTTTGTTACGCTTTCACGCCAAAACCATTGCGTCGATTGTGATGAATTTTGGTATAGAGATAGACGGGAACCTGGATACGGTGATAGGCTACTTTTTTTGGTAAAAAAACTTATTGGAAGTGGGGTAAAGAGAGGTATAAACTGTGTATAAAACTTTTAATTGCGTCATTCGATTTGTTTGATAAAATCAATGTTAACGCAAGCGAAGCTGCGGGTAAAAGTTAGTTTCATAATAAAATTGAATAAAAGCCAGTAAATAAGTTTTAATTGATTTACTTTTAGACTTTAATAAAAGATTTATAATAAAATTAAATTCTGCTTTATAATTTAAAATAATATTAAGTATATTCACTTTGTATTCGAGGTAGAAGTATTAATTTTTAAATTAGTACACAAGCAAAAGTTTCATTTTCTAGAGTAGATATTCGGATATTATACGTCTGATGATAGAGCGCATTTGAGCCGCATGACGCCGCAAAGCATAGTTACGCAAGTTGCGGGTTGTACCGTTAACAAAACTACCCCAAAACCAAGAGTCGGCCATAAATGAAATGGTAGTTTTCCATCGCGGCTAACCGGTGCGGCCTGGTAGACCAGCGTGCCGCCGGCTCGGTTAACCCTGCGCCGGTCGCTGTGGCCGCGTTATCGTTGACAAGGCTTGTTATAGGTGACGGGAACGGTGAGTGCGTGGCCTCTTATCGCACACAACGTTTGCGTGTTTCGCTTTATCTTTATAAATATTCTGTTCTGTAAAGTTAGTAGCATGTCATTCGAACATCCGTTTGATCTTTAAAAAGTTAATTTTTCTTGTTTTACGAGTTTCATTTTCGTTTCGATTTTAACGTCGAAAATTTCTTGGATTTTATTTTTGTTTGCGGTGTAACTCCTTCATTTTTTTTATGTAAAGTGTACGCACGTGTAGCTTATAAAGTAATTATTGTACGTGGAATTAACAATTTATATTTTCATTTACGTCTGTAAAGAGATCAAAAAGGCAAGCCCTAAAATGAGTCGCAATAATGAAAGTACTTGGTGTGTTCGTACCGCGCATACCACAGTGTTCAAATAAAGAACTCTTCAAAGGAAAATTTTTATTCAAATGGCTGTGAGACCGCAGGCGGCGCGGCGCCCCGCCTCCACGGAAGAAGTCGTTTTCCCGACCTTTTCCATTGGCTGGCGTTAGCGAAGGCGGGCCGCTTCTTTAAGTCTTAAACGAGTCGAGCCGAGACTAACTTTTCATTTGCAAAGCACTAAAATATAGCATCGGATTAAAGAGCAACGTGGAACTTAGGCTTGTGGTTTTCTCAGACACATTTTTCTTCGGCAGTAAATATAGTTGAGTAATATGCATTGGATCTCCAGTTTCTTATAATAATTTCCATGTTCTAATATATAAATATATAATACACTTTTACACAATAGGAATGATGGATGACACTAAAATTTACCACTACATACTTCATAGTGACTTATCAAATTAACCTCCTAACTTCCTTTGGTTTCAATAATACTGATTATAATCAAAGCATGGGTTTATTAAAAACGTATTAGTATATCAACATAACAATATATGTCAGTGAGTACCTAAATGTAGTGAACCTGTATTTTTATCATAGAGTAATACGTACTTATTACTAAGTCATTTTTAATGTTATGCTACCTACTAATAGCCCAACGTGAAGAGATATTTACATATGCAGGTCGTTATGACTATAATTGATTAATGTTGGCATATTAATATTGATATTTATTAGCAGAGGTATATTAATTTTAACAGTGATTACAAGTATAAAAAGTGGCAAATGTGTATCAATTCTTACGATTTCTCAACTGTACTTTACAATATTTATTGTATTCGTTTTTTTTATGTTTAGATGGACGGCAAAGTAATGGGACCCGTCCTTGATAAACCTAGTACAAACCAAAAAAGCATTATCGATAGAAAGGTCAGTAATCTATTGTTGCCATTGTTGGAGGTTGTCATTTTCGTGTTTTAGTTTTTTTATACTTCAGGATTAGCGTTATGCCCATAATCTCATCTGATCTTAAGTGACGATACGGCCCAGGTTACACACTAACCCTGTGAAGGAACTTGCTCTCAAGTGCAACTGCTGGAACATACCTATTGATATTTGGCGGCAGATTTTCAACTTGAGGTTGGTTGCTAGCCAGGCGGGCATTAGAAAAAGCCCTAACAACTTGCTATGGTTTCCCCACGATG
The DNA here is from genome assembly GCA_039707435.1 of Actias luna. NCBI lineage: Eukaryota > Metazoa > Arthropoda > Insecta > Lepidoptera > Saturniidae > Actias > Actias luna. The sequence continues at coordinate 10,475,468 of JAZHAC010000030.1, forward strand.
GTTTAGTAAGTTAGCTGTTAGGCTTACGAATCTTTGTTCGTTTTTCGGCAGCAGTCCAAGCCAAGGTTCGGCCAGTCTGGGAACCATGCGCCCGCTGCCTCGGGGCTGAGGGCCCTCAGCACTCGCCCTAAAAAGTTCGGTTAAACTGTCAAAGCCCTTAAGTCTAACAGCGTATGCAAGGTCAAAAAGAAAAACAGTTCCTACATTAGGATTAGTGTATCTATTATATTCGGCCACATCATCACTAAATATAAGTGAGATTGACACGCTAAATCAATAAAAAAGGGCCATAACAATTACATAGAACAATTAGATCCAGCACAATATAAACAGGTACAGAAAGCCTAATCTAACACTGATTGTAAGGTTCCAAGCTACATGCTTAGATCCTCACCCAAGCATGACCATAGCACAATTTCAGATCAAGTCGGTCAAACGTCTATTACCGAGTATTCCTACTCACCCGATATACGTATCTACTGCGACCGCGACTTGGTTCGCGAGGAAATAAAAATTATTTATTAAATTTAGCCCGTCTTTGTAACTTCTTTCAATACATTGTTCTTATTGGTAGTAGCATGATATTAAACAGCCTAAAGTTTTCCTCAATGATTGTTCTATTAAATACAAAAAGATTTTTTTGTAATCCGACTAGTAGTTCTTAAAATTATCGCATTCAAACAAACTTTTCCACTTAATAATAATATTATTAGGCCGACACGAGTTCACGTTTTTTCGTTTTTCAGTTAACCATTTACAATAAATGTTATTTGCTGAAAATTCCGAAAGGATATTTTCATACAATATTTTAGATACCAGCCCTAGTGCTACGTTACGATGTGTACGATAATTAAATTCAAAGTCGTTCGGTGTCGTTTAGCTGTACCTATCCTGTTTTGCGTTATAGCTTAACGTCCTTAACGAACTATAAAAAGTATATAATATTTAATGCTACGACCTCTAAATTTTCTAAAAGCCAGGATTCATTGCGTGATGATTCTTTGTATATTATGTTTATTTATTTATTTAACAAATGAAAGGACGGCAACAGTCACCCAATAATTTTTCTAATTATAAAATTCTAAACAATCTAAGTTGCGTAATATTGTGCAACTATTTATAGATAGATAGCCACAACATGCATTATTAAAAACAATATATGTATAATGAACACAATAAAATAACAGTAAAGTTTGGAAATTCTAAAAGTGCACGACTAATACCATTCATTTAATTTATAAGAAGAAAAAACCAATCGTACCATTAACTAATTTTATGAACAAATTATTATTTTGTTCATTATGCTGTATTTTTTTAAGTAAGCATGATATATTGCTTGCCACAAAACTCCGTAGATAATTTTAACTAGAAAGTCTCTATCATGTTCAGGCGCAAATTTTTTAATATAATATAACGTTCGATTCGGCTGTATGGGTTTGGTATCTTTGCCTATTTCCATAAAAAAAGATATTAACAAGAACTTGTGAATGTAAAATGTAAATGTAAAATATGAGATAAATTATTTGAAGTGTTTTTATGAAATACATCTACACATATTATCGTATAAATGCAAATTGTTTGTAGTAGAGGCAGTTTAAGAGCAAATAAATTGCTTGACAAGATCAAACACAAACGGACTTTTGACAAAAAAATGTGGTTAATAGAACGATCAATTATAAGTATCAAACTTAACGAAACTTTTTTTGTTATAATGTCAGTTTTCAGTCATTGCAGCAACACAGATAATATTATGACTTTTGGTTTATTTAATTCTGTGATTATAGTAAATACCGAAATATATATCGAAAATGTCAAATCTTAGAAGTTATCGTTCTTGTTTCTTACCATTATGTACGAATACTACAAAAACAACTTCCGAAAAATTGTTTTAAACGTTCCTCAAGATAAAAAACATCGAACAGTTTCAAGCAGAGCGCCGAGATAATCCCAAAACAAAATCGTTTTTTTTTGTCGTGGAGCTCATTTCGATATAAGTATGTCATAGTAATTTTGTAATTAATAATTATTTATGTAGATACATGAATTGAATAAGTACAGTTCAGTAAATACTTTTTTCTTAATTGGGCTATAAATCATAGCACAAAAAATTTGCAATTGATAATTTGATACTATTCAGTAATTTTAAAGTAATAAATAATAAATATTTTCATATAGTAAGCGAAATTAATGGAGACCAAATACATTTTTTTTGCATGGTGGTACGGCTTTTTCTTATGCCCGCTTGGCTTAATATCACACTCAAGTTCAAAATATGCCGCCAAATACCATTAGGTATGTTCCGGCAGTGGGACTTGAGAGTCATTACCTCTTTTAATAGCTGGCAATGCACCTACGATTGGTCTGATGTTGTGGGTGTCCATGGGCGGCGGTGATTACTTACCGTCAGGTAACACATTTGCTCGTTTACCCCCTTTTCCATAAAAAAAAAAAATAGTGAGCTTTTGTCATGTAAAAAAATAAGGCATAGCACCCCGAACCTCACCAGAATTGAATCGGATGTCATTAAAAAAAATAGTTATCATAAATATATCAACGTCAGGTATATTATTAGGATTTGCCTTTATTAGAATCAGAAATAACTTCAACAAATAATTTTTCCATACCTAATTTGAGATATTTATATCGATTGACATATAATAGCCGTCATGAAATTGCCTAAACATTATGATGACCAATCGTGGCGCGTTCGTAGTCACGAGATCTTTTTTTAATTTTATCAATTTTTTGTTTATTAATTGAAAACATTAAAAATAATTAATAACTTTTTTTTAATTTTCACATTGCATATCAATATAACTAATGATAAAGTTTTAATATACATAAAAAAACAGTTTTTTTATGAATCCCAACTACCATATAAGATCATATATATCATCAATTATCATTAAGATATAAGTTCAATACCACTTCGCGGTATGAGGCGTGGAATATACAAAAGAGAAAAACAAAACAAATGTAGACAAAAAGTGGGTAGTTAATTAATTCGCAACTATTTTTCAACGTACTTAGAGAATTCGATAGAATATCAAGTTCGGGGTGTCTTTGTTACAAAGTTCGTTATACATTCTCGATATAGGTGAAATAATGACAAAATGGCCAAGGTTAGTCTCATAGATAGGTACAGCAAACAGTGATCGATCGCACTAATGCTGTCATTATCTTAGTAGGTAGGTATTTTAGGGTATATGATAATAGTGATTCGTTATTCTTTGATTCGACTGTTGTAAGATTTTTTTTTATTTCAAATACAACTGTGTAGACTAAAATAAGTTAATTAGCATCTTTGCACTTGTACTCGTAATAAAGAATACTTTACAATGATATGTACAGTTACCCAACCTTTTAAACAATCAAAAAACTTTCTAAGCGACACCATACATCTTACTAGTATCTTACAGGTTACTATATATTTTTTATGATGTGCATTTTTTCTGAACACCAAGTGATGTGTTCAACTTCAAAATTAATTAAAAAATCTTTTATATCTACCTCTTTATTAAGATAAAATTTCTACTTATTACGAGAAAGTAAATCACAGTGAACTAGACTAGCTCGACCACGTAGCACAACATTACATCTTTGAAGCCAGTATACAAACAGTACATTCGCAGTGATAACCGATAACGGTTGGTTATATCTGCATAAACCGTATCATTATACAAGGCTACATATTCGCCCCCCGCAAAGTTGTGCTAAAGCTGTGATAGGATACTTTTGAAACACCCATCTATTTCTCAGGCAAAGTATCAGTGCTTGCGTTATTCTCGCGTTATAGTCTACAAGAGAAGTAACCTTAATGGCCGAAGTTATATACAGCTTGTCCTACTTCAGTCATATATAAACGGTAATAACAATTGGACAGGCCTTCTGACGCGGTTAGTAAGCCGAGAGGTTACGGGTTCGATTTCCGTCCGTGAAAGACTTTAGTTAGACTGATGTTCTCCAATTATCAGTCCTTTATATATGTACCTATGTATACATAGTATATTAGATATTGCATTACCATAAATTACACTTTGCTTGGTTGTAATTAAAATCTAAATCTTCATATAAAAGAAGACTGACTGTTATCTACGACTTCGTTCGCGTACTTTCTCTAAACTTTTTTTTCTCGTGTGGATATGCATTTACGTAAGGGGGACCGAGAGGGATTGTGGGACTCGCCCGGCGCTAGCCTCCGGAAATATCCACTAAAATCTCATGGCTATTTGTTGCCTTCCCGGAGCGACGTATGTTGGATTCAGCAATCACGCAGTAGTCCCGCGACCCGCCTCTTCAGCTTGGCTTAAGACGGTCGCAGATTTCGGCCGTACCGGCCTCTCCTGTCACCCTGCCGCCTATCCGTCTGTGGCGAAAAGGGTGCCCGTGAGGCACTACCACCTCCCCAGGTCTGGCAGCGAGAGATCTGGTCTCACCGTTGACTCCAGAACGTGGCGTAGCTCGGACCACGTGCTGTCTGAATATGTTGCACAATATCCTCCGCTACGCCGTATTCATGGCAGGCAGTAGCCTGTTCCCTGCGAGAAATATTGTGGAGGTACCATCAGAAGTAACCATGTTCAAATAGCAGCTCCACAAACCGAAACGACATAGAGCCAAACCTCCTATCACCACTCTTTCAGAACCTGACGAATTGCGTTAATGGTTTATACCACTCCCATAATCTCTGCTCATAACTACGTCTAATAATGTTGATTGTCCTGAACTTAACTAGAAATTATGTTTAACTGTACCGGTCAAGTGTTTACGTACCTATGTCCCTCTATCGCTGCCCAACATCTCTACAAATTACCGACAAAACTCATTTTTACTTTTTACTCACTCTTTCAATGATATGAGCGAGATTTGTGATTTAGATTTATTCAACACTAACATAAATAAGGCGGCAACACCCTTAAGCAGCTTTTTCTTTATGCTCTGCTACGCACAATCCCGCATAGAGTTGCCGACACCTCGAGTCAGGTTCTCACAAGTTTAGAAGAATAAATAAGCATTAGAATTTTATAATATTCCTGTGTTTTACGTAAACCTAAAAACCTATAGTTTTACCGTAACTAAAGTTAAGATACGATGATTATTCTTTGCAATTAGATAATTTATTTTGTGTAAACGTTGTCAATTTTCTCAGGAATATTGTTGTTAACAGAAAATGTGGATGGTGTTTCCTCTCTACAAATGCCTAGGTACTAGCACGATAGTAAATGTTTTTATAACTTACCCTAAATATTTTGTACCATTGTCTTGTTCTTTTTTTTCTTTATCAAAAATTAAATAATTACAAAACGAATTTGTAGCCAAAATACACTAAAATTATTTGCATTATGCAGCTATGTAACAATTGTCAAACATCCAGCAAACAAGTTCTATGAATATAAATAATTAAAGTTTTATATATGACCATAGTAAAAATATTGGGTAATACACGGTTGGCGTGGCGATTCAGGTAGTTACGTCACCCTTGCTATCACAAAAATTGTGTGGGGGTTCGAATCAATACATTTATTTTTGAAAAACCAGTCACGAAATTGTAGCAAAAATATATTCTTTCACGATCCTTGGAAAGGGAAAGGAATTACTTTCAGTGCACAGTTAGCTGTTTCAGTTGCAAATTTTTTATCCAAATAATAAACTATATTTTTAAAACTACAGTTTGCAGCCATAAATTTTGGTGAAGCCTGGCTAGCAACCACACTCAAAATGAAAATCTACCGCCAAATACCAATTGGTGTGTTGCGGCAGTTATACTTGAGAGCCAGTTCCTCCAGAGGTTTAGTGTGTCTACCAACTTGGGCCGTATCGTCACTTAAGATCAGATGAGATTATGGACATAACGCTAAACCTTAACTATAAAAAAAGGAGTTTTAAAAATTAATTACAAATATCATGTTTATTTTAAACTATAGCTTTTACCACGAAGCTATAGCACATAAGCAACGTATACATTAAATAAAAGTAAAAAATAAAAATAAAAAAACATGGCTGGATAGAAAACCAGACTAAAAAATAAAAAATAATCTTCAATAAGTTTCATATAGTTTGGAAAATCCAAAAGTACACGCCTCATAACGTAAATTCATTTTTTAATGAAATTACATTGAATTAGACGGTAAATTTCAATTTTCAGAATGATACTGATGCAACTGAAAAAAAAATGGACTCAAAAATTAAAGTTTTTTGGGCGTTATAGTGACCACATACATAATCCGCACATACAGACAACCCGACGTCCACCGAAATATTTTTCCAGAACGGTTCTTTTATACTATCTAGAAAAAAAGGTGCTGTTTAGAGTATCTACTGTCACAAAAAAGTGTTCTTGTTGATATTTATCAACTCATTTAATACTCAAAGTGCAAAAAATATCGCGTTATGAGACGTGCAATAGGGTGTGTCAAGTGTGTGGAATATCCCTTGTATGTTCTAGCCGTTTCTTGGGCTCCCTCTCCGCAAAATTTACTAACCCATTTACCGACACTAAAAATACGATACGTAGGTAAACCATAATACCAGCCTTTTTATCTGTGATTGCTTCTGATCACAATACTAGGACGAACTTGTGAATTAATAAAACAAAATGAAATGTAACTTTAAAAACATCTAGACCATAGAACTGGAGTTTGATATTTAAATGCAAATTTTTACTGTTTTTTATATATTATAAGCTACATATCATTATTACACGCCTAATACCGTGAAGCGGTAGGTAATACCGGTAGTGCTCTATTCTCAACACGTCAAGATCAAGCAGTTTTTTGCTCTTAAACTGCCTCTACCACATCCAATTTGCATTGATACGATAATGTGAGTAGATGTATTTCAAGAAAACACTACATATAATTTATGTCATATTTAAAAAAAAAATATATATATTTTTAACATTAATAAGACTGTTTAGTTTTTTTTTTCACGTAAACGTTTGAATTTTTTATACGAAGTGGTCACGATAACTCCCGAAAAAATTGACGTATCAAGACCTGGTCTCGTTTATTATCTTTAGAATAACACCAACCCGTTACCTATTTTAATCAATAACATAGTACCCGTAGTTTAATAATAAAATGGTTTTGTGCACGCCTCATTTTTAATTTATTGTATTTTACATTTATAAGTATTTGGCATTGCCAAATTTTCTTTTTAAGGAAACGGAATAGATAAAGAAAAGGCAAACCATACAACTGAGTCGAACGTTATTTCATAATAAAGAGGTTAGCGTATGATAGAGACTCTCTAGGTAAAACCCGCCGCGGCCTCCCTCCGCAGACGCTTGAGCCTAGGTTCGATCCTCCGGATAGGAGCTCTCGAGTGACTCTGCTCGCACGATACAGTGACGCTCTACATTACTGAAAGCACATCATCACACCGCATAGCATCCATGCATACCTACACGTTAAGTACACGGTTCTGTAAGGGACTGCCCCCTCGGCCCTTACGCGGCTTGCCCGATAAGGTCGTGTTAGGATCACGAAATTAGTAACTCAGGACCTATTGATTAGTTAGACTTGCGATTAGTTAGACCTTTTTTTTTTTCTGGCAGCAGCCCATGCTGAGGTTCGGCCATTCTGGCATCCTTGCGCTCGCTGCCTTGGAGCTGAGTGCCCTCAGCACTCGCCCCAAAAAGTTCGGTGAAGCTGTCAAAGCCCTTAGGGCTAACAGCATAAGTCAGTTCGAAAAAAAAAAAAGGTAAAACTATCGGCGTAGTTTTTGTGGCAAACAATAAATCATGCTAGCTTAAAAAATATAGAATAGTGAATAAAATAATTAATATTAAGTAATAATAGGTCAACGTCAGGGTTTTTTTTTTATTATTAAAAATTAAATATATTACGAGGCGTGCAATTTTGGATATTCATTTTTTTTTCAAAAATGTTACTATTATCTCTTTACTCTAAAATTTTTTATTTCTATCTCAGTCCTATAGAAATTGTGTCTATAGAATATAATGTATTATATATGTTAATCTATATTAGTTATCATTATGTTAAATTTCATCAAAATCTGTTCTGTAGTTTCGAAGTGATGCACGTACAAGGACGTACATTAAACATCAATATAAAATATGTACCTTTTTGAATTTTTGAATGTACAAATACAAAGTTTATACCTTATGTAAATATAAAAAAAATATTTCATGCTTTTGTTTAATTTGTATTAAAAAATTGTAATTGGTTTTCCAATAGGCCATAAATAGTGGCATCTTTGTTTTTGCACCTCTTATAGATTCCTTGTGTTTTTTAATAAGTTTCATTAATACAGAATGGTAAAAACATATTTTTTTGAGACTTAGTCATCATCGAAAAATTTTGTTTCTCAATTTAGTTCCTTCGAGAGCTTGAAATAGAATTAAATTTTTTTTTCGGTAAATTATATTGTTATAGACTATGTTGTATAAATTATTTTTTGTATTAATAAGCATAAACAAACGTAGGCCTAGATAAAGGTAAAAAACTGGTATTAAATTTAAGGCATTAATTTTACGTTCCGATATAAATTTCCGACACTACATGATTTTTTATTTTGACGCAATATATACTTTAGCACTACCATAACAGAAAGCTTAATTTCTATTAGTTATATTATTATTTACTATCGATCAGACAAATTGTAATCAATTCGAATATTTTTATGTTATGAATAAAATGTATAAGTATTCTATATTTAAAAAATTAAAAGAATATATGTTTCATTTATATGTAGCTAACAAAGTACAACAGAATTTAATTTTCTAACACATATGCAATAGTCAAATTTAGAGGAGAGACAGTTTTTTTATGTGTTTTGTACTCACAAATTGTAAAAAATGGAGTGTGTTAAATACCATTTTATTAAAAGGGTTGAGCGTAAACTTAGCTAGTTAGAACATATTATTTAAAATATGATTTCGCATATCGTTATAGTAGTCATTAATGAATCTTTGAAAATAAAGGAGATATATGCATAAAATAAACGATTTATGACAATCATTAATATGTATTAGTTATATAAGCATGATATTAAAAATACTTTTAAAAAAAAATATTTTCCTTTTTTACTTTTTATGCAGTATCATTAACTTATGAGATTAACCTTTTACTTAGAGTTTTTTTTTCAATTGGTTCTATTATTCGTATTTCGAATTTTCATTCTATACACTAAATTTGTCTGTGCCTTACAAAAATTAAAAATGATATGATTGGTAAATTTTGAACAGTACTGAAAGATCAAATCATAAATCATTTAATTGTTATAACTTTTATAAATACATACAATTTTCAAGGAGAAATGCCGTTTTGCATTCACTTAGATCCGTCTCACAGTTTCGTAAATTCCACCTTTTATTTTAAACGTAAAAGTAAACTTTCTTAGAAAGGGCGGGCGGCGCGGACCGCTGGGTGGAAATAGCCGCCCAAATCTCCCGCCTTCGTTATTTGACATTCACAACTTCACGGAAAAAGTTACAAATACTTTCCTATGTAATGGTTTCCCGCGTACTTAAGAAGTTTGCGAAGTGTTTAATCGTTATTATTTTGTGAAAATGGCTATTTAAAACGTCTAATTTATTTTAAATCTTTTATTAAGTGTGTCTGGATATTTTTATGAAGTAATTTTTGTACTGTATCTTATTAAGTTGAACGGCGATTTTCTCTGATAATTTTTGAATAGAATAGTTTAAGGTACATACTTTAATCAGTATTCATATAGCAAGTATGTAATAGAAAACACTAAAATTTAGACAATTAACTGCACCTTCGGCACTCACCGCGACCGCTGCGCCCGACGAATCTCAAGTCATTAAATTTCGCCACCTGATTCTTCATAACAGCCGAACTATTTCTAAGTTCCGCGCAACAATTCTCATCGTTGCCAGCTCTGACGGTGACCAGTGTGCCGTCGCCAACGTCTCCCAGCGCTACCACCTTAAATGCTACTGGTAGTGTCTTGTTCGAGCGCCAGTGAGGCGGTAAAACCGTGCACACAAAATGCGGGCTGCCCGTTCGGACCAGCTCGCCGGGATGCTCCGATAAGAAGTCTCCCAAAGTCCGCTCAGCGAGAATGTCCGAAGTCATCTTCGTATAAGTCTCGTGGAGTAGCGTGGAGCTCGTGTCCGGCGACACGGCTCCACTGCTAGCGCCCGTCAGGTGCATCCTCGACACCCGAGCGCGCTGCGTGCTACACATAGAGCCCGCTGTCCTCTAATCGGTCGCTACATACTAACACTGCACATTGCACGAGCCCGTTCACCGGAAAAAAACACCCTCACTAGTAATAAGCTTCATAATGGATTCGACCCTTCGTTTTTCTCAAGAGACAATCACGAGATATGTCAACTCGTTGCTAGGGAACGAGCGCGTGGTTACTTGACGCGATGACGTCACGGGCGGCCTTGCCACGTTTTTTTCCCCGGTGAATGAAAAGTTCGGCGCCGGGGTGGGGGGTCGCGAGCAGCGAATTTTTTCTGGCGTAGAGGGGTGGCTCCCTCCGGACGAAAAAACTTTTCACTAGTTTCACTGTCGACGGCACTTTTTACGCGTTTATTTACGTGATGGGCGCCACGCACGATCCTCTCACTTTTATTGGTTCGTTTTCTTTTTTAGTAAATTTTTCTGTTCCACTTTTCGCGTTAGTACGTTAGTGCGACACCTGCGTGGGGTGTATAGGATGCGTGCGGCCGTGCTCGCGGTCGTGAGGCGACTCGTAGCTCGAGATCGTTCTCGCATTCGGTTGCGGTGACCGCTCGCGGTGACTATTAATACGCTACGTACGTCCGCGTCCGCGCCCGTCGACTTCGGACAAAGTTTCGCGGGTGAGTCGGTTCGGCTCCGTGGCAGCGGCGGCGAGCGAGAGGCGGCGACGGCGCGGGCGCGGCGGGCGGTGGAGCGCACTTTGCGGTCGGGGTGGGTTGGGTTTAAAGCCGCCGAAGGATAAAACATACAAATAAACACGTGTTCGCGCCGGCGCGAGTGAGAGGTTCGTCAAGTGCTGCTGTGTAAGAGAGACGGAAAGCCGCTGTTGCGGCATTTAGCAGCCAGTACAGACCGTGGCGGTGTTCTAGTGCCGCCGAAGCTATCTCTGTTGATATTACATTTATCATTTTCCAAGTTTCTAGTGGAGAAAATGCTTGTGGCACCATTGCCATCAACGCAAAGTTATAAATAATTAAAAGTTGCCTGCAAAACTATTCACGGGTTTTAAGATCTTCAATTTTTTTTACCAGGATACCAATTATACATATTTTATTTTTACCTATGACCTATACCTACTATAATAACATAATATACTAAAAAGTGATAGCGAAGTATGTATAATAAAATATCATTAGTTGAATACGCAATATGGATCAAAAGTATCAAATGGTATTATTTAAATAAGGTTTTAATCAGAAATGTGGTACTAAACAAAATTATAGAATTGTTAAAATTAGTTTCTCTTTTAATTATAATCTATATTTTTCAAAGTTTCGAATTATAATAGAAGTTTTCTCAATTAACCAAGTACTTGATATAATCATTCAGAAAATATTAGCTATAATAGCCCATAATGTGAAAATACGTACTTTCTAATTAGATATACACGAAAGCAACTGATGTCAACTTCTAGAATAGTGAACATTCACCGACTTCATTACACCCTTCAGTTCTATAGAGATTTAGTACGGGAGATATACTATAGAGTATGAATAGTTTATCCGCGTACTGGGGACGCGACGGCTCGGGAATAGATCGAGTTAACGAAGCCTGTTAAGTGTAGCCGCGATGCTCCTATCTCAAATCTGCTTACGGGGCTTTATCTAGATTTTGCTCTTAGTTATTATATGCATTTACCTACATCAACTGGTTGTCGGAACCTCACAGTGGTTACGCGAACAATACAAGTATTTTTTTATAGATTTTAATGTGAAGCTATATATTTTTCTAATGTTTAGTGGCAATGAAAGAAAATCTCAAGTTTAGGGCATGTACTATCTTTAGATCCAAATGCCGGAACACAACGACAGGTAGGTACAAATTTTACAAAAAAAAGAATATCTTCTGTACTGAGCAAATTTGAAATAATTTTTTGTATTCAAATATCATTTCTTTTTTCGAGTTTACCTACATAGGTGATTGAAAGTATACTTTTCCTATATACTGGGGTAAAATTTTGTATGGTAGTAAAACACTTCACAATCTCTCGTCTGATTTACCCGTCACGACTACAAAAGTGTGTGTATAAGCGAAAACCTGTAAAAATATATATATAATAATAACTATCACTGCTTTAGGAGAATGAAATAATTTAATTAATTTAAAATTATAAAATAATTATAAAGGTTCATCGAGAAAAGCCTTATTAAGCCTTTTTAATATTTTAAGACGGAAAAAATGGAGGCTGCTAATTGTCTAGAACAAATAATAATCGAATAATAATCTTCAACAAAACTACTCAATAAAGGGCTTGAGTGCAATATTCTACTTCGAACAACTCATGCTGTCTCTCAAACTATAATGTTTGTTACAGAGTAAATCGAATATGGATCTTACTACCTTCGAGATAATGGCTAAAAGTTACTATTGAGTTTAGGTCTTGAGTTCGAGCTTAGGGACAGCTATTAGAGCGTGTAGCAGCTGTCATTTTCGCAGGCGACCTCACGCAGTTCATCTTTCACTGTGTTTATTCCTTAATTTAGCGTTTTGTATGGTTGCAAACATATTATAAGAGATATTGAAAGTTTATCTATAAATTTATTTTCATAACTATTTGACAAGGTGTTTACTTTCTACCAAATGGACTATCTAAAAGCAATATCGATCACTTCGCTATCAAACTAAGGAAAACTTAAAACAAAAATTTAATACAGTTTTTATTCAATTGTCAAATTATTTTTCATATTTATTTCGTTTATTAATAATAGTGATCACTAATTATTCGTCTGTATACTAATTAATAAAGGAATTTGAGGCAGAACTAAAACAAAATTAACTACCTAGTTATGATAGCTATTTAGAATTTAGATACATGCAATAGATTTTGTAAGCAAATAGGAAATCATTTGTCTATATTGCTTGATAAACATTTGGGCAGCATTGGAGTGAAATAAATTGTTAATGAAGTATTGATTCGAAGCAAACTAAAATTTTCGTTTCAATTAATTTTTCCTTAAGTTCTAGTATGAAATAATTTTTGTTTTGTGTGTGGAAAGATGCGGCAAAAATTAAACTCCGAACTTAGAATATAATAATATAGAAGTACATATAATCTCACATAGAACTATTTAATTCCAAATTAAATATAGATTGTGTTATAGTAGTGGCTGTAGTTTTGAAGTGATGATAGCGCAGTTGGTAGTGTGTACGCAAACGGCGTAGAGCCGTGAGTCCACCTACAATGAACTCGAGCTTTCGGTGAAGCATAGCTTTTTCTATTCCAGCAATTGCAATTGAGAGCCAGCCACTCTACTGTCACGTGCTTAACGTGTCCATCATCCTGGGCCACACAGTCAGTTAACATCAGGTGAGGTTATGGCCATAAAAAAGAGTTGCAGTTGGTATACATGTATAGATATTTAACACCTCGTACGTAACTGGTAATTGTGTGCATTTATACTTATCACATAAATGTTGGCTACGGATGGGCATCGGCTCAATGATACAGATTGTTGCCAACGTGCCAAGATATCTAATATATTTATTTAATATAATCTAGAGTAGGAAGTAAAGTATCATTGCAAGGAAACACAAGAAGTAATTGATCGATCATCTCCATTGAGAAAGTATAGAATAAATTTTCATTTGTCCGGTAAAGTGTTCTTACATTATTTTACCTCTTTAACCTTGAACAAGGTTCGGACAAGACCTCAAGGGGTTCATTATAATAAACCTATGCGGACAGGTCGGTCCGCTCGACAAATATTGATCGAAGCTCCCTTACAACACGAAATCAAACCTTTTATTTAAGTCCGTGCACACAGAGGGCACATTGTTTGCAAGGGCCAAGGGTCGAGGGAGATAGTTCAATAACCCCACCGACTGACCAGCTGATATGCAAATTTTGAAGGAAATTAAAATTTCATTTCCATTAAAGAAATTATACCTGTCGTTTTGTTATTTTAACTACATAATGAACGAAAATCTGGTTTATCTGAACTAACATACTAAAATGTTGATTAACATATGACAATGGTTAGCACTAGAACTGGCGTCAATTACTCTGCTTTAAGGGAATTTTTAATAAAGTACTATATAGTACAGATTTTAACGACTAAATGAAATGAAATATTAATATATGTAGGTATACGTAATATAAACAAGTTTTTTCTATGTTTACAATAATTTAGTTTAATATCTTTTTTTTTATTTACGTTTATTAGACACATGGATTGTCTATACCATTGTTTGTACAATTTAATTTATAAAAATACATACGTTAAATCAGGATACGTATAGGTAATAAAATAAAAAAAATTGCTTTCAGTAGGGTTAAGAAAGTAATACTTTCATTATTTTACATTTTATCGGAAGTAAAAGCGGTATTATTAGAACATAATTATCTAATGGATTATAGTAATACCTATATCAGATAAAATGTCGTTTGATTGCTGATATTCATATTTTTTAGATTTATATAAACAAGTAGCTTGTGCCTTCAACTTCGTTTACGTTTTTATCACATGATCATATATATAATCGTAAAATCCATACTTAGTGAGCATCTACATCGCGAAAGGAGTAAATCAGCTAAATTTCAAGCGAAGCGGGTGTATAGTTTTAGAGTTTGAGAGAGAATATAAATTAAGCCAACACAAGAAATCTTATTAAGGTATCTGAGGCAAACCATAATAGTACAAGTAATAAAGTGAATGATTTGATTTAGAAATTATAAAAATATACAGTAAAATAAGGTTTTATGTATAATAAGATATCAATTTAATGTAATATAAATATTCGGAAATCCTCAATAACAAAAGGCCGGTGCAAGCAGGGTAAGCAGACGGGCATTTAACCGCTAGATTGCAATAAACATAGCGTAGTGGACGCGTAGCCATTGCTACGCTGGACGCAGCTTGACTACGGAGAACTAATGCAACCATTGAGCCAAGTTTTTTTTTGATTTTCTATTACTATCAATGGTGTTATATTTATCATAATATATTCAGCGATTTAAGCGTGAAAGCGTACCAAAAAAACAAACTTACTTTCGTATTTGTAATATTAGTAACGATTGTACTGTCATTACTGTTAGGTACTATAACAAAGTTACACAGCACATTTCTTATTTTCCGGATAGTAAATTCACGCACCATGTCAAGTTTTTATAGAGATGATAGCTCAAAATATGCTTGAATTTTCAGTGAAGGAAAACATCGTGAGGAAACCATAGCATGGTGGTAGGGCTTTATCTAATACCCGCCTGGCTAGCAACCACCCTCAAGTTAAAACTCTGCCGCCAAATACCAATAGGTGTGCTCCGGCAGTTTTACTTGAGTGCCAGTTCCTTCACAGGTTTAGCGTGTCTATCAACTTGGGCCGTATGTGCACTTAAGATTAGGTGAGATGGCCGTAACGCTAAATCTAAACGATAAAATAATTTTTTTTTGATGACAAAAGGCTATTACAGACTGGACCAATATGTGAACGATGGTTATGTTTGGAACATACGCCTCTCTGTGCATCCGCTAAAACTATTGTAAATTTACTACAATTTTTATTTTGTTAAACAAGCACCTAAACAGATAATATAAACAGATCTTCTCGATGACTGGGTTATTTTCCAAACTGGTGGTAGTTTTGAATTTCATTATCGCCTTCTCCGACCCTAAATAGAATAAATTAGTTTGATTTGATTTAATTAGTTATGTGTGTTTATTAATTAAGTTTTTATTCATATTTTGAGTATATCAAAGTACATTATGGAACGTTCAAAACATAATCTGGATTAGATATGGAATAAATGTTATGTAATCTAAGTATCATTTTTCAAAGCGGTTCTCGTGCCATTATATTTATATTATGTTACAATAATTAATAATATTTAGTTGATTGATGAACTACAAACAACCGTGTATATTTAAAGTCCATAAAAGTTTACTACCGTAAATTTTTACTTATGCTTTGTATAAGTAACTGGGAATATTTTATTCTCTCTTCTAATTCTAATCTAATTTAAACGGTTTTTAAATATTATCGGGGTAGAAGCAGTATATTATTTGTTGCAAGTAGAAATATCAAGTTAAAAATTAGGCTAAACTGATTGCTTGGCCAGAAATTAAGTAACAGAAATCGACGTCGTAGACTGTGCGTAATAGGTCGACACGTATTTCTTGTATTTTTACTGTAACAATAGTATGAAATAAAATCAAAAGAGAACGACGCGGCGGTAAATAATTATAAAATATATATATGAAATAATTATACTCCACAGCATTTATTGTGCTAGGTCCTAGCCGGCGCGTCCGTCGCGTCGCCCTCGTTAGAGAAAGCTCAAATTAATGCAGGCCATTCCTCTACTGACGTAGGTCGGTTGTTCTTAAATCTAATTACCATACGCACTGCTACCTCGCGCTTTCACTGTTTGCTTTATGAGTCTATAACCAACAACCGATAACGTTTAATATCTAACCACAATAAAAATACATTTTATATTTTTTACTTCTACATCATATCTATTGATACTTGACATTCAAATCCCCGATACACGACACACGATAGAATTTAAGTTAAAAGTCTAAAGAATCAACTCCGATTGTATTTTTTTATAAATATTTACCATTACACCTTATATGAACAACTCTACTTGTGGACAGTAACATCATTTGTACATTAGTATCATTAACATCATTAGTACAAGTATCTTTGGGTTTCCAAGAGCAATTATCTATATAAATTAATATGATTAAAACGAAGTAAAACCCAATTAGAATTGATTGATGAAAATGTTACTTTGTGGGATTGAATTTATGATGATGGTATCATGAATAAAAAAGAATTGTTAACAAATAAATTTAAATTAATTATATTAATAATAAATTTAAAAATAAATTTAATATTTGTTTTATGAGATGCAGTAGCGGTCAATAAATTCCAGGCGGAAATGTAAAGTGCCGTATAGTAAGTGCCGTAATATGCAACTAATTATAGATGTGCTAACTAAATTCTATGCAATTATGGTCTGCCTATTTATAATTTTACAATATTATTTAGATTCATATTAATAATCTTTTTATATGGATTTTTATGTAGGTAAATAATACAAAATATATTATCTAGAAAACGTTCATTTATGTGATGCCATGATCTTGTTACCAATTCGTCATATACATAATTCTTTCCTCATTTTAAATGTCTCATTATAGCAATTTACGATTATAACTATCAACAATTTTATAATGAAATTGAGCTATATACACGATAATTTATAAATTATATTATTTGTTCTTGTACTTCATTTTATTTGTATCTATCACATTATGGTTATCTTATGTATATCCAGAAGTAACCAGAATATTTCTACCATATGCATTATAAACGATTGTTTAGGCTTGGAGTAGATAATCCTAAACTAAACTTTTGTACACTGTATTTGATATTACATCAGTATGGTTAAAGATAAACAAATAATCCCTAATTAAAGGAAAACAATTAATTATCACGTTATGACTAATAATAATATATATAATCGAACAACATCTGCTAAGAAAACAATATTTAAATTTAGCCATCGATGCACAAACACCGTCGTGATAGTCAATAGTTATCTTAATATACAGTTTCGGTCATGTACAACGTAAGGGTGGAAGCTAGACAAGCCAACATTAGAAAAAGCCCTACCACTATGCTGTGGTTTCATCACGATGGGTTCCTTCACCGAAAGCTCAAGTTCATTGTAGGTGGATTCGCATCCGTTGGCGCGGCGTCCATATACACTATAATACTTTTTTTTATAGTTAAGGTTTAACATTATGGCCGTAATCTCACCTGACCTTAAGTGCCGATACGGCCCAAGTTCGTAGGCACGCTAAACCTGTGGAGGGACTGGCTCTCTCACAATACTTACAACACATACTTTTACCATACTTCGAACTAGTTTTAAAAACATTAATAATTAAACGTATAGCTGAGTCATTTTATTCGTATTAAGCATCATAACTCTGTTTTTTATTTTAAAATTACTGCACATCCTTGACCCAAAGGCATATTTTCATCCAAATTTCAAACGAAAATCCATCACTTCACTACGTTTATCTGAAATCGTAAAGCGAAGAATACATTAATAAAAATAAATCGCTGCGGATCGCCATTTTGTGGTTAACAATATATTTTTACTTGTTATTCTATTCACAAGGTGTTCTCAGAAACCGGGGAAACAGCTATGCGGGCGGTAAAATAAACATTTAACATCTCATTTTATTACTGGAACACCGGTTATTTCGACGGACCAATTAAAAATTAAAATATTTATCAACACTGCGTGGCAAAGTGAAACGGATCGCTGTACCGGAGTCCTGCATGAACTTTTTAAACTTCAACAAACATGCGAGGGCGCGCCGCTAAAATACAAGTTGCGCAGTTTAGAAATGTTACGAAAAAAGAAACTTTAATTTTCTACGTTTTAAAACAAAAGTCGAACTCGGTCTGGAACGGTTAATGGCTTGGACATGTTTGGATCGCATTGGACTCACATCGGCACTCGCGATATTAATGTAAGGTTATAAAGACTTTACTTTTATTAATTCGCATCTTTTCTCTGGTGTATTTGTTAGGGCTTTTTGCGCCGAAGTAATAGAGTGTCTATGATACTGAATCGGTTGTATATCTTATGTATGGTAGACACGATCCAGTCAAACACTTATTTTGTAAAATTTCTAATTAAAAATTTGTTGTTCTAACTCTTTATCCTTATTTATCCTTTTTAATTAAGCGATGATAGCTCAATGGTATCGTGTAGGAACTCCGCTTCAAGGGACGTGAGTTCGAATCCAACCACCTACAATGAGCTTGAGGTTTCGATAAAGGAAAACACCGTGAATCAACCATAGCATGGTGGCAGGGATTTTCTAATGCCCCCCTGGGTAGCTACCACCCTCAAGTTAAAAATCTGCCGCCAAATACCATCAGGTGTGTTCCGGCAGTGGCACTTGAGAGCCAGCCCCTCCTTATAGGCCGGAATGCACCTGCAATTCATCTGGTGTTGTGAGTATCCATGGGCGGCGGTGATCACTTATCATCAGGTGACAAGCTTGTCCGGTTAATATATATATTTAAGGTTTAGCGTTATGGCCATAATCGCACCTGATCTTAAGTGACTATACAGCCCAAGTTGGTAGACACGCTAAACCTAAGGAGGAACTGGCTCTCAAGTGCAGCTGCCGGAACACACCTATTGGTATTTGGCGGCAGTTTTTCAATTTGAGGGCGGTTGCTAGTCAGGCCGGTATAAGAAGTATCCCTACCATCCTGCTATGGTTTCCTCACGATGTTTTCCATCATCGAAAGCTTCGCTTTATTTGCGCCCTATTCCATAAAAAAAAGTTCTCCATCCATTAATTTATACTTCTTTATTTCTTAACGAATTTTATTAAATAAAATTAAATCATTGCTATCATAAAAATTAATATAATTTTTTGTCACTGAAGATTTTTTATTATTTTAGTCATAACTAGCTGTTCTTTGCGACTTTGCTGGTGTGGAACTAAAATTCTTTAATTCTGCGCCGACATTCAAATTACACTAATTTTTAAAGAAACATATTTTGATAATATCTATTTAACATATTAATAATTACGCTTTATCTTGCTGTTTTATTTATTTTTCAAATTAATAGATATTGTTAATGTGCAAGTTCGTTTTGAAAGTTTTCAATAACTTTATTTAAACTTGTACTAATTTTTTACTCTTTCTAATAAAGGTTTCCTTGGTTGAAAAGTTTTAAAAATTATATATATATCTTGAGACAATAAACTTAGAACAGAATATATTCAAGTGTTTTTAAAATATATGTGAAATAGGCAGGTAAGTGTGAACGCCTTTGTAGAATAGCTCGCATGCTTCTTTAGAGAATGGAATGCAGGTACAGACAAAAAGTGCCTCTCCGAGTCGACTTCAAACGGAAGGGTCACCAGACTTCTATTGGGCACTCGTTAAAGCAGTCAGAGAATCTCAAACTGTGCTAATTAATATTGTATATTTAACATTAACTGAGCATATGTATAAATTGCTACTTTACTACTATCACCTACTTCCGTCTTCCGGAGTGTTTCCGGATCGATACGACTTAGGAACCTTCAAGAGGAAAGCTTACACATTCCTTAAAGGCCGGTGACGCACTTACGATTCCTCCGATGTTATGGGTGTCCATGGACGACGGTGATTACTTACCATCAGGTGACATGATAGCTCGTTTGCCCCCTATTCCATAAAAAAAGGTTTATGTAAGATAAGTTCATAAACCTTAAAGCCATAACGCTAAGCTTATCAAAAAATACCCTCATGGTATCAACACTGTGTTGACTAAAATATTCTGATTATCCTATGTAGAATATTCTTGTATCTTGTCCACTATGCCTTCCATTTGGTTCTTATAGAAAGGAAATATCAAAGAATATATACTTCATGTATGACAGACATATTAATTTCATACCATTTACGAAATATACTTAAATATGATCATTGAAATGCAAAGTGAATGACCTATTAGCTACCTATAATTATTTTTAGATATTCTCTAGAATTGTAGCATCCTAAGTACAAGTAACGAAAATATTTTATAACGTTCATGTTTATAACAGTTAAAATTTCCTAAATAATCTTGAACTTTGAGAACCACGAGCTCAGTCCATATGTACAAGCGACTGTACCGGTTGAAGCTTAGTTGCCTAATGAAAATGAGCCCTTTCTTCCACGGTCAAGCGGCCCCTCGGACATGCCCGAGGAACCTTAATGTGGGCCCCGTGTGTTTTAAATGGAAATCGCACTTGCAATTTATGTGAAAGGGTTAGAATTGTTTCTGAGTCGTGTTTCATGCTTGTTTCGTTGCTAATTTCAAACAGACGGCGGACTGCTTTGATTTTTATTAAAATGTTTATACGTACAAGTGTGTATAATATCTACTTTTATCTGTGATATAAGTTTTGATATAGCGTGCTACTGAATGATGTAAGAGCAGTACAATGCTAAAGCAACGGTGGCCGATGAGAAATTAATAATTATTGTCGATGCGTGTTATGTCGACCATGTAAGTCTTTTAGCAGCAGGATATACGCTGCATGATATCCAAAACCTAAAAAATCAAAATCTAAGTCATTATAATGGTTTTACCACCATGACAGTAATGCTTGCGACTCAGCAGAGTATAGTTTTGTATCACCTCACTTTATTACTGTGTAAACAGAAACTGAACACGATTCACATATTATTATTATTATTTTATACTTAAGGTTTAGCGTTATGGCCATAATCTCACCTGATCTTAAGTGACGCTACGGCTCAAGTTGGTAGACACACTAAACCTGTGGAGGAACTGGCTCTGAAGTGCAACTGCCGGAACACACCTATTGGTATTTGGCGGCAGGTTTACAACTTGAGGGTGGTTGCTAGCCACGAGGGCATTAGAAAAATCCTTACCACCATGCTATGGTTTCCTCACGATGTTTTCCTTCACCGAAAGCTCCAGCTCATTGTAGGTGCTTGGATTCGAACTCACGTCCCTTGACGCGAAGTCGTACACACTACCACTGAGCTATCATCACTTCAAAACATACGAGACATAGGGTCGTTGTAAACCAATACCTATCAGTGGTCTTAACCAAATTAGCTTTCAATAATTGCTAACGTAAAGACATACGTGCTAATTTGTGGACGGTTTGAAGTCCGACATAAATATCATGCACTACCATCTTTACACCATATCCAACTTGTGTAATACATTAACATAACTTATCTACACATATGTATCATGGACAAATATCATCAAGAGTACAAAATCCGTTTAGTAGTATGAAATAATACAATATTATTGGAGACAATTTTATTACACTTATTTAATATAAAATTATTTAGGTAAACGCCTCGTTATAAAAACACTAATTGTAACGCAGGGCTAACATAGCTTGCAAGTAATGTTGACTTATAATTACCATTTTATAACATTTTGCAGATTTTATTTCAAGTTTGTTTTGCAGAAATAATTATAGAGTAGCTTCTATTGCTTTTACCAATTACTTAATCAGTTTACTACACTGTCGTGTTTTAGGTTTACAATTAATTTGTTTTTATGGTATAGGGAGCAAACGTATCACCTGATAGTAGGCCGGCCTTTATAGGAGGAATTGGCTCTTAAGTGCCACTGCCGTTACACACCTAATGTTGATGGCTATATTTTCAACTTATGGGTGGTAGCTAGCCAGGTGGGCATTAGAAAAAGCCCTACCACCATGCTATGGTTTGGTTATGGTTTCAGCGAAAGCTCGAGCTACGTCCCATGACGATGCGTTTCTAGACGTTATCACTGAGCTATCATCGCTTCAACATGGCATTTTATAAATTGGTCGACGTTTCGGTTTCATCATAAGGCCGTGTCACAAGCCGACGGGTGTGTCGCGGCATGTTCATTAGCTAGAGTAGTTTTTAATAACATCTCACATCTGCCTATCATTGTTAAAGATGTTGCAGCACATTACTCTCAGTTTATTTATGTGAAATTCATCGATCACATCTCACATTAAAACTTTTTTCGAACAAGAAAAATCAATTGTTCAGTTCACTTTCTGCCACAACATACGTAAACAAATCGAAAGTAGAACAATTTAAAAGTACTTGAGAAGCTTACTAGATTGGCTTAAACATACGGTAGAATTAAACAAGTTATTTTGAAATTCAATAATATATGCACTATAAGTTGTTAAAATTTTAAAAACTATTTTAAAATTCTCCCGTACAAGAAACATGGAAATATTTAAACAGTAGTTAAATATAAAGTGAAAATCTAGCAGATATAATAAAACCAGCGCTACACAACTGTTTAATAAGTCTGACAATATTAGGGTATATCAGCAAACGGAAAAATATTTCATTAAATAGCGTATTTTATTGGAATTCGTTCACAATCTTTATCGCATGAGAAAGTTGGCCATGCCTGGAGTTCATAGCGAAAGAGTTCAAGTAGGTATCTCTTTCTATGAAAATATTTTAAGTAGCGCGACGAAGTGATGCTATTGTATTTGGTGGCAAACACAGTTCCAAAGACAATAGCGAGTACCGAAAGATTAGCATTCCTTCACCGGTCGCCGCTGCCATGCAAGATTGTGAGCCTCTCGATTGCAAGATATACACTGGCTAGTTCTAGAACTCATTGCACCTAAGCGTGTCAGTGTTGTGGGTTAAATTGAGCTTATGTTTAACAAAATTGTCATATACTCGTACTACCATCTTAAAAAATTACTGAATATGTTTGATTTTTATTTAAATTTTATATTACCAATACATATGCTTCTTACAGTGATAACACAGTTCGGTGTCCATAAGTTATGTTATGGCGCAAAGTGATACAAATATTTTTACTAAATTTTAAACTTACCGTTTGTGTACTTAAACGAAGTATATATAAAGTGGCAGTTAATTTTGTTTCAATGTAAGTCACCGTTGATTTGGATTGTACTGTACTTAACTTCCGGTGTTCAGTGCAGTCACTTTGCTGAGCAAAAAAAAAGTACAGTAAAGTTTCAATTACATTTGGATATTCATTCTACAAGTTTCTACAAGTAGTCATATATACATGTATTTATTTACATTTAAAAATCAATAAATCTGATAAAAGAATAATAATGAAATCAGAATGAGATAGAAATGTAAGTGTACCTATATTATTAAATATAAAAGCTATTTGCAACAGATCCGTTTATATTAATTATCAGACACATATTTATGCGGTAGCGAGAACTATTTAAAATCACAGTAACTCTTGTAAAGTAACCAATAGAAAACTAATTAGACTCGCTATTTAGCTTTGCAAATATTTTACAAGACTAATTAGAAATTCCAATTAGATATTTGGCGTTGCCTTTCTAAAATTCTCTGAGGTCCAAACAATAATTGTTATCGGTGGCCACCCAAGCGGGCGAACCTTTGATTCCTTTAGGGTTCCCTCTAACCCGACCCCGCGCTCGCCCTTTACGGCCCCGAAGACGGCACAGATCTCTTTTTGATGTATAACCACTTCCGACGGCGTAAAATAGGTGTTCTGATGTACGTACAGCTTGTGAGTTCGGGCATGTGATATATTCAATTAACGAGTACATTTTCGATATATTTTATTTTTATTACAGTTAGAATTAATTACTCTCGACGAAAGAAAAGATAATCCAATAAGATATAGGTTCCGTCAGACGACGCAATTCTTATAAGCAATTCAAAAGACATACTAAGAGCCCAAATAACAAAAAATATTATGCACATAAGAACTATGTTTTTAATTTTCGTAAAACGGAAAACACTACAAAATATTTTTAATTGTTTATTTTATACAAGAAAATGTTACAAACTCTAATGTTGATGCGTGTTAATATGTTTGTAACTTTTCACTTATTATTCTCATCATATATCTACATATGGTTGATAAAGATATCTATATAACTTCCTCACGTTCTTAAAGTGGATGCATGCATATCTACTAGAGAACTTTGTGATAATAGCCGCCGTAAACTAAAATCGCTAATCCACAACAACAACGATAAACCTTCACCGTAAGTGTACACGATTACCACACAATTACGAAACATTTTTAAAACTGATTCACAGCTTCCCCGGTTTTCGAGGCGATCGCAGAAAATAATTGGCTGGATTGGGAACAACACCACGCTGTGCTGAGAAAAGGCACTAACATGTGAAGTCTGCAATCCATTATTTTTTTTATTTCCACATACGTCTCCATACCAACTGTAATGGAAAAATAATTTTGGCGATCACAACATATACAGCCAAACTATACTTAGTCCGACCGCATTAGTAGATAGTTTTAATACGATATTTAATAACATATCTACTAAATATTAATTAAAGAATATTTAAAAAAATATGTTCATAGATGCTGTTATGATAAGTAGAAATAATTTAACTATTCCAAAGGTAATATCAAATACCTATTAAAAAAAACATCTTAATGTTAAAATACTTATCTTAATATGAACCAACATTATTTACGAAAGTACTATAGTGTATGTATGCGTATGTGAGTGTGTATTCATAAAACCACATTTTACACTTAACCGAATAGCTCTACATTTCACTGAATTTGTTTACATCGTTTGTACACACGGCGACTTAAAACTCTATAGAAATATGTTTCACTGTGTATAAATAAATACACAAATACATTAAAAAACCACATTAATCACAACTATACTGAAAACGTTATCTATATTATTATTACAAAAAGAAAAGATTTGTATTTTTGTATTTTAAAGAATAAACTTAAGAACTACTAGACTAATTTCAAAAAGTCTTTCACCATTAGAATGCTGCATTAGCCCTTAGTACCATACCATACCATACCCTTAGTAACATTTTTTTATGACAATAAGTAAATACAATTTTAATTCCACTCGAACGGAGTCGCATGCACAACTAGTTGATAATAAGTCAAATATCAATCAATAACAGATTGTTAACTTAATAAACAAGTGATAAAATACAAAAGTTTTTTTTATTTCTTGAGCATTAATATCAACTGCATGGTAGTAGGGTTTTTCCTAATGCCCGCCTGGCTAGCTGCCACCCTCAAGTAGAAAATCTGCCGCCAAATACCAATACGTATGTTCCGGCAGTTGCACTTGAGAACCAGCCCCTCCACAGGTTTAGCATTTCTACCAACTTGGGCCGCATCGTCACTTAACATCAGGTAAGATTATGGCTATAACGATAAACCTAAACTATAAAAACAACTTTGTAAAATAGTCATTTCTTGCATTAGTCAGTCTTTTAGTCATACTTTGAATGTATATGAAATGGATTATTATGTCATATTGAAATATGCTCTCTTTATTATTTAACTATTTATTTATTTAACTATCCTCCATAATAATATGTCCTCGACTGTACTTCTGTGCTTGAAAAGTGTTTATTCAATTAACAAGCGTTAGTATACCGGGGAAATCAAACTAAACGGAACTATTCCGCTTTATCGACACATGAAATGGAATATAAATAAACATGTTATGGTTATAAAATGAATGGACTCGTAAAAAATCTGTAATAAAATTTTAAGTCTGTAATTTTCAAACCATTTCCTTCATCTTAACCAATTCTTAACTCAAAATTAGAAGGAGATAATTTGTTTATTATTTAAACTATTTCGACTATAAGTCATACTTGACATGCGTAAAGTTACCTGCATATGCAGGTGCCATAAAATATAAAAAGCGTTCATTTAGAGTAAGGAGAATCTATAGAAGTTACAAATTTATTAATATAAAAGTCTTTGTTTTAAGTTTCACCATAGTTCAGTCTGAGAAGGTAATTATTTTAACACCATAAAACTCTATTAAAAAACATGTAAGTATAGTCGTATGATATCGTATCGCATATTTCGTTTATTATCGTATCTTAAAACATAAGTGAAGCACAAAGATGGAAAGCTTATCGAACATAAATATGTAAGGTGTTCAGTATTTTCAGCGGAGTGATAATTTATTAACATATTACATGACATATAATAGATTTTTTTGAAAATTTGGTGACTACGAAATATTCAAATGATTTTACTGGGGGTCGGACTCGCACATTGTGCATTCTGTTCAACTGCAATATTTGTTTGTGCTATCTACTTACAAAAAACGTTTTATTTTTCAGATTGAGACTCTGAAAACGTGTCAACGCTATCTCTGGTTTCTGGCAAGATCAAAGTGTCTTTGTGGTGCTTTTTAGTGGATATTGTCGGGTGCTTATCACCCGGTGAGTCTTATCCCACGCCCTTCTCGCCTTGGTCTGAACCCGAATAATGCTTTTTAATGGTTTATGCGTTGCGATGAGGAAGTTCATAAAGAATAAGGATTTTAAGCACCATGGTCATGACAAAATCCTGCGCTTGGAACGATATACGCTATGCCGATTATTATTTTATGTACAGTAGTTAGTTTAATTACGATGACCCAAAACGTTTACGAAAAAATATTTATGTATGTAATTGGTACCCATTCATGTTTTACTCTACATTGCTTTGTAGAAATGTCCACGGCAATAACATAAGTTCAGAGAGAATTTCATTTAGCTACTCATTTTAATTCAAAACATATATACCATATTCAAATGTATAAGGACAACTTAATCTCAGTGAGTAAACAGGTTCTCTTTTTTGGGAGTGAACCCTAAAAAACGGTTGTAATAATCTTTAAAGCTGTAGCCAAGTCAATAGCCTCTATTTGTTTTCGTGGTAAAAAATACATTTACGCACTTCCTCTTGCAACTAGAGTCTTAGTGGGTATTTTTGGCAGTTAGCGCCTGGTCAATCCACATATTCCTCTCGGTTCCCCTGGACGAGAAGGAATGCGTAAATGCATTTCCCTACGATAAACAAAAGTTTATTAAAAGAGCATGTGGGGCTCATCCGGTGAGAAGCACTGTAAATACTCACTAAAAAGATGCCACGGTGTTGAGAATGAGGTCATATATCGGCAACTGGCGCATCATTGCCGTAGAGAGTAGAAAAATAAATGGAGAAAAAAGAACGAAGGGACGCGTGACAGTCGTAGCACATGAAAACTAGATTTGTTATTTTTCTATTTATATAATTAAACCGATTGAATTAATACAGTCCGCTAATTATTTCGAAACGTATAAATTCAATAATACACGGTATCTCTCAATACTGCCAGAGACCAGGACCAGCTATCATACTTCTTCTAGTCTGCGGAAGTATCTGTCAAATAATTTGTCAAAAAACATAACTTTTTAAAATTCCGTTGACACAAGTTTCCACATGAAGAAAGATTCCTTGCTTGTTTTTTTTTTTGGACCTGACATACGCTGTTAGCCTTAAGGACTTTGACAGCTTCACCGAACTTTAATTCCTTGCTTTTTGGTAGTGTTTTAAGGGAAAGGTGTAATAACAAAACACAAGTTACAATATCATACAAAGGAGCCAATTGAACAGCCATTACCATTCGTCATAGTCATAACGCCATTAGTCACCTGGTAGTTAAATAAATGTGAACTTTATTTCAGGGTAGTACATATCATTTTCCAATACAAAACGAAGTGTCTTTCTAGAATTAACTCGGGCTGGATAAGTTTGTGAATTTGCATAAGACGCTGTCATGTTCTTGGAAGGGTTAAAATCTCAAGGGCTTTCCTAGATCCAGGAGGCTTATCCTGATAATTATTTCAATTGTTTATGCCTGTCGACGGTGCATTTAGATAGCGTATTATAGTTTGTTGGAGTGGTGTCTTCATTACTGAAGCAGTCGGGACTGTCAGAGAGTGATCTATGTTTTAGTGAGGGAGTTGCGAATAACCGATATTGCTTGCACCAATTATATTTATTAACAAGGATTGTGGAAATGTTTTATTTGTTGAAAGTAATGTTTCATAATTAAATATCTTTCTCTATATTATTTACAAAATATATGTTTACATTAGTACGCTAGTGATATGTCCGCAGGTTCGGAACTCAACATGAACAAACGATTTTTTTTTAATCCTACGCGTATGACTATAAATGGTCATCATAGTGACACCTCGTTGTAAATTCCTTTTGATATCTAGTTAATCCTAAGTATAAAACACATCAAAATAATAAAAAAATATATAAAGAACTTGTTGCCAGATTTAGGCTTCAACATCTTTATAATACGAGGAAGACTAAGAGTTTCCAAACATTCACTTGTTTTCTAAATAAAGGTGAGAGTTATCGTACCACTGATACCACACTTAAATATCAAAGTTATATTAAAAGAGCAAGATAGACTAGGAATATACCTGTTAACTTTGCTGCAAGATGTTAGGACATTTTCTAATAGGACCCCCTTTTGTGTAATCACCACCTTCAAATTGTAATTCTAATACCAAAACCTATGAGTGTATTCCGGCAGCTAAATTTAAGAAGTAGGAAGATCACTAGGATTAACGTGGTACTATCTTGAGTTATATCGTCACTCAACAGCTAACGTTAATCCTTTTATCTATCTAACACTGTTCAAATCTTGCACATATGTAGGTACATAAAATTCGCCTATTTCAAAAATGGTTTTAACGATTTGGGTCAAGTTTTATATTTAGACAAGTTGTAGCTTTTTGAATTCACTTATATTCGTAAATTTGTAAATTCGCAGGTTTTTTAACTAAATTTTTTCTAAGAAAATGATATTTACGTTCGTGTTTTTTATTTCGATAATCAGTTTAAACGTATTTAAAATCGAAAGATGTGAAAGTTTGAATCAATACGTAAATCGTATCTAGATAATGCATTTTTTAAATAAACATAATTACAAAAAATATTGAGCTAAGTTCCGTCATCCAGGTCGTAAAGAATAAAAAATAGCAAATTCTATAGTACATTGAAAACATGGCCAAACTCGTTGGTTAATGGCAGTGTAAATATTAAGAAGAATATTAATACTCTTAAAGTATTATCCCTTACGCATTCAAGTCTACCATATATAACAGAAAACACGTCTCGTCTAATGAATTGTTTCCCCTCGCTTCATTACAACGAGTCGATTCTTCAAAGTTAAATATGAGCCGCTTCCCTAATAATGTCTCATTATTGTTCAAAATTATTAAAATTAAGACTTCAAATGTATGTCGTATATTGCTAAGATATTCAGGGGATGGCTATGTGTATTTTATAATACTTTATCAAATATATAAAGAGGTTTATGTTGGTGCCTACTTTTGGAAACAGTTCCACGAGTTTGTAGCCAATTTTAATTAGGAATGGTGATATTGTTCTTAATATATATATGATATACTATTTCTTTGAGGTCATATTTCATGTGAATCTAAAGAAGAATGTATTGTTCTTGGAATGTTTGGTAATTAATCACTATCAATGGACAGTTTTATTCTAATAATATTTACAATATATACATACAATGAAGCTGTAACTAAAGCAAAGTTATATTTTTATTCCAAATTATAATCTAGATGTGCCTACTTAGATTATGAATACGAAAGCACTACCTTAATCCTGGTGGAAGGTATATAGTCCGTAGGTTTTTAGTCAGGTAGAATTGGACATAACCCATCCTTATGCTGCACGGCGGAAGGTGGGTATCGTATTTAAGATATTCCTATGAAAAAAAAAGTTGCACCTACTTAATAAGCTATATGAAGGTCAATATTTTCTGTACGTACCTATAACGTTTTAGCTATAATCTTACCTGATGTTAAATAACGATATGACTTAAGATAATAAATTGTTTACCTTATGTGAACGATTAACACTCAAGTGTATTTACCACAGCGAAGACAGAAATTCCTGCTAAGAGATTTTTAACCTGAAGCAACTAACCAAGTTGACATAATAAAAAGCTCCACTATTATGCAATATAATACGAAATGTATGTACCGTACTTCTTTCTTCTACACTGCAGACTCTTGGTCCACACTATTTTAATAGAATTCGTATTATTTTGATTATTTTTACATTGTGCTCTTAATAAAAATGATTTACGTTGTAGTTAGTGGTCTATTGTGGTGTATTGTACTTGGTAAAAAAAAAACTTAAAAAAACCAGTAACTAAAATGATATCATAATCGTGATAAACATCTTTATATTGATATATATCTTATAAACTCGTCCAAATCTCTGAGAAGCGAGTCGCCCCAAAATCCTCGCGATCCTAACCTCGGGGCTTCAAGAACGGTTTAATTAACTTAATAAATATACACTCCATTTCATTACGCACATACGTCAAATATTATGAACATCTATGAGATTTACTCGTATCAGCGAGGACTCATTACGAATATTTAGGTATCATTTTATGGAGTAATTCATATACATAAATATATGACGATCCGAAACTTTGGAGATGTTTAAATTACTGTATTTGTTTTAAATATACTTATTTCTAACTACTATACTTTTATTACTTTGTTTTAGTTCTTTTTTAGGTCAATATTAAAATATACCTTTTGTGATTATCAA
Source organism: Actias luna (assembly GCA_039707435.1). Lineage (NCBI taxonomy): Eukaryota > Metazoa > Arthropoda > Insecta > Lepidoptera > Saturniidae > Actias > Actias luna. Next base: position 10,506,578 of record JAZHAC010000030.1, read on the forward strand.
TTACGTATTATATTATATTTACTTATTGTGAATTCAACGTACTGCAAAAATGAAGTATAGAAATTTATCTACCTAAGTATGCGACTTAAGAATTGAAGAAAATGTTGTTAATAATTATCTTTCTTTTTACATATTTTATCAGAAACTATGCTAATTATACTTTTTCGTAATTTATTATGGTTATTTAAGTGTTTATTAAAAGTAATAACAAATACATCGAACCTGCAAAATCGAATGAAAAAATCGAAAATAGATTTCAAATAGTAGGTAGGTATTTATTAACAAATGTTAATAGTGTTAGGTGATTAAGAGTTAACAAATTATATTTGTTAATTGTTAAAAGGTTTAAGATATGTCTACAAGAGGTATGAGTAAGTACCAAGACAAATATATCAAAGTCATGTATTACGGAATTATTTCTCTCATAAGGATATTTTAAAATATAGTCTACTTTCTATGCATAATAGCCTTTACATCTTCGATAGACTCTTTAGGCAGCTTGGTAGTGACACTGGTGACACGAGCAGGCCGATCCGGGAGAGGATACCTTGGCCGCATTTACAGCAAGTGTGTGGACCTATAGCAGCAGAGCTAAGCTTAAACTATCCTTCGTGACCTTCTAAAGGTAACACAATTACCTGTTCGAAACCGGAGCGGATTGCTAGTAATTTATAATTTCGTTACATTATTCTGAGTGTTAGGTATATGTACTCATATTTATTTTTTGATTTTACATAAATACATAATCTTATAATCTTCTTTTACTATTTTAATTATTACTTGTATCTATTATATAGTTAGTACTGTAGGGTGAATAATAGGTATCCACAAAGTTATCATGCTGGTGCGCATTATATTACATTATTATGATTAATGAAAGTTGTTGTTCCGACTTAATGTGGTCCTATTATTTTTTCTGTTATACATGGACACGCTGTGTATGAATTTAGCAAAAAATGTCGTCCGAACGAGACAGCGCGGCACCGATTTTTTGTTTGAAGCGTTCAAAGTAAACAAACCCGGCTTAAATGACATGTGGTGATCAATGCGCACAAGGATTAGTCCACGCGACTTGATCGACTTCATATACTGATATTTTTAACTAAGAGGCTATATTTTTATATTAGATACGTACAGAACAATATTAGGTATTGCTAATAAGGTGTCTTATCGCGCCAAAAACTTTAAAAACTTAATATATAGTATGAGCCTCGTGACTATATGATTGATAATAATAATAATAAATTATTAATTTCTCAGTGTTATTCCAAATAATAATGAACTTGAATCTGTTAACTTTTGCGTTTGAAATAGATAACAATATTTATATTATTAATTTATTATACGTTACTAGTATTGTTTTATCTTGATAACATTCAATAAGTTTGTAGCATTTATTCTATATTTTATTACATACATATCCAATATGTAAATACCATGTTGTACCAATAGATCTGTGCGTTGTTATGTAGAAGTTAATAATTTAGTATTGTACTTTTATTTTTACACGTGTGTAAAATCTCTTAAAGTATTATACTCAATTATTATAGCCTATATCAATTAAAAACCAGTAAGTATAGAAAATCAAAATTATTGAGGCAGTTTTGAATTAAATCTAAAGTATTTTTACTTCATATTCGTGATCAGTGAATATCATTTACATCTATGACGAAATTAAAAAATAAATAAAATCAGACAGAAATGCAGATGTATTTATTATACAAGACCATCAGTTATTTTACACAAAATGAAATATATGACTCGAATTTAACTTTATAATTGTAATGAACTCTAAAAAACAATTCATAAGACATACAATTCCACATCAGGAAGCCAAACAACAAAACCGAACCGCACTCCGGCTCATTTAACAAAACGATTACGGGTAAAACCTAACAGCTCTTCAAACAGCATCCGACCGAAATTACTCCGAACACGGGCAAACATCATCATTGTAACACGTGTAATTTCGCGTTCACCGGTCATTACTTTTGACCGGGATACCCTGGCGCGGCGCGGGCACGACTGCCCCCGGTGAATAATTGAGCGACGCGTGAGAGATGGACTCTTGAAAATATGAAATGGCCCCGTCCGTATATAGACCGTTAACCGTACTGAGATTCAACGCACGAAGACAAATCACCTTAACGTTATATTTATTACAAACATTTATGCTTACTAATATTACAAATGCGAAAGTATGTGTGTTTGTTTTTTACGCTTTCACGCCTAATCCGCAGAATTGATTGTGATGGATTTTTGTATAGTGATAGGTTCCCGTTTTGGAGATAATCGATATCATCGACAGCCAACTTTTTCTTACGTAAAACTTATTGGAATTGTGGTAAAAAGAGAGATAAACCTTCTATAAAACTTTCCCTTGAGTTATCCGATCTCATTGACAAAATCAATATTAACGCGGCCGAAGCCGCGGGTAAAAGTTAGTACTTATATATTGCAGACTCGGTAAGAGTAATAAATGTTTTTATCTAATATTTAAGGTTTAGCGTTATGGCCACAATCTCACCTGATGTTAAGTGGCGATGTGGTCCAAGGTGGTGGGCACGTTAATGCTAGTGGAGGAATTGGCCCTCAAGTGCAACTACTGGAACACACCTATAATTATTTGGCGGCAGATTTTCAACTTAAGCGTGGTAGCCAGCCAGGCTGGCGTTATAAAAAGCCCTACCACCGTGCTATAGTTTTATTACGATGTTTTCCTGCACCGAAAGTTCAAGTTCATTGTAGGTCATTTTTACTCACATCCCTAAATGTGGCGTCCGGATAAACTACCAACTGTGCGGTCATCACTTCAAGATGTTTTTAAGTAATAGTGTTAAGATCCATAAAAAGATTCTCATGCATGTTAACCTGGCTAGGGATCATAATGTAAATGATAATGATGTCCGAAAATGGCTCCATCGGATTGGTATCGGATAGAGAATAAGAACCTGACATATCTACAATATTACTCCCCACGTGCAAGCGCGTTTGCCCACTATAAACCCTCGTGGGAAGGTATTAAATATCTCAAATCAGTGCACAACTCCGCTGAATAAAGACTGGCCTAGTTAATAGAGTTGTTACATACCTTTAAACAGTAAATTTCGACCCATTATTACTATCATTATGGAACTAATAGTGATGTCCGAAAATAGCTTTATCTCTATACTTGCGCTTATCATATAACATTTATTTAAAAACATGTTTTCTACACATTAAAAAATAAAAATAATCCTTACTAGTCCCTACTAATATTATGAATGCAAAAGTGAGTTTGTTTTTTGTTACGCTTTCACGCCTAGACCGTTGAACCGATTATAATGAAATTTGGTATAAAGATGGATGAGAGTCTGGAGACTGGAGTTCTCTCCAAAAATGTATAGGAAATCGGGTAAAAAGAGCAATAAACGTTGTATAAAACTTTTTATTGCGTTATCCCATTTGGATTAAACTTTAAAGTATAATTGCTGTGAATTCCGAATTTTGGATGAATTCATATCTATTTGTATTGACTAACATCCTGAAATCAATAACTTAATCGTATTTGATAGAAAAAATATTTCTGTATCGATCGTCAATCAGAAATGGTTGACGAAAACAATACAAAAAGATAGTACAAAATAAACCAATTTAAACAGTTCTCCTCAATGCTTGGAGTTGTTCTTCGAACTAATGGCAGTAATTGACGTATCGTGAGTGCCGTTTTAAATTCTAATTCCATTTAATGCCGTTTTAAATTTAATATATAATTTCGGATTTTGATTTTAACAGGCCTACAACGTACCTGTAGTACCTGCGGATAGTTACAATGCAATAATACCATATTATAAAAATACAGTGTATTACAAAGACAACGGTGATTTCTAGAGACACGATGATACGTTGGCCCCAGTTGATTTCTAATGTTTTAATCTGATATGATGTGGTATGATTTTTTTAATGTTCTAGTATCACTGATTCGGAAGCTAGAAGGCTACATGTAAGATTCCCATTCTTACAATCCGTAATTCAATCATTAATTAGTGCGTATAGTCTCTTATATTCAATAAATGTCATTTGCTTATTATAGACAAAGCGAAATATTTAGAAATGATTGACTTCTGAAAATAACATCAGGAAGTCACCGCACAAAAACTATGGGCTTAAAAAAAGTGTGTTAATACCGTACGATGTAAAAAAGCATTAAACAAATCCGTACACGCGAGTGGGCTGACCGGGAAGTGAATCCGACACCACGACCGCGGCCCACCGGCGCGGCGAGCCTTCCTCGGCGGCAGTTTTTGTTGCGGCACAAAATTTATAGTTCCGGCCACCTTGCTGGACACGTGAATAAATAAACTTAACGTATGAGACGATGATCGTCTGATGAATTATCATTAGTGACTGTTTTTCTAGCGGTGACTGATTGTGAATTTTGAATAATTGTCAGTCACCGCTGTTCTGGATTGTACTGTACTTAACACCAGGTGCAGTACACTCACTTTGCTAAGCAACATCCAGAAATCCAGAAATCTATCCAGAAATACTTTTTTAAAGTCTAATTGATCTGTCTATTTTATTTGTATTTGTATTATATATTTATATTTTTAATTGCATACTACAATACAATTACAAAATATAGTTATAATTAATGTCCTATTTAAATATATTATTAGTAAATTAATATTAGTTATTTAAAATAAAGCCTTGTTAGCGCCCTCCGGTTACGACGGAATAACTAGAAAGCTCGCTGAACTTAAAAGTAAAGCTTGATAATTCAATGCATTTTTAGTAGATGGCGCTATTACAAATTTTATTAAGAGTAAAAAGATTTTTATATGAACATTGATTGGAATAAATTATTATCAAATTCATACTAATATATATTAAAGCTACTAATAATAAGGCAATCATTATTTCTGATAGTAAATCACATGAAAAATTCATATATAAAAATTAAATTAAATATAATGATAAGACTGCAAATATTTTACTATTATATTTATTTACTAGCCCACTTCATAAAAATTGCACGGCTGTTCAATGTAGTCAAAGGTAATCATTGTTCTTCGACCATACTGAGCTTATAATTGAGTAATTAATGTACATGTATACACGAGTTATGAAGCGATGATAGCTCAGTTGAAAGTGAGTACGGACGCCGCGTCAAAATATGTAAGTTCGGATCCCTACAATGAGCTTGAGCTTTCGTTGTAAGAAAACATCGTAATGAAACCATAGAAGAATGAAAAACGAAGAAAGTTTTATTTATTCATTACATAGCACATGATAATAACGGAAATAAAGATACAGAAATTAAAACAAACAACAAAGCATAACAACATGAACACAAACAACGTAACGTGTAAATAAATTGGTACCAGTCTCAGCATAACAGCTACACCGATATAGTGCAGCGCTAATATTCTGACTGGAACTTCTGAATCCGACGTCACGTACATCAATAGAAATTATATTATTAATTAATTTATATTATTAAATTATAGTATTAGCTTGGACCACATTATTACTTAACATCAGTTGAGATTGTAAGTCTAACGCTAAACCTATAAAATTAAAAAAATGTTATGTGTAAGAGTGAATTTCGATACAAATTGTTCGTGTCTCGCTTAAAATAGATATAACCCTGCTCTTCAGTACTAGAGTCCTATATTGTAATCAAACCTTGATTAGTTATAGGTACTTATAAATAATAATGACTGAGCTCGTTGTCATTAGTTGCGGCTCTGTTATATTTTATTCGCCAGTGAACGCGCTAAAAAGCGTCCATGCATAATTACCTCCCATGTGGATCGGCACTACGTAGAACAAAGCTATCTGTGGAGTAGATTTATCATTATATTAATTAAAATGTCGATAGCTACAAATAAATAAAGTCATATAAAATAATGAACTGACGTACGTACTAAGTTTTTAGAAACAATTGTTTCAGATTTAGAACGAAGGCACAATAGTCATACGCCTCTGCATATCCTTTATTTAGAAAGAAAAAAAAAAACAACGGTTTCAGCAATATATTTATCTTTATTATTAAGTAATACTAGACTCGTAGCTTAAGTTATAATTTATATGGCATATTTCACCATAAAAGATAATCCATACATAGTGTCTATATGTGTTCTTCTTATTTGCTGCAATACTTTTGTATTTAAGTAATGATACGCACGGAGGTATAACTAACCCGTTAGGAGTCAGACTGATCTGGAAGCGTCTTGTTATCAGCTGATTTCAAAACGTGACAAACCAAAACAAAGTCGACAAGTTGTGGAAATGGCTTGCCATCACACTTGACTGTGGAACCCCAGAATCAGGGTCAAAAGGACGGATCCCAGAATGCGACGTATCTAAGTATCAAGTAGTAAATCTGCCGCTAAATACCAATAGGTGTGTTCCGGCAATAGCACTTGAGTGCCAGTCCCTCCACTAGGCTTAACGTGTCCACCATCTTGAGTTACATCGTCACTTAAGATCAGATGAGGTTGTGAAGGATACCTTTAGCCGTAATTCTCCATTTACCTCCGTCGGGAAGCAAGTTAACTAAAGGAAACTGTACGAATATTCGTATGAGAAGTTGAGAAGTGAACTCCAATATGAACACCACATCCATTGTACAAATATATACCTATTCGTGAGAAGTTAGAGACAAACTTTAGGAAGAAATTCTAAAGGGTATGATTTGTCTCAAGAAATATATCGTTCTAATTTGAAATTTCAAAAACTCGTTTGACAAATTACTTTCCCTTGTAATTTGTGATTTTTATGCAAATTGCAAAGTGTAAAGTAAGTTTTTAAATTAGCTATATCTCGTATAAAACTAGACAAGGGTCAATTTTGTAATATATATTTTTAATTATTAATTATATAGTAACGTGTCTCATGAGACATCTTAATTAAATTCGTCTCCATACTTGCCTATGTTCGTTACTCAACTCTTTTATATGCATTTGTCAGTGAATTACAGCGACAGCTCTGTACGTAGTGAAAAACTGTTTAAACACGCACTTCTGCCTTATGTAACTACTATCTGTATCTCTTTATTTATTCCACCTATTTAGTCAAATGATCCTTGTTGTTATTTTTTTAATTATTTAACATAGAACTACAATTTACCCTAATTTTAATTTTAATTAATTACGTAAACGATATTGATGCCCCAAAAACATTCTTGTAATAACTCAGTTAAAAAATACGTTAATAGTTTTATCGAATTTTATGCCGGGTCTTACGGAATGGGATGATTTAGGAAATGATTTTTAACATTCGTAAGAACCTTTATAGAGTCTAAATTGAATTAACTGTTTTTAATCATATTTGTTGCCAAACATATACGGTATTATTAGTAGGATCTAGCACCATATTATAGCGTCATCACGATATATTCATACGAACATCAAAGTAGACGATTCTTGAAATACAGTCTAACCTGAGAGAGTGAAAACTGCATAAGCGAGAAAATTCTTTAAGAAATTGTTGCCTCTAAAACTTCTGAGTCAGAAACATATACCACTACGTATAAGAGAAAGTCATTTGTCAATCATAAATCTCTATAACTGAGAAAGCTATTTCTGTGCTCCTCTATAAGCAACAGTCGAGTGCATTTTATATCTAATATTGATGACTTATTTGTTAATTTTGTTATAATAACTAATTTTGTTTTCTTAACGGATTTATTTAAGCAAATATTAGTGCAAGATTTTGTTTTTTCTTATTGTAAGTATTTATATAAGATTCTAATGAATAATATACATAAAATAAATATACATTTATTATTAATGCATTTTTTACATAAATTTAATGTATATACTTGAATATAAGGGTCAATCACGAGAAACTACCTATATGAACAGTAAGGTATATCATATTTTTAAATAAATAAATCCTTTTATTATCATCGCACAAAAATGTGTTGTGCAAACTTACGATTTATTCCTTCTTTTGTTTATAAAAGAGTAACATTTTATTTGAGAAAAAGCAAACAGAAAAATTGTAAGTGAACAAATCACGTACTGCCGAGCATGGACGCACCGCAAACCCGAAAACCTACATACGACTTTTCAAAAAAACAAACAAGAACTGTGTGCAGCCGAGCTAAATCGATATCCAGTCGAACGACTCAGCCGTCAAACTTTTGTAATATGGCCACCAAACGCCGGACTCTGCCGCATATCCCTTAACAACTCGGAGGTAACTAACGTAACTAAACACGACTCTGTAATACAGTGCGGACAATGGAAAATATAACTCGCATTCAAAATCAAAAAACCGTGATATCTCGAGGAGCCCTTTTTTGGTAAAAATATCCCCAAAAGTAGGTTAGTAATTCGGGTTTCCTCGACAAAGGAATCCGTTGAACAATACACATCCGACACACTATTACACGGTGGATATAATTAGTTATGGTGTATGGATTTAGATTTTGTTGTTGCGATAATTTTTATGAATACGCTGAACAAACATCTGCTCGAGATTTGCGATTCGACAAGCGAGCAATCTCATTCATATGTCAAGTAGAAAACTGATCCCGTATTCGACAATAACGCTAAAAAAATGGTCAGCGAATATCTATATTAATGTATATTTCTTATATTTTAATACTAACTTGCTGATATGTTGCAATCTTAAACGAATTTATTAGGTCGGTGTGAAATTTATATAATAGATAATTAACCAATTTATACCCGATAATTTGTTCTAACGTTAAAGTAAAAGTATATAGAAATAATAGGCAAAAGTAGAAATGTCGTAGTTTGCCCTAAGATACCGCTGATATTAACTTTATTCATATCATTTAAGTGTATAACTTAAATTAACCGTGTTGGTTAAGGGAATCATACACATGTATTTAATGATATTATCTTACTGTTGGACAAAAGCTTCATACCTAAGGAAGATTCAGGCCTTAACTTAAATAACTCACTAGTGGCTATCCATAATGTACGTATAATTTTAAGCAACGTGTAATCTATATGCTTATTTTGTCTTTAAACTACAATAAAATCTTTTCATGGTTCAAAAATTCAAATTTCGTAATGGCAGTCCTTCACCATTAGCTGATATTATTTAACGATAATAACTCATTGTTAGCGTGTAGGTACCGACACCGCATCAAAGGAGGTGAGTTTGGATCTCTGCAATGAGCTTGAGTTTTCGATGAAGGAAAACATCGTGATGAAAGCATACGATACTTGGTAGTGTATTTTCTAATACCCGCCTGGTTAGCTGTCTCCCCTATGTTGAAAATCTCCCTTCAAATACCTATAAGTGTGTTCCGGCAGTTGCACTTGAGAGCCAGTAACTCCACAGGTTTGGCGTTTTTACCAGCTTGGGCAACATCGTCACTTAACACCAGGTGAGATTGTAACCATAACGCTAAATTCATAAAGTATAAAAAAGTCATAAGAACTGTCGACAGAAGTAAAAACTTAAAACTATAAACAACATATAGCTCATGGAAAGCGTCCGATGAAGATGACGCGAGTTCCATGATTTTTGTTCACCCAAAAACTGCTACAATTGTGGATTTCGATAAAAAAAATTGGTATCATTACATACATCTGATTTATAATCCACGGCTCTTAACGATTCCTTAATACGATTTACAGAATTATTAATTTTACCGAATTATATAGTTCTGACTGCAAATTAGATTTGTTAACTTAACTAAAGATTGTTCATTACAGTAATTGTAGTAAAAAACTAAGTTAAAGAGCGATTTGACGCAGTATATATTTCAATCAATAGTAATAAATAAAAAAAACTACCAAAGACATAGGCACTTAATACACACGTAAATAAAAAGAAACAAGAAAAAAACAAGAAAGTAACCTTCGTCATACTGACAGATTAACTTTTATAATAATATCAGAGCACGTTCAAAATAAGTCAACCAAATATTTATTGCCCTGCATCTTCACTTTAACATAACACTCATCACTTATTTGACAATATCTGGTACAAATGTTCAGTGTTCGGATGAAATTAATATTTGAATCCTACATAAGCCTGAGTTTTTAGTAAAAGAAGACACTATGAAAAATATGTATGTACAAGAAGAGTGCACTCTCTAAAATGAAATGGAGCATCACTTAAGCAATAATTTGGAAACTTAACCATTAATGTATTAACTGGTATTATTAAGGGTCGTAAAGATTTGTATTCAACCATGCCGCGACTACTATGAGCATCGTGTATCGGATGAGGCTTTAAAGTAATATATACAGTATATAAATAAGCTATGTTTATAGGCATACAGTATAAATATGCCATATTTCCATATTTTTTATACTATATAGGTTTTAGCGTCATGGCAATAATCTCACCTAAGTGACAATGCTGCAAAAGATGGTGAACACGCTAATTCTACTGGATAAATTGGCTCTCAAGCGCAACTGCTGGAACATATTTATAGGTATTTAGCGCTAGATTTCAAATAGAGGGCAGTAGCTAGCCAGGCGGGCATTCGTAAAAGTACTACCACCATGCTATGGTTTCATCACGACATTTGTCTTCACTAGAAGCTCAAGCTCATTGCAAGGATTCGAACTCGTACCCATTGAAGCGATGATAGCTCAGTGGTAATGTGGGGCTTATCTTATGCCCACTTGGCTAGCTACCACCCTGAACATGAAAATCTGCCGCCAAATACTAATAGGTGTGTTCCGGCAGTTGCACTTGAGAGGCAGTATCTCCACAGGTTTACCGTGTCTACCAACTTGGGCCGTATCGTCAGCGATATAGAGTTGCGACTCTTTCGCTACTTTAAGTAAGCTCTTTACGTAGTAGTCTGTCGATGATGGAGAACAAACCGGCTAACCCTTGGTTTAATAGTAGTTTATAACCACTGCGTCATGAGGCCTGCGATAAATACCCACAGTTTGCTTCTTAAACAAGTGTTATATTAATTAGACACACCGTTTTATGCTCGGAATTGTCAATGCGTATTAAGGTGAAAATCTATGATATCTCTATCTATGAAAATCAATTTTACCAGCATAGGCATCGTTATTTAAAACAAAAAAAGATTATGGTCACACGCTAACTCTCTAGAAAATAAAAGAAAAACACTTTTTATTTTATAAATTCATACTAACGTTTGCATAAAACACGTGAATGCTTGAAAGGATTTTTATTTTGATTTGAAACATGAAAAATTCAACGAAATTTGAGATAAAGCAATAGTTTTCAGCTAACGTAGTATTTTACCAATACACACGGCTTCGTTATCGGAGCTATAAAGTCGTGGGTGCGCTGCTCCGCTACGGATGATAGTTTTTCAGTTTTGTTTTTTTTCCCGCTGACCACAGGAAAATGTGGTTGGGTTTTTTCGTTTGAGTTTAGATCTGTACCGAATAGCGTTTCGTTTCTAATCGGATTTTTTTTAAATCAGTGATATTCATCGTTTTTTTGGCTAAATACAGACCATAGGTACTTAAAATTAAATTATTTACGTGTTTCGTAAACCGTAAGAAATCATCCTACATCTTGATTACTATTTCATAAAAATACAATTTTTTAAAACTATGATGTTTGTGTTATGGTTGTACGAAAATGTATTAATAAAAAATCTTTGTTTTCCTTTGGTTGAAAATTACCTATATATTTAGTTTAGAATGTATTCTAATTTTTAATTTGACGTAAAATAAGGTCTTATTCAAAAATAATTGGGGGCTACTAGACAGTGTGCTCAAAATACTAGTAGTAGTACACCTTGTATGGCAATGCTGATTTTTTGGGCAAGATAAAAGGCTCCGACCAAACCAGCTGCGTTGCCAGCTATCATTGAAGTAGCTGAAAGATGGGATGGAGTTATTAAGCCTGTTGGTTCTAAAATGCTGACAGTTCCAGTGCTAGTAAGATCCCGACGGATAACATCATTTAAGCAGCTGTATCGAAAAAGTCTGTCTACGCTCCGACAACAAGAGAGTCCGTGGTGACGGAATTCATCCACGCTGAGACCGCAGCGGCACCGATGTAATATGCAGCATATCTATCTTAACCTCAAACAGGCAGCAATTCTAAAAGCTGCAGGATCTAAAAGACTACCTATATTTGTAGAAGGAAGCGCATGATAAACCTGATTCCCAAGTGCTCACGGCTAAAAAACGAGCACGCGCAGTTGAAGTAGGTGATGCGTATAATATTTTTTTATAAACTATTTTACAGAGCGGCTCATCCCACATGCCTCTGTGCTGAAGGTATTGAAGTGAAATGTTTTACTCAAGCAAGCGAATTCCCAAACACTAGTAGCTTTTATTAAAAACTAATAATTTAATTTATTAGAATATTATTTTTGATATAAATTTCCAATTAATATTTAATTTATTGTGGACATTTAAAAGTATTCTGCCTCATGAGACAATCATAGGTAATGAAATGCGGATGGCGCGGTTATATCACGGGCGCTCCGTTGAACCACTTTCCCGATCGGGTGTCGCACAAATGGGTTCCCAACCTTATCGCCGCAGATAAAACAACTTTGTCACATAGAACGCCTTTTTCAATATAAGGCAGCTATGTCGCGCTCCATTTGCCTGAACATTATGTTAAAGTGAGGTATGTTTTATTAATTTAGCTTGGTTTTAATCTAAAAAATATCCTAATGCAGAATCCATAATGGCTTTCAAGGCTGGCTCCACTTGGCATGTTGATAATATTAGACTTATTCTAAATTTTACATTTAATAATAAAAGGTTTTATATGTGTTTATGTGCAGATGCAGACAGTTCATTTTTTATGGTTGTAGGGCTTTTTCTAATACTACCTGGCTAGCTACTACCCTCAAGTTGAAATTTGCACCTATAGGTGTGTTCCATCAGTTGCACTTGAGAGTCAGTTTCTTCACTAGGTTTAGCGTGTTCGCTATCTTTAGCTATATCGCCACTTTCAGGTGAGATTGTGGCCGTAACGCTAAACCTAAGTATTTTTAAAAATCTCATAATTTTAATAGTAACTAGATTAGAGTAACTTGACTAATATAAGTAGCATATACTAAAATCTCTTTAGTTTTTTTATTAACTCGAGGCTAACTGATGGTATAGCTATACACGAACAGGACACTACACAGAAATTTGTATAAATTTTCTTCAAATCATTTTGACAAAGGATTTAAGATCAGAAACACTAAAGTAATACTTTTGGTGTTACAAATATTTATAAATTACGATAATCGCTTAGTATCAGGCAGATTGTACCCTTGTAAAAAAAAGAAATAATAAAGTAGAAAAAGAATGATATTTATATCGACCAAATAATACATTAGTTTATATGTGTAATTCACAAACTGGGCAACTTTTTGTATATTTGCTTTCAAAGCACTATCTTTGGCTGTAACGCAAATCTTGTATTACATAGAAATGGCTTATTTTAGTGTCCCTCGTGGCCTCAAAAATCTTGAGGTATTTTTCAATTTGTTCATAGTCATTTAGACAGTTTGGCACGAAAAAACCTTTAGGTGTTTTTCAGCAATTGCACTTGACTTTCAGTTTCTCGGCTTTATGTGTTCATCATCTTCAGTCACATTGTATCTTAATGTCAGGTAAGATCGTAGCCAAAATCAAAACTAAAAAATCATTACAATGCTATATGCTGGTGATTTGTAATGTACCCGTGAAGCGATATGTTGCGAAATAAACACGTATTTTTATAATCTTACGGCATTCGTTAAAGTTTATTCTATTTCACAGTTCGAATCCGTTCGCTTCCCGGCAAACAACTGCCAGCATATTATAATGGTCGAAGCTCGCGTCTGTAAGAATCGATTATCGTTCGAGTTAATTGTGATGCGTTTAAACAAAAAGTCTGGCTCGTCGGCCTGCTGCCTAATGAGCCCATAAACTGGAAATTACACGGTCCGTTACTTCGACAGACCGTTGTTACTGTGTCGGGTTCATTGCGTTTCCTGAAGTTTTTCTATGTATGCAATGACATAAGCATTGGTTGTAAAAAAAAACGAATATATAATTCAAAGTTTCTTAGACTATTTCAATCTAACATTAACTTATAATACATTTAGTAAAAAGAAACAGTTTACAACTAAACCTGCATGTCCTTATACTTTGTATTTAATGCTAAACCAAATGTATTCACCCTCATTACTAATTCATATACTCTTTTGAGTGTAGTAACCGGGCAAAGTGACCTACTTAATGGTAAACAAAGTAAAATTCAAAAACAACCACGACCATCATGAATTTGACAATCCGTCAGCCATAGTTTCTGTCATGCCAGCCTGAAAATACCTCAACAGTTGAAGATAGGTACATTGGATAATCCCGAAATGAGAAAATGATGTAACAAAAAAACAATGATCATAATACAGTCGGTTACAGATCCCTACCACTCGGCCTGATATAGGATAAACACCAGCTGATCCCAAAAACTTTAAATGCCTAAGTATACTTCGCTTCAATATTCGTACTTATTAATGGTCGACAAGTGAATAATTTACACTATATTCAGAGTAAACGAGAATTTAAAATCGAGTCATACCTCTGAAGGTATTTTCCTCCCTAACAAACCTATTGTGTTCGCCACACAAAGATTATCTGTTTCATGGAATCAGCGGATACATTCAATCACGCTTACGCTTTTTCCTCCACTCCAGACAGATAAGACGGTTTCCTTTAAGGGTAGTAGCGGGGGTGCGGGCCACGCGAGGGATGGGATAGATCGGGAAGTGGCATTTGGCACGGGCAATTGACGCCACTGATAGGATCGCGAGCTGAGTTAGCAGATATATAGTCTAAGAGTTGCCCAACATTTTTTCTTCTTCATTTTTTCACTATTTGTCTTTGATAATTAAAAAACATTCAATTTAGAGAATATTTGTATTATATTGCTTCATAAATAAAAAAACAATAATTTAAATAAAAATAAAAGTAAATATATATTTTTCATACTTCACTGATTTAATAGTACAGCTGTTGTTTTTAATATTATTTAGGATAAATTAGCTAGTCTAACACATATTGTTCTATCCTTTTTGGTAGTTATTTTGTTAATAAATCCACCACAGCGTCACCTTTTATATTTTAAAATTGATATGGCATATGGCCTTGTTAAACTTGTTTAGAAGATACGTGATTACTAACAGAATACCACAATACATAATTTTTCTTCTCTTACATATTATACCATAATCTTTTCTATGTTGAAAAAACTAAACAGAATTTTATAGATCTAATTATAATATGCATATAAAGTGGAATCTCTATAACTCGAATGTTAAGGGAAATTAAAAAATAAATTAATTTAACGAGTTTTGACTTAACAAGAATTTGGAGATACGTAGGATTTAATTGCAGAAATTTTGACTTACAAAGGTGTGATTTCTAATTTTGTTTTGCTAGTTGTACAGAGAGTTATATTATATCGAGACATTATATTCTGTTAACTATGACTAACAGAGTATACTTTTTGAAATTCGAGTTATAGAGTATAAATATATACTATCAATTCTCGTAGATAACATTTTCTTCAATTTACGAAATCTAAATAATTTGAAATATCGCGAATTTAGGGGTTCAGTGGAAGAGAATGACAATTTATTTTGAATTAGTGAGAATTACGGTTTAACGAGATTCGAGTTATAGAGATTCCACTGTAGTTACATTTATTATAATACAAGTAATATAAAAAATGCAATAAATTATTTGTGTTACGATCTTATTAAACTTATATTCTAACCTTCTTTCATGCTAAATTTTAAAACTGAAAAACACTGCAAACATGAAATGGGTATGGGAAAGAAACCTCAATACTATAAACAACGACGGTTGGATATAAGATTCTATTATTTGAGAATTTAAGAATGCAGCCCATTTATGCTTAAAAGGTATTATAAATTCAACCTTAGAGTACAATCATTTTATATGTGAAATAAATTTCTGCTCTTCGATTAAAATCCAGAGTATGGAAGCACAGTGCGGTATCGGCTTCCCACGACACCGCTTTCGGGAGACGCAACTGATAAAATATACCAACCTTAGCTAGCTTCTCTAGATTTACTTTTATCTACTATAAAAGTTGCAATACCTTTAAATCTATCTTTAATGTTTAACTATTTGGAATGAAACTATTGTAGAAGAATGATTTCATAATAGTAAGTAAATAGTACATAATCTATACTAATATTATAAAGAGGAAAGATTTGTATTTTTATACTTTTGTTTCTAACAAACAAACTCAAAAACTACTGGGCCAATTTAAAAAAAATCTGTTACAATTAGACTGCTATATTATCCCTGAATAACATAGGCTATAAATAAGTTGAATAATTTTCAGTTCCATGCAAAAAAAGTCGCAGTCACAGCTAGTTTTTAATACAAAAGTAGGTAGTTGTTTATCGCCATAGAATTAAATTTCGAACATAACATAATTTTTTATTAATTAAAAAATGTTATTAATGATTCTTAGATATTAATCTTATATGCTTTCCTAAATTATTCACATGATTGTGATAAAACTAAGTACAATCATACAGCATCTACCCACAATGGTTCCTGAAAAGAAAAGTTGTTTCGGTTGCTTTACCTTACATTTTACATTATATCACAAGACTATCTGTGCCCGCGAAGTCATTCGCCTGGAACTTTAATTGTCGCCCATTTTTGGATTTTTTTAAATACAGCTTTGATACTGTTGGCGGTGGTGCGATTTTAAATAGCCTAATACCTTCTTCAATGGTGCCTGTATCCGATTCAATTTTTTTTTTTTAAATCTGACCGGTAGTTCCTAAGATTAGCACGTTAAAACAAACTCTTCCGCTTTATAATATTAATATAAATTATACACTACAATTGTATGTAGTTATCTATATATTATTGTGTAACTCGGCAAAGTGACAGTTTGTGCTGTCCAAGTATAATCTTATTAAAAAATAACAGTACTACCGTGATATCTATTAGTAATTTATCGAATCCTTGTAATGAGCCTGAACTTTCGGTGTAGGAAAACATAGAAATAAAACTATATAATGGTGCGACGACATTTTCTAATGCCACTCTCAAGTTAAAAATTTGCCGCCAAATACATAGGTGTGTTTCGGTAGTTGCAATTGAAAGCCAATTCTTCCATTAAGTTTAACGTGCTCACCATCTTGGGTCACACCATCACTTAACATGGTGTGAGTTTGTGGCCATAAAGCTAAACTTATAAATATTTATTGGGCCTTCTTTACAGTCTATATTAGACTAGCTGGTGCCCCCGTTTTCGTTTTCATTTTTCTGTCAACGGCGCGTGGTCGTAAAATCCGTTCTTAGTGGATATTTACGTAGTGAAAGGAATATTCATGCCAAGGTTCAAGACAATAGATCTGGTAGTTTTAGAGATATCGTGATGAGTCAGTCGGTCGTATCTCTCTTGTATATGTCTAGATACAGGTAATGTAATCAAATCAATAACATATATTTTAAATAGTGCTATAGGCAATTGTAAGTGAAAAATGTATTCATCATTCATACATCTAATATTTCTTTTGTTTTATTATTTTGTTAGAGACATTTCCTGTATCATTTATTTTTAAAAGGACATGACTAAATGAAACATCAGGTTGAATGTTAAAGGTTGTTAATTGCCCGAAACTAAAAATTAAACCAGCTGACACATCGTCGCGGTAAAAAAAACGTATAATCCACCTGTTCCAGTTATATTTCACGCGCGTCCGGAACGAAATAGTTTTATTTGTTTAGAGATATATTAAATACCGTCATTAGGTTAGCCACAGGAGATGCACTTTATGTCTTTATTAGGTTTTTATTGTGTCGATAGTAAAACGTGACGTGTGATTCAGACGGAACGTTTAACAGCTGATGCTTTATTAATGATTTTATTCGCATATCTTAATAATATATTTATTTATGTATACGCATAATACAGAATAATAAGTGCACACGATTATAAAATACAGAGTATACAGAAATATCCCAAAATTATTTAGGTCATTTGAACCATCATAAATAAAAATTCCTTACTGATATTGTAAATGCGAAACTAAATTTCTTTGTTAAGCTTTCTCCGTTCACACCTGTAGCGAAGAATCGATTATGATTCATTTTGGCAAAGAGATAAATGAGACCTTGGAGACTTTTTCGTTCGAAAAACTTATATATAGAAAGTGAAGTAAAGACAGGTATACATTTTGAATGAGACTTTTTATTGCGTCATCCGATTTGCTTCAAACTTTAGAGATCTATTGCTTATCATTTAGAATTTTGAGTAAGTTCATAACTATCTGTACTGACGAACATCCTGATATAAATAATTTAATAGCATTTGATAGAAGATTTGTTTCTATATAGATAGACAACCAGAAATGGTTGACAAAATCAATATTGACGCGAACGTATTCATGGGTAAATGGTAGTTATACAATAAAGAATTTACACTTGTATCACACAATTATTTTGGTCATTTTCTTTTATTATCATAGATAGATATAATACATTGATTACTAATTTATTGTGTAAAAATGCTGGGATCTATAAAAATTAAGACTAAAAGCAAATTATACAAAATAACCAAGTGCACAAGTTACATTGCTTTAATGATCTAAATTTATTTTTAGTACCTATTTATAGATTTAAATGTTAATGTCATGTTGTTATGACTTTTGTATTATTTTATATTAATTAAATCATTATACTAATTATTCAACAATAATATAGTTTAGTGTATATTAAAACCTACCAAGTATGTTAAGATCAGTAAGGGTAAATGGAAACAATAATTGTTATTCGTATTTTTTTAAATTATCATTTACAAATCAATTTTAAAAATATACTTACTTTCCATAGAATACTGTAAAGATTTATTGCCTTTTATAGTAGAAATCAATGTCTTTTTTATATTTTTTTTATTCTATATTGCTTGTGACGCTTATCTGATACTAGATTTTACTTGCGGCTTCGCTCGTGTTAATATTGCTTTGTCAAACAAATCTGATGACACAATAAAAAGTTTTATACAAAATTTGTACCTCTCTTTACACAACTTCTAATAAGATTTTCAGAAGAAAAAGTAACCTATCACTGTCCGGTTTCCCACCTGTCTCTATACCAAAATACAATATAGTCGATTCAGCGGTTTAGGCGTGAAAGCGTAGCAAACAAACTCACTTTCTCATTTATAATATATGATTATGATGTGGTGTAAGAGAATAATACACTAAATATAAGTACGAGAAACTGGCATAAAACTTCAGCTACCAAAACATACTAATTGGATCTTGAGGAAATATATTTAACTCGTGGGTAAATAACCAGAAAGGTATTAGAAAATACTGTGGCTTTTGGTGCCCCAAAAGTTCAAGCATATTATATGGATTCAAAGTCACACCTAACGATGCGATGTCTGTTCAAGATACCACTGAACTACCAGACACCACTGAACCGGCAGGTGTCAATCCCTCCACTAGGATTAACGCATCCACCATTTTAAGTCACGTCGTCACTCAACATCAGATGAGTTTGGGTCCATAAAACTATAAAGTAACAAAAAAATCTACAAGAATTCAATATATAAATCGACGCTGTATGCAAACATATATAATCAATTGATAGGTATATTAATACATAATTTATTGTTTTATGCGTTGATCTGAGTATATGAAATTTTAAATGGTATACAATCGTTGAACCGTGTCACAATATGGTGGTGAATGGCCACGAGTCATTGGTTCTCACCATGAACTTGTCCACCGACGGTTACGACCGAATGCTTTTAGTTTATCAGCTATTACTCACACAGTTATTATTTCTGATATGCATTTGAAAATTGTGAAATAATACATAAATTACCCTATTTATAAATTAGTTTTCACTGTTATAGAAACAAAATGGATTTTTATTAACATATGTATATCTTGTACGTGCAATAGTATCTTTAGCTACAATTTGTAAATAATGAATATCATATTAGGTTATATAATAAGCCAATCAGTTACAAGCACTCTGCAGAATCGGACGTTTTATTAGCTACTCCTGTTTATCGTCAGTCATTTCTGTAAGATTTATTGAATATTATATATTAGTTTTATATATCAACCATCACTATAAACTATCACATTTTTTTTTGAAAGACAGATCCTACATGACCCAGACAAGACTTATATCACGGTATCGAAGAGAATGGCTCAGTTGTTTCGCTCAGTACGGACCCCGCGTCAATGGGCGTGAGTTCGAATCCCTGTTATGAGCCTCTGCTTACAACGAAGAAAAATATCATAATGAAACCATAGTATAGTGATAGGGCTTTTTATAATGCCAGTCTGGTTAGCTACCACCCTCAAGTTGAAAATCTGTCACTAAATACTTATAGATGTGTTCCGGCAATTGCACTCGAGAGTCATTCCCTATACTAGGCTTAACGTGTCCGCCATCTTTGGCCACATGGTCACTTAACATTAGGTGAGATTGTGGCCATAACGCTAAGCCTATAAACTATTAAAAATAAATTTGCGCCATATTCATATGAAATCTTAGTCTTGATGTTATAATGGTTACAATCCTTTCAGATAGATTGTCCTCATGCATATATAATCAGTAATGCGTATAGCAGTAATGCGTATATCAGTATGTCGGAGTAAGTAAGAATCATACTTTTTTCAAACTAACTAACAATATTAGTCTAAAATACCTTGACACCTTCAATAATGTCTGTGGGTAACGCAGAAAACGCACAATCGTAATGGTAACTAGCGTAAGAGTACTACAATATATATATATATATATATATATATAGAATAGCTATGGTAGAGAGAAGCAAACACTGACCAGTATCCGAGACTTGCTATAACTACATCTCTATATATTGATCTATAAGCAAGTCCTTCTATAAGTGTAACTACTACGCAAAAAAAAATTACTAAAACCTATTTAATATGTTACAGTATACCTTTAGTTTTTACTTTACAATGTATATGCAAATGCAGTACAAAAAGATTCTTTGAATCATACAAACTAACGCTGTTGCCTGTATTTATGTGGATAATTACTTTAACATAATAGTTTGTTCTTTAAAAAATAATTAATAATACTTCAAAACTTTAATTGTCTTTCAACCACTGCGTTGATAGAAATAAACATAAATAACAATGAAGATGCATATAAAAAGTATTAAAATTAAGTTTACCTAGTTATTTATACATGATTATATTATAATAAATAATTATCGAACAAAAACGTGTATAATTTGGAAATATTGTTTATATAGCATATGTAAGAAGTTTTTGTGTATAAAATATTGTATGTACCCATAAAAAAAACAAATGCAAAGTTCCCTAATACGCTATGAAGTTCGTAGCGAGCTTAAACATAAAGCTTTGAAGACAGTGAATAAAATGAAAACAACTAATTAAGATAATTAAGGGGTGGGCAAAACAAAAGTTGCAGTCAAAAGCGTCATGTTCTATGACGCAAACTTACAATAACGCGGCGGGGTTTCACGCCGTGTTCTCATGTGTTTATTACACTAGGGTTGTCAGTATTATTGTATAAGTAAATCATTATTTTATATTTGTATGTTGTACTACATTGAGTGCATGTGTACATTAAAAGGTATAGTTTTATTTTGCGTTTTGACACATACATTTATATATAAATAGTGACATATCGAGTCCAGAACATTCTTCTATTACGTTAATATTGGGTATATTTTATAGTACATATAAGTATAATAAATAATATTACGTGGATATCGTCGTTAAGGTTTTCATCGTTTTAGGCATATTCCAGCAGTTGCACTTGAGAGCCAGTCCCTCCATTAGGTGTGCCCATTATCTTGGGCCACATCGTCAGTAAACATTAGGTGAGATTATGGCCACAAGGCCAAACCTATTAACTATAAATAAAACAATTATTTCTTAACAGTTTCAACTAAATATTTTATTGTTTAAATATAAAGGTTTAGCAAGGGAATAAAACAATTATTAGCATCAAAATCATTACTTCTTTATTTAATATAATATCAACACCTGTCTTTACCATCACTGTCACAGTAGAAGTATTGTTGGAAACTATCGCGTTATATATACCTATTTAATAAGATATTATAACAATGCTATGAAAGTATAATACGAAAATTTATTACTTAAGTATCTGAACTAGATAAAGAACTATAAGACAATGTAAATCTGAATATGACATGTATATTATAGAATTGATTGTTGAAGTTAAGTAAAAATTTTAAATAAACATATTTTTTGTAATTATTGTGTTTTAAACAAAAAAATTCAAAGATCTGGCACCCCTAATGTGCATTTTGCGTAGACAAGGATACGAACCTCACGAAGCCCAATACAACACACGGACCCGGTGACATTAGGGGTGTCAGCGTATAAGCGTATGCTGAGCTTTGTCGGCGGTCGACGAAGCGGAAACTGCGTATTGTGACAACCCTCGAGGCATCCACGCCCGCCAATCGGCAATACACCGATTTATTTGCTTTGCATCACAGAAATCAAAAGTTTATGACTTCCAACCGTGTTAATAATATGTATTCTCAAGAATATACAAACAAATATAGTATTTTGAAAAAGTAATCTTTTTTTTAAGTATTCCAAGATTGTAGGAAAATTGAATAAGTAAGCTATAACTTTCTAACGCCTGTGCATGTGCCAATAATTTTTCATCTATTGTTTATATTTATTAGTGCCTGTTTCATAATTTCTAAAAGTATTAATGAATGTAATTTGTATATTCCTTCCTTCCTTCATTTATTCATGTGACATGTATTTCTTCCATTCTTGAAAGATGGAATCCGGTTATAACTGTTTTCTATAATTACTTTTTTATTATGGTATCTGCCTATGTAAGTTCTTTCGCTAATGTCAAGTGTAACCAATACACGTTTTAAAGCTAATTACTAAGGACTCAGTATATCGCAGAATAACCTAAAAAAGGCACATTATATAACAATCACAAAAGAAATAATACTTGTATGTATGTACAGCGTTGTGATACAGATACAAGCATAGAATACGTCGCAATTCTATATTATTACGTTAAATAAAGACAGTGAAAAAATAATTGAACAGTGTCGCTCGAGATTTATAACATAGTTTAGGGAAAAATACAATTTCGGATTTTATTTCAAATTCCAGTAGTGTGCATTATCAAACTGAATGTGTTCATGAGATTTTATAAAACACGTATCGTTAAAATGGAAAAATTCAAGCAGGCAGTCACGAGGCAGAAACAATAGTGAAGTCAACAATGTGTGCATCGGCCGGAAGCAGCACGTCACTTCCCTGATGAAGATATGATGAGAGTGACACTGCTCCTATTGCATGGCGGTATTACATTGTGACGTCGAAAGGAGGTATCATAACACTCTCTCCGTTATTTCGTTTATTACTTTTTCGATAAATTAAAATGACAGTGAGATATTAAACAGTGAAACTTGTCCTTTTACAACCACCACTATCTCAAATTATATTAATAAATAAAATGTAAAAAAATAACATATTTATGAATAAAATTTCTCTTATTACAAATGCTAAAAACCCATTTAATTATAAGCTGAAATATAAAAAACTTTTAAAAGCAGTCATTTAAGTAAAATATAAAATAAAAGTAAATAATACTATTGGTCCTTACTTTCAAAGATGTATTTTATTAACGTTATTAGGAAATTCACTTCAATTCGACAAAATCTATCGGGAATCGAATAATTCTTTAATAAAAGTAAAGGGGAGGCCAGGGTAATACGACGCTGCAGTTAAAAAGCGCGGCGGATGTGAACATTTGTAGTAATAATTTGGCCCGCAAGCCCGTGGGGTGAGCCACGGCTGCTGTTGAAAGAATGATACATCATCATACCAATAATAAATCACGTATGATTCAATTAGAAAAATAAAGCGGGCTGTACGAAAAACGTTGGGATTTTGACGCGTTCCAGTGAAACTGTATACGTTTTAGGGTAATGTAGCCCTTTCATTTGATTCATCAATCAACTATAGTTAACCATATTATTTCATATTTTTTTTAAAAACTAACGCAATTATTTTATATTGGTGCCGACTACAGTTTTCTATTAAAATAATCGTTATTTAAAATAAAAATAGATTTATTACCACAAGTGCAGCCTTATGTATTTATTTTTATATAAGAGCCATATACGTATACTATGAAAGGTTTTCGTTAAAAACCTATATTTAATTATATTTTCACGTAGATATAGTAAGGTTTATTGATTGATTGATGATTTTAATATAAAAAACAGTTTTGAAGCACTACCAACTGGTTGGTATTTATTAATTGCCGCATGTTTTAATTGTATAAAAAAAAAGGTTTTAGGTCTATTTTATTGGATATACAATTTTACATCATATTTCATTATAATTATAATTAGATTACATTATTATCCATTATAATTAAAAATGATATCCAGATTTACATAATAATATGATCACAAATATTCTTTATTACCCATACAGGAATATATACAGTTAATTAAAATGATTATGCTAAAAAATCATTTATCCTATTTATAATGTTTATTTTCACACGAATTTTATTACCGAAAAATATAAACAAGGTCCTGTTTTTATTAAATCTTTATGATCATCTTTTTTCCTCGTCAAAGCCAAACATGCCCTGTTAACACATGAGCTTTCGACGCACTCAATAACTCAGTGCCAAAATATAGCAGAATGTAGGGGTGAGAGGACGCGCGGTGAGGCCCGTGTCACGTGCCAGTAATGAGTTCCAGCCGCCCCCACTCTCCCCGCTGCGTTCAGTTACTATGGAATTTCACACACACCATGCATACTTGTGATTATTTGTATTTAACACGTCAAATTTTTTCGATGACAAAGCAAATATTCGTATTTCATATAATGAAGAATGTGTTCTATAATTCGAGGTTTATTTTAAAAATAACCTGAATTGAAAAGATATAAAATAAGTAGAAATTATGTTATATTTATTTGTAGCACACATTTTTCTGAAAACCCAGTTTTATGAATTGGATGTAAGCTGTATAGGGTATTCTGCTTATAGTTTTATATATTTACTGTCTACATTTCATGAATCCTTGCTCTATAAAAATTCCGCATCACATTTTTTAATGGCATAAGTATTGCTTTGCAGTTTTTTTTTATTTTTCTGAAAGCGTTTTTGTTAGCTTCTTAATTCATATAGTATGCTTAAACATATACCGTTTTTTTATTCGAAAACTGGCTTCATTTATTGTGTATAAGGTAATATATATAGTATTACAATTTTATAATAAATGCATTCATTACATATGTAATGTACATTACGCACAAGTGATATGCATCGGAAATAACAGTCGGTACCTATGAATCTTTATTTCTGAGACGTCACAAAACAGCCCAAAATACTTTGTTTTTCTTTTTTAATAACTTGGAAAAAAAAGCTTAATCTTAAATTAAATACCAAGTGTAGAGTAAGTAATATTGCGAAATAAATGCTAAAGTGTGTTTGTTTGTTTGTAACGCTTTAACGCTTAAACCACTAAATCGATTTTGGTGAATTTTGGTATACCTAGAGATGGATGGCAACCTGGAGCGGTGATAGGCTACTTTTTCTCGCGAAAGACTTATTAGAAGTGGGGTAAATAGTGGAATAAACTTTATATGTATTTTTTTATTGCGTCAGCCGATTTTTTTGACAAAATCAATATTAACGCGAGTGAAGAGGTAGGTGAAAACCAGTATTTTAATAATTTAAAGGAAAAAATCAGTTATTATGTTAATTTAAACACCACGTGTAAACTAAGATTAACGCCGTTTACAAATATCCGCAAAAAGATAAACTTCAAAATTAAATATTTAGTTATAATGTGATACAACAACTAGGAAATTAATAAATCATTTTAGTTTCCTTACTTTGAATACAGTTAACGTTAAATAATTTGGAGATAATTCGCATTGTAACTATTATCGCTAATCAGAATACATGAGGATAGCAAATGTATAATGCTTACTTCCTGTTTATGTATTGTAGAATTCTTGTAAATTTAAAGTAACAAAACTTCACTTAAAATAACTATACCGTAAGTGTGGCCTCGGGCGATTACCGGATTTACTCTATTTGTACAATACTTACCGCCTCGAGCAAATTGGATGTAGAATTACATGAATACCGAACACGGCTTCTTATTTTTATATATCAACTTCGTAACTATCTAATATTTATTTTTTATAAACAAGTTTCAATAAATTCGTGTAAGCCAACAGTCATATGATCAATGCGAAAATTAAAGCATAATTATTCAAGTAATATCATATTTGCAGTATCATGTTTTTTGCTCTATGAATTTGATGACTCTGCCAGGATAATAATCTGTTTTCGCATTTAAGCGTTAAGTATGATATCTTAGTTGATAGTGTTTATGAACGCCGCGTCAAGGGACATGAGTTCAAATCCACTTACAATAAATTTTCGGTGAGGAAAACATCGTGACGAAGCCATAGCATGGTGGTAGAGCTTTTTCTAATGCCCGCCTGCCTAGCTACCATCCTCAAGTATAAAATCTGTTGCTAAATTCCTATAGGTGTGTTCCGGCTGTTTCCTTTCACTGGGCTTAGCGTGTTCACCATCTTGAGCAACATTGTCACTTAACATCAAGTGAGAGTGAGCGTATGGCCATAACGCAAAATTGTACTATAAAAAAAAATTCAATTTGTAGTAGTATTTTTTCTAGTAGCACAGCAAAATTACTCCATTTTACTTGATTTTAAAATTGAAAAGTAAGTAGTATAGTAGGTGTCATCTCAGTTACACCGGTTTACAAGCCTATCAGAGATTACATACACACAGGGTTGATTTAAAAAATGACAGTCAATGTAAAGAATTTCTATCCATATACATCGTGGCCACGACTTAGCTCAGCACAGACCTTCCCGGAAACAGTCAAAGTATACAGAGAAAAAATCGATTTTCGTTCGACAATTGTATATCCTTGTAATTTTATCCATAGTTCGCTAAATCGTTATTATTAATATTCATTAAAAAATAGATTTTAATAGGCATTGTGTCAACATCCGTAAAGCTTACAATTTACCTGGTTTAACATACCTTGATTTAAAATTGTTTCTACCTTTCGAAGCAATGAACCTTTTTTATATTATATAACACTTCGCAGACATGTGATTGAGACCTTTTGAAGTGTTACCTTTATTAATTGCTAAAAAATAAATATACATGCAAAACTAACACTCATTCATATTCACACTTACATATTCAAGAAAGTCTGAGTATATGGATGTATAAAATAGTTTCTTGCTGTTGATATTGCCTAATTTTACTAATATAATGTGAACAAAAATTTATTTAAACACTTTTTCCAGATATTCTGTGGCATATTACTTATTGTATTATAAGTATTGTTAATGACTTCTTCCTTAGTAAGTTTAAAATGTTAGTATTCCTGACCTCGTCTCTTGTCCCCTTAATATCGCGAATAACTCGACCACAGAAACAGTTCTCCACCATTTTTTTCTAATCTCTTGTCTAAATGAGAGAACTCAGTCATTTATCAACTATAATTTTGAAAAACTTTCAGGTTAATAACCCTAACACATTTTTTATTTGTTAATAAGTTATTCTTTCTTTTTAGTTTTTAATAACATCAGAATTACATTTATATAATCCTATAGTCATTTCGTTATTTGATTTAATTATAGCTGTCTATCGTTTCTTAAGTCTCTGACTTAACCGGAAAGGTTTCCTTTAAACTGAAGTGACCAATTACACTCCAACTTTTTCATATAAACTCACATGTTAAGAGCTCTCGACGCGTTTTGTGTTGACTGAACGTTTAGTAACATTGTGGAATAAGTGCATACACAACTCTATTCATAACAGCAGGATATCTTACTAAAATTGCAAGCCATTAAGAGTACATTGTTAATGTCAAAGCAGTATACAAGGATTTATTGAAGTTGTAAGTGTTAACGGATTTTCTAGCTTTTAATGGACATTGGATGGCTCCAATTTATTTAGAGAAACTGCATGTACTTTGTAGGATCTAGGGACTAATATACGAAAACTAATACTTCGTGCGTTAAATTGGCACTGTCTTACTTCAGTATATATTTCAAAATGTTGTACAGTAGCATAATTTAAATCTAAATAATTAAGCTGATTCATATTTTGCTACTTTTTTTTAGATAAGGTTTAGCGTTATGGCCATAATCTTACCTAAACTTAAGTGATGATACGGCCCAAGATGGTAATCAAGCTAAGCCTATGCAGGGTCTTGCTCTCAAGTGCAACTGCCGGAACACATCTATTGATATTTGGCGGCAGATTTTCAACTTGAGGATGGTTGCTAGCTAGGCATTAGAAAAAGCTCTACCACCATGTTATGACAATGTTTTCCTTCCCCGAAAGCTCAAGCTCATTGTAGGTGGATTCGAACTCATATATGTATCGTTTTATAAACAATTAATTAAGAAGAAGCGATGAGTAGGATAATTTAATTTACCAAGCTTTTTTACCTATTTACTGCTAACTGAAGGTCGTGTACGCCATTGATTTCGATTCCGAGATAATTTTGGTTCATTTTTAAATGAGCACAAGGTAGATATGTATAATATGACACGGTTGGCTTCTAGTAATTTTATAAGTCATATCAAATATCTTTATTCAATTTAGGGCTTAAGAAAGCGCTTATGACCGTCAAAACTACCACCGGTTCGGGAAGTAACGCAGTCATCGAGAAGAATCGGCAAGAAACTCGATCTGTAAGTTTATCCTTTTTTAGGTAGTTACTACTAATAGGTGTATTGAGTCAATGAGCAGCTTTTAAATTAAATAAAAGTTTATACTATTAACATATGTGTTTACCATGTTTCAACCCTTTAATATCGTAAAAGCATTTGGCTGCAATTAAGTTGTTGTTTGAGGGAACGGTTGCGTTTAAGCTTTCACGTGGCCAGTCGTAGTGCATGCTTCCGCCCAACATTTATTTTACAGGTATCGTGTTTTATAGAGTCATACAAGTTTTTTTGTTTTGTGATTATATGCTCTTTTTTTGTAGATTTTGTTGCAATTTATGCTGCCTAAATTGTAAACCCAGTTGTTATCAATTCTTATAAACTAAATAATTTAATTTTGCATAGTGGTTAAGCATTGCCTAATGTTAGCCTGGTTCGCTATTACCTTTAGGTTGTAAATCTGTCACCAAGCACTGAGCTAGCAGCCTTAATAGGGTTATCGTGCTACATCTATGGCCAAATCAACACTTAATATCAGATAAGATTATGAACAAACCAAAAACTATATTTATTATAAACATAAGGTTGTCAAAATTAAAGTTTTCTGAGGATTTTTCCGGTACGATGCTCTTATCCCTGGCCGTACGGTTGTTCTCCTACCGAGCATTCTTTAAAGGTGAGATTATAATACGAATTCCAAGCTTAGTAACTTTGCTGTATTACTCCTTTTTATCAACGTGGTGTTTTAAATGCAATCTTTACGGGCATCCTCGTCGCAACGCGTAAGTGCATTACTCAGGCTCAGGCCAAGGCGTAAGGGGCATGTGGTGACTCATCCGGTGCTAATCACCCAACACTACCCACTAAAATGGACCACAGCGACTCAGCAAACTCCCGTGTTGTCAGAGACCAGGGACAGCATTCGCAATTCTTCTAGTCTCTAGGCTATAATACTCCTAGGGTTACCGTTATCGATCGATCATCGTGAGGAAGCCATAGCATGGTGGTAGGGCTTTTTCTAATGCCCACCTGGGGAGCTACCACCCTCAAGTTGTAAACCTGCCGCCAAATACCAATAGGTGTGTTCCGGCAGCTGCACTTGAGAGCCAGTTCCTCCACAGGTTTGGCATGTCTACCAACTTGGGCCATATCGTCACTTAAGATCAGGTGAGATTACGGCCATAACGCTAAACCTTAAGTATATAAAAAAAATAAAAAATGACCGTATCTTGAGAAATATGTAGATAAGTTTTGACCGTGAAAATATATTTATTAATTTTATAATTACTACCCTATCTGATAATCTATTGGGCTTGACAAAAATACGATTTGTTGTAATAATATCAAATACCAACTAGCCAATTGATAATTTCTCGGTGGTCGCCAGGATTTGTATTACTTCGCTTTCACTCAATTTACTGTAAAAATAACAAGTATTTTGGTAGTCCATCTAAACTTCAACTTCGTATTAGTCCTAGCTACCCCACTTTCCCTTTAAGTAAAATGTTGAGTAATTACCTTGAAATAATTCCTCATAACGAATAATAAATTGTTACTTTAACTGCGTCGATGACTCTATTCACGAGCAGTCGGATTGAGACTTCTTTTTTTTATATCGACGTCAGCATCCCCTTCAACCTAACAACCCAAAAGTCGGTAAATATCTAACAAAGGGTCTCACAATACAGCAATGCCAATGTTTGGGCCAAAATAAAGGGATGTCTTAGAAACGTCGGTTATTGTGCGCAGGAGCATTGTGTTTCCGTCTTGCACAAAACCGCTCGGTAGCTGCCGGTACACTCATCAAAGAGTCCCGTGTTTGCCTACAATATTATTTTTATTGCCGTAATTGAGTGAAAATATTTTACAATCGTTTGTTAAGACCGGCTTATCAGTTACCAATAGCTGACTTTCTTTTTTTTTTATTTCTTCAATTTTTTTCTTCATTTATTTTTAATATTAATAATATAAAGTTATTTTTAATATTAATAATATAAAGTAGTATTATATACCTTCATTGAAGATTATTTTATGTAGTTGATATATAATCTATAGGAATCAGCACGCATATAAAATTCCAATAAACTTACAATTTACAGACGGGCAATGACTACAAACACTCTATGTGTGTAAAAATATATATGTAGATATTGTAAGAAGGTGTATTCTTAAGCTTGAAATATGTAAATCTTTATTTCAATTTCTTGTTCCAAAAATGTGTTCTATGTAATTTAAAAAGCTTTTTGATAGTTTTGGGTAGAGGTTTTGATAAGTCATTGATAGCGCATTTAGTATAAATATATTTAAACACCTATTGCTAACAAATTAGCATAAGTCACCAAAAAAAATTTAGATTCGGTGAAAAAGTTTAGAAGACGACTGACGCAAATACAAACCGCAAATACATATGTAAAAACAATACAACTTAGTATGAATTTGGTACCTACCAAATACGTATCGTAACAATTTAAATACAAATTTTACTACTAGACTGAGTTTTTAGGTCTTGCATTCGAACACAGCTAATTTCTGTAATGAGCATGATATGACCGTTGCGAATATGCATGTTAAATATAGGTTTACATTGTAGATAGGTATATCAGTTGGCTACTTACCACAATACATGCTTTACTTAGTTTGGAATTAAACGTATGTGTGTGAGATTGTGTATATTATTTATACATTATTGCAATATCAACCTTAATAAATGGTAATCAATATTATAATCACATTATACAGTAGCGCCTCGTTAAGGAGAACCTCGATAAGTTAAAAACCTCCCAATCTCGAAAAAATGTTTTGTTTCCATCGCTTCAAACACCAAAACCGCCATTCTCTATAATTTGAAAACTCTACAACTCGATTTTTTTGGCGTCTAACTTAATGCTCGACTTATAGAGGTTCTACTGTAGTAGTTCGAGAAATTGCTTACGATATCCAATCTCACATTTTATGTTTTAGGTAATTATAAGTAGAAGGTACGCAGTATAGATACTTAAAATAAATTTTCGAGAGATAACTATGCAGAAATTTATACATCTTATTTAAATACACATTCACTTACATCCTAATCACACACAATAGGTAAATATTTTTTATTTACACGTTCAGTAATACCTGTTACCGCTTTCACCCACAAAACCCCGAAAAACATAAAATTTTACTATCCTATTGCAAAAAATAAACTATAAATACCTAACTTTACAACAGTGTCCACAACGCGGTTATATTCGCAAATTTTCGTGCAATAAAACTAGTCCAGTGTACGGCTATTGGCAAGCTTTAAACCTTTTATAGACAATGGACAATATCTGGTATCCAGCCCCTAATGGCTGCGGGCACAAAGAACTTAATTGCCTCAAAGACACCGGCAATGTTGCTGGGTAATAAATGTGCAGCGCGGTCTACGCTAAAACAAAGATATGCATACAATATTTATTATGCCAAAGGTAAGATACCAAATAAAAAGTATACTTGTATATAATTTAATCAAACTAAAATTAATTTTAATTGATAAGTAACGGATTATAAATTAAATTTACCAAAATATCTAGCTAAAGCTCTAATCTAGCTAAAGCAATAATTGTTTTTTTTATTTATTCATATATTCACATATATGTAGGTATTTATAGTTAGGTCTTATGCTATAATATCCTTATACATGAACCCTAAATAGAGTATAGCAAATTATTATATATTATTTCTTTCGTCGCTTACACGTTGGTACTCCTTATTGTAAGCTATGTTCCCCTTTTTCATTAACGTGGTGTTTAATATCCAATCTTTACGGATTTCTTCGTCGCAACACGCAAGGCTCAAGCCAAAGGTGAGAGGGGTATGTAGTGACTCATTGGGTGCTAATCACCCAACACTACCGTATTGCCAGAGACCAGGGACAAGTTTTGCACTTATTTTAGTCAGGCTATGTTGCCCTTAGTGTCTACGGCGAAAAAGTCACCAATGATATCATTATTTTCATTCACGCCGAGCTCGTAACGACCTATTTGTAAGGGTGGACACACACTCCATTTCATTTCAGTTAATGACTGAAACGTTCGCCAACAAGTCGAACGTAAAAAATTGCGATCATGAAAGTGAGCGTTGTGAAGTACGATTATAATCACGACTACAATCGAGAGTCCCAGAATCCATCTACTTCCATCAATATCATTCCTATCTTTTTATTTACTTTCTTAGTGAACATTTACGTACTACCTCTTATAAAATACACCGTGTAGACTACGAAACATGCTTGTGGAAGTACTCATCAGATGACAAGCAACGTTAAATACAACACTTAATACCTCCAGAGAACTAGGACAGCTTTCAATCTTTTTATAGTCTAGCAGAACTAATATCATACCATCCAGCAACCCTTTTGGCAACTGGAAATAGGTAGGTACCTCGTCTGGTTAATCCCTAAACATAACAAATGAAACAAAAGTTAGTGTGACGTGTTGATCACCATATATATTCCTTTAAAGTGAATGTTGCATACAAAAATACTTTTGTTGTTATAAAACTAAATTTTAAACCTTTTTTTATAATTAAGGCTTAGCGTTATGGCTATAATCTCGCCTGCTCTTAAGTGACGATACGGCCCAAGTTGGCAGACACGCTAAACCTGTGGAAGAACTGGCTCTCAAATGCAGCTGCCGGAACACACCTATTGGTATTTGGCGGCAGATTTTCAACTTGAGTATGGTTACTAGCCAGGCGGGCATTAGAAAAAGCCTTACCACCGTGCTATGGTTTCCTCACGATGTTTTCCTTCACCGAAAGCTCAAGCTTATTGTAGGTAGTTGGATTCGAACTCACGCCCGTTAACGCGAAGTCGTACACACTACCACTAAGCTATCAACGCTTCAAATTATTTACACTTATAATTTACATATTATAAATGCATTTACCTATTCATAAATACAAATTTCGTAATGATGAAATTAACTCTATGATCAATTTTCATTTAGGAAATTGTATTTTTATACAACAAAGCATGCGTCCGCTCAATTCAAGTATTATTTTTCAATTTAATCCTGTATTATATAACTTTATAATAAAGCTCAACTTACTTTGTATAATGTATAATGTAAAATAAAACTTGATAATCACAGTTTATATAACCAATTTATATAAGAATTTATTACACTTACGTACCTACATCAATTATGTTTGCATTTCAGTAATGTGAAAACAGTTTTTTCTATAAAACCGTGTAAGTGATACTGTGTATGTATGTGACACATTATTATTTGCGTCCTTTGTTTTATATTTAGTGGTTTACGTTTGAGCCTAATAAAACTGATGGTAAGTGACAATATAGACTACACAGCAAGGTTGTACTAGCTCAAAAATTCAACTGCCAATAGATTACACAGAGACAGCTTTTCTACTTGTAATTAATAGCTGACAAACAGGCATTCGTAAAAGTCTCATTAGATGTATTCAATTTAAGCACAAAATGAAAGACTCAATTTGTAACAATTTACTTTTATAGAATTAAGAAAGATACAAGTTTTTCTTCATAGTAATCGAAGTACATGGCTCGCGGAAAGCGCGGGAAAATCTCAGAAAGTTCTCCGCAAGTTTCCGTGTGAAACGCCCGCCGCCCCGCCCCTTGTGCGGTGCTGTCTCACTTATGCATAGTACTCGCTCGCTCGCACCGCGCTCGCGGCTTACCACACGCGGATATGCTGCGTGATGGATCAAACTCTTTGTTTAGGGATTTATTTTTGTTTTTATTCAAATAAATTTCCACGGTTATTTATCAAAAATTTATTTACTTATCAATCAAGTTAAATTATGTATGTTAGATAAATATTCCTTTTCATAATGAAATTCAGCGACAAAGATACTGTCACTATAATTTAAAATTATACAAACATCAATTATTACCCAACGACAGATGACTGTACTAGTACTAAGCGAGTGCAATGTAAAATTAAAAAAAAAATTGTTTTGTAAAAATTAGACATTTATAGCTACGCATCTACTACGCCAACATAAAACATATTTGAAAACAATTTTTTCATCAGACATTTTATATTTTATCCATCAGAAGTGTTGGTGAAAAATTTATCACGTCGAAATTCCACATTCGGCATACTTTAGCGAAAATTAATGCCACCCCACGAGTACTCCGACACAGCGACACTCTGCTGCTTTCGTTGATCCCAAACGTGAAAATCATAATTTTTCATGAGCTCGTTGATAGGTTTTCGCACCGACCGCGGTTTCCCGCCGCCCCGCGGCCTAATTACCACCGCCTCGCGATACGTCACGCGGTGATTCAAAAAAACTCACCCATCCCTCTTCCACCAGCCGATGGTGTGCGGCGGTATCCCGCTCCAACGTGAATTTTTATAAAAACGCAGAGACCGACCGCGGCCGTCCCGCTCGTTCCTGCTGCGGGACCGCATAACCCACACCCTTCGTCTCCTTCCCGCTTTTTACGAGACGTAGGGGCCGCCACCCGGGTGGGGGCGGCGACCACGCGAACGCAAAATATTGACCATCGGAAAAAGTCGCATCGTATCACAGTCATCAGTTGAAACAGAGTTCTCGCGAGCACACGCGTCCCTTCGCCGCGACTTCGGTGCGCGTCGTGAGTCTTCGGCTTGCGGTCTCGGCGGGTCGCACCCGTTTATTTTTCCCCAAGTCCCCCGCCCGGCGCGGCGTCTTGTTCGCGCCCAACAAGTGGTGCAGACTGGCTCGCGACATACTTTGCACAACTTTCATGAGCGCTACCCGCGCACGCAACTGTTCGCGAGTTTGAAAACCGATCGCGTGTTTCGAAACTTTTCCCAAAGTGTTTAAAGACTATACGGTGGCGTGACGGAGGACTTCAGTGGCGTGTCGAGAGTCGGTGTGGTGTTTTGAGGGTAGATTGAAGTCGATGCACCTCCCGCACGCGAGCCCTCCGGCCCCGAGCATGGCGGACGTTTACTCTCATATCCACGAATACTATCGGCAGAGTCACGGTGAGCTGGTACAGACGGGATCTCCAGCAGTGTTGTGCTCTATTTTACCTGGACACTGGAGGTCCAATAAATCTTTGCCGGTCGCATTTAAAGTTGTTGCTTTAGATGACGTTCAAGACGGCACCCTTGTAACTATTAAGGCTGGGAATGACGAGAATGTGATGGCGGAGTTAAGAAACTGTACTGCTGTGATGAAAAATCAAGTGGCTAAGTTCAATGACCTGCGGTTTGTAGGCCGTAGTGGACGAGGAAAGTCATTTACCCTGACAATCACTATCAGTACATTCCCGAGCCAGGTTGCAACCTACTCAAAAGCGATAAAAGTTACTGTCGATGGACCAAGAGAACCAAGAACCAAACAAAGTAAGTTTTATATTTTAACTAGTTTTTGAACCTACTTATTTACTACCTACTTATTTACGTTACATTACCAATAACCGTTTTTGTAGGTATTATTAATTATCCTATAAGTTGAAATTCGTTGCCCTTTCTTTCTATGTTTTTTTCAGTCTATACTGAAACGTTAAATAGAAGCTCTTAGATAATTCTTAAATATATAACTTTATTATTAGGTAACACAATTCTATAATAAATTTAATTTAAAAGAAGTACGTAAATGAATATAGCGGGAGCGTATTAACTGCAAACTATAGAATAAAGGACAGAAACGAGTATTTCTTTTATATTTTATAGTTATTTTTACCTAATATAAGTAAAAAATTGATATATGGACGTTTCAAATCAATCAAAAAGTAGCAGTAGGTGCTTATCTATACTACTGTTATAAAACGAATAAGTTCATTTGTTTAAGCGCACTAATCTTATGGACTCTCAGTAGGATTTCAAAAATTATTTTGCACTTGATAGAGGAATCTTTGAGAAAGACTTTAGGCTATCTAACATCACGCTACCACTTATAGGAGCAAAGTTGTATTGATACAAGTTCCAAAAAGGGCAAAAAAGTATAAATAATTTTTAGTTCCATACGAACAAACCCGCATCAATCATATAATTTTGGATCGATATTTCAAACACAGTAGACGGTCACGTTAATAGACAGTGAATCGTTGGTGACTATTTTAAAACAATAAAAATTAATAGTCTGGTATTAGTGTGACGGATTCGCAAATGTATTGGTGGAGTTGCGCGTGCGCGCGCCGTTAGCGGCCGCGGTTGTCACTGGCTCGGCGCCAGTCCGCAGAGCCGAGGTCGATTTTGTGGCTCCGCGGCATTTAACCACATTCAAACTAGTTTTATTTTTGAAATACTTAATATATATAAATACATATGCAACTAAACATTTGCATCTGTCTGTATTGCATTGTATACGAACTCGAGAATTCACACGTTTAATATTGCAATGACGTAACTGCCACCGAAAATGGATTCAAAAAAATATTTTGTTTCGTTTACTCTACATACTTCTTATATACAAAAAAAATATATAACTTTTGCCTAAGTAGTACATACTTTGTTTTACTTATTTTATATATAATGAATTTGTTTGGCTTGTATTTTATTACCTACGATATTGTAATTGTAAAGATCCGGTATGGTTAGAAAATTATGATATTATAATATATTTGTTGAAATAAAATTGGTTATATTTAAAATGCAATTGGTGAAACAGCACATCAATTACGTCCAAATAATTCTATAGAGTATTTCTTGAAAAAATGAAGCCACTTTATAAAAAATTTACTCGATACCCATAAGTTTTTAAATTAGTTACTTTTCAAACAAAAAACATACAGAATGTTAAGAATTTTTATGTAATACCTATTAGTATTAATTATAAGACATGACGAAGTAAAAGCTTCTTATATAGTCTCAGGATAAAATTATAGTAATCTGTATCCACCTACAGAAGTCGTAATTTTGCGGTTTTAGCAAAATACGATTATGCGATTATACGAAATATCCACAATTTTAAACTAGGTTATACAAATCGCACTTTAAACACTTAATAATACAGTAATCGATAAAAAAGCTCGTCGACCATCAACATCTGCATGATAGCGCGCAACATTGACAGCGAACGTGTAAAACATTCAATCACGGAGACATTAATTGCCTACTCCGTTTAATCTCCCAACTACACGAAGAATTACGGCTAAGAAGACAGCTTCCCTCCGAAAATAACTCCGATTGTTGTCTGCTTTTATGAGAGTAAGGAATTAACATTTAAGTGAGCGTTATGTTTTGACGTCGGCCTTATAAATGGTTATTGGTGTTTACAACAAATGCTTTTAAACTTACATTCGTATAAAGTTGTAAATAAATGTTTGCCTAATACATTTTTACATCAAATTGAGATTTTCTACTCTAACCCGTATGTGTTATTAAACATTTCTAAAATATACCATTAAGTATTGCTAAGACGGAGTTGAGCGTATGTAGATTGATTCTGTGGGCGCGGCTCTTTATTAATATTCAGAGATTGATAATATATCGTTCATGAGCTTAGTAATAATATCCTAAAAGTTAGTACATACTAGAATTTATTTCGCAAATTAGAACTGTTGCAACATAATCGTCTACATCTAACGTCAGTTTACGTTATTTCAAATATTAATTTATGAGAAGTTAGGTGTGTTTAAAGATTACATACGCTATTTAAAAGATACATAAAACTTTAACACTTTAAAAAACAATTAACTATATATTATGCTGTTTTATATAATTTTTGTATTAATCATTATTGTTCATTTTGTATAAACACAACTTTTTTTGGTAGTCGGTCATTGTATATTTCCGTTATATTTTAAAATAACAATAGGTAAAAATACTATAAACATTTTTTTTTATTATAGGTTTTAGATAATTTACTCGTTTTCTATTTATAATAATAATACTAATAAGCAGAGCTAGTGGAAAGCCATATGATGAGCAAAGAGCTCATTACTAGGGATAATCACTAACGATGTACTAAGTATTGCTGATTTCACACTTCGAGAACTTTGTTATTTCGTATTTTTGGACATAATTCTGAAGAATCTTGACTATATTACCAAGAAGTTTTAGATTCATAAAGATATTTTCCGTCATCGTCAACCAACTTCTGAAACTAATGACATTAATTTATTTGATATTAATTATCATACGCGAATAATCTCGGATTATTCGTTAGTCACATACCTACCGATTTTCGAAGCTCTACTTGATATTCCGCATATGGCTGTTGCACGTTTCTGCACGACTAATTTCAATAACCTATTGACTGATATAGATATGAACGTTATAAAAATCTATCTTTTGGTAAGATATAGCATTTAAAATAATCTATTGTGAAAGAGCTCGCTCTGTCCATTGATTTTGCCTATCTATAGAGAAAGTTACCGATAATCGTAGATAAATAATGTTAATTATAATTGTTTATGGGTATCTATCTACCTACCTAAAGATACTTAAAAGATTAACATTTGAAAAGTCAAGCCTGTGACCTTAAATTCTAACATAAGCGATAATTTCTTGATTCCTATTTTATAAAAAGACCAACTGTGCCGACGACTTCCTTCGCGTGGAAATAAAAATTATCTAATATTTTTTACTCGTTTTTGTAACTTTTGCCAACACAACTTTGCTCCTATTGATGCTAGCGTGATTTTCAATAGCCTAAGCCCTTAAGGCCCATTAAGGCTTTGTATTTACAAAAATGTAGGTTTCAATATGTTTAACATGTTGTTAATGCCGTTTTTTGTGCCCTTGATAGCGTGGCTGTGCAATTTCATGAAGATCAATTAAGTAGTTAAGGAACGAAAAAAATTTTCATATTTATAACACTTGTTAGGATTGAAATAGCAACCTGGATAGGTTTAGACGAATTAATGCCATCGGTGTGCATATTTGAAGATTAATACTTTTGTCAGTTGTGTAAGTAAGCCCTTCTTTGCATGGTGAAAGAAAATTCCATCATACTGTTTGTATTATACTTAAATACATTTGTAAATATATTTGTATTATATATTTATACTATGTTTTAACCATTTTTCCTTTATTTTATAGCGTATATATATCACCCTGAGTTATTTGACAAATAAAGAAAAAGTCATTGAATAAAGGGGTAACCTTATTATCTTTTTTCCACACAAGTAATTTTACATTATGGTTCCTTGTGGTATTTTAGTTCAGTTATAGTCGGTTATTTACTTGTTAACACATACATATACACAAAATTATTATTTATATTATTAATATCTTTAAAAAACTTACCTAGTAGAAACAAAGCCTAAATAGCGGTCGTCAACGTTTAGCTACTCCTAGAAAGGTAAAGTTAAAATTAAATTGGTACTCAATTAACGACAACTTATTGTTTTTGATAGTATAAAGGAACTGTCACTAATCGTTGTGATAATCTTAATTAAAAAAAAAACAATCCATTATGACACGTACGCATGACATACTGGTTCAACATCGCTAAACGCATCAAACGTCTAAACGATTGCTCGATTACAAGCGAAACACTGTCATAGAACCAAATAACCTGATTTACACCGAAGAGAAAAAGAACTGACATCTAACGAATTCCACGAGTAGAGATTATCATACAGAGACATACAATCAACAAGTTATACTGGATTCATAATGTTTTGACACCACAAATCTATTTTGAACGTTACGGCGTTCACCGAGACCGTCTGTGTAAACAAACGGTTGCGCCCAAACTTCGGCCAATAATAAAAAGACAGTATGCGGAAAAACTAACATCCTCAGGCGATAAACATCAAAGGATGAGTTAATAAAGTGATCAATAGCGCACCGTCTTAATGGCGGCGTTACGGCGCATTAATTAACTCGCACTGAGTAAAATAACCTTCCATTTAACTAGTTAAAAATAACGAAATTATCGTTCAGACTTTGACGTGGTTTAACATATTTTTGTTATCGCATCTGTACCGCCGACATTCTTTCTAAGCCACGCAGCGCTGCAGTCAGTTTTATGGTAGTTAGATTAAAAAATACCTAGGTATAAAATAATAATTGATCATTAAAATGAACTATTTTTTAAATATAAATGTATTGTCAGACGATCTCAATTACAACTATAATTTAGTTATGTATTTATTAAACTGCTTTTAGAATTGTAATATCTAAAATTTTTTTAGGAAATCATAATTCTAAATGTTCTGGAGTTAGGAGCAAATGAAACAATCAGTGTATTTTTTAATATGCAGCACTTGTAGTTCCAGCGGTTACCAAGTTTCATGGTGCGGCGTCGGCCGCGTAACAGATGTAAACAATCTCGGGCCCGCGTCGTAAAGTCCCGTTTGATCTCCCCGCGTACTCGCCGCCCCGCGCCATAGCCGCTGCCTCTAAAATATGGATTTTATGTCTCTGCTAGCTGCTAAAACACCGCATCCACACCCACATCGACCCTCATAACCACCCGGCTCATGTCAAAGATTTACCCAAGAAATTATTCAAGTTTTCACCGAAATTCCTGAGGGACCCGTGAAAATTTTGCGAATTTGTGTAAAACTTTCCATACAAGTCAATTCATAATTTAAATAAATCACCTAATTATTACTTAAACGTATGATTATGTTAAGCGGACAGCAATTAGAGCAATAAATAAAATTTTGTGTCCTAAGTTTTGTATGAGACTGTTTATGTCTGTAATATTGATAGGTATTTAATGAAAGATAGTAAAGTAAAACTCTACCGCTCTCAATGTCTATTCGAAATGACATAATAAATTAATTTATAATTTATATGCTAATAATATATTGGGCTGAATTATTACTAAACATATTAACCATGACAAAACAAAATGTGGTTGCAGAGACACTTCCAAAAAAACTTTCAAAGCGCGTAGTCTTTCATAATTCATCCCTACTAATATTATAAATGTGAATGTAAGTTTGTTTGTTACACCTTCACGCGAAAACTACTTATCTGATCATCATGAAACTTTGTACACATAGTTTTGAAGGTATTAGAACTTATTATTGAGAAAAGTTATATATTATGTTTTTCAAAAATCTCAAAATCTAGCTAGTTTAACTCCATCTAGCATTCCAGATTATAAGTGATACGAAGTTCATTGGGTCAGCTAGTTACAAATAAATACACGAAATTTACATAAAAATGAGGTGATCCGCAAGAATAAAGTAGCGTAATATGTTGAAAGATCTCTTGACCTTTAAAAATTACGGTACAAAAGAAATAATAATAATGACGTTCTGTCACCTAATTATGATTAATCTGGCCTTTAACTTTTTTAAGTGAAAACTTCAAGGTCTCGTTAACGATGTACTCAACATATAGTATAAACAAAGAACATAATGTTGACATTAATTTAGATGCAAATTTAGAATAGTAACTTTTATACCAATTAGGTTATAATTACATTTTGTACTGGGCTTGCCCAAGGATATGGAAGGATACTCAAGGATGTGATAATGAGTTAATCAGACAATGATTTTAATGTAAATTTACCTATTAATATATTAAAGTTTGATCATATAATTATTTAAAAATAGAAAACAGATACTATTGATTCCAAAGTGTTCACTTCTGTTGGTACTTCACTATGATTGCCTATTTCTCTGTACTGCGGTTGTTATAAGTACTTAATCACAACTGACAGCGTAGTTAATCGGACATAAATGATTATGCCATATAATGTACTTGCTCCATAGTCGTCTCTAGAAACAAGTTCCTGCCGCTAAGTCAGTTAACATTACGTACATGTTTGGCGGGTGTTATAATTAACTAACAATAGAATATATCAATTGATCCGTCTTTGTTCTTAGATTTCGATATACTTGAGATTCGATTTCATGCAATCAACATAAAAAATCAGGCCTCAGATATAACAGGTATAAAATAATATGATTATTAGGCCTATTTCGTGAAGACATGTATTAAATATTTTAACGTTAATTTAAAAACCCGTATGTTTTATTGAGCAGAGTTATTTTTTTAACAAATTACCTAATTAATTGTTGTTTATAGCATAAAGTATATATTACAACAGCAGCGACAAACCTCTGCGAATTTAAATTTACGATCGTGAAATTATGAAACGAAAACCTAAACTACGTTAAGGTCACTCTCAAACAATGAATGGATTCGTGCTGTTTCTGAGACCAACGGATAAAGTAATTGTCCAAGATACTCTTTTAGCCACTTGCCTAAAATTATATATATGTTGCACACACATGCACCCTCATATCCATAGGTACAAATATTCAGAATATTTTTAATTTGTTTTTTTTTTCCAAATCAATTTGTGCCGCTAAATATATTATAGTTCATGTATTATTGTATCTTAGTGTACGCTTACTTTGTGAGCTTAAGTAAAACTGATTTTCAAATTATTATTCTGCAAAATAAATATATTAATCTTTAAAAAATGTT
Source organism: Actias luna (assembly GCA_039707435.1). Taxonomy (NCBI): domain Eukaryota; kingdom Metazoa; phylum Arthropoda; class Insecta; order Lepidoptera; family Saturniidae; genus Actias; species Actias luna. The sequence goes on from JAZHAC010000030.1 coordinate 10,549,604, forward strand.
TTTACTTGCGACTTCGCTCACGTTAAAATTTATTTTGTCAAACAAATCGTATGACGCATAAAAGTTTCATACAACGTTTATCTCTTACTGTTTGCCTAGTTTTCAATAAGTTTTTCGCGAGAAAAACTAGTCTCCATGTTCCCATCTATCTCTACACCAAAATTCATAATAATCGATTCAGAGGTTTAGGCGTGAAAGCGTAATTAACAAACAAACTCACTTTCGCGTTTATAATATTACAGTAAGGATCCCTGCAACAACAGAGTGAGCACATGTTCGCGTAGCCACCCCGTACGAATTATGAGCAATAATTCTGATTCCATTTATCCGACATGGCCGCGTCTCCTTCACATTAATTTACGAGGGCCACGCGGCTCGCGTCTCATCGCGTTCAGTTATTTAATGCCCGTTTTGACACTTATAAGTCGTATCTTTCATTCGTTTATTGTTCTCGTGGTACCAATTTGGCCGCTACGTCGCGCCGTTTCATTCGAACCACATTCTTAACCCATTGTAAAATTTTAGGTCGACGGTGATTAACAACGCCGGAAATAGTTTTTATCGATTTATATGTAAATCTTTGTCGCTTCCTGACTCTTAGCTAACTACATTATTTTAATAAGAATATATGAGTAATTATGAATATGTTGAGTTGTATATCTATCATATAATCGGAAACGACAAATACGATTTGTGATATTTCGAAATGTTTAGTTTAATATATTATTAAATTATTTTACTTATTTAACTCAATTGTGTCAAATGATGAAATTTTAACTGTACTTGTATATATATACCTTATATTAATGCAGTTGTATACATTTGTACATTTTTGCATGGTGGTAGGGATTTTTATAGTGTCCACCTGGCTAGCTACCACTTTCAAGTTGAAAATCTATCAATACGTGTCTTCCGGCAGTTTAGCTTGTCTACCAACATGGGCCGTATCGTCACTTAAGGTCAGGTGAGATTATGGCCATAACGCGAAACCATAACTATAAAAAAATTACAAGTTTAACATAATTTCAGATACTTTAACATACAATAGAACATGTACTATGATTATTTTTTAATATTTATACTTTCAATAATTGTTAATTCTGTGTTTTGAGTTTTGACCACAATCTTACTTGATGTTAAGTGATGATGTGGCCCAATATGCGCTAAGTTTAGCTGCAGAACTGACAATCAAGTGCAAGTCCTGGAACATTTACAAATACGTGCTTATAAATAGATTATCAACTTTAATGTGTAAGAGCTAGCTATACGAAAATCAAAAAATGCCAACCACAATACTATGGCTTCAACATTTTAACGTGATGTTTTTGTTTACCGAAACTGCAATCATATCGGTGGACGCAATATCACAATGTGCTGTCCATCAAAACATTTTTAAAAGAATATTAGTTATATAGTCATAGCCCTAACGCAAATAATAACAGGCAGAGATTTGACGATTCGTACTTATCTAACTATATCTTGGTAACACCCTCGTACTAACCTATTTATAGTCATACAAATACAGTACACGTTTATTTAATTAATAAGTAATAATAAAATTTACTTAAATAAATTTTTCATGTTGAGATACCAGTAAAGCCGTTGAGTATATGTTTAGTCAATACGCAGTTAAAACAGGTACAAAATTTATTATTGATATATTAATTTAAACGCATAAAATATAATATATCAGAAATATGTCATTTATCTTTTATATCTATAGGAACTATCAAATGGTTTTAAGCGTGTTTATATTAAAATCCTTTATACGTAAGGGTCGGGAATTGAATTTAATTGAATACTGGCATTAACAAATGGAACGGGCCATTTCCGAGTTCCACATTTAACTTATTATTGTTCCATGATGGTAGAGCGTTCTTCTGTTGGATTTCCGCGTGACAGCACGACGGGCCATCCATCACGTTCTTAATTTAAAATAACCCGCGATTTGGGTAACTTGTGTAACACATGCTAATACACTCAAAAGGGGTATACAGTTTTACATCCGACAAATTGTTTCGTAAAAATTTTAGCGCGCAATAAAACAAGGCGCAAACAAAGGAATGTTTATAAAAACGCTAAAATTAGGCGGAACAATAACAAACTTTAGATAAAGAGTGGCTAAGGAGTATCGCGTACACAAAGTTCAATAGATTAAGTGCTCGTAAACAATTTAATCATGTAATAAAAAATGTCGATACACCTGATCACCTCGATCGAGACGGTAATCGGATTAAAAAAGTTGTAAAACACCGAAAATAGTAGACTCCTACTATAGATTAAACAAATAAAAATAACGTTTCGCTAGGAAAGGCGAAAGGCCACGTGACGGCGCGGCGTAGGATCGTAAAAACGTATGGCACAGAGGAGCCGGCTAACTGCAGTAGTAAACCGGGCTCGTTTTGTATACACTACCCTTGTTATGGACGGTGACTGTAAACAGAGCGCGGCCCGTATGTCGCCGCCTTTACGGCTCGGCTTTTGTGACTTTACTGCTTGCGGACGTGGTTCAAGATTGGCGACCTCGGTGATCGCTATTCACAAACGATTTGCACTCGTAAACCTTCATTTTAACCCCCGCTTTTACGTATTTATCTATTATAGAAATCCGAATATTGAGGTTATAATAAAATACAGTATTTTAGTATGGCTCACCAAATTAAACATAACAAACATAGATACAAAATAATAATCATATTTAAAATAATAGTAGGTATTTGCAAAATTTTTGTTTTTTTTGTACAAAAGTATTTACAGCTTAAACTTTACTTTTGACATTATAACTAACTAAACATACGCAATATTGTAGTGTTGAAAGACGCTTATACATAAGCATAAATTTTGAAAACCAACTTTTAACTCATACACTAAAACGCTTAAAATAAGCGTACTTTTAACCATTTCATTAAAAGTATCTGCTTACTATCCTCTTTGGTCAAATGCCTTTTTTTATGTTGGTAGTTGTATATTTTCAAAAACTTGTAGCACATATGTTAGAGGACTTGCCGAAGATATATTTTTTATATAATTCATGAAACAAAACTTGAAAAAAGTATGAGTAAAAACCATTAAGAGATATATATCGTATTATTACTATTAAGAACTCTTTTCATAGAAAAACAGTTAGAAAACAAAGTTATATATTATAGTAATGATAATAATATGTTGTTTCAGATTATGGATATGGCCACCCTGGTGCATTCAGTCCATTCCTGTTGAACCCAGGCTGGTTGGACGCGGCATATCTCAACTATGCGTGGGTTGACTATTTCAGGCCCCCGCAAATGAGAGATCAAGCCACGTTATTAAAAGGTAAGAAACTATTTTCGAAAGATTTTCGCGTTTTCATACAGAATAACTTTGAATAATGTTTAAAACGTAGGCCCGAAATACCTATCTTGTATTATCTAACATTATAATATTAGTAGATATAGATATTCCTGCAGGCATATAGGCGAGTATCAGATTATAATTAAGCAAAACGATAATGATGACAACCACTATTATACACCAAATATATTATTTTATATAAAACTCTAGTAGCTGGAACCCATAATAATAATATTATTTTTAATCGCCTACAGAGCTTAATAAAATAATAATATTATATTATCAATCTAACGCAGGAGCTACATTTATTATCAGCGATCTAATCCAACAAATATTAGGAACCAGCACGTAATCGACCGTCGATGTACTTTTATTACTATTAAATAAATCACAACGTTCTCATAGTGTTTCCTAAACTTCAATAGTAAATCAAAAAGCCCCACATAGGTTCCCAAATAGAGTCTATATTTTGATGCATGAAAGTGTAAAACATTCTCGTACCTCCTCAAAGATCAAGCAATACATAATATGTGAAAGTGAACAATTTAGAGTATTTTCTCCCGGGCCCATGAAGACCTAGCTCAGGATAATAATAATCAGGGTAATAGGTAAGTCCAGGGCCAATAGTAGGGTATTCAGGGTACCTAAATATGATTTTTTTAAATCAAGTTAGATAGGTCATGTTTTTGTAGATCTCCCAAGAAGTCGACATTTTTACCCATGGCATTAAATTGTATCATATGCTATAACACAAAACAAAAAGGAATTGAAACTTCAACAAATACGGTTTAGTATATTAAAACCGTATCATAAAGTAAAAAAATAAAAATAATAAACCTAACAGAAATGAGGAACATCGCTATTAAACTTCCAATCAACGTACAAAGTTAATTTAAAAATTCCAGTTTTAGCAAACAACACTCTAAAACACGTTGCGCACTCCCCTCAAGGCCGTGAAACGTGAAAGCAGTTGAAATAAGAGGAGAAACTCTTGAGCTCTGCAATACAACACGAGCCTGACCGAGGCATAACCACCCGCTAAAGTTCGCTCCACGGGGGCAAGGGGGCGTTCGAAAAAGAGTTAAAAAAGCAACACCTTCACGTACGAGAGAACGTCGAGTCAATTTTATTCCAATGTAGGCGACCGCGCTACCAGCCACTTTTTGTTTCCAACATTGAAACGCGAAAAGCAATGTATTCAAACACCTACACACTTTTATTAAATATACGTAACTCCGGATGTTCATAGCTATCTATAGATACGAACAAAAAAGTATCACAAGATTTCCTTTGTCTGATTCTTCTTAACTAAATCGATATTAAAATCCATGTAAAACGTTCGAACGAATTTGGTATAGCTTTCAAGTCTCAATTTATTAATCATTTTTTTTTTGTTTATTATGACAGTATTTATTAAAAGTTGTACCTATGTTAGCATACTTTCATTAAAATTATGAAAAGCTCAAATATATTAAAATTATCAATAAAGTAATGATATGATGCGTATAAATAAAATCACAAATACACAGTAAGTAAATACAATTTTCTCAAAAAAAAAAAAATTTTTTTAGATATCCTGTTCTAAGAGACCCACTCGGTTAAAATTACAAAACATGTTCTTAATAATTTTGATCGTGTTCAATAACGAACAAATAAAACTTTTCGCAAAATAAAATATTACGTAAGGAACTATTATATAGTTATAATTAAATCAGGTGACTAGAACAAAACAGAATCAAATGCAACGATAGGAAATCGCCTCAATCAGGAGCGACGTCGATATTGGCTCCCACCTCACCAAATTACCTCCATTTACGGCACCTCTCACCCTCGATGCCTTTTAAAGTGGTCTGCGCACTGCCATTGCCGTAAACAGAAAAAGTGCAAAAGAGAAATGTTCAGAGAAGTACCTCGGAGCTCTTTGTGGCCCAATCTACACCTCCATCGCATCCTATTAAATGCAAGCTCCTCTTACACGTTACCTGAAACCAAAGCATCCATCAAATACTTTTTGATCATGGCTACTATTGAAAATTTTATGTTTCGGTTTCATTTTGTCTGGTACGTATAGATATATGCCTGTTTCTTATCACGATCGAGCTTGCTTTGTGAAGCCATACGAGTGGGTACGTTGCAGCACTTTTACACGTGCTCTGCATTTATAATGCAACGATGCTGCTTAACAGAGTCGTACACGAATTCTGGTAACGCAAAGAACGTCGTGTACGGATAAATAAATATTGCACCCTCACCCTATCGACGTCGTACTAAAAAAACATCCCTTTCAGTGATGCCGCCTTTAAACGCCTACAGATTGTACATTATCCTTAGTACGATTATGCACCCTCTCTGTACGGCGTGGAGTGCGCCCGTACGCCCTGGGCTATCCCGAGAGACTGCTCTCTCATATTACGTCATGTTAGCAAATCAGACAAGTGTAGCTACTTCTGAACTTGACGTCATTTTACTACAATAATATTTTTTTGCTTGTTAACAGGCGGAACGACACCCATGACAACACCGCCGGTGACGTTACCAGGAGCTGAACTGTTCGCATTTCCACCAACCATGGCTAATTTGCCTCCCGGTGGTTTGATACCATCTCCGGCTGCTTTTTTACCACCAAATGGAATATTACCTTTTTCACCAAATCACGCTGACCTAGCATTGAAAGCCCTTCCACCAGAGCTCTCTATGAAAAATGGTATTAGTCCGTATGATGCGTTAAGACATTTACAAAGTAACGTTTCTTCAATGGATACATCTAGCGCTCGCCTCTCACCTACCAGCAGTAGACAAAGTGGAAGTCCTAGAAGTATAACTAACGCAAGCCCAGATCGATCAAAAGCTGATTCAAAATCTGAAGTCAATTCGGCGCACGAAGCTACAATATCTGATGAATCGGATGAAGAGCCGATTGAAGTGGTGAAATCAGCATTCCATCCGACTCGACCAGCGAACGTTGAACTTCAAGAGATGAAGCGAGTTCAAGCAGCTGATTCTACTGTCTCAGATCGTCCAAAGGTTCGTAATGAATTGAAAGCACCTTCGCAACGCACATCTAGGGGGCTATCGTCGAGTCCAACATCAACAAAAATTTCCAACGGATCAATATCCACACAAAAATCAGTTTGGAGACCCTATTGACATTTTTAGTGTTACCCTCTATAATGTTAAAAACCTGCACCTGATTCCGGGTGTGTTGATATGTGATAAACCAATGAGCTTGTAAATAATTTATGAGATATAGGTTATAAACTATATTTATTGTTAGTAAAAATAATACTGAATTGATAAAATACTATGTACATAATAAATATAATATTGTTGTTTTATTGTATTATGTTCAAGGTTTATAATTTTATTGTAAAAAGTCTAAAAATAATGAAAGTTTGTGAATAGATGTATAAAATATAGATCGAGAAAATTTCAACAATGACTGATATTATATAAAGCTTCTATTAAAAGGAATCTGTAATAATGTAAATATTATAATCATACGTTATAAACAAATTGTAAATACACAAAAAATCGGATAATGTAATAGTATGTGAATATGTACTTAATTAGATATATAAAGATAAAAAGTGATTCTGAAATATCAATATGTTTTTAATTTACTCCCTCATCGATTATTAAAAAATGCATTATTTTTGTTATAAAATCAAATTATAATGATCAACAAAATAAATGAACTTAATCTTAACACATATTTGGATTTGATTAATAAATATTTAATATAACACTGGATCTCGGTATCTCACAGTGTGTTATGCACGTGTGTATTTTGTTTGTATCTTCAAAATAATCAACATGTTTAATGATCTCCCATTGTATACTGTGTCACATACGCTTATGCACTTGCTAGAGAAAGACAGTAGAATCCAATTTTTTATACTTCATTTATTATTTATTCGTACCAAATATATGATTACCAATGATATCATCGGGTCCATTAATTGTAATAACAGTTTTCCCAACCAAAACAGGAAAAATCACAAAGGCAGCTGAGCTAGCGTATTCAGTCAACTTTAAAAAAATATTCCAAGAACCCTATGATTAGATATTTATTTAATTTAACATTACAAAGTAAAACATTAATACAAATTAAATGATTGTATTTTAATAATTACGTTGCCAGTAATAGTCTGATTTAAATGAGAAAAAAAAATTGCTCGTTTCGAATAAAATTGGAGAAAAATAGCTAAAATTTGCAAAACTGTAGGGTGGAATGCTAAGTGTCATTTGGTAATCAGAAGGTATCGACGCTGAAAAGCATAAATATCTTACTGCAATTAGAATACGAGTTTGATACATTTGAATCAGAAAAAAAAAACGCTTCCAATGAATTTGTTCATTCTTCTGCGATGAAATAATATGTTTTTTATTTTATTTTAATAATATGAATTTTTGAAAGAATATTCTAAGTCTCTTGTAAATTTCAGGTTTTTGATATACGACATAGGTACTTTCCAGCGTCGGTATACATCTTTCTCAACAAGTATTCATCATTTTCAACTAACACAACATATGTAGTGTCAACGCCAGTGATCCACAACGTGGCTCGGCGGTCGTCGCTATCAATTGTGTTTGCACCCGAGTTGATCCGGTTAGCTGATTGCAACCCCCACTCACCCCTCTTCTACCGCCAGCCGCGGTCAGCCGCTCCTCAAACAACCCACGGAAGGAATATGTAACTACTGGATTGGATTACAATATATACATGTATATGCTAATTTGAGTAAAATTCAATTTACATAATCCACTGTTACAAATATCTTGACGAATCGTAAATAAAATCTTCAATATCCAATACTCAACATTTAGCAAATTTCTGTAGAGTTATTTTACATTTAAATGAGTAGCCACTTCGAAATCACTTGATAGATTTCATATTTTGCTTTAGATTACTCTAGAAATTCCGCTTACATCAACAATGAAGAAAACAAAAGTCTAGATATCTTTCTTATTTACTAAGTCTATTGTATTTAATTTGAATATGAAAATTAAAGCAATTTTAAAGTTATTCAGATAGTGTACTTATTTCTTCTGAACTTTTTAAATTTACTAAAAAGCTTACAAGCTATAATATGTTATTGTAACATATTGGTACATCATACCATAGTAATAAAAAATACAGTACAACTAACTATATTTTGGCGAACTATATACTTAATTGATTTTAAATAACGATTCAAATATGATTACACATAAACTATAATTTGTATTTAGTATAAAAGTATTTCAATATGTTATAGGTATATAAAAATGCCTTGTCCAATAGTGTAGACTCCGTAAATTTCAGTGAATAGAAGCTCCTCATTATCTCGAGCTTTGATTCACATCTACAGGCGTCGGCTTATGATTCGCTTTTTGGTGAACACCAGACTACCTACGTTATGTTATATATTATGTAGGGCCGTCCTATTTCACCGTATTAAAAACCCGTGTCTGGACGAGCCTCATATCGGTCGGTGTATTTTGAATTCAAAATGTAGTTAATGTAATCGTGAATATTAATTTAGCTTATGAATAGTTTTTATTTGCGTATGGCGTTAATATAAACAAATTGTGACTAAGAAATCTCATATTTTCATTAATATCACCACTAATATGACAAATAGTCTGTATTACATTGAAACAGAATAGATCATCTATACTGCTGCGTAAATTATGTCTTCACGCCACTTAGTATTACAACCTAACAACAAGTAAATTAAAAGTTCCAGGTTTTTTTATAGTAGAACGGGAAAGTGAGTGCTCTATATTTGATGGTAAGTAAACTGACATCCAAATGTAACGACGTCTATTGAGAGATCAATAAACCATCAGGAGTCATTGCTAGCACGTCGGCTTGCAAACCTCTCCGTGTCGGGATATACAGGATCCTCAATTGTGAATAGCCAAAAGACAGTTGTTCTGACGGATTTAGCAGCTTGTGTTTGGTGTTTGTTACATAGTTAGGTCCTTACCTTAGTGCTTACCACATGCTTGATTATAGAATACTTACTGGTTCAATGTGAAATACATAATTTGAAAGATCAATGTGCCACGATCACGAGTGTTTTGCCTGGTGTACCTAGTCACCATCCTGTTGAATACAATTCCTATGGAAATATAGTATGGTGAATACATTAATTATGATAAAGAATCAAAATGTACCTTATTGATTTTTTAAGATATATAACAAATTCTTTATAAATACGAAAGAGAGTTTGTTGGTTACGCTTTCACATCTAAACCACTTAATCGATTATGTTGAATTTTAGTATAGAGATAGCTGGCAACCTGGAGACGGTGATAGGTTACTTTTTCTCCCAAAAAATCTTATCCGAAGAGGGGTAATGTGAGCGATAAACTTTGTATGAAACTTTTAATTGCGTCATGCGATTTGTTTAGAAAAATAAATATTAACGTGAGCGAAGCCGTAGTTAAAATCTAGTACAATATATAGTGAAACTTATGGGAGCTGGTATTTTATGACGTTATTGAGAGTTTTCTTTAAATGGTAAGACGTCATTGTTTGGACAACAAATTAAACTAACCAAAGTCATGTTTAAGACGTTTTAGTGAGTTTGTCGGAAAATCGAATGCTGTTAAACGGAGTTTACACAATATTAATGTAATTCTTATAAACCAGTTGAATTACTTCACCTAACCAATTCAATACGATTTAATAGTATATAGTATTGCAGCTGTTTTCAGAAAATAAAATATTTTTTATTCTAATATATATCAGAGCAGGAACCGTAGCTTAAAAGCCGGTTTCGCCGCGGGTCAGGCAGCGACATCACATATCGATAAGATCAGCTCACTTGCTGCTTTTATTGTTTCACCCGTTCCAGCAGAAGCCTCGACACTGAACGCGGTGCCTCGGGCGCGGCCTTTCTACGGAAAAAACCTAAATGGAGTACAGTAATGGAGTTTAAATACAATGTATATGATATATCAATTAATTCTATTAGGTGATATTGCATCCGTTGTAAGTGTAATCATGTTCGCATTTTATATTAAATAATTTCCTACTAAAGTGGAAATATAAAGAATTTTCTGATAAAGGGCTAAACTGGTTTTTAAACTTTGTTGTTCGGTTATTAGGTTTAAGGATTATATAACTGTACACGCATAGCGTTAACTTTAGAACAAAGTTTGAAATCAATCAACAGATGAAGGTAACCTAAAATTCTTCCATTTGGTGTTTACCGCTTTCGCAGAATGTACTTATAATTAGATGGAGTGCCTGCCGCCTTTTTGTCGAGCCCGATTTACCAAAAGAACTTTTTACGTAAAAACGATAAATAAAATCTCTCACAAGCCAATCAAAAGTCAAATAGGGGAGACGGGGCTTTGCTGGACAATGGGATAGAAAGAAATCTCTCTGATAAAATTTTAATGCCTGTATAAAAAGGCAATAAATTTGATTTACGCAGCCCCGGCCCCCGTAAAACGGGGTAATATCGAAAAATAACACGAGATAATGTTGGCTTACAAAGTGGGGTGGACAGGGTAGGATTAGGTCATATTTGCGTTAGGAATATACGGAGGTTAAACGTCCGATGCTTACGCGGCGTGGCATGGCGCAATTCTACCCTCGACTATGGTATTTCATCAAAAATATACTCTGAATTACAAATAAATGTAGCCTAATATTAAAGCTACACTTTTGAATATCGGAATCATTGGTAACTTTTGTTTAAATTTAGTAAGCTTTTATTGGATTTCACAGGATTTTTACAAAAATAGTAAAATAGGTACCAATTTATTTATGGGTTACGTAACATCATTACGTCCATTTTTAATAATAGCTATTTTAAAAGTTTAGATTTTGAGATTTCTGTGTATATTTAGTGGTTATGACGACATGCACTTAGCTTGCAATCGAACATAAGCAAAATTAAAGTTAGTTTAAAATGAAATAATCTACCCTAAACATAAAGATTTAAATTATACATTAATTATAAAGCGAGATAATAATGTTTAATGATATATAATAATGTATGATATATAATAATATCATAGTAATGAACATCATTTCTTAAGTATATACAATTTTTTTTATACTATATACTCTGAAAATGTATGAAATACACATATCTAATTCTAATTTATTGTAATATTAGAATGTATTTGTTTAAAATTTTTATTCCTCAATCGCGGCGATCAACTACACTAATTTGTAATTACAATTACTATAGAATTTTATTATAGCGTGTTACATGATAGAGATTACATTTTTCTGATTTATAATTATTACAGACCGAACTTAAGCATAGCTAACTATCAAGGTAGGTATATCTAGGTAGGTACACAAAAATAATTAATGAAATTGAAAAAGAGATTTTTTTATCTTAGCGTGACATCGTGAAAAAATTCCACCTTTACTAAGCACAGTAGGTACAATACAAAAATAACGACAACTTGCAGTATATAAACAATCATATCCTTTTCATCATTGCTTTTTAGCTTGCATGTCTCTCTACAATTGGATATACACTAACAGGTCCTGAAATGCAACATGCAGCTGTGATAAATGTATCAGCATATGCACAATAGGTGCTACACAGGTAGGTTCAGTTCCCCACTACCTCACTCGATTGCTAGATATACATCGGCTGATCCCGAAACGTGATACGCCTGAACTTACTTGCTCTTATAGTGAATGGTACCCTTGGTGTATGATGATTATGATTCAGTCAGACATAGTAATTATCCTATCTTACCATCCTCATTCATAAAAATATTACGCAAAATAGTACAGGGTGAGCATTAACTAGTGTAATCATAAAAACAACTTTAACCTTCTTTCAAAGAAAGTATAATTAGTTATTCTTTATCCCAATACTCAAATAAATATAAGTAATCTTTCAAGTTAAATTTGCTTATCTTTCGTAAGACATCGCTTACCTCATTCTCGTATCTTATTCTGACACATTCTATTATAATATGAGATACGTCTAGTATTAAATTTACGAACGAAAATAATTGTAAAGAAAAACAAGTTGATTAAAAATGACTCATAAATAATATAAAAGAGAGCTCTTGAAAATAATCAATTCCTCATAGAACCACTGCAAGAACACAAAATGAGTAGAAGAAGCCACTTAAAAAGATTGGCACTCAGCGAACCGGCATAATCTATGCAAATTACGTCAAATTAGGAGTCGTCAACACGCTGCGCCTCCTCTCGTAATTTGGAAGGCAAACCCTCTTTTATTATTAATATTTATTTCGTTCCTTCCGACCAAATCAGGAAAAAAATTAAATCTACATGAAACGCTTCGATTCTTTACTGAAACGAGTAAATAAAGTTGCCTTTTAAAATTATCTGACAATGTTATATTTTCTTAATATGTAAAAACGGTTGGATTTCTTTAAACAGCAATAGCCTAAAAATGAAGTATTGCATATTACAAACCTCATTGAAACCGAAATACAGATAATATTACACATTTTATACATTTAGAAGTGATGATACATCAGTTGGTAGTGTGTACGGATGCCGCGGATAATGGAAGTGCGTTGGAATCCATCTGCAATGAACTTGAGCTTTCGGTGTAGGAACATCGTGATGAAACCATAGCATGGTGGCAGAACATTTTCTAGTGGCCAAATAGCTAGCTACCATCCTTAAGTTGAATATCTGCTACCAAATACCTACAGGTATATTCCGACAGTTTCACTTGAGAGCCAGTTCCTTCACTAGGCTTAGCGTGTTCACCATCATGGGTCACATCAGGTGAGATTGTGGCCATAACGCTAAGCCTATAAACAATAAATAAAGAACAAAAATTTAGTATTCTACAAGTATTATTTTTACCGCACCTACCTATGTAAAATTATTGTTATAGAAAATCGGCATCACCAAAGGCGACATAGTACAAAGGGACTAGTGATAAAAATCATAAATTGACCCAACATATTGTTTTAAATACTGCCGACTAACCCAAGTAATAAAATATTCTTTTTGCCTCGAAGAAAGCTACTGTTTTCTTCCACGTAGGTAACAAACTTTTTTGTCTTCATCTATGCTCGATACAATATTTTATATTAGGGGAAATTTTACGAAACAATACTTTACATATCTGCAATATTTAATTTTAGCTTAACAAAATTAGCCTTTTTTATCCGATGAAAACTTTGATCGAAATATCTCTTTTGCATGACGGAAGGGCTTTTTCTAATTCCGGCCCGGATAGCAACTACCCTCAGGTTGAAAATCTGCTGCCAAATTTCTATAGGTATGATCCAGTAGTAGCAGTTGAGAGTTAGTTCCTCCACTAAGACCTGGGTGTTCACCATCTTAGGCCACATCGTTACTTAACATCAGATGAGATTATAGCCATAACGCTAAACATATAAAGTATCAAAAAATCTCGATACCCTGTGCATGACGGATAGTTACATAGGATCAAGCATATCATAGGTATCACCTAAGTGTAAGCAGACTGTAATATACCTACTTAGTTAGTAATATTTTATCAAGTATTTTATGATTTTTCAATAGTATATATTTATACCGACTTATTTATTTATCAAAGCGTTCACAGTGCATGTATTAATTTTTAAAACGATTGCAAATTTAACTCTGAAATTTGTTCCTGTTATACGAAATTCACAATATTCAATCCCTTATAAAATAATTCTAATGAAGTGTCATACCCATTACTAGATTACCTTATATAATTGGTCACCTAATAAAATTTATATTTTCTACCTTTTAAAGTTAATTTTAAGTAATATGAAAAGATGGTATAGTTGTTATACTTATAGTATGCTAGAGAAGAAATCGTATAAACATACTTTTTACTTTCATAGAATATAACAGTTATTCATATGGTCCTCAAATAAATATGTAAGTGGTTTTATACCGTAAAAAGTACCTTTTAATTATTGCTGAATACAGTGATAATTATATTAGAAATTAGAAGTGCAGGATAAACTCTACAAATGAATACTATAAAGTGAAGTGAATAACACACATATTTTTCTACTTATAGACAGTGTAGTGTAGCAGTTTAGAAGTAAGCCACGCTGAAATTATGATTATTAAATCCATATAGACCTACAGTCCGGCAAGTGAAAATTATATAAAATGATCTAAGTTGCAAATAATTCAAGGAACCTATCGCTCGAAACCTATACCTAACGATGACCGAATCCACTCGGCTAACCCCTGCACATACACAAATTGCACACGCCTAAATGTGTTTCGTCCATCCACTGGCGGCTAGTCATTAACTCACGGAAGCGGGTACAGCGGACCAATTTCCCCGGCCGGGCGCCAATTAACAGCACTTGGGTACCGTGCTGGCCGACGGGTGCTGAAGGGTTAAGATGTTGTTATGATTTACGATTGAGGAAAGAGGGTTGGGCCTTACAAGGTAAAGTTTGTTAGTTTGTGTTAAAGCCTGTAGTACTGTGAAGTTTATTTCGAATGAATGAAAAGTCGTTGGTATATATACATTTTATACCCCAAGTTTAAAAAAAAATCGTTTTTAAAATCTAAAATCGTTAGGAACTATAATACACTGCAGGTTATTGAATAACTTATTATTACGTAAAACATTACATATATACGTAACAAAATATTTAGTAGTAGAAAAATATTATCATCCGTGTCTTATGCTAAAGTTCTATGACAAAAGTCGTCTGCCAGTCCAGTTACACATTTAGGCAAATTATTAACATTACAGTTCAATACTGATTAGAATTAAAAGCTGCAAAAAGCTTTTACTTAAACTAAAACCCGTTTATAAGTTAATAGTACCTACTATGTATCTCTTATAAAATTGCTTCTATTTTTTATCATATATGGTATGTAATATATTTCCCTACAAGTTTGCTATTTCTTACTCACGATTTCTGTTTTCACGAATAAGAATCTTTTTCTCTACTTGCAAATTAATGCTTATAAACACAAAAAAACAGGGTATGTTTTATTAAGTAAAAATAACGTGACTAAAGATTAAGTATATAATTACTGCTCCAATTCAAGTTAACTGTAGCATAACATAACAATATCATAGCATAACCTTGTAAAAGTCAATGTTCTTAACATTAACAACGTAACGGTGAAGTGTTCTGGTGCGATTTTTTTATGACCTTTATAATAATGTCTTTCATTTCTGCGAGCATCTATAGACCGTCCCAAAATTATTGCTCCACAATCGTTAAAAAGTGGATCCCGAAAGTGATGCACTTTTTTCGCAAGTAACAGTACATTTTGCATGTTTACAGTTGTGCTACTAAAATGGACTACGGAGAAAAGAAATTATAAAAGCAAACAGGCCGTAGGTACCAGAACTAATTACGCTTCATAATAAATGAGTTCAATGAAACGATTTATCTGGAACATGAACATAAAGAACAGAATAGGTAGTAAAAAGATTTATTGCATCTGTAATTTAACGCTTGTAAGTGATTAGATTGTAGTATATTTGAGTATATTGAATTCTAAGTCGCAGACAATTTAGGAACCAAATTGAACTCATTTCGATGGACAATTGTCCGATCACTAATGGTTTTTTAACATTATTTCAATTATCCATAACGATAATTCAAGAGATTTTGTGAACGAAAAATGTCGAATGTAACAAAAATAATAGATGTCATAATATGAATTAATCGCATAAATAAAAATAACTTTGCCCTCCGTCGCCAATAGTTCTAAGAAAAACTTAAATTGACCTTGTATCCATTTCATGATAATAAATCTGAACAGACTAAACACTGCAGAATAAACAGCATATTATAATGTTTCATAAAATGTAGTGGCGCCTAAACAAAATCATTTCTTAAAACATACGAATGTGTTTGAATTAGTTTTAATATTCCACCGTGTGGCCAACTCGCGCCCGCAAACACAGCACGCTCAGTTGACAGACCGGCAAGTTGCCTGCGCTTTCTACCCTCTTTTACGAGGTAGAGTGTTATAGAAACAAACAGTAGCACATAATTATATTATTTTAATTAACCCTTTAACATCGTTTATACTAAGGATTTATTTTCCAACACATAATTAAAGATAATACTGCTTTGTAATATGTATAAATAGATCCTTTTACGCTTAAAAGATTGTCAGGTTATAAACGAAATCATGTCCTTTTGAAATTGTTTTTTTAAATGTAATAGTGGGCTAACGACCAAGCGTGTCACCTGATGGTAACTGATCACCGCCGCCCATGGACACCCACAACACCAGGGGAATCGCAGGTGCGTTGCCGGTCTTTATTTTTGAGGGACTAGCTCTCAAGTGTAACTGCTGGTACACACCTAATGGTATTTGACGGCACTTGAAGGTGGTAGCTAGCCAGACAGGCATCAGAAAAAGCCTTACCACTATACTATGGTTTCTTCACGATGTTTTCCTTCACCGAAAGCTCAAGCTCATTGTAGGTGGTTGGATTCCAACCCACGTCCCATGACGCGACGGTCCTACATATATTCGAATCGAATATATTTGTTCTAATTTTTTTTCGTATTTTAGCGCTGCGTAATTATTCTTCTTATAATAATAATATTACGATGAATGGAGATAAATAACAGACCTCGTGAAGAAATATTAGCAAACTTTAATATTAAACTTAGGTTGATCCCGGCTTATGAGTGAACCCAATTGTTAGTCGCGTGTCTAGGGATTTAATACATATAATGTTTACCTAGAGTATATCAGTTGTTTAATAATACAAGTTTTCCTTTTTTCAGAACGAAGTGGCCATGTATGGGAAATTGTCTCTTCCAAATTTATTGATTTAAATCTAGAACACATTACATTACGTTTACGATAAAAAAATATTTTGTTTTTCTCTTTCTGTTTGATTTTTCATGAGTTTGTCATTCAACAACCATTATATTTAACAGATTATTTGTATTATTATTCTGAAAAAATGTTTTTTTGTCAGGTTTCAGACTGTACTTTGTTACATAAGGTAATAATGTCTACATCGTTAAATCTGGAACAACTTAAAGTACTCAACAATATATTAAATTATTAATATTTATAAACATATTTACCTTAATATTCGATATTAAGTGTCAAAAGAAGTACAAAATATTAAATTAAAGTTTTCATGGGTATATAATATTTTAGTAAATAATATACCTTAGTAAACTATATATGTAAGTTGTAATAATAAGTACTAAATACAAGCAGATTTTCAGGAAACATATGTATTTTTCTCTTTACTAATCCACTCCAAATAAATTGGCAACATAAAGGGAACCTTTAGAAATGTATTCCAATTAAGATGTACAGCTACTCTAAAGTATTGCATATATAGCGACTATAGCGAGCATCGCCTATCGAATTGACTGCCGGTTGTTATATATCATGCCATAAGTTTCTTGCCGATCATGAGCACAAGCTTATAATTACAACATGCGCCATCATATGATGAAATTTTATAGATAGTGTTAGTACTTGCGAAAACTATCAAAATTATTCATACAGAGCAACATAACATACGGAAACAAACAATATAAAGCTAATATTATCCATATAATATATGAATTCTTAATTTGATTCAATAAAAAATTTAGTATTTAAAATGTATTACAATTACAGTACTGCCTCTATCTTACGGCAGACACACCACTCACACCTGCTTGGTACCGTAGCCGCATTATCATAACTTTCCTTTCGCCTGCTACATTATTCAATTTGGTAACACGTTAGATCCCGAATATGAATGAAGTTTGTTCGCGGTTCGTCACGACATGCGGAATGACGACTTTAAATATGTTTCTAAACTTATCTTTGTTTATACAACTCACCCGTTCCTGAAATAAATTCAACATATTTGCTACTATATATTTTACGACAGTGTAAGAACGTAAACTTTTGTAATGAATGTTTTATGAATGAAATATTACGTTTAACAGTGGTTAATTTGTTTTAGGCTGTACTGTCATACCTTTGTTATTAAAATTTTCCTACACTCCTAGATTGCTGCGTTATTAAATAATTTGTTTGAAAATATTATTAGAATCTCCCGGAAATAATATAAAAGAGAAAATAATTTATAAATTCATCTAAAATTAAGTTGTTGGTTGTATGAGTTGTTAGTTTACTTATTAAAATCAATTATTGAGAATTATTTAACCAGGACAGATGTTGATCAGAAAATATTGTACTCGCCTGTAAATTTGTAATCGATATTCATATTATAAAGTGGAAAAGTTTGGTTGGATTTAAAAATTTACTTTTGTATTTGATAAAGCAATTATTAAGGAAGGCTTTTTAGTATCACACTAAGTTATAAAAACGGGTAGAAATTATTATAAAACATTAATTCCACGCGAACGTAGTAATATTAGTAACTTTGTAAAGACGTGCAGCTATTTATTACAAATTATTTAGTTTTTTATTGGTTATATATTTAGCGCTTACATTTACCGGAACAAAATTATAAGAACTAAGTAATAGAATTTCAAAATAACACGTTTAAAGTATGTTAAGCATTTTCTTTTACCATACGCTCATTACCTCATCATTCCTCAACTCATCATTCAAACAATCAATCAATGCGTTCTACGTATAAGCTGATACATCTTTGTTTAAAAATATCATCGGATAATTGATGCATTGATTAATTCAAAACTGAAGTTGCAGACAAAATTTGCAACTTATCGATTTTTAGCTGCACCATATAACAAAATCGAGTGGTTCGTTGCCACACCTCCTAAAAAATAATTTTAGCATTATACTTTTGAACTGGAAACGTCAGCGGCCTACGACAAATTGAAATTCATTAGTGTACGCGGCACCAACAGCGCGCGCGTTAAGGAAAATTAACGAGACATATATGAATTAACACCCACATTGGGAGTGTGGCCGCGGCCGGGACTTTGACCGTGTCCAGCGGTACCACTGTTGATCGATAAATACCGATCGTGATGTGACGTCCTTTATCTGTAATCACAGTTAACCAAACAATAACTACACACATTTTTCACGGAAGATATATCGTACATTTCTTTGCTAATATTTTACTACTTTTCCTTTTGACAAGATAAAATTACCACACAGTATGTGATAGTAAATTGTGATGTAGTCAGAATGCAACCATAGCAATTAAGTACCAGATTATATCAAGAATCGTTTTGTTTAAGCTGGTATACAAATATAATAGTCAAAGAATTTAACCATAACAGTACATTATCCTATTTAGACGCCGTGTATTTGTATTATTATACAAAATAAAACAGTTTATATTGTAGACACCGTTTTAGAAAGGGGTGTCTCAAAATTCAACCTCCAAAGGTATGAAAAAAGACTGCCAAGTTTTCACGGACAATAATATTTTTAAAGTTAGTATAATTTATTACTCGTAGGCACAATTAATGAAACAATTGTTTCAACGCTAACGGTGTGAAAGAGGTATTAAATTTCCTGTAACAAGTAATATGCCTTCTTGAGTCAAATTTATAAACAGATAAACTAATAAAGTGAGAAAACTACATACGTGAGCGATGTTATGACTGAAGAAATGCTAGATAATATTTTAATCAGTGATGATAAATTAAACGACTAGTCTAAATATATTGGCGCCTTACTAACGTTTTCAAGATGAAATTCAGTCATCAAGTACCTATAGACAAATGCCAATCAACTCCTTAATCTATATCCACGTTTAAACAAATACTATCTATACGTCTTTCATTTATATTACTTTATTATTACTATTTGCTTATACAAACAACGTATTCGTCATTATATGCAACATATAATTAAAATTTAGAAACAACGGACTATACTCATTAGAACTAATGTACAGCTTTTTTTAATATTTTCAGCGATTAAAGACATATTGAAAAAAAAGAAATATGTACGCGGACAAAATCAAATATTGTGACTTTAAATATAATAATATAATGTAGAATTTTTTTTTTAAATCCTTTATGTAAATTTATTAAAATAATATGAAAACTTATAATCTCCTTGCTTATAATAAAAAGTTTTGATATGGACATAATTTTATAATTTATTTGTTCTATTTTATTTAGTGCTAATTGTCATAAATAACTCTAATATAAATTAATTTACTATTGAGATGAACTAATATTGCTATGGTTGTGTTTATGAACATTCTAGTGTACGCAATAAGATTACAATTTCGAGAGAACACGAGCATTGTGAATGGAACGTGCTTAATCTTAGAAAATCCTGCCCCAAATAGTCGAATTCCGGTACAAACATGAGGTGCATAAAGACGGCAAGGATTTAGAATACTTTGTCTTACTCAGCGGCTTAGCCGTTTAAGAACGAGTCAATCTCTTGCCAAATCGAGAACAAGATTACTCTTGTACAAATTACATTATACGCAATTTATAGAATTATGTCATTAACACTAAAGATTGACCTTAATAGGTCCGATAAGAGATCAATATATATTTAATATCTCCGTGTATATACAGTAATATTCAAAATTTACTAGTCTATGCAAATTTATTTACACTTTTAAATATAATATATTACACCATGCGATTTGAATTATATAGAATATACTATATTGCTGACTTGTACAACACAGTCATAAAAATATCTATTTATATGTATTCTGTATTTATTGTTAGGAAATAAGTAATATTTTATGTGTTATTTTTACACTAAATATATTTTTAAGAGATTAGATTAAACTTTTGAGCTTATTGTAATAATATTATTTAAATTTAAATTACAAGTAAATCGTATCATACTAAATTATCGATTACATAAACATTATAGATGTAAAATATTAAGCTAAAAGTAGAAATATAGAAGTACAATCTCACAATATCAATTGAAATATTTTGAATTATTAAGAGTAAATGCCACTCTCTCTTTTATAATTTAAAAGAGTAATTTTAAATAACCAACATCACTTTCTATAAATCCCTCAACTCTTCCGTGGATAATCAATCTAACTGTTCGAAATGTTGTTGTCAGGAATTCGTCACGTAAACTAGGAAGTGACGGACAAACGGCACACTACCCTTTCACGGAGAAAGTCCTTTGTTAAACTTTCTTTCAAGGGCGAATAGCGTTACTCTTTGTATAACTGTCCTTTAATAATACCATTACGGTGTCTTGTGTGATTACGTATTCATATTATGAAAGGGTTGCTCGAAAATGGTTCATTTTAGACCGTTATCTGCGTTTATGAGGGTAACGGGATACTGCTAGATGTTACTCATTGACTTAGACTCGATTCCGTTAGCTATGAACAAATAAATTTCTTTGTTTATGAAAAAAATGTAAACATAATTTTGTGTAATGGCTGCATGTTAATACCGTTATTCGTTATTAGGCTTGTTAGTAAACAGATTATTTTCGTGCATGTATTTCTAATCAAATAGTGTAATTTACTTTTATTACAGTAATTATGGGTACTTGTCATAGTGTTTTCGCCAAATCTCTGAATCGCGGTATCTTTAAATGCGATGATCTTTCACTTCTTACAAGTTCAGTCTTGTACTTTATGCACCTTTGGGACAACTGTGAAAGTTATCATTCGATCCTATATAGGTTTCAGAGACTGGCTTTTTGCATAATATATGATTTATTTAGACATTCATAATATATCTGAAATAGTAAGACTAGCTACTGTGTCCAAATTTATCTCAAACAACATACAGTTGCTATAACAAGCGCTTAGTTGTATGCTGTATGCTTAGGCATATCCAGCAATCGAACGAGAAGGTTTGAATGTTTTGCCTTTGTATTTTGGAATTTGACTGGGTCGAAACCACTATGTATACGTTTATGTATAGCAGCTCTCTTATGATTTGTCATATTGTGGATCAGTTAGTGTATATTCAACTGCAGAGAAGCATGCAGACGGGTATGTCAGCAACAATCTACGATAGATGACTGAGCTCTCAGTGGTCGTATTGTACTTACCATCAAATATAGTATCATTTTTTTTGCTGTAAAACTATTAATGAACAAATTTTGATCACTTCAGCTACAGAGGAGCATTGCTTAGCTATGCGTCTATATAGTGGCGACTATGAAGTATGATGAGGTTTTCAAGCTAAATCTCTCTTTTCTTGTTCATGGTAGAACTACACGTGCTGGTCTCCGAAACCAAAGTTTAATGAGTCATATCTTTGTCGTACTATAAAGGTGTGGAATCGTTTTGCAGCTAGTGTAATCCTTCTTGCTAACTATCGTAAAAAATATATGAGTAAGCCAGCATCACAGCGATCACTGGTCATGCATTATACCGATAACATTGAACAATAATTTCAATCATTTTCACAGATTCTTAATGGTTATTTCAAAAGCATAAATACATAAGAAGTAAGTTTAATATTTAAACAAAATATATGCGTCAGATAATAAAAAATGGGTATCCTAATCGATAGAACGTATGAAGTCTTGTAGATAGCGTTTGAAGTTCTATATAAAACGATGGTAGTATAAACAGGCCTATTTTTCTGTAAGATCTTTTAGTAGAAGTGCAACGTGCTCGCCATCATAGCCTTCTATATGAAAATTATGAATATTTCTATAAAAATATTATATATAATATTATTACGTTAAAAATATCCTATATTATATTACACAATTTAATTAATGATTACTTTAATATTCTTAGTATTAGAACTGTTTTTATTATTAAAGACAATACAGTCATTTTACAATATTACATGGATGGAAATGTGTATAATTCGACAAAATAAAACTTCAATGACTATTTTATATATAAGTTATTTTTACAATTTCTTAAGTAACAAAATTTAGAAATCGTATTCGTACACGAAAGTACTAATATCAATTTGTACGCATTCGCTATTCAGTATTCTATACTTACGCTCATAATTTTACTGTCAAACAGCTTCTGTTGTCATAAACAGTATTGTCTTTGGCCACTGGTGTTACTTTTATTGTTTAGCTTTGTGGAATTGGCAACAGACCCACCCTTGCTATGAGATGTTGTAAAACTTGACCCATTTAGTGTATTGTTTTTATATTAGCGACAAGGCCAAAATATATTTGTCTATTGTTGTATATTTGTCGGTAACTTATGATTTATCTTGCCGTTTTTATTACATTTTTTGATGATAGTTGGAGTATGATCTAAACTTGAACGCTTCTTACACTTTACGCTCAGAAAATTAATTTTGTAGGTACCCACTAACTAATAATAAAATAATAGACGTAAATAAAAAAATCAATTGGGTGTGATTAAAAATGCACTCGGTATATTTATTTAGTAAGATCTAAAATTTATAATCAGCGGTAAAAATTGGCTATTGTTACTAAGATAATTTTTCCTTTTTTTATTATCACGGGAATAGTTTTGTAGAACAATAAGTAAAAGAAGTGTGCAAAATAAAGCAAAAACTATCGAATTTTCTACTGTAGTGCATACAAGAACATACAAAGACATGGGTTCTTTTGTTTTTTTTTTCTTTATTAGGTTAACTAACTTGTGTTCCGTATTCTATAAGTGACATACAATTCAACAAAATATACAAAGTTAGTATGAAAATAACATGTTGCAAATGTAGCCTATAAAACAAATTATTCAACTAAAATCATACCTACTTAATCTGTCACTAGTGAATAAGCGATACAGTTTCGGTATATAATAAGAGAAAACCCTTAGAAGAGTGATGACTAATATAAAATGATACCTCAATCACTTTAGATGACAGGTTCCCGCAGTCTCTAATAAACGACCCGATTCTATGCAACGAAAACAACTAACATTCAACATGGAGCAGTGTGAAATCATACAACAATAACCTGAATACACCTAACTACATTTAACTCCCTAACAATTCAACAATGCTGACAAAAAGATAAGACAATACAACAATATATAGTTGACAAAAGTCCAGATTCTTTTTCTCAGTATCGATAGTACAATGTAAGATATCTTTTAACTAATGACACAGCAGACTGGCCGCATTGTGGCCCGTTTATGGCACCCACGCGACACCATAATATAATATTAGTTACACTATTTTGCCAACGTTTTCTAGGCGTTCCATTTCCACGAAAGTGTTTAAATAATTGGGACAAGATTTCTTCAGATGTTTTTTAAAAATGTACGCGTGCCTGCCTTCGGTTCGCTTGTCAGTTTTTCTATTTGCACTGTTTCTTGACAGTAGTAGTTACCCAGAAGTTAAAATTCGGCCGTAGTAAATTCGTTTTTAAGTTTATTCCGCTTTTTTCCTTGTGTAGAAACTAATTCCTTCCTTATTGAACAAAATTAGTGCTTCAAGTGGGCAAACTGCCTTGTTATAATTTGAAGTGATAATAACTCAGTAGTGTCTACGGACGCCGCGTCAAGTAACGTGAGTTCGAATTCACCAACAATGAGCTTGAGCTTTCGGTTAAAGAAAATATCATGATCATACTATAGCATGGTGGTAGGGCATTTTCTTATGCCCGCCTAACAAGCTTCCACACTCAAATTGAAAATTTTCAGCCAAATATTTATAGACTTACAGACTTCAGGAGCGGCAAAATTGTGGCATTTTTTTTGTCTTACAGAAATAAAAATATTTATATTGGTGTACCTATATGTTATCAGCTACATATTTCACCACTTAAAATGTATGTTTTATATAAATTATAAGTGTTCTACATTTTGCGTTGTCGTCTGTGATATTTAATTGTAGGTGCAGGGTAGCGGTGGCAAAATTAGAAAAACCTACAGGCGTCGAATGTGAAAATCCGTCAGTAACTCGGTGAACATAATATACTTATAAGAGGGCATAATGTTTTCTCCTCTCTTAATATCATTTGTCGTTTGTTTAATAAAAGTGAAAATTTAGTGAAAGACAAAAGATTCCACGTATTTACTTTATTTTTGCTGTTAGTTAGTAGCAGCTGCACTTGAAAGCCGGTCTCCCTTTTTTAAGAAGTTCTCTTTCTTTGTTTGTAAATATCAGCAACTGAAGCAAATACACATAGTAGTTGCCGTTTCAAGTTATTAAAAAACAAAGTAACAATATGTTTATTAATACAAATTTAAAATAATTTACTCACTTTAGAACTTGAGAAAGCGCTTATAGGCAACTTCACATAATAAATTAATTATCAATATAATGTAATAAAATTAAAAGAAATAAAATCTAATTAACATATTAAAGTTCAATTTAAAACATCATTTATACGAGATATATTTTCATAATGTAACCTACATTCAAAAGTGAAAACGACCATATGTGTAACAATAGTGCTATATAATTGTTGCATATATGTATTGAGCTAAGGTTCATGTGGGCAAAATAAAGAGAAAAATGGATGCAGATGTATATATGTTTATTATAAATTACTAAGAATATAGCAATCTTTTTTTATTAAAATTGAGTTAGTTACTTCTTATAGACGCTATTTATATATTAAACCATGGTCAGGAAAACGCCCGCAGCATCAATATATAATTTGTGAGTTCACGATGCACTGAACCCCCGGCCTTCCGAATGTTTGCCGGGTGACAGCGACGCATGTCGAAAATACTTAGTGGGGTGCGCCTCATTATAATCCCTACAGCCCTCCGCCCTCCGACCTCGAGCCGATTCGACCGATATATTAACACGTCCACACACGAAAAAGCTGTTTATGGATATGACTTTTATCTTAAATATTCTTTATCGTATCCATAACTGGTGATTTTGTGACGTATATTATCTACATTATGCTTTTTACTTATTTATAGAAAAATAATAGAATCCTCAACATAAAATTACACAATAAATTTGTATTGAGGAAAACAATAAATTTTCTATAAATAATTTATTCACGCACTATTAATATGTTAAATAAATTTACTATTAATATGATTATATAATAAGTATATTTATAATTATACTCAAATTTTTGTGAACCTTCTATTATAATAATAATACATTCTAAATTTTATTTGTAAAAAAATATTGTAAAATAAGTTTTATAATCTTTAAAATAAGAATAAGAAATACATCCATCAAAAGCACCACAGCGTAAAGTTCATACACACATGTTACTCTTAGTAAGTAGTTTTTTGTTTTGTCTACATTATAAGTGTTTGCAAGTTATTTTATAAAAAAGGTCATTAAATACTTTAGAACTTGTCACAGCGTCAGGAACCAAATAAAATGTAGCAAAACCGGCATCGCTGCCTTATTTGGTTTGCTTTTATTTGTTTTTCTTGACTTGGCTTTAATGTTCTTATCCCGCTTAGGTAATCTACAATATTTTCCATTTATCTCCATCACTTGCGCTTCAATGTTCACAACGTTAATCTATATTAATATTATAATGCGGAAAAGTTTGTTTGTTTGAACGCGCTAATATTAGGAACTACTCGCCGGGTTTAAAAAAATATTTTCGTATTTGATAGAGCAACTATTGAAGGTTTTACGCTATTTAACATCACGCTATCACAAATAGGAGCAAGGCTGTATTGAAAACAGTTACAAATACGGTCAAAAATCCTTACTAAAATCATAAGCGAAATTGAGTTTTTTTATTACGATTTCACGCCAAGACCACTTAATCGATTTGATGAATTTTAGTATAGAGATATATAAGAACCTGGAGACGATGATAGACTATTTATTCTTGCGAAAAAATATTGGAAGTGGAGTAAAGAGACGGATAAACTTTGTATGAAACTTTTTATTGTGTCATCCGATTTGTTTAACAAAATCAATTTAAACGCGACCGAAGACGCACGCAAAATCTAATTATTCAATAAGTTTTAGTTCTACGAGAACGAAGTCACGGACACGGCTAATACAGGTCTATTTGCTCACAAAGTTTAACATTTTGGCAAGTCTTATCCACAATATATAGCTGAAATCAGTGAGTGTTAAGAGGGCGGCGGAGAGCGCGCGGTGTGCCATTGTTATAATTTTCAATAAGGGGCGCGATAGAGGGGCACCTATCGATCTAGCAGTAGTGCAGGGGCCATCTCCGCATCTCATGCATCAGGTTCCTCTGCGGTGTGCATCCAACTATAAATATCCGCCGCTAAGCAAACAAATGTGGACGTCTGTTTTCGTCACAAAATGCTTTATATTTCTTATGATCTTTATGTATAACCAGATCATATTAAGATGTATTTCACTTAGAACATCTATCTAAAAAAAATATAAAGGTTATTTAGTTTTGTATCATTAAAACGAATAAGTTCTAATCGTAACCTTGTCACATTACTTGATACTTTGAAGTGATGATAGCTCAGTTGGTATGAGCTTGGGCTTTCGGTGAAGGAACAGATCGTGATGGAGACATAACATGGTGGTAGGGCTTTTTTTAACCTGGCGAGCTATCTCTCTCAAGTTAAAATTTTGAGCGCAAATACATATAGGCGTATTCCGGCAACTGCACTTAAGAGCTAATCTCTCCACTAGACTTAGCGTGTCTATCATCTTGGACCACATTATCACTTAAGATCAGGTATGATTATGGCTGTAACCCAAAATTTAACGATAAAAAAACACGTTGTCTGAATATACAAGCCTTAGTTTAAAATCTTAATAATATAATATTATTTATCATATAAGTCTTTGTTTTTATCTTAGCACAGCACTTTGTCTGATGACAAGAATAGTACAATATAAACAAAATGGCGACCCTCAAAAGATCAACAATCAAGATAGACGGTCAGCGATCCCGTGAGCTTATAAAAAGCCTAAAGAAAGTCACTGTGACTGTACGGATCCCTTCCACCCGCAAATACCTTACCGTAACCGAATTTTGCTCAGTGTCTTTAAAAATTATCTTAGTAAACCCAAAATGTAAATTTTATTAAATGTTTACTAGTTTTCATACAAATTGTTATGATAGCGGACATGGTATTTCGCTGCAATTTGGGTAAGAGTATTTTACGAGTCGGCCAACTCGAAGTAAAATTATATTTTTGAACAGGTTTACCATATCTTCAAACATCACCAATGTATTCACATGAAAATGAACTTTTCTTTTTTGGTATTAAAACAATTTAAAACACATGCTTCTGTGTCAACTGTACCCATACGTGTATAACGATCTCACGAACTCCCGTGTATATCCAACCGCCTGGGGCGCTGCCGAATTCTATTAAAATCCAAACAATACCGTCATCCCCAACTAATATCTGGACTAAATCCCTAATAAGTATGCCATTGTATGTGAGGGCCGCGGCCGATGCGACAAAGAACACGTTATACCGATCTGTCGCATATCTTATTATTTTAAAAAGACCCATAACATATAACTATAATTAACTATTTCGATCCCTACTATTAACGCTTAAAGTTGATATTAGATCGTTTTTGGATTAAATATAAGCCCTGTAGGATAGAGCAAAATAGAGCAACACTACACGCGGGAGTGTGGTAAACGCTTGGCCATGAAGGCTCACCATACTTGCCGCACTCCCCTACCAAACTAGATTTGCAGTCCGGTTATAATGCTGTGGTGTCAATTTATTACATCTGCGCTACTGTTTGACGTTAATTTTACAGCTTTCATTGTTAACGTTGTAATTGCTATTTGTAATTTAGCTGCGATAGCCGATACTTAAATATTTTTCAAACGGATTTTTTGTACCTACTTGTATCGAAAGCATAATTTGTGAGAGAGCGCATGTAATGATAATAATACTAGCCTGTTAATGATCTACCGCCAAGGGTAGGGAAGGCACGGGCATAACCGCAACGCTGTATCATCTCACGACGTATTGACGATTACGCACACCAAAAATATATGATACAAATTTTTATCCTATCCTATTTATATTACCTTCTACAAGAACTTTTCCAAGCGTTCAGGTTTCTTAACGACGTTTTACCTCTGTCGATTGTTATGAACAATTCGGTGGTACACGTCGGCATTTGAATCTGCAGACACCAAATCGATATTCGACTAGTATAAGCCACCTGTTTACACAAAGTACTAGATTGTATAGGTAAACCAACATATACCAAATTAAATAACAGATAATATTTAAAACGATAATAGTGAATTGAGTTACATTATAACGCAGGAATCGTGACGCTCCTCTTTAAATGAGAAATTACCTTTTTTTCATAAAATAACAAATACAATGAAATTAATATATTTTTTCTCGGTAACTTTAATTCTGTTGCACCTTATTTTAATAAAATAAAAATCATAATTACAAAAATACATGTTTCATTGTTGCGTTTTAGGTCCAACGCAAGACTGCAGCTTGCGCTAACTATCGTAGAAAAAATCAACTTGGTAAGGGGCTCTATAGTACGATTGTCTTTGAAACATATTTCAAAGTAAAAGAAGCGTTAGGTACGTTGCGCAAAAAGACATAACGCTTTTGGTGCATAATACACTAATGATTTGTTGTAGATAAATGGATAATGAGCGATCTACCTTGCTTTTTGCTGATCGGCGCTGAACGGTGTTGATTGATCTTCGAGCTGGTTTGTGTTGTCTCGTTCTATACTTTAAGTTACAATTCACTATACTATCCCCAGCAGCATTGAGCCAGCGCCGATTTATTACATTTATTGTTTTATATTTGCACAACAATGTTAGCGTTGAACTTACACTGGCATTCTATATAAGGTGACAGGTTATAAATAAAACCACATATTATGTATCAACTTAGCAGACATTTGACATTTTGGCATGAACAGCCTTTGAGTTGACGATTGGAATAATTTCACTATTAAAATCTTCATATTGTGCGCCTTATATGAAAATCAATTGTTAAGGAGTCAACTCTAATTAATGTTTATTAAAATCAACGGTAAATAAAAACAGCAACACGGGATTCAAATGACTTAATTCCTGTGCTTTCATAGCACTTTTAGAGAATCAATATAATATATCATTGAGAATCGAGCAAACGGCTCAAATCAAAGTGTCCCTCGATGGGTGAATGAGAAGTAGAATTGGTGTCAAAGTGTAGTGTCAACAGAGCTAAGTGTTTTCCGTGTTCCACGTCTTTGTGGGGAGCGAACAGTGTGCAGTGTGCAAGGTATATTGCTCACTTGTGGAATATAGTAATTGCGTTCTACTCTAAAATTAATAAATTATTAACAAGAATTAGGAAATAATATTTTAAAGAAGGAATATTTTTTTGTTTGACTATTTAAAGTTATTATAAAAAGCAAAAAACAAAAAGCAAAAAACCTATACTAATATTATAAATGCGAAAGTGAGTTTGTTTCTTTGACACGCTTTCGCGCCAAAACCGCTGATTCGATTATTATGAATTTTGGCACAAAAATAGATAAGATTTCGCAGACAAGAGTTAGTTACTTTTTAACTTACAGGAAGTGGGGTAAACAGAGGTATAAACTGTGTGAGAAACTTTTATTGCGTCTACCGATTTTCTTGACAAAATTAACATTAAAGCGAGTGAATCCACACATAAGATCTAGTATCTATATAATTGTCTGACATTGTATTGTATCTGAGTATTAAGTAACTATATAACTAGGTATATATAGTATCAACTGTTTTAATCTAATTATAAACGTCAAAAGGTTCTAAAAAATAGATGGCCCTTAGATGGTTTATTTAATAACATGCCCTTTATACAAAGCGTTTTGCTATCACTTCAGTAACCATTTAACACCAGATGACCTGCATATCTGTTTTCTATTTTCGTTAAAAGGAACAGGCACTCAAGTACAACTTTCGGAAAAGGCCTATTAGTATTTGGCGGCAGATTTTCAACTTGAGAATGGTTGCTAGCCATACGGGCATTATAAAAAACCCTATCACCATGTTTTGGTTTCTTCACAATATTTTCCTTCACCGAAAGCTCAAGCTCATTGTAGGTGGATTCGAGCTCACGTCTCTTGACGGGAAGTCTGTACACACTATTACTGTGCTATCATCACTTTAAGTTATATATTGCTTCGCACAAACGTTATATATCGCGTTAAATAATATCTCATATTTTCATTTACTGTGTCATACCATGTTATGAAACTAGACAGCAGTATTGCAACCGTATTGGGGGGCATGAGACAATAGCGGCTAACTACCCCTTTCTTGTAAATCGGGCCGGCACAGCGGCCGGGAGGCGCGGACTTAACCAAGCATACACTACGTTTGGGGTATCCTGTGTGGGGAACACCGTGCTCAAAAGTGTTATTAAATTTTAAAACTTATTTAAATTTCCGTGTAAAAGAAGACACGAATGATAAATCATCATAGTAACAATCATCGTTACCAAGTTATGTAATTTTCTCTTTTTTACTTAATACCTATTTGCAAGCTTTAATGGTATCAATGAAATAATAATCACAATCAAAATAAAAAATATTGTATTATGTTTACCGAAAAAAAACCAAAAGTTTCGACAATAATTAGGGTTGAATTTCGACCATTGGGCCAACACTTGTTACAATTACTGTTTAAACTGTTCTAGTTATTATTAAAATGATATATTTTTTTAATAATGGCAATCAATTATAACTATTGGCTCTTATACGTCATATTATGTATTAAATGTAACTAATGATAAAAAAATAATTAGGGTATTTTAATGTATTACGGTTAAGTGACGATAATTACAATACAATTTAAAAGCAACGATGAGATTTAAGATGTTTTAGTCCATCAAAACTATCATTAGCATACCAGCCTACAAGCTAGCAGATGGACATAGACTGGCTGATTTCGAAATGTGATACAGTGAGAGACGCTATAAGAGATTTATTACCATATATGTATATACCATATTTCTGTGCATACTAGTGTCAATCCAGTTAGTTCATAATCCGTGCAACACTTCTTGAGTACTGAATATACACAGGCTGATCTCAGAACGCAACACGCTTTAGCCTGCCATTGCGGAGGATAATACGACTGATGTATAATGCTCACGATCCGACAAAATCACGAATCACGAATCAAACAAAATTAACATTTATCCTATAATTACAGCCTCGAATCTGATCAATGGATGTTATAGTAAATACAGTGAATGTAGTGTGCCAGAAATCTTTAGTGACGATGAGTAGATAAAGGCGGTCAGCAGAAATTTTTCTCGGTACGGAAAACACTTACCTATCCGACAACTTGTGACCATTATCGTGTACGCAGACGAGAATTAGCCAAAGCGTCAAACAATTTAAAACTAAGATGAATTTTAACTACATTGAAATATATATCTACTTATTATGACTAATAGGATCTTATACAACATGATAGTTTTACTTAAAGAAAATTGTGCACGTAAGTGTACCTAAAAGTCTAGTATATGAGGCCCCGCAGACCCACAATGCAGATTCGAAATGGGGTCCGTAACCGGATCTCCAAATTGAAATGTTTTATTTCAGCCCCCCAAAGTATTGTGCGGATAATACCGACTTTTAAATTGGTTACCAACTGCATGCGTACGCGCCTCATATGATAAATTCATTTTTTGACAATGCGTTAATAAATAACTATTTGGTTAAATGTTTAACCGTGTCGCCGTTTGAAGACGTATTCTTCCTAATTTACATATCCACCCGTATTGATGTTTGTTAGCCTATTGTGTTTAGATCATTTGCATGTTTTGTGACGTTAATGTTTGTTGGTGCCACCGATTTACCGAGAAGTTGTTTTATTGTGATTGATAACCCAAAGTGTGATAATTCTCACATCATAAAATTTGTTATTTACCGAGATGTATAGATATAATATGTATAACATTGAAATTAAAACTTATGTGTGTATGTTCAGCAAACTTTTAAATTGGTATTTAAATAATCCGTCCAACTTGTCTGTAAAGTTTTCCTATCACATATACAAGTTACACAATCCAATATGTTTGTATGCCCGAATATATGTGTTACAAGAGTTACCCATAGCTAGTGGATAAAGAGTTTAGTATCACCGTTACAGTGAGTGGCTTTTATTTATTAAGTAATTAAAAATAATATATAACCTAAGAAGTATCACTTATTATCCGTGCACATTTCTACACGCTTTTTTTATATATTATAAACTGATACGAAAATATCACGTAAAATGCCACTTTCTGAATTTTTCTTACTTTCTATCCTGCACTGTTGTATCTATACTGGTACTGGTGCGTCCCACCTGCAAACATAGACTTGTAGTGCAGTAAATAGTCTACCTGTGCATAAGGTAAAAAGTTCTTTAAATACGGTACGACTTGAAACTGCGATGATCGGTTAACATTAAGCAGACTACTATATAAGTTTAAAAGTATGGATTGTCTTAAATAATAGTACGAATAGGTTTAGCAGATTTCAGTCGTATTGACTGTGTATTCTTGTCAATAGTTATTTTAACATTGAAAAAGCTCTTGACATTCGTCAGAATTTAAATAGATTAATAATTATTCAATGTTATCTTTTGTGAAATAAAACTAATAAAAATTGTGTGTATTAGACGTACGAAATGAAACATCTTTAGGTGATATCTGATTTTTAATTGAATATAAAGAAAATACTATTACACAATCTTAAAATAGTAGCTGGAATATATATCTGTTTGGAAACTTATTTACCACATAGATTAAAACATAGTGTAGGGTCACAGGTAAACTAAAGGTTTTTTTTAGCACCATGTTAAAGTTTCCCTCATATTCCTAAAGAAGGTTCATTCAAACTAAATCACCACTGTAAGTGAAGTTCCTAAAGTTTAATATGAACCTTTAAATTACATGAAATATCATTTTTATTGCATTTAATGAAACTAAGTAAATGAATACAACAACAAAAATACAACGTTATTTTAAATCTCATTAAAATATAATGCCAATGACCGATTTTTACCTATCACGGTCGAGCAGCGCGTCCGCCATATTTTTGCGTTTCCCGCGTGACGGAACCGCGCTTCGATCGAACTGCTCCTATTATCGCAATGATATCGCGATCAATCGAACGTTGGGCTTGCGGGGTGGCGTGGGTTGGGGCAGA
The DNA here is from genome assembly GCA_039707435.1 of Actias luna. Taxonomy (NCBI): domain Eukaryota; kingdom Metazoa; phylum Arthropoda; class Insecta; order Lepidoptera; family Saturniidae; genus Actias; species Actias luna. Next base: position 10,583,768 of record JAZHAC010000030.1, read on the forward strand.
CAGTGGTGCAAATAAATGTATCTGCCGAGCGGCGGGCGGATAAATACGCAAATAATACGAAACTACAAAAATCAAAACCCATCCGCCACTCCGATATAATGTTATCGCTTCGTACGATGCTCTACATCTAGATTGCAAATAAAAATCTATTAAATGAAATATGAAAAAAATATCTTGGTAGTAGTTTGTGATCTTTAAAATACCTGTAATGTTGACATAAAGTTTAAACAATAATAATTAAAAGAAAGAATTAATCTGATTTGTACTGATAAGGTTGATACTCATTGATAATACTTAGAGTAATAACAGAATCACACAGGTTGGACTCCGACGTCATTATCTCCATTTCGGCACAGCATACATTATAAGTTTACCGTAGTATGAAGTGTGGATACACGGTATATTCGCTCCTTGCTAAACCATGAAGTTAAAAGACGAATCAAAAGGACGGCATGACAACGAGAACTGGAGATAAATTGTAAACCCTAGGTTGTATGTAGTCTTTGTTTTTGGAGACATAATAAAGTACTAAAACAAAACACATTTAGAAGCTAAAATAAAATGTTTTAAACACAACATATGAAATGAAACTCATAGTTTCAATTCAAAATATATTACTTTAAAGGACAATAGCGTAACAAATAACATCCTTTATTTCATTAATTTTATGGAGTAATTTTCACAGCATAACCACCGCCCGCGAGGCCATTATCAAGCCTATAGCTATTTGCCCCGAAAAACAAACTCTCGCGGGATATGCTGGACCCAGAGAGGGATTTGAGGTAGGCAAGCGTGCGGGGAGGGGACGTACAATGCAGCCAACTGCGCGTTCACATAACACCCCACCCAGCATTTGCATTCACTCACTATGCAGCTGTTAACATTTGATATCATTTTCTGCTTAAAAATTAATTAATACATGAACTACTACAAAATGCTTTATAGCGGCTATTTATATATCGTTCTGTAAATCTCTTAGTCGTTATTATTGATTATGGACGGTGATTATAATGCTTATTCAGTATGGAACAAGCCCAAACGTAGACCAGCCCTCAAAAAGGTTGTGGTCGCAGCTACCCGATAATCGGCCTAGTACGAGTCGGCATATGAATTTGCACATGATCGATATAGTGTAGTGTATACTATACTATACTATAAAATATACTATAAAACTCAGTATATATCAATGAAGCTGCATGAACCTACTATGCACATGGTCACAAATCACTGTCACAAGTAACTGTCGTTTGATTTGTCATATTTCGGAATCAGCCGGTGTACTACTAACTATCAAGAAGCTTATAGGGCAGAATAAAAACATCTCTTGGTAAATGGCTGATATCTCGAAGGTCTCCATTGTTTTTGAATTGCATTGTACTCTGTCATTAGATACAGCTTTGACGTGCTACTATAAAACTTCAAATTAAGAGTTCAATAAACATGGACAGCCGCCGTCGGAATACTTGCTCATTGCTCAAGGTAATGCATTTATCTTATAATATTTCTGGTTGCAATAGTCGAATGGCCCACCAAATACCTATTAGCTTACCGTAAATTAGATACCCCAATAAGATAGCTATTACCGTAGCCTATGGACAATTGTTACGCCGAATAAATATATTATCAGTAACACGATCACGGTTTTCCATTTCCCCGAAAATTCTGGAACCCTTTATCTCCACAAAAAAAATAATTAGGCTTTTTAATTGCGACCTTTTTTCTGCAGGATGAAAAAACTTTACCTATCATGTTTCCCGAACTGGAGATAAAACTCCATAAGGATTTTTCAAAACAGAAAAAGCAAAAAGAAGAAATGAACAGGAAAAACGCGAGCGGAGTCGACGGCACCAGCTAATATTGTCATGTATGCTAAACATTTTAAATTTTGCGAAAACATATCGTAAATGTCGACGAGTATACGAAAAATTTAACTATATACGTAGATATTATAAATAAACAAACTATATCCACATTTATCTGAAATGCTACCAATAATAATATTGGCATCACGAATTGATGTGAATAAATGAACCAATATACCCGAAGCGAATTAATTGACATGCACAGTGTCGTAGTAGCGTAGAATGTATGAGCAAGAAACTTGCAGAACGCCCAGTGATAGATTTATTTGAAAGGTTTTAAGGTTATATACCTACTTATTATAAAGAAACTTATCAGTATTATCGAACAGAAGTTTCAATGAATTGTGGTCCGTTCTTGTTAAGGATATTATGAAAACTCCGTAATCGAATGTATCTTGTAAAGACCATTAGCTTATCCTAATATTATCTACAAATACTTAAGTGAGTTTAAACGCCTTAACTAAGTACTAAACCCTTCAATGTGTTGTTAGTTATACAAGAAAGTACACAAGATACATTTCATAAACAAAAAAAGACAGGTCTTGAAGAATAAAAATATTTTAAAATTGAAAAAGTCTTTGTTAATATAAGCGAAGGCGTAGCCATAAGTAGTCCACTATGAACAAATAATTTAGGATAACAATGCCGTCAAATAAGACCCTGTTGAAAATATATACCAGTCGATTCAAGACTGTACCTCCACCTATCCTGTTTCTTTATAAATATCAATTAGAATGTACCAATAAACAATATTATCAATGAATCCGTATTATTATTATTCTTTATTGTATCGGTACAAATTGTATTAAAATACGATCGCGCCGTGGTGAAAAGATTAACCAGTCAATGAAGTTAGAACCGAGATTGGCTGTCCAGGGTGCGCCGGACGTACTCAGGTATGGTCACTCGTAGAGGTTCGTATTATTATTAGCACATGATTTCATTTATTGCCATGTAGATGACAGCACAGTTCAGAGGTGTTATTGCATTAAGCCCACTTGTATTTGGGTTAAAATAGAGGGGTTGTCGATAAATCTTGTTAGAGATACTTGGCCATCATATATTTATGGAGCAGAAGAAAATTAATGAAGTATTATGCCAAGAAAACTGTTGTTTACATATTTTCTTCTAAGAAAACTACGTACTCTCTTCTCTCCACCCTTCAGAACGTTGTAATCGAAATGCGCGATAGCTTTACTATTCTACGAATAGATATTCGTTATGACCTCAATTTCACGGACCACATTGGGTTTGTTATATTATATCCTCTAGTTTCATGAAACTTGGCATCTTGTACGGATTGTGATAGTATTGACACCCGGCCAGTCGTGTCTTTTCTGTAAGGCTTTCAAATCCTTTCATAAGTGAAAGATTTTTTATATTGTAAATTAATTCTGCCCCAGATCTTGTCAATGCCATAGATATGTTGCAAAGACGTGCTGTCCTTATTATAAATGGTGTTACAATATAGGACCTTTCCATCTACGAAGAAATATTTTCTCACTAATAGTGTTATGTTACCTAAATTATGGTGAGTTACCCCAAGAACTGTTCAACCCTATTCCATTATCGATTTTTCGCTACAGAACCATGAGGACAAGTCACTGATAAGGTTCTTTTTTGAGTACAGATTTGACACACTTTGTTTGCTAATACGTTTTGCTAAAATCATGGCTTTATAGAAAAACAAAGTAGAGCCAAATTGATGTGTTCTGCAAAAATGAATGAGGTAAATCCTCTATCGCAATTAAAACTTGGGGCATTTCTACCACCGATAAATATAGTGTATCAGTTTTTATTTTTATTTTTACTTAGGTATACTTATGTTATAAAACGACTAACGATGATCTGACCGTAACAGTAAACCAGTAAGATTAAATTATATCATTTATATTGTTGTAGGTACATTCCAGTTTAAAGACCTTGATGCAAAACGGCTTCTCAAAAATATTTATAGTTATCTTGGTCATTAATAGTCTTGTAACCGCACTTTTAAATCGAAATTTGGTTTAACGAGCTACATTCGCTTCCTTTTACGAAGCTGATAAGGTTCGCCGTTGACGAAAACGTCAAGCAATTCGTCATATAAACAAAGAATAAATTGAGAGAACATTCTGTACGTTCTTTAATCAGTGAAGTGAACTGTATCGATATTTATCACAGATTGCAAATAGTGTTCTTTGCAATATGAGCGTTGCGAAGCGTATTCTATCATCTTAGTTAATGTTTTGACGAGTAAGGACGCTACCATAAACGTTGTCTATCCGATCTTGATAACTAATAAGTTAAAGTTTGAAACGATGATAGTGCAGTGGTAGTGTGTACGACTTTGCGTCAAGCGACGTGAGTTCGAATCCATCCACCTACAATGAGCTTGATCTTTCGGTGAAGGAAAACATCGTGAGCAAACAATAGCATGGTGGTAGGGCTTTTTCTAATGCCCGCCTGGTTAGTTACCACTCTCAAGTTGAAAATCTGCTGCCAAATAGCAATAAGTGTGCCAGTCCTTCCACAGATTTAGCGTGTCCAAAAACGTAGGCAATATTGTCACTTAAGATTAGGTGAGATTATGGCCATAACGCTAAACCTATAAACTATAAAAACAAAAACCTGACTTTTGTTTACTACGGCATGATCTTTTTAACCCTTTTTATTATTATTAATGTATAGCGTTATGGCTACAATCTCACCTAATCTTAAATGACGATGTGCCCAAGAAGGTGGAAACGGTAAGCTTAGTGGAAGAATTGGCTCTCAATCGCAACTGCCGGAATACACCCATAGGTATTTAGCGGCAGATTTTCGACTTGAGGGCAGTAGCTAGCCAGACGGGAATTAAAAAAAGCCCTACCATATGCCGTATTATTTACGTGATAGTGATTATGTTTATTATCTTATGAAATAAATCTTCTGTCATCGATGTACCAATTGAAAGTAAAATTTGTAGGACACGTCGCGTTTTGGTCATATTTTTTTAAATGAGAAAGAAGCAAGAAATTAGCTTTTTTTTAGATGTTCTCTCTCTGTCTTTGACGCTAAATGTCTCTTATTTTTTATTTACTGTAAAGTTTCATTTCTAAACCGTGTTCAGTGCTACACATGTATATTTAAATCATGTGATATAGAATATCTCAAAACCTAAGAAATGAAATAATCACTGTGACGAGTTCTTAATCATGAGCGTATTGATCGGACTTAATTGGGTACAGATCACCCCATCAGACCGTTGATAGCAGGATATTCATCAGATGATCGTAAAATGTTATGAATGTGTCAGTATATCAGGCGTTACTCCTGCTGTGTGGTAGTCTGAACTCAATACATAACAGTAATGTTCTATCACCTCACATAAAAATCGGTTTTATATTAAAACAAAATATCGTTTATTTTATAGTAATAAAAAAACACGTATATAAATCTCTATAAATAAATTAACAAATTCAGTGCAGACATACGATACGAATAATTGACACGCGAAATGTCACCGCGACCTGAAACTGTGTTACTGTCAACCTCTTTCCCTACGTTTATTTATATTGTATTTGTTACACGTTGCAGAACATAGTACCTACGCTCACACGAACCAATAAATCAGGTCTTTTATTTGTTGATTTTATCAACTTTTCCAATATATCAAACCATAATATTAGGTAAGTTTGTATATTTATAATATCTTTTGCTAAAGTATTATACGATTGCGGGTAAAATACAGATGATCTAATTGCTACTTATGAAAATTCCTCTATTTAAATGTTGAAATTCGGAATCAGTTAGAAAGATTTAGCTACATATAAAAAGCATTACACGTAAAGCGTATATCAACAACCATGCCTGACACGACGACTGGGTCTTCTCTACCTCCCTCCCTAGGGGGTGTGGTGAGGAAACTGTGCAGGGCTTAGCCCTCTGCAGTAACGTTCTTCGCAGCTAGTTAATACTAGCAGGTCCTTGGAATATTAGCCCAGCTCTAGTTTGAGTTGGGTGGATGTAGTATTGTTCTTTTGGGTCTGTGGTTGTATCCTCCATACACCTAGTCTTCCTGATCCTCAGGAGCGGCTACGTTGCGCGGTGATGGCTTGGTTCGAGAGTCCGGCGGTCTCGCGTGTAGCGGAGCTATTCCTCTGACTAGAGGGAAGCTCGACGCATCCGCCCGCCGGAACATCGAGGTCGCAAGTCTAGTGATGTATTCGTCTAGAGCTTCCCACTTGAGGTCTCGCTTGATGGTCGCGTTCCTCACGTAGCGGGGAGTTTTTACGATGGTTCGCAGGCATCTTCTTTCTTGAAGCTTGAGCTGTTCCTTCCTAGTTTCGGCCACATATGCATACCAAGCAGATGCTACATATGTGAGCCGGGATCTCACGTATGTTTTGTATAAATTCAGCTTGGTCCGTATGGGTAGCGTCGAGGTTAGCAATAGATTAGGCTGGATGCGAGTGGCCTTAACGCGCCCTAGCGTATAATCTACGTCCTGCCGGAAGGTTAGCCTTCGGTCTATGTGCACTCCCAGGTACTTGACACACTGCAACCACGGTATGTCCTGTCCCTGGAGCTGCAATGGCGGCGGTGGTGTGGCTGTCCCAGTGATAATCGCCTGTTTTTCGCGACATTGACCGTGATCCTCCATCGATCTAGCCAGTCGGGCAAAGCTTCTAAAGTCGGACGCAGATGATCGACGGCGTAACTTGCACTCATAGAGAATGCAAAGTACGCCGCATCATCCGCGTACAACGCGAGCTCAGCCCGACCGACCCGTGGTATGTCGTCGGTATATCGCGCGTATAAGGCAGGCGATAGGCAGCTTCCTTGGGGTACTCCCGCGAGTACTCGGCGCTCTGTGGACGTAGCTCCCTCGACCGCCACTACCACACCACCACCACCAGTCTCCTCGGGACCGGAGGCGTCGATAGTTTGTATAGCAATCCCTCATGCCATACTCTGTCGAACGCCATGTCTATGAATACCGCCGCGAAGTGAAGTGTCCTGTTTGCGCAGTCGGACATTCGGTGAATGACTCTACTGAGTTGTAGAGTCATCGAGTGCTGGTTGCGGAATCCGAATTGCTCCTCTCTGGGTGGTAGGTGAGGTGCAAGGAGTCGCAGTAGCATCTTCTCGAACACCTTGGATATAGTGCTCAGGAGTGTTATTGGCCTATAACTCTTGGGTAATCTGGTGTCCTTGCCCGGTTTAGGGATCAATACGACTCGTCCGGTTTTCCAGCTGTTTGGAAAGTGTCTCGAGCGTAGTATGCCGTTATACACTCTAGCCATTGCCGCGACGGTCTTGAACGGCAAATGACGGAGCGTTATATTTGTAATACGGTCCGCGCCCGGAGCTTTCTTAGTTTTCATTTGGCGAATTACTCGGAGGACCTGATTCGGAGAGACGAATACCGGATCGTCGTCCGATGTTACGGTATCTTCCAAGTAATCCCGCACTTCTTTAGTCACTGCTTCCTCGTGGCCGATGTTCTTCACTGGGTTTGGAGAAAACTGTTTCTCCAAATGGTCAGCAAAGAGTTTTGCGTGATTGGCTGAACGGAAACGCAGGTGTCCAAGTCCGTCTTTTAGTGGTGGCACTGGAGGCTTCTACGATGTAAGTTGCCTGCATAGGCGATGAATGGAGGGGATATCATCACCTATGGACTCCACATGACGTTCCCACGACTCTGATGCGTGGTCGTCAAGGGCGCTCTTAATGCGCTCAATTAGGTTATTGAGCCTAGTCTTCTGCAAAGGGCATCGTGTCCTCAACCACTGCCTTCGAAGCGCTCTCTTCTCAGCAATGATGTTAAGCATACTGCGTGTTAGCGGGTGGCGGGTGCCTCACGCAACTGCGGTGTGCGACGATGTTATGGTCGTTGCTTCGTCGAGGGCGCCTCTTATGCAGACGGTTAGGTGTGTTGCGGAGCGGTCTACGTCCTCAACCGTCGAGGTAGGAAACGACTGGGTGTTCTCGTAGGCCTTCCTTGCGAACACGTTCCAGTCCACCCTGGTGCGTGGTGTAGGCGGCATAACTCGGGTCGGTGGTTCAGAGAATATGCACAGCACCGGCGGGTGATCCGACAGGTCCGGTAACACCTGCTGTGTTGAAGGAGATCTTAATCCTTTATAGACTATTAAGTCTATGACGTCTTGCGTAGAGTGACCGTAGCGTGTGGGTTGGTCCGGGCCCGTTACGCTATAGTCGTACTCTACGGAGTTTTCATAAAAGCGTTTTCTTTGCGCGCAGATTCTAGTTGAGTTCCACCATAAGATCACCTGCAATGATGGTGGGGTCTTCGTTGGTGAGTACGCTTCGGAGTTCATTGAGGTCAAGCGTGGTCATCAGTGGCTTGTACGCCGCGTAGATCCTCACTTCTCTGCCACCTACAGAAACGAGGATCCCGAGTACGTACAAACTGATGAGGTTCCGCGTTGGTAGGAGTTGGTGGACGATGTTCCTCCTCACCAGTACTGACAGCCCCCTAATGGCAGTTGCCTTGGTCGTTTTGTTCGTCCTGGCGATAAACGTGGTAGTTCGGAATGACGTACCTCTCGTCGCTCCTTAAATGTGTTTCCGATAGCAGCATGATATCAACTCGGTGCTCGCTCAGAAAGTGGATGACCAGTCGTCGTTTCTGAGAGAGTGATTGGGCATTCCAATGTACGATCCTCAAGTCAAGCATTGGGCTGGTAGATGATGGACAGATTCTTGAGGCATGCCGCCATGGACTGTGGGTCCCCTCCGGTGGTGTGGAAGGCTTCCATTACGACTTTTAGTTTGCTAATAGGTATGCTTCCCTCTGCGTCAGCCTGTTGTTCTGACTGGGGCGGGGCTTGCGGTTGCGAGGTCGTGGGGGGGTAGGTTGCTTTTTCCACCTCATATATGAACGGAATAATCCCAGGCATCCTTTCCAGGATACAATATAATATACATCCTGGGTGGCCTCCTTTTCCTTTTATACTCCGGGCATGTTCAGGCTGAAATCCTTTTTCCCGAAGGGTTTCCTTAATTAGTTCGGGGTCAGTATCTACAGGTAATCCTCTTATAGCCACTTTTAAGCTCCTCTCCGCCGGTAAAGAGTAGGAGAACCAGTTTATACCTTCATTCTTGCCCAGCCCAGTGAAGTACGATTGTAATAGCCATGCCTGACATTCAATGATGTATGGCGACACTTAGGGTAGCGGGATTACAGAACTTTATACTTGAAAGACTATCGACCACTAATCACAGGATGATAAGCCTTTGTATAGAATATAGCATCGGTCATTTACTCTGAACTGTTTCAGGCTCAGCCAGTTAGCGTACATCCAACTGCCTAGAAGATTGAAAGCTGGTATGATTCCTTTTACCTCATGATGATGATAATGAGAAAAGTTACATCGTAGGTAGTATTCATATTCTAGACGATCAAACCAAAATGCTTCAACTGTACCGTCATTCCTACGAAATAACACAACGTATTCACATAAATAAACTAGAAAAGTAGTTTATAAAAAAGAGTATTTCGTAGCGATAGGCCGGCCAGTTATGGCGCGTATAATTCTAAACACAACCTATATCAATAAAGTATTGCAAACTGATATGATGCGAACGGATCACACAGTTCTGTAATAAATTCGCTTACGGCTCATATAGTGAATCGAAGCATATTCATCCCTTTTTTAGGCAATGCACTTTTATCACTATTTCGGGAAAATGTATCAGAAACTTTTCCTTTAATATTCTTATGATTTTATAAAGACATTATTTAATTTTTAATTTACCTAGAACTTCTTTTTAATTATCTATAAATATAACAAAACTGTGGCTTAAATTGCATTTTTTTTATTATTATTATGGTTTGGGTAGACTTTATTATCGATATAGAGACAAAAAGAATGTTTTTTATTTATGTCTCTTCCTATGTACGTGTATCTCTCTGACACTTCTATATTAATTCAAACCGATGCAAACTACTATCATATATAAACGATAATATATAAAACAATTTTTTTTCTTAGTAAATTAATTTCTTGTCGGTATTTCATAAATTTTTCATTGTTTGATAGCTATATATAGGTAAATATATATAAATATAAATATAGGTTGTGATTGAATTTCAATTTGTTCAATTAACAATGGATGTTTATAAATATTCTGTAATTTGCATTTTCGGAGATTATGAATATATTGATTAGTTTACTTAGCAAATTACCGTATAAAGCGATTACTATATGTTTTTACAATGATTGAACTGTGTTCACTAAAAAATATCTTATGTGCATCAGCTAGAACATTGTTAAATAAAAAACGTCCCAATATCATAATTTTTGCACATACTTTTGTGATATAGTGATATATTGGTCTGACAACGCCGTTATATGAAATTATTAAACTCCAACATCCTTTTGGAAAAAGCTTTACTACATTTCTCATGGAAAAGGTTTTAATGCTATTCTTGAAAGCGATAGGTGAGGCTGTGGATAAGTTATTAACTACTGGTCTATATTCTCCTACTTACATATATTTATATACTTACAACATTTTAATTCTAAAAGTATCATATTATGAAGCAAAAATATCTCTGCGATAGAGTGTATGGACATTGTAATTATTGACGTGATGGAACCATATTGTTATCCTTTATAGCTTTAGTCTTATGGGTACAATCTCACCTGATGTTAAGTAACGATGGGGTCCAAGATGGTGGACATGCTCAGCCTAGTAGAGGGACTGGCTCTCAAGTGCAACTGCCGGAACACACCTATAGGTATTTGGCGGCAGATTTTAATCTTAAAGGTGGTAGCTAGTCAAGTGGGCAGTAGAAAAAGAACTACCACTATGCTATGGTTTCCCTCCCGTTCATGGGTGTGGGTTTCCTACACACTACCAACTACCAACTGATCCATCATCGCTTTAAATTATAACATTTTCAAACAAATATCTGCAGCCTCGCCAGGCTTGAAGGGCGGGACCTATCCATCCTCTGGCTACGTGTAGACTGCGATGACCGTCCGCGAACCTACGCGTGCCTGTATAGGTTCCATAGCGGTAATGCCGAAACTGACCGACTTGTTGAGCACTTGCAAGTGGCTACAGATTCCGTGCTGCAGCAGATCCCATCCGCAGAGTTCGTGATTCTCGGCGACTTTAACGCCCACCATGCCGAATGGCTTAGATCACGCACCACCGATCATGCGGGTAGATCTATTCACGATTTCGTCTTGGTATATAATTTGACACAACTGGTCACCTCGCCTACGCGAATCCCAGATGTGGATGATCATATACCTTCTCTGTTGGACCTTCTGTTGACCTTTCATCCGGACGGCTACCTGGTTTCCGTTGATACCCCTCTTGGTTCGTCGGACCACTGTCTTGTCCGGAGTACAGTGCCGGTTACGCGCACAATACGACCTCGCTTTGCGGGCCGCCGCCGCGTATGGCATTATAGGTCAGCGGATTGGGACGGGATGCGATCATTCTTTGCGTCCTACCCATGGGGGCAGATTTGCTTCTCAGATTTCGTTGCTGACTCTGTCACCGATGTGGTGCTTCAGGGTATGGAATTTTTTATTCCGTCCCCTGCAGTGCCTATCGGAGGCAAATCCCAGCCTTGGTTTGGTTGCGCCTGCAAGACGGCCTGGTATTCCACAAGGCTGCGTACTCTCTCCATCTCTGTTCCTTCTGCATATCAATGACATGCTGCAAATCAGCAACATTCAATGCTATGCAGACGATAGCACTGTGAATGTACTGTACACTGGCCGTGCTAATATTTCTCGGGAACAGGTTGACGAGAGCCGGAACAAACTTGTGTCTCAAGTCGAGTCTTTGATAACCAAAGTCTCCGACTGGGGTCGACTTAACTTAGTCCAATTCAACCTCAAAAAGACACAGGTTTGCGCGTTAACTGCTAAAAGGTCATCATTTCTCGTAACTCCACATTTTGAGAATACTCCCATTTCTGCCAAAGCCAGTATCGGAATACTTGGCGTCGATATTTCGAGCATCGTCCAGTTTCGCGGTCAATTGGAAGGTAAGGCCAAATTGGCCTCACAGAAGCTAGGTGTGCTCAGTAAGGCGAGACGGTACTTCACATGGGCTCAATGCCTGAACCTGTATAAGGCACAAAGTCGGCCCCACGTGGAGTACTGTTGTCAGCTCTGGGCGGGTGCCCCACAGTACCAGCTACTTCCATTTGACCACATTCAACGTAGGGCGGCTCGGATCGTCGACGATCAAGCTCTTTTCGATCGGCTTGATCCTTTGGCTCTGCGTAGAGATGTTGGGTCATTCTGCATATTCTACCGCATTTACCACGGGGAGTGCTCTGAGGAATTGTTTGGATTAATCCCGGCCGCTGAATTTTACCATTCGACATCGCGCCAAAACAAAACAATTCACCCACACCACCTCGATGTCCAGCGTTCCACAACAGCCCGATTTGTAAGGCACTTCCTACCTCGCACAGCCACTCTGTGGAACCAGTTGTCGCCGGCGGTCTTTCCGAACGACCTTCAAGAAGAGAGCGTATTATTTCCTTAACGGCCGACATGACAGTAGCGATTGGCGATGGATTATCGTTCTTTCGATGGTCGCTGCTGTTTTTGGACTGTGCTGTACTTAACATCAGGTACAGTGCGATCACTTTGCCGAGCTACCATAAAAAAAAAAAACTTGCAAGCCCTCCGGTGTTGCAGGTGTTCATGGGCGGTGGTGATCATTTACCATCAGGTGAGCCTCCTGCACGTTTGCCCACTATTCCATAAAAAAAAAAAGTTATCTCTTTCATATTGAATTTTATAGGCGGACATATAAATATACTGCGGTAATTACACTTCAGAATTAATAATACATACAGAGCTTGGTATATTTCCATCATAAGCAAAGTCTTCAGACAAGATAATGGTAGCTTACTAAAACTCTAAAAAACTTATAGTACGAATAAGACTGATAATATCTTTTAATTACAAATTTGTAGATACTTAACAAAATTTATCTAAGATGTTTTATGCAGTTTTATTTATAAAGTAATTATAAGGACAATGATCACCAGACTAATAAAAACATGCGGGTAATCTATAAACATAACACATATGTTATACCTGATGTACATGTATGTCTATGTATAAAAGTAATCAAATCCAATAAATATGCTGATATATCCAACAATGAACCCATAAACCCATGTCCCTCTCCACAACATTCAATAAAGCTCGGCACAAACATACATAAATCTGGACGGTTTTACGTTCGTTGTCCCAAATTATGCCATCAAAGGGCACCTCCGGACGATAACGCCTCGTACGACTCACACCCGTTCACTCACGGTTAGAATTGCCAGCTGCATCGCTAAACTCGGACTTCGGATTTCAAGGATATTGCACACTCAAATTAATTCCGTTAAATAATTATGCAATTTTTTCATTCTGAAGTCTATTTATTAATATAATAATAATAATAGATTTATTGATGGAACTGTAATATATAACACATAAACAAAACACACAATATTGGCTACATTAGTATTTCTGTGTCGCAACCAATAGTGCCTACAAGCAAGCTATTCAACAAATGGATCTGCGTACGATAGAATTAAAAAGAATGTATAATAATGTTAAAAAAATTGTAATCAACAAATAGTTTGGAGTGTGTGAATAAAGGAAATAATACTGACATTGTGTGTGCGCGCGAGTATGTATGTAGGTGCGTATATGTGAGTGAACGTCCGCACCTTGAATAATCTATAGTTATTAGTGATCGTTCAGTGGTTGAAATTCGACCATAATGATTACTGAAAATTGGAGGAAAATTTATTTTTATTAATTAAATCATTTCCAAAATTTGCTTATTGAGGGTTCAAAATTTGCTGAATTGTTTATTATTTTCTTATTTATATATGGTTACACAGTTACACAGGAACCGAAAACTAAAAATCTATTACATATTAAAAAGTGTGTTAAATCAGTTTATAATGAATATTAAAATATAGGCACTCATTTCATTTAATTAAAAAATCTTTCATGTGACCCATAAAACTTTGCCTACAAAACTTTATTATTTCAAAAAAATGTGTACTATTTTTTGTATTTCTGTGTTTTTCTTTCTAGTCCTGTTCGAATTTAAATTGTTTAAAACTAACAAATCTGACGATCAAAGTTGGCAACCCGATTCAGAACGTAACTACAAATTTTCATACAAATCGTTTTACCGCCTGTCTATTGGTCATACTTCATAAATTTTAATTTTAATATTTGCTTATAAACCTCTATATTTGTTATCTGATGGGAAATGTCATTCTGGCTTGTACGTGAAAGTAATCATCATAAAAATATTAAAATTTCATTTAAAATTACGAATGAAATATAAATAGAACTGCCCTTATTATATTAATGACTTAATATTTTCCTGGGTTAGAAAGTGTTCGTGTCTGCTAACACATCATGAATATGTATTATATTTATAATATAACATTCGTACAAGCAATCGAATGCGATATCGGGAGTATTCGCTCTAATGCCGGATGCAAAGTATAACTATATGCAGTACAACAATTTGTGGAATACCTACACAAATAATATTCATATATTGAATTCCAACCCACTCAGCATGGCAAGAATATAGCTTAAAATAATATGTTATCCATTTAGTCAGTACTTTAAGTTGAAAAACTCTTATAGTATTTTATAATTAATGTCAAATTTTCTAATTTACGTAAGTTATTTGATATTTAAAGAATAGAAAATTAAATACAGAAATAAGCCCACTATATTTTCGAATTAAATTTTACATGTAAGGTGTATGTAACAGTCACAAAACCAGCAAGGTTCGGTTTGGCTATTCGCCGCATTTTATATGATGTAAAGTGTATTCCTATAAGCACTGAATTGAATTACTCATAAAAAACGCGCCGTACTAATTACTAGACTTCTATGTTTTTTATAAAAACATGAATCTCATTTCCATTCATAGATAAATCAGAGTAGGTTGTTTAAAAACTTATTTCCCGACGCCCCAGTTCATTTTGTCGTCGTCCCCCGTAAGCGGCGTTCACACAGGCAATAACTGAGATAAGACGTCGGAGCGATTGCGTCGCGACGCTATCTGCGCCTTATTGCTATGTAAATAACCTCTGTTGAGAGATCGCATGGATACGACGCCAATGTGGCAGCGGCTTTATAGCGCCATCGTTATTGTCTCGGCAAGGGCGGCCTAACACTAGCCCTGTTCGTTTATATTAAAGTTGCGATAGAAATTGCCCCTTTTACGTCGATTTATAATGGTATTGGTATAGGTATGCTAGCAGCAATATTCGAGAATCTTTACAAGAGTATCTTCTTTTTATATATAGTTAAGGTTTATCGTTATGGCCATAATCTCACCTGATCTTAAGTGACAGTTGGTAGACACGCTAAGCTTGTGGAGGAACTGGCGCTCAAGTGCCGCTGCCAGAACACACCTAACACACCTTTTGGTATTTGGCGGCAGATTTTCAACTTGAGGGTGGTTGCTAGCTAGGCGGGCTTTACAAAAAGCCCTACCTTTTTTTTTCGAGCTGACGTACGCTGTTAGCCCCAAGGGCTTTGACAGCTTCACCGAACTTTTGGGAGTACTGAGGGCACCCAGCTCCAGGGTGCCAGGATGGCTGACCCCCGGCTAGGGCTGCTACCGGTAAATGAAAAAAGATTTATGATCTTGACTAACCAACAGGTTCTTTATTACTAAATTAGTGATACTAACTACACCTTATCAGGTAAGCAGCTCAAGGGCCAAGAGGGTCAAAAACCCTAACACCATGCTATGGTTTCCTTACGATGTTTTCCTACACCGAAAGCTCAAGCTCATTGTAGGTGGTTGGATTCCAACTCACGTCTCTTTACGCGAAATCTTACACTCTACCACTGATCTATCATCGCTTAAAAAATATAACTTACATAATTATAATATTCATATTATTTGTATTACAATAATTTACTTATATCTTTATTTATAGCAAAACATAAAACGAATAATAATTACAATGCCGGGGCAATAATTACAGACATGCACAAATGCACGAATATGAATAAATGATAAGAGACAAATTTAAGATTAACAAAAAAAAACATAAGATAATCATGAAAACAAATGAAATTCAGTTTGTTTGAGGGAAACACATACATGAGAGTTTACCAAAGTACAGACAAGTCAAAAGTATTATTTAAATGTTAAAATGTTATTTGCATAGAGATGTTACATTATAAAATTACACTATGAAATTACGTTACATTATGAAATCGAAATTTAAATTGCAATATACTAAAACAAATATGTGTAAAAATTTAAAATTAAAATCTAAATCTAAACTATTAAAGCACAACCTTACCAAGTAAACAGTATATGTATCCTATTTTTGAATGAGTTGAGTGTGTTACCAAATAAGTCGATGCTATTATTGTTTTTATAAAGATTATTGTAGAGATGTATTATACGATTAGGAACACTCTACCACATAAGTTAATTTTGTATTGTATTGTACTTGTGTGATTCACAAATTGTGTGTGGATTTGGAAACAAGAATAATTCCGATAGCAATAGACAGATAATAATGGTATATCAAAAAAAAAATTATATATGTGCTAGTAAACTTAAATTTGTTATTTTTTTAATTAATGAAAAGATCTTCTTTAACTAAGTAATATATTTGCTATTACTAATTGCCTACATATTTGTATTTCAGGTGTAATTCAAGAATAATTGTATTAATCGCAATAATATTTTAATGTATGTAATTTTGTAAGTAAATAGTATTTTTTTTTAATTTATAATACAGTTTTAAATTTCATCATAAGATCGTAATAGTGGGCACGCTTGAATATGCGTTAAATTTTGTAAGCCATATTTAAAATACACAAACTTCAGAAATACTTTCGGATGAAGTAGGTGGATTAATATAAAATAAAAAAAAACTAATCAGAACGAAATAATTAACTATTGGTAAGTTAATAGAAGCAAAAGAAGGCTTGCCGAGGAACCATCTAATTTAATGCAGATAAACCTTCATTTAAACACAGAAAGCTGTGCAAAATATTTGCGGGTTCTCGGTGTAAGCAAAAGAATGTGTAATCAAGATATACAATCTTCACACATGCATGAAGCTTAGCACAACCTCGCTTATTCACTATTCATATCTCACCATCAAAAAAGATCATAGATAAAACCGTATCATTTGCTTAAAATATCCTCTAAAATTATACAACGGCACAATAACCCGGAATAGTGCGGACCAAAAAACCGACAATATACCCTTGTTTTTTTCGTTGCGCATTACGGGATGATCCGTCATTGTGCCGGCACAGATGGCACTGATAACTAGCGCATCGTTTTATTAAAATAAATCGACCAAGTTGGCATGACACTCCTTGTGCGATATACTTGTACATATGGCCGTTTAGCGCCAGGGTCGACATCTACTGGTTAAGGGTATGTAACAACACTATCGGCCAGCCCAATCTTCATTCAGCAGAGCTGTGCACTGATTTGAGATATTTAATACCTTCCCACGAGGGCTTATAGTGGGCACACGCGCTTACACGTGGGAAGTAAGCTTATAGTAGGTATGTCAGGTTTGTATCCCCTAATTTGATGTTATTAATGTAGTCAGCTTTGATGTTCAGTCGGTAGTAAATGATGAAGATACAAAAATATTCTATAAGCATAACCATAAACAAGGGAAAAATAAATAGTTGATACTACCTACATAAAGATCACATAGTCCGGTGCAAAGTTTAGCTGCTGTTTATGAAAATATTTTAATTTTAACTTACTTTTTATATTTGAAGTCTTTAAGATATTTTTTCGAGTATACAGTTTAATATCAAAGAAAATTATTACTCATATAAACTTCGAAGTAGGCAAGAAACTTATTAGGTTTCAAATAATATGAAAAAATAATGTTATTATTGATTTTAATACGGTGTATATCTTTAGTAATTTTAACAGCCTTAGGATAGGTCAATGAAATTTTGATTACTAAAACTTCTCATTGCCGTTTTATAAGTATACAGCATATTATATAAAACAATGATTATGATCGATGATAGATAATCGATTCGACTGTTCATATTTGCTATCGACTTCTTCAAATCCTTTTATATATATATTAACTAGCAAAATTTATGCTGCCACTTCCAGTTGGCAATAATTTCTTACAGTGCTGTCTATCGCATTCAGAGGTAGCATAAATATGTTTAGCATCAAAGAATACATATACTTTTCAATTATCCCGAAAAACTCTTTCACATTCTAGGATAAAAGACTTTTATGTGTTTATCTATAATATTAGAGTCAAATACCATTAAAATCTATATAGTAGTTCGAAACTGATGCTTACAAGAAGACAAACAGATAGAAAAACTCTTGACCTCATAACACCTAACCCAGTAAAGTACAAATATAATATTGAGGGTACAAAGATTTCCTTATAGTTACAGTATTTATTAAATTTTGAAACTATCCACTTGTTTTGTTTTTTTTTTCTAAATATATTTAGCGTTTTGACACTATTTCGCCTGATGTTAAGTGGCGATGTAGCCCAAGATTAATCCTAAAGGGGCGGCGGGCTAACTCTCAAGTGTAAGAGCTGAAGTTGACAGTCATACATGCTAATACATCTAATTTATTTCTGTTATAAATATAGATATATCGATGACTTCACGCCGACAATTCGAAATAAAAAATTTGGGCTGATATAGGAATTAAGCTAATGTTTTCTTTTACCAAGAAATCATTTTCTACCTACGGCTATGTATATTTTTCTATCAATGATGAAAATCGTCGGATCAAACTGCTTCAATGTATTTAATTTTCCAAATTATATTAAAAAGGAAACTGTAAATAGATATTTAAAAAGTCCAAAAAAACAAATGCTCTTTTTTATATACAAAATGTAATTAATTTTCTCCTCCAAAAGGATATAAGGTCTTGACCGATTTTGATGAGCTTTGTTTTCTGAGCTTATAATTATAACTTAACGTTTTTAGATCCATAAATGACTAGATATTTTTAATATTATATTTTTTTCAAATTCTTCAACAATTATCGTCATACTAGATTTTACGTGCAGATTCGCTCGCGTTAGTATTGATTTTGTCAAACAAATCGGATGACGTAATAAAAAAAAATCATACAAAGTTTTACCTTTCTTTACCCCACTTTTAGTAAGTTTGTCGTAAGAAAAAGCAGCCTATCTCCGTCTCCAGGGTTCGATCTATATGTATGCCACAATTCTTCACAATCGATTCAGCGGTTTAGGTGTGAAAGCGTAAAAAACAAACTCACTTTCACATTTATACTATTTGTATGATTTCAGACATTGCATACAAAACTACAAATAATTATACCTAAACATTCTTCATAAATCACTACTTTCTATTGACATAAACTGTATAAAACGCCATTCAGTGGTTTTTAAGTTTATCCCATTCATACAGACAGACGCGGCGGAGGGACTTTGTTTTATAATATGTGATATAGTAGGTAAATTTATACACAAGTACCCTATGAAGTATAGATACGTTATATATATCTATGGCACGAAAATGGCTCTTTTCCGGCGTTTATTAAAAGTTACAGGGGTTGTAGGGTAGCCGCACGAGTCCTAATTAAGCCTTTTTATAAAAAAGCCCAATGCCTCTGTGAAACCCGACTTTTAATCCTTCCGACTTCTTAATGAGGTTCAGCTAAGCACCTAGTGTGAATATAAAAAGGGCTTTTGTTCTCATATTACGCGGTAAGTATCTGTTGTGATTTTGGTCTTGTGAAATCTATACCTAAATCAACACTTATAAATATCTAAGTGTTCGATTTGTTGATAAAATATTTGAAAATATACAGAAAATAAATATAACACTTCATGAAATTTATTTTCTATTTCATTATAATTACATTATGAAATGTAATTTTCAAACCAAGATATAGCAAGAGGCTTTGTCAAAAATGTTTTGTTTGTTTTTGTGGCAACCTAAAATGCATGTTACTTGCTATTATTTATAACATATGGGGTGTTGGGGATCCATGTATGCCTTGTTATAAATACTCTCTTCTAGCTGACCCCGTGAACTTCGCACCACTTATAATCGATGTTCTCTGTTCTCGCTAAAACTGAAAAACGGTTTGAGTGATTTGTATTTTTTATTTTAAATTTTGATTAGCTGTTTATTATCAATTCTAATCAACCCTGTACTTCAGTTTGTTAAGATTGATAGATCTGACTATATCTAATATCGTTTCCGTTTTTTATTTCTTTTGATTATTTAATGAAACTTGTCTATTAATCCAACGAATTATATGTCTTTTAATCATATGTAATTTAGATATAGCTAATCTGTGTAACGCTTATTGATAAACTATTGTTTAGTTTCTTTTTTTGATGCGTAAATATACAGTTATTATTATCCGACGCTCGAGCACGCGACATATATGTATTTGTCCGTTTACGAAACTGGGAAACTCCAAGTTTAGTACGCAAACTTCCAACGACTGGTGTTTTTATTTGTTAACTTATAATGCAATTGACATTCACACGACAAATTATAGTCGCTTGAAGTGAAATGGCAAATCCGTTGAAATTATCGGTATGAGTAAAATCAAGACAACCTATGAAATGGCAAATCCGTTGAATCACAATTATTTCACAATGTCCGCAATCAGGTTTCGCGGGTGTCGCTTGGAACAGTTACCAACGATCATACAGGATTAATTATTGTTTAAAACTCAGTAAAGTTCATTTATCTTTTTTTTAATTATTATTGCATCCAATTTTTTAACAACTGTTTCACCAGGGAGTTTAATTGAATTAAGAGAAACTTCTTAGCTATCCACGGATTACTCGTGTTGGTGCCAGGTACATCGTGTGGAAGAGAGGGAAACTGGGTAGTTTCCGAGACTTGTGAAACGGACGTAGGTTTAAGGGTCCCTTTTCAACGCACTTTAAAACTCACCTTTACTACTCGTGCTACTCTCCCTGCCCTGTCAAATTTAGATGGAGCCTACTAGCGCAACTTTAGAGACTTGTTCTAATAATATAAAACACTGTTGTTCTAGACAGGCCCAGATCTTTTAATAGGTAATAGAGATTTTGCTGGTATATCTCTTTTTCATAATTGGACCGCGTATAAAATAACTACATATCCATTGTTGTTCAGGATATTTAGCACCCCATAGTATCCCATGGTACTGTCAGCTCAATCAATGGAATTAATTTCATCGGACCATATTTTGTCAACTAAACACAATAAGATGTGCGCATCTAAAATACCGCATTTCTACCATGCAAAAGAGTACATCTAACAAAATTTAATTTTATTAGCATATTGTGTGTGGTAGTTCAGTGATTTTAAAAAGCCTGTGGATTAGTTCACTGCGCCATTCTAGTTGATAACTGTGTTGAATATTTTGAAGAATAATAACTGACCTCAAAGAATATTCTGATTTTTATTTTTCGTCACCACTATTACTCGTACTTACTGAAATATAACACTTATTTACCTTGTCATGAAATTGTCCTTTACAATATGCGTTGCTCCAAACGACGTTGTTTGGATAGAACTGTTTTAATTTTGACCAATTGTGTAAATTTTACTTTTCCATCTGCATAACACAATCCGAACTCAGTAACTCTCGAACGGAATACGGACATATCAATACGACTATCCTCAGTATCCGTCGCGTACTGGTCATCAGCTCATTTCACACGTGAGGTGGCTCGTCGCACATTTGAAATAATAAAATTAATTCTTTTACTCGTTATTACATAGAGTGAAAGTAAAACTAATATAGCACTCCATGATAATAACGAAATGTGCGTTACATTAATAAAATGTACAAAGATACAATTATGTTTTTTTTTAACTAAATAATTTGTATTTGTTTTTAATACTTTTTAGGTTTTCTGAAAGCATTCACTCACTCTTTTTTTATATTGTGAGATTTAAAAAAACGTTTTATTTTTAATTGAAACTTTCTGTGTGCCTTGTTGAACATCAAAAAAAAAATTAACCGAATTGGTAGAGACGTTCTTGAGTTTTGCGCTTAGCAATATTTCTTTTTGTTTATATAGATTTATTAGTTGAAAGTAATATATTGTCGACCCAGAATCACAGAGGATATGTTGTCTGTTTTAGATTGATAGACAATTTATGTTTTTGTTTTGCAAATTTTTGAGAAATATAATTTCATAATATTAACTAATTATAATCAAAACTAAGTATAACATAATTATGTAGCTGCTGAAGTGCTTCCAGGCGTACAGACAGCAACAACCGCCGGTGATTTAGGTTCCCATCTTTTGATGACTGCCGTTGTTTTACGATAACACTATGCTTACCCTCACGTATAGTGCAATTACTTTGCCACGCAACGATGAATACAATAAACTTCACTTCTGCTCAAAATAATCAAACCATATTACACCAGATGTTATGAAAATTATATAATAGATACTAATATTTGTCTTTTCATCGGTGGCCAAAATCTCAGCCATGTATAGATTTAGCCATATATTTGCTAAGTCCGCCCCGCCCTTAAGCCGTCGGCAAACTGCGGAATTAAGTTGAGCTTATCTTGTCGTTAACCGGTCGCATGTTTCGCATAAATGAATTATATGTTAGTGTAATCAATTCAGACTGCACATCACGAATTAGTATACGTTTGTAAACATAGTAATGAAGTAAATAGGTTAAAAGTATCACTTATCGACAGATTACTCTAAAGGAACAATAAAGAACAAGAAGCTCAGTTCGAAATATAATTTCTGAAGAGTAGGAAAAGGTTTAATTGTCCGTTAAATTTTATTTCTATGGCCCTAATTATCATGTTCGTTGCTTATGCTTATAATATTAATTACTGTTGGCACACAAAAATGGAATATATGTAAGTATTTTCATGCAACGATGTTTGTTTAAATAATTTAGCTCAAGTTATTTTAAAAGTACGGATAGTATTAAAATTTGTTATGTATAATATCTTAAATAGGTAGATATTTTTATTGTTGAGTACACTAGAAATTTATAATCTCAAATATATTATTTACGTTGCTGTAATAATTAAATGATAAATTTTATGTTTGTTAGTCTAAACGTAATCTCCTGCAATTGTTTGCTCGAGTTCAATTCACCCCACAGATGTTAGCGCTAACGTACTCAATGTTTATTTTCAGATTATCTTATGAGGCAATTCTTAAAATAAATTCAAGTTCAAAGCTTTATAAATAAGCCATTTAACGTTGGCATAATTTGTATTTATTTTTACAAGACCATATTTAACAAGTTTCAAGAAAACAATTTCATTTTTAAGTACCGTAACAACTTAGTCACATAATCAGTGACTTTATGTCACAATAATAGCCAGCATCTACAAGTTCGAAGCTCTTTATCGCAATTTGTAAGTAAGCGGGCGGTATCAGTGGTGTCGGGAGGGGAGATATCAAACGTCTTACCCCCACTACTGGGTTGAATGTGGCCAAATTGGACGAGCGGAAGCCAAGAGCCGCCCGCGACTTGACCGGAACTAAGCGTTGCCCGCCCTCGCGGTGCCCGCCTTGCGGTGTTTTTCCATTATATTATTCGTTAATAAACTTAGATTTTCAAATTACTATAAAATTATACTTGTCAATGTATTTGTATCCCTAAACAAATGTACTTAAACGCCAATGCTAAACCTGTAGGATCTGTTCATTTTTACATATCATGTTTCTAATAACTGTTAATTTAAAAATAGTATATTAGAACGCAACGCATATAGTTCAGTAAAGCATCTTTCTTGATAAAAAAGTTCAGTTAGAGAACTTTATAACATAACAAAATACGTATTTGAATTATTATGTTTAGTATCCCCAGTTTAGCTTTGCAGTTCACGTGTCGTACAATATATTGGAAATAGTAGTTTCACCCTTTACTGGGAGGCAGTTTAGTCAGGTAAGCGAGTTTGCCATTCAAAGACGACAAGAGCCAGTTTATTGAGGTAGGGCCAATATTGGGACATTATTAGGTATAATCATATTATCAAACCCTGATTTCAGCACATTTTTGACTATTGGAATATATATTTCTATTTCAAGTTAATAATAACTATAATGTAAGTCATTTCATTATTCAGAGAAAGTCTCAGAGAGAGTCTATTTTTTGCTTAAAATATTTTATATTTCTGTATTTATAAGACTATGGGTTTCAAAACAACCTGAATTAAATAACAAAATATAATGAAAAATTAAATTTAATTACATACCTACCATTGTTTTTTTCTAATAACATTACAATATTACCTCGTCATCAGGTTGCTTAAACTACTGACTATATAAGAAGGACAAAGAAAAAGACGAAGAAAACGTTTATCTATCACACAGCACATATATATAGTATTAATATATAAATATACACAGATATAAAAGAAACACAACAAAACTTATTTAAAAATAAACCTTCTATATAATTAAAAATAGAAAACAAATTCACATTTCTACAAATATAACAATTCTATACAAGTTACATAATATGCAGTTTGAACGTCTGAGCTACCCATGCTCGCTCGTATAGAACATCAGCTGCAATAAGTTAGTTGCACCTCTGCGTCGTATGCACGAAGGCGACACAACCTTGCTTGCTATAAAGCACGGGGCAATAAAGAGGATGGATGCCGCCCATCGGCAGTCGTCCGCCCGCCGCCCTCCGGCAGGATTACCCGAATCGCCACTATTTATCGCCCGAGCCTTGCGCCCAGGTGCCATCAATCTATTTAATGATCGGGTCAGCACATGCTCTTGGTCTTTTTGCGCTGCCGCCCGGCGCACCAAAACGAACACTTGAACTTCTAGATGGACGTTTGATGAGGCGCTTTGTCGATCGCCCGAGTTAAAAGGTTTTCGAACGCACTATCAGCACGGCATTATTAATGGTTTTATTTATTTTTTAAAGGCACCGCGAAACAGTAATATTACCATGCGATGGATATATCTTTTCTAAGGAAGGTTTCACTAAATATATTTGTATATCGAATTTTGTACAGATTAGAGACAATATGTGTTTGGATTCTGATTCTACTAGTACATATCTAATTTATATCTCTTTTAAAATAATATTGATTATTAACTTTTATCTTATATATAAAAATCTCGTGTCACAATATTAATTGTTGTACTTCTGTGAAACGGCTTGACCGATGTTTATAATTTTTTTATGTATAATCGGTAGGTCTGAGAATCGGACGTAATCTATTTTTAATATCCCTAAGTAATAAGGGTAAACTAAACCCTCAAACATTTATATTTTCCTTTTTTTGTATTTTTCTTTTTTATTATTTTATGATGTGGCATTAAAAATACATACAACCTTATATATTCGTCCTCCTACCCTCATCCTCTCATCTTTTAATACAACCAAAGTATTCACTAGAAATAATCAATAGACATAAGAACGTTTGTCGGGTCAGCTAGTAATTATATAGATTTTATAAATTTATTTAAAAAATACTTATAGTTCTGTATAACTTTTAAAATAAAGCTGTCGCTTATACTTCTACATTTTAAAAATATTGATTTAACTAGCGAAAAATCTCAATTTAAGTAAAGATTACATACGTATAATTACATTTTTGACGTATTCATATAATTTTATTATATAACGTGATTTATTTGTGGACATTTAATTTTTTTGTTAATTCATTAACTTAATAAAGTTTGTCAATATTTAGAGTAGTCATACATGATATTTCAACTTTAATATGTAACGGAAATAACTAAAGCTTATTATATGATAAGGACTAAAGACCACTCTTTGGTCATTCAAGAGTCGGAAATGAATAGCTCTCAGTAGACTACTAACAAAAGCGGTCATTCGTAGCGGCGCGGGCGGTCATACATCTGCCGAGATCGTGCGCGTGGTAATGGTCACAAGGATTTGACGGGTCTTAACTCAAGTCTCCCCGGCTCTCTGCTTTGTTTAAATGACTTTTATGTCATTGTTAGGGTTTAGGCTGGAGTAGTAATAAAATTCGCCTTCTATACGTATATTATTTAATTTGTAAAATAATATTACGATGAAGAAAAAAAAAATTGCTGAAGCTAATATCAAAACTAAAGATAATTAAAAAATAATAAATATAATTTTCTATTTCAAAATTAGATTCTCTAGTGGTTAAATTAGAATTGTTTTATGGTAGCCTGGTAAAGTAACGTTACCAAGTGAAATAGGTACCGTACAATCTAAAATCAACAGTGGATGAAGAGTGATTAATAAAAAGGGAATCACCGTTACGATAATACCATATGTATGGTGATAAGCAAGTCAGGTACAGATTCCTACCACACCGCCAAATTACTTGCGATTCGTCTTGAAATGAAAACCGTTAAGCGTTTCACGTTGACAGGTATTTCACATGGTTTATAGTGATCAATATCCAACCGAATACTATTGTCGTGAGCTATTACCCAGCAAGTAAAGTATTTAATATTTATGCGTAGTTAGTCTCTAGCGTCCCATCACAAACTAAAACTAACACGATGTAAAGTGATAATGTGGTATGACCATGACACACACACACTTAATCACTGATCTGTGCACTTAAGCATAAGAAAACTGATGCAAAACAACTCAAAATGCTTGTCAAGAAATTTATAATCATTAAATTATTTCTAAAGGAAGTACTCTGTCAGTTGAGTAAATTGATTAACTACAGCAGTCGTTATCTTGCATTTATTGATATGTGTAGCTATTATATTAGTTATAATGAGCTGTAGAATTGTAGTCCTAAATGTATACTAATCGAAATATATTCTATGAGTCTGAAATTTTGTTTTTACAAAATATATCTGCGACTTGTATTAATTATTTATGAATAACATAAAAAAAAACTTCGAATTCAACACGAGCTAATCACACAGGGCTGACTTTACCATAACCACAATATATTCCCCCGAAAAAAAGATTACTCTGGCCAACATATTCAAACGTTAATCAATTAAAGATGCCCGAAACACAAAAAGCGTTATCTATTTTATGGTTTTTAGCAAAAAAAGTGGCGTCAGCGGGAAAACAATAGCAAATTAGCGATGACGGTTAAAAATGACGTTCGTATAGGTAGGCCAGGTTATAAATGCCCATCGAAGTAGATGCAAGCGTCGGCGACAGGACGGCGCGGCTCGACAGCCCTCTTGCATTATTAATTTATAACATTTCACACATTATACACACAAATTGTGTGTTCGTACTTTTAAAGAATAATTTATAGTACAATTATAATGTATTCGTTCGTTCCCTATTCGTTCAATTAGAAAGAAAACAAAGTCACCGACAGTCATAACTGTAATTAGTAATTGATTTATTTGAAATAGCAACAATATTTACTTTACATACATTTTATTACATACTTCGAGAAGGAAATAGTCTATAATAGTACAACCTTAATTGTAGGTATTTACTATACATTGCATGTGGCGAGCGAGTAACTCAGTTAAAAGTTTAAAGGTAAAAATTAAGGTGACAAGGTGTAAGGTAACATGGTCAAATTATGTAAAAGTTAAACTATGCCTTGATCTAGTAGTTACAAAAGAATTATTTTGGTTTTATTTTATAAATGTTCCCCAAAGTACAGATTAATAAACTCTATAATATTCATATTTTGAATATCCAAAGTATTAACAAAACTAAAATATCCGTATAATTTTTTTCACATCGGTTCAACAAAACTGTTTAGTCTGTTTTCAAACCCGGTAACACCTCAAATGGCAGGCTCTTGACACTTAATTAATGACCGTCACATAATGGTTATTTTTTGCCATTAAAACAGAATGCAGACATCAAGATCTCGACATCTTATTGATGTCTTCTGTCAACTCCTGTGTAACGTAAATTTTTTCAATGAAAATATAAATTACGTAAAAGGAATCTGTATGAATCTTGAATATAATAAACACATTATAATTCATCATACAATCATAGATCACATAACAACAAAATAATATATGTATACATGAAGGAAAAATAGCTGGAATAAAATAACTAAAGCATAAAGTATTTATGTTGTTGGTGGATTTTATCATAGCAAAAAGTATATGCTCAGTAATACTAAATAGTTTTAAAGCAAGACATCTTCATAAAACACACGAAGTTAAGATACACGTACCATTACTAATACCATTGTTCCTGTACTTAGATCCACCAAACAATTAACAATTGCACGTATTACACAAAATTTGACAGCTCCATAAAGGAAATTTTAACGATAAAAAGACCGTAATAGTAAAATTATATACAATAATAAGTAAAAATATATGATTATTTTTTATATATGAAAATCTTATGTCACGATGTTGGCCGATGAACCCGTTCAAACAATTTTAATGACATTCTTAAATGTGTTTTGCTTCGTCCACTTTCAGAGATAGACTTTTTATCCTAACTTCCTACCTATCAGAAGGTGATACGTTGAACTAATGGAAAGATTAGAACAGGTCTGCAGATCAGCTAGTATCAATAAAAAATACTCGTACATATTGCCAAAGAACAAATCATTTATCAAATATCGAACAGACATGCAAAACCCAAAACGGTGCAAATAGAACAACATAACAAACGTTTTAGGATTTTCCATTCTCTTACCCGAAAAATCCCGATCGCGGTCAAAATAGTAGCGAGTGCAAGTTTGAAAAGCCAGTGCGGGTACATATTTTATAAGTTAGCTTCGATTGTTCCGGTGGTTTCAGTTTTTTTTCTTTTCTACTATCATATGCTTGTACTCGATGCGTCGATGGACGACACTGGGAACTATTTTCAATACATGTTTCAAAATGTCCAGAATTGTTCGTTAGCTCCCGGTCTTTATGTATGTGTTTGTTTTTTTTACTTATCATTTATCCGCTTATATAGTGCATAATTTCTAAATTTACAAGAACAAAGTTTATGAACTTGAGGGTGGATTATTAGAAATATATTAGAAAATGTCCTACCATTATACTACGTTATCCTTACAAATTCGAAAATCGCGAACTCCTTGTAAGATTGGATCCCACGTCTATCAACATCGTGTCGAAAAACACTACCACCGAACCATTATTACTTTACCTATACTTTTATAAAAATGTATACTAAAAAATGTCATGAGACGTAAATATTAATTAATAAAATACGATGCTACAAATTTCTATTTATTTATAACTAGCTTCGCCCATGTAATAAATTAAAATAAAATTAAACTTGAATTATTATCCCAATGGAATATATTAGCAAGATAAAAAGTATTCTATCTGTTAATCAATATTAATGTAGTAATTAGTATAAGTATGTAGTTTATAGCATAGATTAAAAAATACGAATATTCCCGTAAATCTTCCTTGGGAACTTGATGTTTTTTCCAGGACTAAATGTATCCAAGCTTCGCCCTTACATTTATCTCTATACCAAAAATTAAGTCAGTTGATTGCTTAGTTAGGGCATGAAAAAAGGACAAACAAACACACTTTCGCATTTATAATATCAATACAAATATAGAAGTATAGATAGATATACTAGTTGTATCTGTATCTTTTTTCAATACAGCTGTACTCCTATTGGAAGTAACGTGATTTTAAATAGCCTAGAGCCTTCATCAATGATTGCTCTATCAATTACAAAAATATTTTATTATATCTAGTACTGGTATTTGTTAAGGTTAGCATTTTCAAACAAACAAACAAACATACTTTTCCCTTTTATAATATTAATATAGATGAAACATGAGAACAGTATAAGTTCGAAATAGATGTGAATTTTGAATAAAAAATACAACAATATTCGATATGGAATGGCAAGATATCGCCGGGAGCATCGATTCTCGTATACAACCTGAACAACGCATGCCGGAAACGCTTCCTTCTCACACGTCATTCATACGGCAAACAAAGCCGTACAGTTTCACGACAAATTCGACATTCGATTGTCGACCTCGCTGAATAGAGTCCTTTGTTCGCGTATTATTTAATAAAATTTATTAACACGTATATAGATACATGCCAATTCATTTTAAATTATGAATTACAATATATATACGTATACTTGAAACGTCAGTTTGTTTGTACGTATATTCATGTAAATAAAACATTATATATTTTTGCTTTATCAACTTGTCTTTTATTAGTATTAGTAGCAGTGCAAAGTGACCGAACTGTACCTTATAAGAAACATAATACAATAAAAAAAACTGCGGCCATCACCGAGTCATAACTATAATGCCAGCCTGCAAGCCTCCTAGGTGGCTAGATATAAATTGATGATGATGTTTGATTGAATGTTACCAAATATTTTAGCTAATATTATTACTAGTTTAGTAAATTACGCTATTTAACATCAAGGTTGTTTGTTGAATTAAATCACATATGCAACTTTTTACAAAAGTTTATAATTATTAAGATTAATAATACGGCTACATACATATACATATAATTTGCGTTATTGATCAGTTTCGAATGTCTACTTACTCACTAATTAGCTAACTCTCGGTTTCAACCACTATTGTGAAGCACCTATTAGATGTGTTCCGGCAGGTCAGAGTCTGTTCCTCTATTAGGCTTATCCTACTATAGTCTTGTATTGTATGAACGAACGCTAAAGTAGAAAGAACAATAAAATAAAATCAAGAGTGGAGTGGAATGGATGATATTATACAGTAAAAGACTAAAACAAATATGGTAGAGTAGAGGAGAGAATCAATTGCAGGCTAAAAATATAATTATGAAGATACTTCTACTATTCATTTTATAAAAATAATTTACCTAATTGATAATTAATTAACAAAATAAAACTTAATGCTTTTTTATTCTGATTGCTGCCGCTGGCAAACCGAGTAAAATTGTTATGGATGAAGCCGATAGTCGCGCTATGTATATCATTGATTTGTCGCAAAGGGAGTTTTTACGAGTGTTTACTTTAGGTGGCGCACAAAGATTAAATCCGGCTTTTGTTGCATACGCGATACGTAGCAGATATTAAAAGCACGTGTGGCCAAACAAAGGTTACGTTATGCGGGGGATTATTTGCCAATTTATGGCGCTTTTTGTAAATTCCGTTGAAAGCTCGCCTCGGAGTTTTGGCTCCATTTCAACAAAATGATATTTTAAGTATAAATAGTATGATATTATATGCGTTTCACGCGACAAAAACAGTGTGATAAACGACAATTGGCACCTTACTCGTGAGATTAATCTTTCTGTTCCGTTTTTATTTTTAGTCGAAATAAAATATATTCTTGACCAATATATTTTTAATGCATTATAAGTTTGCACTTGATCTTAATCATGCCTGGTGGTAAGCATAGATGAGGCCGACGATGGAGCACGCAAACTTAAAATATGCCTGTTCACTCCTCTCTTGAAACTATCCAGATTATAAGTTGATGGGAACACAGACGCCGGGAGAAAGTTCCACTCCTTGGCTGTCCGCATGATAAACGAAGACGCAAATCGTTTCGTACGAATCATGGGTACTTCTATCAAATAAAGGTGGAAACCCGCGCGGCGTCTCGTCGTCCTATGGTGAAACGGGTTGGGTTTAAATCATGTAATTCCTGCGCACACTCTCCAAAGTTGAATTTGTAAAATACTGAGAGACAAGCTACCTTACGTCTATGCCCTAGACTAAACATTTTTGCCTGCATCAGTATCACATCGGCTCGCGCTCGGCTCACAAGCTCGGCGCTCAATGGAGTCAAGTGCAGCCAGTTGATATTTGGCTGAACCATCCCAAGGGTGGCAGCAGTACTCCATACACGACCTTACTTGCGCTTAAATAAAACAATTTTCATTATTTCATATATTGAAAAAAGTAAGTACAAAGGCATAGTGTGTCCACCATCTTGAGCTTAATCGTCACTTAATATCAGATTATATTGAAGTCATAACGCTAAACGGCGGCCAAGATGGCGTTAATTATATTTCGTTTTTGTGAGATCAAATATTATTCCATAGCACTGCTCAGTTAGCAGTCACACTAATTTTGGACTGCATTTAGCCGACGATTATTTTCGTAAACGTCTTAGCGATACATTTAATAGACCGATCGTTTACACCGTTTGAACTGTCACAATTTAGATTCCGTAAAATATTACAAACGGGAATAGAACAGAGGTGGTCAGGGTGGGCGGAGTCAAAACAATACTATACGCTTTCCGTTACGCATAAAGTTAAACGGTTTTCTGACTTTTAGGGAAAAAAGAGTTCGTAGACATGTTAATAATCCATAGTCTTAGTTTGATATTTATTGTTATGGCTTTTAATTACGTGGAATCGTTTTGGGTATTATATTTATTTGACATTAATAATATGAACAAAATAAAGGTTCTTATTAAATAGTTACACATTTCTGTCACGCATGAATAATTCAATACAAAAAATGTTACGAGTTGCCGGCATAGAGACAAAAGTTGTCCATAGAATATAAATATCATTTAGGTATTTATTTCATATAGAGGGAATACCTATGTTTCAAAATTAAATTAATATTTTTTTATTTAAATTTAAAAATTTAATAATTAGAAATTAAATTATATTAATAATAGTTTATTTTTATTTTTTCCTACTTTTAGTACTTATCCTAGTAATTTATTTTTAAGTCTTAAAGAGGGTAATTCTTTAGTTTGTTTGTATCATGGCATGGAATGATAATAACTTAACTGTATTTGTTGGTAAACACAGTGCAATCATAATATCCATTATATCATATATTCACGAAATTTATGGTGTATATTCCATCGGTTATAAGCATCCTGTTCTCCATAGCAAGATACTAAAGTTTCGTCTACTAAGCACTAAGTAGTACAATATATTAATTTAATCATAAATTAAAATTTAATTAAAACCAATTAAACTTCTATTTATTGGTCACTAATATATCAAGGCTTACGTCATTTAATATTATTTATCCATTGTATTTAGAGAATTGCTTTCAACTTGCTTTTTGCTTGCTTGGTTTGTAGAAAGTTCCTGAAGAAGAAAGTCTTGAGCTTGCTACGTGCTAGAATAACAAGATGACTTTATTCGTACGTCATGAAAACATACACAGTTTTATACAAATACCTACATTTATACAGAATCATAATTATCCTTATTTTATATTATAAATGCGAAAGCCAGTTTGCTTATTTGTTTGTTACGCTTTAATGCCTAAATAGCTGAATCGATTATGATGAATTTTGGTATAACGATAGATGGTACTCTAGAGACGGTTATAGGTTACTTTTTCTTACAAACAGCTTATACGGAGTGGGGTAAAGAGACGAATAAAAGTTGTATGTAACTTTTTATTGCGATGTCCCATTTATATTGTTTTTAAAATACTCTGAATAAGGGGTGGAATGAGGTAGTAAAAAATTAATTTATAAAAATCGTGATCGTGATGCAAAAATTCAGCAAATAGACCAACATCCCGAGATAAATAAATTAATAAGGTTTGCAAAAAAAAAAAAAAAAGCGATTGACAATTATAATGGGTTAAGAAAATCAATATTAACGCGAGCTGAGCCACGGGCAACAGCTAGTATATTATATGATTGTCATCCTTATTGACAGTCTAAAAATAATATAAAAACCTCCACGACCCCGTAATTATAAACGTAATTCAGAAAACGGAAGAAGAAAACATTTTTTTTAATAATACCTAAATAGATAATATGTTGTAATAACGACACACATTACTCACTACTCACGATGTATTGTCGTCTCTGACAGATTACTTAGAAGGTGAAAAAGTGCGTCAGTCGGCTGCACCCCCCGCTGGAAAGCCTTTGCGGTCGCAAAATGTCTCAATCTGGAAGCGGCCATTAAGGGGTAAAAAATAAATTTATGCTTTTTCACTTTGACGTAACTGAGTACAGGTACCAATGCCTCCCGCTGTGCCTGTAAATATTAGGTTATATCCTTTTTTATATTTACTCATCTAATTATTATTTGCCACTTGTAATAATACAATTATTTCGTTAACTAACTAAACAAAATGATATCATTAATCGAATGTATCGAAGGTATCGAATATTATCTGAGTTACCCAAGCCAATCTCAGTTTCACGCGGTGCAGCCTAACGAGTACGCGACGAGGCTCTGGCGATTGTTGATCTTTGATTTTGGTAATTACAGTTAACCGTGTAATCCTTGATTCGTCACAGTTTGGGTATAGACTGCCACAAAATAAAGGTTCAGTATTAGCCTTTGTGTTCCGGTATATTTTGAACGAGAACCAGCCATTTCCACCAAGACCTGCAACATGTCTGTAATACTCCTGGTGTTGCAGCTACCCATAGGAGACGAAAACCATTTCCTAATAGATGGGCCGTCTGCCTGTTTGCTGTACAATATCATAAAAAAATAAAAATATTATTATTACGTCAAAATGTCCATTTACATTTATTTATCTACGATTTTAAATTTGTCTAGTGACAAATAATTATTTAAAAATAAGCATTATCATTTTTGGTCTAGAGTTTTCACGACTAAATTTAAAATTAGGCTATCTAGTACTGGAAAATATTTCGCGGTCTAAATATAGCCTTTCCTCGTTAGTAAATTAAACGTATTCCAATGCGTTTTCATGTCGAAACTTGAATTGTTTAGTATAAGTAATGAATATATGCTTCCTTGGGCTATATAACCTAAATTATTTGTATTTCGATTATTTCGTCCTCAATCACTGCAAGGATGACCTTAAAAATAAACAATTGTATAACAAAATATTAATACAACGTTTACAAAAAAAATCGTATTTATTTTTTACAAGTAATGTTTGCTAAAAATTTACACACAATACATTTTTGCCGTAAAAAGCCATTTATGTTTTTTTCCACCAGATATTGGCAATTATGAAGGGAACGTACAATAAAAGAAAGTCAACGGTAATAAATGTAAACCTTTCGGCTGTAAAGTTCCCGCCACCGAAGGGTTACTATTTATTTCTATTAAGCGACAGCTTAGGATGCGACGCATCGTTTCACAGCCATCATATAAACGGAATTCCTTCTCTATTCGGTCGCTTTAACTTTTCGAATAGTACCATCGCGTTGCAGTTCGTTGCGAACAACAAAACAACGCCAACAAAATTCTGTTGAAATGCGCGCTCATAAAGTAATTTGTGCAAATTCGCAAAAAGGGTGAAATTTTTGCAATAGAGTAAAACTTTTATTTAAAAAACCCGTTATGTATTGTATACTCGCTAATAAAGTCCGTCGTCACCGTTAGACCTCCAGCCAAATAACTCATTACAGTAATATCATTTGTATTATGTAGCGTCCTTTTGTTTGCAATTTTTTTATTGTACATGAATATATTTTTAGGGTTTAATTCTCAAGCCATTTTTAAAGCAATGATAGCTCCTTGGTAACGTGTAAGGATCCCTGCAATCCCTGCAATGATCTTGAGCTTTCGGTGAAGGTAAACATCATGATGAAATCATAGCATGGTGGCAGAGATTTTTCTAATGCCCTCCTGGTTAGCTACCATCCTCAAGTTGAAAATCTGCCACCAAATACCTATAGGTTGTACATATAGTAGTTGTTCCTACCTATAAGTGTGTTTTGGCACTTGTACTTGAGGGCCAGTTCCTCCACAAGTTTAGCGTGTTCCTTAATATCAGGTGAAATTGTAGCCATAACGCCTAACCTATAAACGATAAAAAAAAAAACAAATAGACACACAAAACATATAACAATTAAAAATACAAGAATATGCAGTATCGAAAATAAAGCCAAGCACAAAAACATGTGCAACTGCCAACACAGCTATAGGTATATGGTGATAGGTTATCAACTTGAGGGTGGTAGATAACCAGGCGGCCATTAGAAAACACTCTTCATAGCTCAAGCTCATTGAAAGTGGATTCAAATACACTGCCCTTGACGCGGCGACCGTATACTCTACCAACTGAGCTATCATCGCTGCAAAAATATCAAATCATATGATCAGGATAACAGTAATTTTTGATCATAAAACAAATACGATGCAGTGTAAGGATTTTTTAATTTTCTTATTTTAAGGTACATTTATTATTTTTGTGATGCATACAAACAGAGCCATTATGCACAGCTAGTGTATATATATGTATTACCAATGACTCCCTCATCACGCCATTTCGAAACTACTAGAGTCATTGACTAGAAATCTGGCATTCTCTTCACCCCGTAAATTCCCATTAAGTACCGATTCTACAATCTAATAGATTTATGTGAAAATCGAGTCTTTTCAGGAAATCATCGTTAAGTGACAGTGCATTATGATTTCTTATATTTACGCGAATATTACTCATCGAAGTAAAACTAATTTAAACTGATTTTATCGCTGTTTTGTATTAATTTTGATTCCGACGTTCCGAAACCTTTTCAGCCTTCGTGGTCACGGGGTGGACTAAGGTGTAGGTTGTCCAGAAAAGTTAATGTTACAAATGAGCTCTTTCTGCGTAGTTCGAACCACTAATAAAATTGAAAATTAAATTTTATAAATAATTGTAAACTGAAGGTAGACACTGTAACATTAACTTTTCTGGACAACCTACACCTCAGTCCACCCCGTAATCACAAAGACTGAAAATCTTTCGAAACATCGGGATCAAAATTTATTAAAAACCGCGATAAAATCCGTTGAAATTAATTTTATTTGCATGACAACGCATTTTTTACAGGGGAAAGTCTTTTCATTCCTAATTAAAAGTATTTATTATTGTTATATATAAAAATTTCGTATTACGTTGTTTTTCCGCGATGAACTCCTAAACTACTGAACCGATTGTAATTTAATTTTGCACACTATGTGCAGTTTCATCCAACATGCGAGATAGGATACTTTTTATCTCAATAAGTGATCATAACGCGATAGATGTCGCTGTAATCGATGTGTTTGACTACTCGACAAAGCAGAACAAAGTCTACCAGGTGAGCTAGTATCTTGATAAAAAAAATTAAGTTATGGTTAATAATTAACCACTGATCAATTAAAATAGTGGCTTTAACTTATATATAACTTATACTGCTTATAATTTTAAAACATATTTTTATGAGGAACACTTTAAAACTAACGTATCTTTCAGTTCAAATAAATTTTAAAATTTCCTTAACTACACTTTCGCTAGCTTCCGGGTTTAGGTACATTAACCCGGAACATCATAAGATAATGAAGGGCGAATTCAACGGGTTAATCCGATATAATTAGGGGACGCCTAACTGCCGGTCGTCCCGAAAAAGAAATAAACCGTTTTATAACTTCGACTTCCTTAACCCCACTTAAAGCCGCCCGTAAAACTCATAGGAAGATCGGATCGGCGATATGAGGCGGAAATAAATCGCCATTTAAAATCAATTTGTGTAAGGGTGTTTGGTGAAAGTAGTTTACTGAGCAGGGTCAGTGTGGGCTACGCTCGGTCACGCGCAGATTGGCTACTCACTCCGCTTTGTTACTTACATTGTCGTGCGATATGCCCAAAGTAAATAACTAGATACGGTATGCCAACCTAATTTTATTTTATATTTTCCTTCTTCACCGAGATAGAAATTATAACATCATACTAATATTATAAATTGCGAAAGTGAGTTCGTTTGCTTATTACGCTTTCACGCCTAAACCACTGAACCGATTGTGATGAACTTTGGTACAGAGATAGATGAGATCCTGGAGACGGCTGTAAGCTACTATATCTCACGAAAAACTCACAAAAATTGAGGTAAAGAAATGAATAAATGTTGTATGAAACCTTTTATTGCGTCATCCGAATTGTTTGACAAAATCAATATTAACGCGAGCAAAGCTGCACTTAAAATGTAGTTGTTAATAATTGTAATATTATTTTATTTCGCATTTCGTGTAATTGCGCCATACAAGCTATTTTATTAGTTACTAGAAATGCCTGCGAATTCGTTCGTTATTAAAATAAATAATATACATGTCTAACATACTCCAGGGAGGAAAAACGCTCTTATCTAGATGACACTCAAGCATATAGAGGCCGATCAACAACGGATGTGGATCGACTTTGAAGACTTTCTGTGTCTGTGTATAGGTTTTATGTCGTTCATAAAAATAACAAGCTAATTGAAGCAAATTTTTAAACATCTTAAAAGTGTCGACATTGTAAGTTGTACATAATTATTGAAATTCTAAATAACATAATAAATATATACCCGAAACATTTATTTCTTAAATTTAAAAAAATTTTGTTTTGTAATGTGTAAAAATAATTATTGTTGATGTAAAAATAATATGTATAAAAATTAATGGCGTTCCTAGATAGTTCGGAGGTTTATTGCCAGTAGCCACAATCATGTGGACCTACAAATGTTTCGCTAACACGATATTTACTGGCTAATTCGGAAATGGAACAAACGAAAAGAGAAACACTATAACAGGTTTATTACACTTTTCATTATGATCGTGACCCAGACGATTACTACCCCGATTCATAACTATACAAATCTATTGGGTATAAATCTATTGTTTCCAAAAAGTTCACGTTTAAGCGTTACTCTACGGCAGATTGCACATCGAAAATATTGTAGTCCTAACCGAATCAAGTACAGAGTACGATTAATTGAGAAATATACAACAACTATATGCTCTGGAACGCGAGCTGCCTAAGTTGTACTACTGTGGCGGACATTACACCTGATGTATTGTGAACGTAATTAAGACGTGCAAAATCACTTTGCACCACTCAGGAATCAATCTGTAAGAACTGTTCAAAAATATCTTTGCAATATTTGAGAAACTTTTTTTATGAAATAGGGGGTAAACGAGCGAATGTGTTACCTGATGGTAAGTGACCATCAGCGCCCACGGGCACCGACAACACCAGAGGAATCGCAGGTGTGTTGCTGTCCTTTATAGGAGGGACTGGCTGTCAAGTGCCACCAGCGAAACACACCTATTGGTATTTGGCGGTAGATTTTCAACTTGAGGGTGCTAGCTAGCCAGGCAAAGCCCTACCACCGTGCTATGGTTTCCTCACGATGTTTTCCTTCATCGAAAGCTCAAGTTCATTGTAGGTGGTTGTGTTCGATTACTTTATCGATTTAAAACTTTAATCTGCGTGGTTACCATAAAAACTTATTTCCTGCAGTATTTGTCCGTAATATTAACATATAAATCTTTAAATTACATTGAATATCTAATAATAACTACAGCTACAAGGCTTACCTTTAAATCTACAAATAGTTTATTGCGTCATAAAGAGGACGTACGTCGCGTGAGACTTACTCATAGTAAAAGAGGCGTCAAAGTGCACGTCTCGTTTATTCGGCACATCCCGGGATATGGAAAGGTAACTTAAAGGGGTTCCGGGGCTTACGCGAGCGAAGCCCGCTGGCGGCCGTATTGGGGCTTACCCGTGATTTACTCGTTACGTCGCCTCGCGGCCCGGCAGCCTTCCTTTTTTCTGTTTACTTACTGGATCAAGGGTTACCCTTTATTGGGCAAAGTCGGAAAAGTGATATTCCGCGCGACATAAAGTTAGACGCAAGTTTATCCGTAGAACGGTACGGGACTCGTTTGTATCGGGTTTGTTTGTTAAAGGATTGGTTATATAAAAATAATTTTACTTGATCCTCTTAGGAAAAGTAATTTCTAAATGTATATTTTACTTAAGGCATGCATTTTAATGCAAAAAACGATAACAAAAAAAAGATGTATATTCGGTAAAGACCACTAATAACAAATGGAACCGTAACATCCTTACTAATATGAATGTGAAAGTTTGTTTGTTTGTTACGAATTCACGCTTAAACCGCTGAATCGATTATGATAGGTTTTAGTGTAGAGATTGATAAGACCTTGGAAACGGAGATAGACTACTTTTTCTTACGAACAACTTATTGGAATGGGGTAAAGAGCGGAAAAAATGGTATAGGAAACTTTTTATTCCGTTGGCGATGTGACAAAATTAATATTAACGTAAGCGAAGCAGCGAGTAAAAGCTAGTAAAGAGCGGAAAAAATGGTATAGGAAACTTTTTATTGCGTTGGCGATGTGACAAAATCAATATTAACGTAAGCGAAGCAGCGAGTAAAAGCTAGTAATATGTCAAAGCCTTCATATTAGGTAATACTAAATAACCATAGTAAAATAATCAAAAATCATAATAGTATATGAAAAAATGCTTAAAATCATATATACAAAGACACTGAATCTTTCGCTTTTTTACAGTTAATAAAACTCAGGATCGTTTCTTTATTTTATTGTTTAAAATGGACAGTTTTGAATATAAAAACTTATAACGGCAGGAACAAATATAAAATATCTGAGCTAGAAATGTTCAATTACAAAAAAAGATAACTTTATAATTTCAAGTGTGTAATTTCAAGTATAAGTCAATTTATAATTTCACTCAGTTAACAGTGTGTACGGCCGCTGCAGCAAGGGACATGAGTTCGTATCTACCTACAATGAGCTTGAACTTTCAGCGAAGGATTACATCGTGGTGAAAACATAGCTTGATGGTAGGGTTTTCTCTAATGCCAGCCTGGCTAGCTACCAGCCTCAAGTTGAAAATCCGTCAAATACCCATAAGTGTGTTAACGCAGTTGCACTTGACAGTTAATCCCACCACTAGGCTTAGCGTGTCCACCATCTCGGGCCACATCGTCACTAAACATGAAATGAGATTGTGCCATAACGCTAAACCTTGCCAACATTTTTTTTTTAAATAGAGTTGTTTCTTTTTCTTACTTTCATCGTTAATCAACTATAGAATGGTAACGACACATGAGCACAAGCAAAACGAGTCATCAATCAATAAACACATTTAAATAACCCATAAATGCCCGCAATCCGCATTGAAAGAACCGTGAAATTCAAAATGTTCACACAATTCTTCATAACAGTCCAAAGTTGTTACAATTCCGTCCCATCTTATAAATCAAATACGAAAAGGTACACTATTCAAAAGCGGCTTCAACTTAATTCGATCATTTACAAGTAAACAAAATTTCTTACCGCTTTCTTGTTTTATTTAATACAATTTATGTATTAGGTCTATCTTCATACGTAATTATGTCTCTAAGTCATAATATACTCTAAAATTATATACTATGTTAATAAGTGTGTATACGTATATTAAAAATTATAAACGTTGCAATATAAAATGAGTCATAGATTAATTTAAAAAAACTAATGCTTACTCAAATACACTTTTCCTTCACTGTAAAGCTGTTTTAAATGTATTATACTAGCTTTTACCTGCTGCTTCGCTCGCGGTAATATTGATTATGTGAAACAAATCGGATAACGCAATAAAAAAATATACAAAGTTTAGCCCTCGCTTTACCCCACTTCCTAATAGCTTTTCGTGAGAAAAGGAATCTTATCATCGTCTCCAGGTTTCCTATCTATCTCTATACCAAAATTCATCGTAATCGATTCAGCGATTCAAGCGTGAAAGCGTAACAAACAAACAAACTTTCGCACTTGTAATTTAGTAAGGATGGGTAGTTATAAAGATAGAATCAACATAAGAAACAAAGTTTATTTTATTACTGCGTATAAACAAAATTACAAAAACTTTTTTTGAAAAGTATATTCCGAGCTCGTAAACGGTAGAGGTGACAAAAACCATTGTAGTAGGTTTGAATGGGATCCGCCAGAGAGTTTGTGGTCGTTGTCCCTTGCGGCCGAGCACTGGCTATGTGGCTGCTCCTGTGACTATTTTGCGAGTGACATTCAACTAATAAACACTCTTCGAATTAATGCTAATGAAGTCTTTGAAATATTGGAATTTAACTATTTTTTTTTATCCCCACGGTAAATCTCTGGTTTGTATTCTGACTTGCAAGCCCGTATGAAATTAACGTGTTACTTGACATTAGTAAAGCTGTCTACAAAGCTAAATCTATATTAATATTACAATGTGGGAAAATTTTGTTTGTTTATTTGAACGTGCTAATCTTAGAAACTAACAGTTGGATTTCAAAAATTGTGTTGTATTTCATAGAGCAATTATTGACGAAAACTTTAAGGTATTTAATATCACGCTACCATCCGTAG
The DNA here is from genome assembly GCA_039707435.1 of Actias luna. Taxonomy (NCBI): domain Eukaryota; kingdom Metazoa; phylum Arthropoda; class Insecta; order Lepidoptera; family Saturniidae; genus Actias; species Actias luna. The sequence continues at coordinate 10,625,600 of JAZHAC010000030.1, forward strand.
GAACAAAGCTGTATTGAAAAGAGTTACAAAAACGTACAAAAATTATAAAATGACTTTTATTTCCACACGAACGAAGTCGCGGAGACAGGAAAGGTGTCATGTTGATCGCGATAAAGTTTGTTACAGATCCGTATCACTCCTTTTTATTATGTTACAAACACTGACTAATACGAGACCCGCACGAGCCACGAGATGATCAAAAAATTATAATTAAAAACTTAAGATTGTCCGTGTATAGAGAGAGATCTGCTTAGTTTTGTCAGTCGTATAACAAAGTTAATGTGGTATTAATAATTTAACTTGATTGTAGATTGTAGCAATTTTATTTTAGAATCACCTGAAACTACAAAAACATGCTTGATTATGTTATATATAAATATATATACTATAATTATACACTGATTACATCGGCGATATATGGTGACAATTAAATCCCACTGGATTGCGATCATTCGCCATAAGTACACGCTTAGAGAAGGAGGAGGAATTAATTATATTTCATAATAAAGCTGTTTGATTTTTATTAATACTTTACAGGTTTAGTTTTATGTTCACAATACCATCTAATGTTATACAACGATGTGGCCTAAAATGCTGAACCTGGTAAATTGAATCTCAAGTACAACTACCGCAACAAACCTATAGGTATTTGGCAACAATTTTAAATTTAACAGTGGTAGCTAGCCAGGCAGGTATTAAAAAAGCACTTCGACGAAAGCTTAAGTCTATTGCAAGGATTCAAACTGGCGTTAACTGACGCGACGTCCGTACACGCTACTATTGGACTATCATTCTGTATCTGAGTGGTTCACAACCAACATGCACATGATGATAAACTTGTCACAATGGAATTCTTGACATATTTGTACATCAAACATGGCAACGACGTTTGTCTATGAGTTGTAAATTTATACATGGTTATAGTATTTATTGGATTATATTGTTCTTAACCTGTAGCTTTTCGCTATGGTAATGGCATACTTCTATGATAAAAATCGATACGTAAGTTTTAGTATTAAGTTAAGAATAATTTTGACGAGCTAACTGTATCATACAGCCTTACTAACTCCATCTGTTGTCACAGACCGAGAATTATTCTTGTACTGCAGAAAGAGGACCCCTACTATGTTTGCAATGTACCCCGCGGCGTTATTTTTTTACAAACCAATGAACCGTATCGCAGTATTATCACAAAAAGCGACAACATGCCTCTAAGTGGATTACAGAAGAGATTTCACGTCACATTTATCCTACCTTTGTCTAATCTAGCACAATACCTTGTTAGGTAGGTGTTGTTCGCAATGAATAACGTTTATAAACTTTTTATCTGCACTCTAAAATATGTTGGGCGAAGTTAGACATCTGTCTTTGATTCGGTTATCGTCATTTGAAAAGGATCTTTATATTGAAAAATAAAAGCGAGCCTTTTTACCGCCCGATCAAAATACAGATGTCACAGAGGTTTTAGAACGTCTGAGCCACCTTAATCTTCTTTTCACGATATAAACCCGAAACAGTTCTTTATATTTGAATTTATATTTTTATATTATTTAGATTTCATGATTTTATTACATTTCGTTTTAAAACATGGGTATCTTATATAACTATATACTACCTACATTTGTTTTTATTGTTTTGGAATATTATGAAGCTATTATTTTATATATAGCGATACTTACTATACATGCACTATGAACCTGCATTGATATATATATATTTTATATTTAGTTTATTGGGTTTTGCGTTATGGCCATCGCACCTGATCTTAAGTGATGATACGGCCCAAGTTGGTGAACACGCTAAACCCGTGGAGGAAATGGCTCGTAGTCCAACTACCGGAATACACCTTAGAGAATTTTAAAGGCATAAGAAAAAGCCATACCGACTTTGCGTCAAGCAACGTTAGTTCGAAGCCAACCACCTACAATGAGCTTGAGCTTTCGGTGAAGGAAAACATCGTAAGAAAACCATAGCATGATGGCAGGGATTTTTCTGATGCCCACCTGGCTAGCTACCACCCTCAAGTTGAAAATCTGCCGCCAAATACCAGTAGGTGTGTTCCGGCTGTTGCACTTGAGAGCCAGTTCTTCCACAGGTTTAGCGTGACAATCAACTTGGCCCGTATCGTCACTTAAGATCAGGTGAGATTATGGCCATAACGCTAACTTATAACGCTAACTAACAGCTAATACTATATAAAAAAGAATGGTTTCTTCACGATGTTTTCCTTCACCCATAGCTCATGCTCGTTGTAGGTGGATTAGAACTCACGTCCCTTGAAGCAGCATTGTAATTATTATTATATGCTTAAGCTTATTGCATCATTCCAATCCTCATTAAATGGTTTCAGACTTTACACTTTACCACGGAGCCATCATCGCTTCAAAAATTTAATAGCCAGAAAATTCTAATACTACAAATTAATGAGATCAACATATTTGTACATAATTTTTTTTTTAAATAAGTAGATAGAACTTATTAATCATCGAAAATAAATTTAAAAATGTGTAATGTGTATGTGATACGGTATATAGGATAATAATTAATTATTCTTCCACATATGTATCTATACTTACATATAAGCATCAGTGACGCCAAGCTGCCTATCGGCAAAATTGTTATATTCTTAACACTTGCAAAACAAAGCTTTCTTTCGCTAGTATCATCTATAAATCACATATTATTATAAAAGGGCATATTCGAGTGGCCGTATTGTCGCTTTATGGATGTTATGCCATTCATTACAGGCCATTAAACGCATTATATCGCGGTCACCACTATATATAGATCCGTATCGGTCATATGAAAAGACAGTTTTAAACAGAAACGAAAAGTTCAAGGCTGTATGGGCGTGTTATACCTCAGAGAGCATTGTTTGGGCGCGATACGACAAGCCATTCAGATGTGATAATAAATGGCGAATATTGATAGAAAAGCCCCCGCTATTACAATGTCCGATGATAAACCGAACGGCTACGGACTAAGGCGTGTCGATTGAATACAGTATAATATAAAAGATGACTCTAACAATTCTCATCTTCGTAATATATTTTAAAAGGTATTCACAAAAATTTTGCATGTAAGGTTTTACAAGCTACGAAGAAATAGTTTTCATATGAAGTACCAAAAAAAAACATGGGGCAATTACTAAATGTAACGGGTTATAGTCAGTTACCGCGATTAATTTACACCGCATACAAGGACATCAAGATCTACTACCGTTACGTTATAAAATATCTATTAAAACCAAATGCCAGTGTAACCGTTTTGGAAGTTCAGCATTATATTAATGTAACTGTAACACTCCTAAACTAAAAATGTAGCTACAAACTTTTTATTATTTTTACTCTTTGGCTATAATCTCTCCTGAAGTCAAGTAGTATTGTATGCCAAGATAAGCGATATTCTCAAGGGTAGACTTTCTTCTTGGTTGAGATTGCCAACTAGTCAATACAAAATACATAAGGTAATACATATATATTATTATATAGCCATTCTTGCTTTTAAAAACTATAGTTAACAGACAGCGTATAAAATAGTCATTCTGAAATACTGTATTTTGAAGTGATTCCTTTTTGTGTGCGTTGAAGGAATTTAAATAAGGAATTTTAAAGAATGACACGTTTGACACCCACATTTTTTCATTAAGTTTTCCCGACACCATTAACATGTATATGTGTGGGCGATCATATCTGCTATATGCTATATGGGAGCTATACAGTTTAGTATCATTTTACAAAATATTTATTTTATTAATTCATTAAAAATACGGTATATCATAAAGATGTTTTTATTTATTAGAAGTTTACACTGATATAAGCACACTATAACTATAGGTATGTTACCGATATGAAATTTATATTTTATTTTTTAAAATATTTATGGCATAAACTTTAAATAAATTTATATTTTATTTAAACTTTATGCCATCTGCTATAAAATTCATTCATTGGAGAAAGATTAATAGTCCGCGTTGTAAGCCATTACATTATTTTTATTATCAAAAGAGAACTTTTAGAAAAGTTTATGGCGTGGAAATAACAATTTGCAGTTTTGGTGAGGCTCCAAGCTTTTTATTATCAGTTTACAGAGGGCGTGACCACGATTCGGTCCGAGAAGAATGTGTAAGAAATATTGTGAGGACAGTATCCAAATATTTACTCAACCAGATTCCTTTTATTCACACGACGGTTCTGTTAAAAATATTTTTTGAATGAGATTGATTTATGTTATATATTATTTATAGTCATGGAGTCTTATCACCTTTGTACTACTAATAAAAATTTTAGGTTGGGTCCGGATTTTCGGAATGCTTAAAACTGCGCACTTATAACTTAATATAAACAGGTGCAGCATATCACATTTCTTTATGGTTTATAGGTTTCACGTTATAGCCACCAACTTACCTGATGTTAGGTTACGATGTGATTTATGTTGGCGGACACGCTAAGCCTAGTAGAAAAACTGGTTCTCAATTGCAACTGCTCGAACACACCTATAGGTATTTAGCGGCACATTTTCAACTTAAAGGTAGCAGCTAGTCAGGCGGGCAATACCTACCACCATGCTCTTGTTCCATAACGATATTTCCCTTCACCGAAAGCTCAAGCTTATTGCAGCGATTCGAAGTCACGTCCATTGACGCAGCGTTCATACACACTACCGACTGAGCTATCATAGTTTGCTATACTTGCTAACTGCCCCATGAATAAAGTATTTAAATATCTATTTATTACTCTTTTCACTATTTATACATTGAAATATGAATTTTCTTTGATTTTAAATAATCTTGGGTATAACGACTATATCTTATATGTGATATCTTATATATAACTTAGGTATATCTATATATAACGACTGTTATTAATGTTGTATTTATGTGTGTGTAAAAAATATTTTTAAAATAATCTACCCACTTAGATACTAACGTACCGCTCTGTCAAATCTAATACCAGATACTATTACTGCTGTCGCTAAATTTACTAGGATGGCAACAACTCATGTAATTTGTAAACGTATAAAAAGAAATAATATTGAATTTGGTGAAAGAATACAGTGTAATTCTAAATAACATTTTAAAAAGCCTATTCAAACACACATTCATTTAAGTCCATATTTTTGTTTTCGTACCGGCGAGTGTTTCTTACAATTTCTCATAGAGTGTTTTTTGGATTTCATGGTAGTTTTAAGCAATGCTATTGTTTACGACGATGTTTGTGATATGATGTTATTAAGTACATCTTGTAAATGTAGTGTCGCCGAATTAGTCTTCACTGACATCTATCTGTAAAAAATATATGGAATGAAGTCTTTGTTAAAAATGCAATAGATACAAAATAATCCATTTAAGTTCGATATTCTGCCGCTGTGGAATGTCGCAATATCTTTCACTGCATAATTTGAATCGCTTATTTAGAAGAAGATAATATAAAATCATCTAAAGGCATGTCTGTCACATATTCATTATTGTTAACTTTAAAAAGAAAGATATATTATATTAATTTAGGTTCCAATGCGCCAGAGAGAGAGAGCAGTTCGCTAAGAATAGGCGACGAAAAGGGTACCGTATTCGTTTTACTTTTTAGGTAAGCATTTGATCCATGTCTAAAGCCCTGGTTTCATAGACATGAGAACATAAGGGGTTTTCTGATTCTTTAAACGGCTATTCCCGACAAGTGCGGTCTCCTACAGACAAGACGGGAATGTAGGGTGACTATGTCATTTTAGTACTTATTTCTGGTTCGCAACGGCTACGACACTACGAACCAAGAAATTTAAAATAAAATTAGTTTTTTTTTTACATATATACCAAGAAAAGTGAAATACTAACAATAAAAACTAGTATAGCGCCATCTGTAAATATTCCATAGAAATTATATACTGCTGCCATCTAGTGAGCAACTATAAAACTTTTTATAAAATTCGCATGATTTTCCCCTCAAACTAAATAGTTAATCTAAATAATCACAGATGACGTGGTATTACTAATTATCTGATAAATTTTATATGTATAATAAATCTTGTGTATGCCTGTATGATGTAGAGAGGTCGGGAGTTATTATAATAAATGAAATACGTGTTTGTTGTACGACGTATATTTAAGGACTGACTCACTGAATACATGTTAAACACTTACACACTACATCACCCTTCATAAGCAAAAAAAAAAAATTATTCTAATACATTTTTTTTTCTTAAGATATATCCTTTTAGTACGGTTTTTATGAACCATTTCTACATTACTATTTTTAAAAAATTTAACATTAGGTTCATCTTCTTCAATGACAACATACGGTCCATTATACAATCTGTCCATTTTTTTAGTACTTTCATTCCTTATTAAAATTAAATCACCCGTCTTATAACTAATACAATTTTTGTTTTTATCATAGATGTTCTTTCTTTCTAACTTACTATCTATTAACCTTTTTCTTGCATCCCTATGTGCTAACTGAAGTCTATATTTTAATTCTAAAGCATAATTATCCGTATTATACAATGGCTCTAATTCATTTTTTAATCTACTCGGCATATTACACGGCTTACCAAATACAAGCTCGTAGGGCGTATAGCCAGTTGATGTGTGTATTGTGGTGTTAAAAGAAAAACACCAAAAAGGAAGCCAATGACTCCAAGTGTAAGAATTTTCCTCACACTGGATACGCAAGAAGTTACGTAAGTTTTTATTTGTGTTTTCTAATGCTCCTATACTCTGATGGTGGTAAGCAGTGGAGTATATTTTTTCTATTTCTAATAACTTACATATTTCCGCCATCGTTGAAGACATAAACTCAGTACCGCGATCCGTTGCGATTACTTTCGGTACGCCATACCTTAAAATAAAATTACTTACTAAAGACTTTGCTACGACAGCTGTTTCCTTTGTTGTTATTGGGTAAGCTTCAACGTATTTTGTAAGTTCGCACTGGAGAGTCAATATATATTGATTACCTTCATCATCCTTGTCTAGGGGTCCAACAAGATCTAGAAAGATCTTTTCAAACGCTGCGCTCGCTGTGGTTGTTATAACCATAGGCTCCTTGTAGCTAGGTGAGTGCTTCATCAGCTGACATTTAGTACACTTACTCACATAATTTCTGACGTCGCTCTCGAGTTTTGGCCAGTAGTACTTACTCTTAATGTTGTTCACCATTCGTCGGACGCCGGCATGTCCACTCGAAGGCAATAAATGATAATCATTTAATATGACTGTCACCTCACCTTTATCGGAGATTCTCCTTACATTCCTTAATATATGAATACGAGGTGGTGGTGGTCCGGACCACTCTTTCCTACTATCTATTTCTTCGCATAATTCTTTTATAAATTCCTCGTTACTTCTTTCTTTAATAATACAAACTTCTTTTACATTTATTTTCTTACAAAACTCACTTAAAATATTCACAAATACGTCTCGCGTGAATTGTGACATATAATTAAGATTAATGTAAATAATTAATTGATTTTCTATATAAGCTAAACACTTTTCTTCTTTACTTATTAAATTTTTTTCTCTAAGTTTATCTAATTCTTTACCTTCTATACACTTCATTTCTACTGCGTCAACTGGTTTCTTTAATATCTCCACGATTTTTGGTTGATCAGGCCTCAAATCTGTGGGTTTACTAGAAAAATCCAATGACCTCCGTTCCACATTTAATTTTTTACTCTGTGCTCTGGTTGTTACAAGTATTTTTTCACTAAGATTTTTTAAAATATTTGAAGTTAATGTTATTCTACTTAGTGCGTCTGCTATTACGTTATCTTTTCCTTTTATATAAATAATTTTATAGTCATATTCTTCTAACTGTAACCTGAATTTCAATAATCTGCTTGAGGGGTCTTTTATACTAAATAAGTATATTAATGGCTTGTGATCTGTCATGATTGTGAATTTTCTACCAAATAAATATGGTCTAAAGTACTTTACGCTCCATACTACCGATAATAGTTCTTTTTGGATTGTTGGGTAATTCAATTCTGCCTTATTCAACGGTCTACTCGCATACGCGATTGGTTTTAAATCTTTATTACATAAAACTGAACCTACTGATATGCCCGACGCATCTGTCTGAAGTATGAATTCATTCTCTGTTGAAAAATCTGGGTATTTTAAGATAGGAGGAGATGTAAGCGCTTGTTTTAAAATTTCAAAAGAAGTTTTACAGTTTTCTGTCCAATCAAATTTTATGTTTTTTCTACAAAGTTTGTTCAATGGAATTGTAATGTCTGCAAATTGTGGAATGAATTTACGGTAATAATTACACATAGCAATAAATCGTCGTACATCGTCTGAATTCTGTGGTGTTGTATAATTTTGAATGGCCTTTACCTTTTCAGGATCTGGCAAAACACCTTTTGCTGTTACAATATGACCTAGATATAATAATTGTTTCTTGCAAAAATTACATTTCTTTGGATTTATTTTTAAATTGACTTGTCTCAATCTCTCGAGTACTTTCATTAAATTTTGATTATGTATTTCTAAATTTCTACCTATTATAATTAAATCATCCATATACGTAATGCATTTCTCAAAATTTAGTCCTGACATTGCAATTGACATAATACGAGAGAAAGCACCTGGGCTAATTTTTAACCCCATTGGTAACCGTCTCATCTGATACTGACCTGTGCTAGTAGTGAAGGCTGTTACGTTTCGGCTATGTGATTCAAGGTCTACTTGATAATAACTTTGAGATAAATCTAAATGACTAAAATAAACACAACCGGAAAGGGAATCTAATATCTCTGTAATGTTTGGCAGTGGGAATTTATCATCTTGTATTGTTTCATTTATTTTTCGATAATCAATAACTAACCTCCACTTTTTATTATTATTTTCAGACTTCTTTGGAACTAATAGAACGGGACTATTCCACTCACTATTAGTTGATTCTATTATTTCATCATTTAACATCTGCCTTACTTGTTTATCAATTTCTGATTTTGTAGACTGCGGTAGTCTGTATGGTTTTGTGTAAATGGGTGTACTACCTGGCTTTAAGTTAATAGATTGTTTCATAATGTTAGTTGTACTCAGCTTGTCACCTTCTAAATGAAAAACGTCTGCATATTTTGCGCAAATCTGTTCAATCGTTTTTTGTTCATCAGGTTGTAAATAATTCAAATTCAAGATAGATAAAAGCCTTTTTACACGGTTTGCATGTGTTTCTGTAGCGCTATATTGACAAATAATGTAGTCCGATAAATTTTCTAATTCGGGTCTAAAATATGGTAAGCTAATATCTTCGTCACACGTATTTAAAATTTTAATAGGTATTTTTCCATTTTTCGGTTGTACTATACTTCCTGCCATAAATAAGTTTTCTGATAACTGTGCTGGTATAACTACGTAAGCATTTTGTGAATCTGATTGAACTGTTACAAAATGAATTGATTCACTTCTGCGTGGCAAATATAGATCTTTATTGTGATCGCTATTCTGGTACATTATTATTGAAACCTCTTTGTTATTCCTTTGTAATGTTAAAACGTTATTTGATAAGTCTATGTTTGCATTATATGTTCTAAGAAAATCTAAACCAAGAATTCCGTCGGCCTGACATGGCATGTTGTTTAAAACATGAAACCTATATGAAAACATTGTTGTTTGATACGGCTCTGTGTGTGAGCTAAGTTGTAATTGCAAGCCAGCTAATTCACTGGAATAAATGTTACCACCTATGCCTTTGATTGTTGTATCGTTACATTGTAACGTAATATATAGTCGGATTTTATTTTTAGCTACGACTGATAATGTTGCCCCTGTATCTATCAAGAATGAACATGACTTGTTACCTATTTTTAATTTAATGCAATCTAACCCCTGGCATGTTAGTATTTTATGCTCGAAAAAACGTATTTAGACTATTTAACTCACGGTTTTCTGTCGTACTCGTACTCTCTTGCTGATTAGCAACATATGCAGTTTGTTGTCTGTTGTCACGACCACGAAATTGACGATATTGACCTCTAAAACTACGTCCTCGTCTGTAACCTGTCTGTGATTGAAATCTTTGATTATTATTACCTCGTCCTCGATTGTAGGAATTGTTACTCCATCCTCTATAATTTGAAGAATTGGCACGCCCACGATAGAAATTAGTATTATGATAATAATTATTGTTATTACCTTGACTGTAAATCCCTCGGCCGCGATTATTCTGCCATCTTCTTTCGCCCCTGGGCTTACCTCTTAAATGCATTACCGCTTGCTGAGTTGATTGGGCTGGCTCTTCATCTTGTGCTGCTCGAATAGCGTCCTTCAGCTGCTGGTAATCGCGAGCCGCAATTATGGTACCAAGTCTCCTATTCCGCAAGCCATCTGAAAAACGTTTTATTGCGTATTTTTCATTTATCGGCTGTAAAATGTTACTCGCTGCTTGGTTGTCGTTACTTTGGGATATTGTTAAGTTAATAAAAAGTTCTTCCAATTTATTACCGAACTCTGATATAGTTGAGTCATTCTGTGATAAATTATTTGGACCGATCCAAGGAAGGGAAAGAAATTTTCTCCCTCCAATCCGTGTGCGGCCTCTCCGGCATAGTTATAGAGATCCCCCATAAGAGGCATACCCCCACTCAATGCCATAACTGTCAAGCATACGGCCACTCCGCTCGCAACTGCTTTATCAAACCGCGTTGCGTCAAATGTTTAGAAAACCACTCCACTAAGGAGTGCTCTCGCACCCGTGACTCTCCAACTCCACCGAGCTGCGTCTTATGCGGTAAAGCCGGGCACCCCGCGAACTATCGCGGGTGTGAACGCGCTCCACGCACAAGACACACGCGTTTCTTTAATCAGGCGCCCTCAGCGCAAATAACGGCTGCACGTACCGCACCGCCGCCACTCATGTCTAATCAGGATTTCCCGAGCCTGGGTAAGCCAGCGCAGGTCACTTCTGCGAACCCATCTCCTCCCCAAAGACCCACACTAGCTCCGACCAACGCGTGGACCACCAATCAGCAGCCTCCGAAGGCTAAACCCGCGAAACTCACCGCGGCCGGCCCTTCTACTGGTTTCAAAGGCATCGACTGGCTCGCCGAACTACTAGAAGAACACTCCGTAGATGATATCATTGCGTTCGACGACATGATTAGCGCTAGTCAGGATTTTGGCCGTCTAAAAGCCATTAAGTGCTTCCCAGGCATTGCAATGACCATGCAACGCCTTATCCGCGCTTCTCCTAAATAAACTCGCAATGGAGGATAAGATTAGACCCCGAGGCTTATCTTTGTCCTTTTTTAACGCGCGCAACCTGAAACCCCAACGCGACTTGGTAGCTAGCTTCCTTAAGGAGCGGCAAATAGACGTGTTTCTAGCACAAGAAACTCTTTTAAAACCGAACGTTCGCAATCCCGCGATTGCGAACTACAAGATAGTAAGAAATGATCGTATCGGCGTAAGAGGCGGCGGCACGCTCATATACTATAGAAAGTCACTGTATTGCATGCCAATAGATCCTCCCGAACTTACAAATTTAGAAGTCTCGGTGTGTAGAGTGGGTATGACCGGTCATCCCACTATCTTTATCGTTTCCGCTTACCTTTCGCCTAATAAAACTCTCCTCCAGTCAGATCTGGAGACGCTTTTCGCGCTCGGTGACTCTGTTATAGTGGCTGGCGATCTAAACAGCGGGCACATTCAATACAACAACCCGCGTAGTACCACTAATGGTAGGACTCTATACTGGCTAGAAAATACGCTTACGTTCGACGTAATTGCTCCTTCTGAGCCAACTCATTATCAAGCTAACTGCCGCCCTTCAGTTTTAGACATAGCTATTTTAAAAGGGATCGCGCTTCAGGTACGACAAATCGATGTCGTACATGAACTAGATTCCGATCACCGCCCAGTAGTTTTGCAACTAGGTCACCCGGGTGACCACACACCTGCTTCAGTCAAAGTGGCTGACTATCCAAAGCTCAAACACTATCTCTCAAATAATCTCTCCTCCCCTTTCTTAGATAGGATCCCCGACGAGATAAAGTCTGTGACCGATGCCGATGTGGCAATTGACTCCCTGGTCGGTCACCTCCAGAATGCCATCAGCGAAACCTCGAAAGAGGTAAAGGCGGCAAACGATCGCCGCTTCATACTTCCTGATGACATTCGAAGACTGATCACGGAAAAAAACGCCGCGACTCGCGCCCATGATTCTTATCCGACGGAGGAAAATCGCGAACGACTACGTAACTTACAACGATTAGTTAAAACTCGTATCTCCGAACTCCGCGGTCAAAGATGGGACAGTCTTTTAGAGGAAATCAAACCATCTCATCTTGCCTTCTGGGATCTTGTCCGTAAACAAAAGAGCAGCTACTCATCCTCAATGCCACCGCTGGATAGAGGCCCCGGCAATCTGCCCGCCTTCGAAAGTATAGACAAGGCAGAGTATCTCGCTACCACTCTCGCACAACAGTGTTCTCCCAATTCCTATGAATATCATACCATAGATCCCGGACACATCGGGAGGGTCAATTGAACAATTCAATCAATAAGAGAGACCCCACCAATTGAAAACTTAGACCCGGTCACAAATGACGAAGTTGTCGCGATCATAAAACGCCTTAAGCCAAGGAAAGTCCCTGGTCCTGATGGAATCAGGAACGAAGCCCTAAAACTTCTCCCTGATAAACTTATAGCTCTTCTGGTCTGTATCTTCAATGCGGCCATAATTCACTGCCATTTTCCAGCCGCTTGGAAAAAGGCAACGGTAATAGGTATCCGCAAATCCGGGAAAAAGGCATCTCTCCCAGAAAGCTATCGCCCAATTAGCCTCCTCAATACGTTAGGTAAAATATACGAGCGGCTCCTTCTGAACCGACTTCAATCCATTGTCTCAGAGAAATGTCTCTTACCACACGAGTAATTCGGCTTTCGACCGAAGCACTCGTGTACCCACCAAGTGCTCCGCCTCACGGAGCATATTCTCTCCAATTTCACGGAGCCACGCCGTCCTAGGCGCACGCTTGCCGTATTTTTTGACATAGCCAAAGCTTTCGATAAGGTATGGCACGAAGGCCTCATATTTAAACACAATCTCTTTCAAGTCCCGGACAGACTAGTCCCCATAATCCTCGCTTACCTATCAGACCGTACTTTCTGCTATAAAGCGGACGGAACTCTATCCTCACCACATTCAATAAGATCAGGGGTCCCGCAAGGTTCTATCCTAGCCCCTTGCCTCTTCAACCTGTTTGTTAGTGACATCCCCGAATTCCCCGACACCGCAGTAGGCTCTTACGCAGACGACACGGTCATCTTCAGCTCAGGCAGGAATAGGATTCACTTATACTACCGCGTCCAAAGGGCTGTGTCTACGTTCGGGTCCTGGTGCCTCAAATGGCGCATAGGAATAAACCCAGACAAAAGCGCGACTATTATGTTCGATCCTCACGCGAGGAAGAATATAAAAAGAACATTGCATCTTTTTGGTGTCAATATCCCCTGGGCTAACCAAACTAAATACCTTGGTGTAGTTTTAGATAAACAACTTTAACAAACATATAGATTATGTAAAGAAAAAAGCCACCACAGCTATGGCTTTACTACGCAATCTAACCTCCTCTAAGAGCAAAATGTCACTCAGACATAAGCTCACAATATACAAAGTATGCATTCGTCCCATACTTACCTACAGTTGCCCCGTATTCGCTCACGCTTCGCACACCACCCTTCGCAAACTACAAGTTCTGCAAAATAAATTCATGCGTATAGCCGTCCAAGGCCCTCCGTACGTCCGTAATGTAGATCTCCATAAAGATATGGATATTCCGTCCATATATGCATATATCAAAGACCTTACAAAGCAATTCTTCGAAAAAGCCGAAGTTCATCCCAACCCCAAAATAGTACACGCAGTGAGCTACAATGCTAATCCGCACGCCAAAGGTTTCGCGCGCCGGCCACGTAAGTGCTTCACTGATCCCGTCGATAATATAACGAGATTGAACGCACTTCTTCCTACCGTCTCCACCAACCGTACGTGTCCGCGTACACGCCCGCGTAACTGCCGCCCTCGCCGCCGAGGCCGAGCGGTTAATTTCGCTCCCGAACACCCGCCGCGGCCTCCCTCTGCAGACGCTTGAGCCTAGGTTCGATCCTCCGGATAGGTGCCCTCAAGTGACTCTGCTCGCACGATACAGTGACACTCTACATCACTGAAAGTACATCATCACACCGCATACCATCCATGCATACCTACACGTTAAGTACACGGTTCTGTAAGGGACTACCCGCACGATCTTTGTTTGTTTTTCCCGCAGCATCCCAAGCTGAGGTACGGCCATTCTGGCACCCTTGCGCTCGCTGCCTCGGAGCTGAGTGCCCTCAGCACTCGCCCCAAAAAGTTCGGTGAAGCTGTCAAAGCCTTTACGGCTAACAGCGTATGTCAATTAAAAAAAAAAAAAAAAAAAAAGTGATAAATTATTCATTTGCAAGAGTAAAGAATTTGCTGATTTTTTTGTTAAAAGAAATGATTTCATATCTGTAATTAAAAGATTTACACTGGAATAGTCCGACTTTAATTTTAATTTTGCTAATTTTGTTATTCTAGTCTTAAGCACAAAAATAATCAGCATTTTCTTATCTGTTTCTGAGGTCAAGTAAGAATCGTGCATTTCAATACCTTGTATTATTTTTTCCGTAGTCTCCTCATTACCATCCATCACAGGAATAAGTGAGCTCGCCGTTTTTAAATCGAAACTAGCCATGTTTTCAGATGATTTAGAGTCACTGTAACTTAATATTTTTATATAAGATTCTTCTATTAATTATATATATCTTATATATATTTTATATGAGTTATACAATTCTTTAGCTTTCCTTATTTTAATTTGACCTACTTCTTTCAACCTCCTGTCTGGACCTAATTTTCTAAGACTTACCCTGATATTATCTAATTCTTGATATATTTTGTTTAACTGTATTTCCATAGTGATTTCTTAGGTTTACGCGAATATTATTCATTGAAATAAAACTAATTTAAACGGATTTTATCGCGGTTATTTATTAAATTTTGATCCCGACGTTTCGAAAGCTTTTCAGCCTTCGTGGTCACGGGGCGGACTTAAGGTAGACATAGTAACATAAACTTTTCTGGACAACCTACACCTCAGTCCGCCCCGTGACCACGAAGGCTGAAAAGCTTTCGAAACGTCGGGATCAAAATTTAATAAATAACCGCGATAAAATCCGTTTAAATTAGTTTTATTTCAATGTATTTCCATAGATCACAACTAATTTCTAAAAATAAATTTTTTTTTTTTTTTGCTCTGTCACTTAAAGTTCCTAAAATGTTTATATATGCGGCAGATATCCATTCGAAGATTTGTTTTAGATTACACGCATTTTTTTTTCACATTCACACTGTATGCACTTTACACTAATAACGCGTCGTAAGTACTCACACGAAGGCTTCTCAAGATTCAATATCTTCTCCAGAAGGGCGACCTCGTCCCTGGATCGACATCCGTTCTTGCAGTCGTCTAATGAAGTTTGCTTGTATACCGTCTCCTATGGCTGCACGCATCCAGTCACTATGACATCTCTTGTACTGGGCATATAGGATGTACAGAACCGCCAATGCTGCGACTACGACCATTACTCTCAATAATATATTGGTGGTTTGAAAATGCGTAGATCCATCGATATTATTCTCTGCGCCGTGCTGTGTAATTATTGTTTCCTTATTCTCACAAAGGCACTTACTGCACTCTTTTCCCATTTTTAACGAGAAGAGGAAAAAATAAATCTAGTCGTAAATTATATCCTTTACAGTCTAAAGCTTGCCTTGTAGTGCACGGTGGCGACTCGGTCCCACGGTAACTTGCTGATCCGCACATTTTTACGTTGCGTCGTCGAACACCCGACACCGGGCCTCTGGCAGGGTCGCCATGTAGAGAGGTCGGGAGTTATTATAATAAATGAAATACGTGTTTGTTGTACGACGTATATTTAAGGACTGACTCACTGAATACATGTTAAACGCTTACACACTACAATGATACAAAATTCTTGTAAAAAGGCAGAAAACATCTGCTGGGCTTGCTATTAAAATTTAAAAATCATACATAAACAAGTTTTCAAAATAGTAAATTCAAACTGCCTTTATAGTAAAAATAAAAGTTTCGTTAGCCATTTAATTTCATTAGCATTGCGTGAAACATTAAAAAATTAAAATCAATTATATAATTAAACAAAAAATAAGAACAAACAAAATTTAGATCATCTATTCTATCTTGGACCACATCCTCACTTAACATCAGGTGCGATTATAGACATAACGCTAGAACTTATAAACAAAAAATCAATAGTTAACTAATTTTATTTTCACCAAAAACTCTACAGGTACCTAGTAAATTAGCAAAAAGTACATAATAAGAAAATAGATTTCTGATATATTATTCAAAGAACAGTATAGTAGTAACAAGTAATATTACTATCTAATACAATACTGTATACAGTGTAAGCTCTATGTAGCGACACCAGGAACTACGCATTTAATTGCGTTATTGAGAATTGTCGTTAAGTAAGATATAATTTTTCATAGTTCGTAGGGTTAGCTTTATGGCCATAATTTCACCTGATGTTAAGTGACGATGTGGTTCAAGACTGTATACATGCTACGCATATTACAGGACTGACCTCAAGTAGATCTGCTGAAATATATATTTGGTAGCAGATAATTCAATTTAATGTAATAGCTAACCAGATGAGCTCTAGAAAATGCCCTACCCCCATGTCATGGTTTTGTCACGATGTTTTCATTCACCGAGAGCTTAGATTTATTGCAAGGGTTCGAACTCTCGTCAATTGACACGTCGTTTTTTTTTTTTTTGAACTGAAGTACGCTGTTAGCCTTAAGGGCTTTGACAGCTTCGCCGAACTCTTTAGGGCGAGTGCTGCGGGCACTCAGCCCTGAGACAGCAGGCACAAAGGTGCCAGGACGGCTGAACCTCGGCTTGGGCTATTGCCGGTAAATGAAAAAAGATTCATGATCCTGACTAACCAACAGGTCCTGTCTTACCAATTTAGTGATCCCAACAAGGACCTTATCAGGTAAGTCCCTTACAGAACCGTGTACTTAACGTGTGAGTGTGCACGAATGGTATGTGGTATGATGGTGTACTCTCAGTGATGTAGAGTGTCAATGTATTGCGCGAGCGTAGTCACTCGAGGGCTCCTATCCCGAGGATCAACTCTAGGCTCAGGCGGCCGCGGCGGGTGTGCGGGAGCGAGATTATCCACTCGGCCTCGGCAGCGAGGACGGCGGATACGCAAGCGTGTGCGCGGACATGTGCGATTGGTGGAGACGGCAGGGAGAAGCGCGTTTAATCTCGTTATTTTATCAACAGGGTAAGAGAAGCAATTACGTGGCCGGCACGCAAAGCCTTTGGCGTGCGAATTGGAAGTGTAGTTAACTACGTGTACTATTTTGGGTTAGGATGAAATTCGACATTTTAAAAACAAATCTTTGTAAAGTCTTTTAATATATGCATACATGCACGGAAAGGCCATATCTTTATGGAGTTCTACATTACGGACATAAAACGGGGCTTGGACGGCTATGCGCATGAATCTGTTTTGCAACACATGTAGTTTGCGAAGGGTGGTGCGTGAAGCGTGTGCGAATACGGTAAGTACGGTAAGTAAGTACAACTGTAAGTAAGTATGGGACGGATGCATACTTTGTATATGAGCTTATGTCTGAGTGCCATTTTACTCTTAGGGGAGGTGAAATTGCATAACAGAGCCATAGCCGTGGAAGCTTTTTTCTGTACGTAATATATATGTTTGTTGAAGATTAGGCGTCTATTTAAAACTACACCAAGATATTTAGTTTGATTAGCCCATGGGGTATTGATACCGAAAAAGGTGTAATGTTTATTTTATATTTCTCCTCGCGTGAGCATCGAACATGATAGCCGCACTTTTTTCTGGGTTTATTCCTATGCGCCATTTGAGGCACCAGGACCCAAACCTAGAGACGGCTCTTTGGACGCGGTAGTATACGTAAATCCTATTCCTGCCCGAGCTGAAGATGACTGTGTCGTCTGCGTAGGACCCTACTGCGACGTCGGAGAATTCGGGTATATCGCTAACGAACAAGTTGAACAGGCAAGGCGCTAGGATGGAGCCTTGTGGAACTCCTGATCGTATTGGGTGAGGCGAGGATAGGGCTCCATCCGCTTTGTAGCAGAAGGAGCAGTCTGACAAGTAAGCAAGGATTATACGGACTAGTTTGTCCGGAACTTGAAAGAGATTGAGTTTATATATGAGGCCTTCGTGTCAGACCTTATCGAAGGTTTTGACTATATCGAAAAATACAGCAAGCATGTGCCTTGGTCGGCGGAGCTCCGTGAAATTGGAGAGAATATACTCCGTAAGGCAGAGCACTTGGTGGGTGCACGAGTACTTCGGTCGAAAGCCGAATTGCTCGTGTGGTAAAAGACATTTGTCTGAGACGAAGGCTTGTAGTTGATTCAACAGAAGCCACTCGTATATTTTACTTATTATATTGAGGGGGCTTATCTGGTGGTAGCTTTCTGGAAGGTATACCCTTTTCCCGGGTTTACGGATACCTTTTACCGTCGCCATTTTCCATGCGGCTGGAAAATGACAGTGAGTTATGGCCACATTGAAGCTACAGACCAGAAGGGCTATGAACTTATCAGTGAGAAGTTTGAGGGCTTCGTTCCAGATTCTGTCGGGACCGGAGGCTTTCCTTGGCTTAAGGGCTTTTGTGATCGCGAGGACTTCGTCAGTTGTAACCGGGTCTAAGTTTTCGATTGGGGGGTCTCTCTAATTGATTGAATTGTTCGATCGACCCTCCCGACGTGTTCGGGATCTATGGTATGATATTAATAGGGATTGGGAGAACACTGTTGTTCGAGAGTAGCAGCGAGATACTCTGCCTTGTCTATACATTTGAAGGCGGGCGAATGGCTGAGGCCTCTATCTAACGGGGGAATCACGGACGAATAACTGCTCTTCTGTTTACGAACGAGCTTCCAGAAGGCGAGATGAGATGGTTTGATTTCCTCTAAGAGGCTATCCTATCTTTGACCACAGAGTTAAAAGATATGAGATTTAACTGATCTTTGTAGCGTACGCAGCCGTACGCGATTTTTCTCTGTCGAATAAGAATTGTGAGCGCGTGTAGCGGCGTTTTTGCTTTGTGATCAGTCTTCGAATGTCATCAGGGAGTATGAAGCGGAGATCGTTCACCGCCCTTGCCTCCTTTGAGGTTTCCCTGATGGCATTCTTGAGGTAACCGACCAGAGAGTCAACCGTCAGATCAGCATCGGCCACAGACTTTATCTCGTTGGGAATCGTATCTAAGTGAGGGGAGGAGAGATTATTTAAGAGATAGTATCGGAGCTTTACATAGTCAGCTATTTTAACTGAAGCGGGAGTGCGGTTACCTGGGTGACCGAGTTGCAGAATTACTGGCCGGTGTTCGGAGTCTAGTTCATGTACGACTTCGATTTGCCGTACCTGAAGCGCGACCCCATATAATATGGTTACGTCTAATACAGAAGGGCGGCAGTTAGCTTGATAATGAGTTGGCTCTGAGAGAGCAATTACGTCGAAGGTAAGCGCATTTTCTAACAAATAAAGTCTTCTACCATTAGCGGAGGTACGTGGGTTGTTATATTGAATATGCCCGCTACTTAAATCACCAGCCACTATAACCGAGTCGTCGAGCACGAAAAGTGCCTCCAGATCCGACTGTAGGAGAGTTTTATTAGGCGAGAGGTACGCGCAAACAATAAGGATAGTGAGATGGCCGGTCATACCCACTCTACACACCGACACTTCTAAGTTGGCGAGTTTGGGAGTATCTATTGACATGCGATATAGTGACTTTCTATAGTATATGAGCGTGCCGCCGCCTTTTACGCCGGTACGATCATTTCTTACTATGTTGTAGTTCGCAATCGCGGGATTACGAACGCTAGGTATAAGACGTGTCTCTTGTATGAGAAACACGTCTATTTGCCGCTCCTTAAGGAGCTAGCTACTAAGTCTCGTTAAGGTTTTAAGTTACATGCATTAAAAAAGGATAAATAAAAGATTACAAAAGTGTCTTATTCTATTCTCCATTGCAAAAACTAATTACGTGGAATCGCGAATGAGGCGTTGCATGGAGCGCGCGATGTCAGGGAAGGCCTTAATGGCCTTGAAGCGATCGAAATCGTGACTCGAGCTAATCATATCGTCAAACGCGATGAGGTCGTCGACAAGGTGCTTTTTGAGATGACCTGCGAGCCTATCGAGGCTTTGGAAGGCGGATGACGACGCGGATGCGGTGGAATTCGCGGGTTTAGCTTTCGCAGGTTGTGATTTGGCGGCCCACGCGGTGGTTGGGACTTGAGCGACTGTGTACGCAGGAGTGACTCGCGCAGGACCGGAAAGGCTCGGGAAGGCCTGGTTAGACATAAGCGGTAGGGGAGCGGTATGTGCTGCCACGGTGTGCGCTGAGGGCACTCGATGAGGTACGCGAGCGTGTCTCGTGCGTGGGGTACGTTCACATCCACGATAGTTCGCGGGGCGCCCGTCTTTACCGCAGTTGACGCAGCTGGGTGGGTTCGGAGAATCGCGGATACGCGTACACTCCTTAGCGGAGAAGTTTTCTAGGTATTTTACGCAACGCGCATTGGCGTAACAGTTGCGTGCTGAACGGCCGTATGCCTGACAATTGTGGCATTGTGTCGGAATATGTTTTTTTCGGGGGATTTCTACTGTGACGCCGGAGAGGTCACAGACTAAGCTTAACGAGAAGATTTCCTTACCTTCCCGAGTATGATCAAGGATTACTAAGACCATATCGTATTATTTTTTAGTGATGGTGTGCATGCTGTGTACCTCTCGAACTGGGAAGTTTTCTGTTTTGGAAGACGCGAATACCTTTTCGACAGGTATTTCCTTTGGTACGCGTCTTAAAAGTCGTATTTGCCTTCTCTGAGGAAGGTTGTGAGTTTTCTGTAATCATTTATTGTAGGGACTTTGATCTGGCTCCCGGAAGGGGTACTCCGGGTGTTGGTGTAATAAATTTTTAACCGGTTTAGTTGACCGGAGATAACAGTCCATTAAGATTTGTCCTTGATCGTAATCGGGAGAGGTGGGCGTAATTTAGATTGCAATTGCGTAGTAGTGATTGGATTTTCAGGAATTGCAGTCGGCGCGGGTGTCTCAGGGGCACGAGAATTTTCGTCACGTCTAGCTTTCACAGACGCGGTTTCTACTGTCTCGGGTGATAGCACCCTTTTGTTTTTAGGTTTAGCCCTAGATACAAGCGTGAAGCCGGCCCAGAGATTAGTCGGGGCATTTCGCATTTCGGTCTCATTTTCGGGGGTTGAGAGCGGCAAAAAAGAGTTGGCTGTGGGTACCGGACAGTGCGCATACGAAATGAGCTCGTCGAAAGGACGGGGCGTGGATGTAGGAGCATGGGAGGCTGACGGCGATGAGGGGCGTGATTTTGAGATTGCGGGTAAAACTGGCGCCTGCCAAGGGCGAATCACAGATCACCAGGAGCGGGAGCGCAAGCATGGTGATAGTGTTACTGACACGTGCAGTAATGCATAGAAAAAAATAATTAAAAAATAAATTTTATAACTGGGACCTGGTCTGTAAAAATAGACTTAAGATTAATTAAGTTTTACCTTTGTTGAAGGCCGGTGTCCAGCGTACTTACAGAGGCGGTTATTTAATCACAACAATGTTTCACAGTAACCAAAACAATATTCGGAATTCACATAATAAAGTAAGAGATTTTCACAATGTAGTATTTACACGACAAACAAACAGTAGATTGAATTTAGCAAGGAGTAATTATCGGTATCACGAACTGGATTATCGGCAATAATAGAGGGATTATTGCCGATAGCACTTCACACAATACCCGGCGTAGTAACGCAGAACAATCAAGGAGCGCTCACAGGCACGTCCGTTCACGACCGACGGTGAAATCGAACTCCTGAGACGGTGTCAATACATACTAGCAACTGAACCTTTACCGTTTTATTATTAACCAAACATAGGTAAGGTAAATTCAACATATTAGGAAGCTTGTCGTTAAACAAGTGACGTTAAAATGATTTTACACTATATTTGATTTAACTATAGTTATATATTTACCGTTTATCTAACTTCATCAAAGTCTTTAGCAAAAATATGAATTAATGGATCAAAATGCCTCCAATCTTTAGGTTTATATCTATTGGCATAACTTGGATTTTTTTCTTGGCGACCGGCCAGCTCACAAGACCCTTTTAAGGAACTCAACTTTATTAGAATTAATCAAATTAAACGTTAATTAAATCTTCAGTGTTTAAAATTGTTATAAAGGCGTAATAAGGTTTCTATGAGGCGCAGCGAACACCTATGCCTCAATTTGCTAGTTACGCCAATGGTCATATTGGGCGAATTGTTTAATAGCAAGAACATGGTATAGCAAATAAATGTAACAATACAACCTTTGGAAAATTTGTTTATTCACACTATTTAAAAAAATATGTAAAATACGTTATTGTAAATAGATTATAATTGATTTTCACTAATATTTTTAAAACGAAAGACAGTGTGGCGTAAAGCACTGTTCTGCTACTAACTACGATATAGGAAGACCTTTTTAACCCTATTATCCTGACCCCTGTACTCATTATTTCGAGGTGCATCAAAGGCATTGTTTTTAAAAGCAGCTTAGCCCCTAGCATCATCAGAAGAGATCGCAGCAATAATACGTATGCATAAACCGATTAGTCAAGCAGACACGTGCCATTTAAATATGAGCAAAGCTATTTTGACATCTCTCCATTAATTTACGAATAAGCTAACTACATTACGAGTTATCTATATAATATTACTGTTAGCAATAATTGGAATTGTAAAGCAATGATAGCTCAGTTGGTGGTGTGTACGGACGCCGCATCAAGGGGTGTGACTTTGAATCCACCTGGAATAAGCTTGAACTTTTAGTGAAGGGAAACATCGTGATGAAACAGCATGGTCGTAGAGCTTTTTCTAATACCCGCCTGGCTAATCACCATCCTCGAGAAGAAAATCTGCTACCAAATACGTATATGTTATATATATATATAGTATATAGGCTTAGCGTATCTACCATATGAGGCCACATCGTCACTTAACATCAGATGAAGTTGTGACCATAATTATGCCATGAAAAGAAGGTTAATTGTAGAGAAGTACTACGAATTTAACATGCCTGTAGTTTTGTTGGCTGCCATTTTCTGCTTCTCATCCCTCGATTGTACGAGTATAGTTTTGGCTTCGTGCGGCTTCGATATTATAATATATTAACATCCATTCGTTTTATTACCAAAGGAGGAATCAATATATCATGCTAAAAACATTGTAGATTGGGAGGGTGGCGTGAAAATAAGATTTTCCTGGATAACAAATTTATGTTGTGTCGAAAATACTACCTAGTTTGCGCCTAGTGATGATGAAATAACACAATGGATAAGATTTTTGAAATTGTACAAGCCTTCCAATCGATGGAAATAAAACAGAACTCATAGTCCTTAATCACTTCACACCTCTCCAGCAATGAGATATAATAGGAAAGAGTGAAGGAGTTTCGATACATCATATTCGTAGCTACGCCCCTGATGTATCTTGTTATAGACGTTGTTGAATAGATATTTCATTATTATCAGAAACAAAGTTCAATTAAAATGCTGTATAAGCTTATATATTAAGTAGGCTTACAATTTTAGGACTGTGGTTTTTGTTTTACATTTTATCACAGCCAAATAACTATACTATAAAATAACTAGACTATATTGAAAATATTTCATTATTACATCTAATTGTCTTAATAATAAATATATGTAATTAATTAGGGACTCAAGGAATCAGGGAATCTGTTACCTGAAGTCATCGTACCTTTTCGAGATTCCAGACCTCACACAAATTGTAACTATATCTTTATTTCAATTAATTTTTCTTTCTAATTCGTGTGATTATTTTACTATAAATTGCATTCGATTTTGATGAATATAAGTTAGTTAGTTCATATAAGTTACTCATCTGAATATTACTTTCTAGTAACGCTTTAACAAAGTAATTATATGTACAACTTCTTATAATATTTGGTTGCGGTTTTTGTAGTTATTTGTTATGCCAACAACATTAATCAAGAAATTGATCTCAAATATCAACAACCTAAATTCTTGTAAAATAATAATGAAAACTATATACTTTTTAATGACTACTCTAATCTATCTATCTATATATATAAAATCTAATCGCCGAAATGTATGTACGCGCATAACTTCCGAACGACTGTACGAAATTGGATAATTCTTTTTTATTTTGTGTTATAGTAGAACCTTGTTAAGTTAAAAACCAAGAGACATTCAAAATATTTTAAGTTATAGAGTTTTTAATTTATCAAGGTTTTATATTAGAAAGTGATTAATGAGTTAATATACACTTCCTATTTTTACTCGAATGCGCCAGAATAAGTGGTTAAATAAAATACATACACATGATACATAAAAATAGAATTTTATTTAAAGTTTAATATATTAAAGAAAATCTGTGATTTTTTTTTGTTTTACACATTTTGCGTTTTATAAATCGATTTGAGTTTCTATGATAAATAGATATGAGAGCGTATTGTCTTGTTTATTACTACATTATTCTATAAATGATCGTAGAATCAATATAGCTCTTTTTGCTTCGTTAATCGATACGTTCGTAGATAGAGTTTGTAACTGGTCGTTAAAATCAGCGTCTTTATCATTTTCTTCGTTTAACATCTCCCCTGTCACTACTTCATCATCGCAAGTAATGAAGTCTTCAAAAGTAATGTTTGACTCAGACATGTGCTTATTCTATTCTTCAGGCGTTTTAATGTCTTCCTTTTCAATGATCTCTTGTGATTCTGACGGAAATCCACAGGTAGTAAAGCAGTTTTTTACTGCCATGGTTATCACATTTCGTCAAGCTTTGCCACCCATCCTTATTGCTTGAAGAACGTTGTTCATTCGAAATGACTCAGTGGCAGTAAGTTTAAGTTATAGAGGTCGAGGAAACATTTCTATAAGTAACTGAGGGCTAATACTCAAATTATTAGTTTAAGTAATAGAGGTTTCGGCCTCTGAGAGAAAGAAGCAGATTATTTTTTTTAATTATAGAGGTTTTTACTTTCTCGAGGTTTGTGTTATCAAGATACTACTGTAGTTATTATCAGGACAAGGTTTGTATAGAATAACGAACATTTTTTTTTAAATCTCAAAATATGAAAAGTAATGAAGCGATGATAGCTCAGTTGGTAATGTGTACGGTTGCCGCGTCAAGGGACGAGGGTTCTAATCCATCTTTATTTAAATTTCATATAATTAAAATACATTTAATTCATTTGAGATATAAACATGTTTCATTCATTAATCAAAAGAAATCTAAAACGGAAACGTCAGTAAATATAGCCAGTTCTATTGACCTTAGCGAATTGAAGTTGAAAGGTTCATTAAGACTGATTGTAGCTAATCAAAATGTAAAAAAATACAAATCGGTCAAACCGTTTTTGAGTTTAAGCGAGAATAAGTAATATCGATTTTAGGTGATACGAAGTTTACCGGGTCAACTAGTTTTTAAATAAAGAACTCCCCATTTCTATTACATTGTCAACACAAAAATCGATTAAGTTCATATTAAAGGCGTGCAACGCACCAGCGATTTCTCTGGTGTTCTGGGTGTCCATGGGTGGCGGTGATAACTTACCATCAGGTGAACCGCTTCCACGTTTGCCCCCTATTCCATAAAAAATAAATATTTACGTGTTTAAAATGACCAGTAGGTATCACTTATAAAGGCACTAACATTTCAATACGATACGATGTAAGTACATACATTCCAGAAAATGCGGCGACATATAGTCACAATCTATCTAGCTTGTAATAATGATTCATTATTTATTCGCAACATACTCACTACACAGAATATTGTAAACGTTTGTCTTTTTAGAGAAATACGTGAATCACGCGACAAAACAATATGTCTTTGTTTAAAAATGTAGAAAGATTTATTCAACTTTAAAACTTTACTTACACTTAAATTGCCACAACGATGATTCTGTTATTATAGCCTGTTCGGAATCTGTGTTGAAAGATGTGAGTTTAAAACCGTCCAATGAGACAGAGCTTTCGGTGAACGAAAACATTGTAATAAGACCATGGCATTGTAGTAGCTAACTAGCTGTCTCCTAGCAACTTTTGTTTTAGCCACCCTAAATAAACAGCGATGAAATAAGAAATGGCACTAATATACACAACAGGAAATCTGTAAAAATGGCCTAGAAGCAACGCCGGTTTTCTGATAGGTCAGCTCGCCAGATTGCCCGGATGGAGACCCATCTTACCATCAGGCCGGGCCAGTTACCGGGTCGACGCTGTGATTATTAATTAAATCTGGCGTCATAGACCCACAATGAACGCTACAAAAAAAATTGCGGGGTTATAGTGGGTATTCTCGGTGCATCCCACCAGGTGAGTCCCAGATATAAATCCGCATTGAATGGCCATGGTCCCATGCCTGATAAGGTCAGTAGTTTTGACGTAACTAACCGTCAAAAGAACTATATTTTCCTTGTATACATATGGATTACAGACACACTGCTCCTTATATTTTACTGTAGAAATATGAATCATATCTTTGACTTTTGATTAAATTATCAGTTTCCGAACTGAGAAATTTATATTATAATTCCACTGGACGTTGTCTTAGTACAAAATCTTTAAACTTCATCAAAATCTGTTCAATATTTAAAATGATTTATACACCATAGATAAGAATAGTATATTGGAGATACAAGACAACTGTCAGACAAATAAATATTCACAGTAAAATATTTTTGGTCTCTATATTAATAACAAAAGATATCTCGATTTTTTTTTTAATTACTTATGTTACGAATCTGAGTTCAAAAGAGCACAAAATTCTGATCTACTCTTCAGCGATTACAATTTATAATATTTAGTGATTATATTAGCAGTGATCATGTTTATGGAGCTCAAAAATGGTGTTTTGAAATGTTGCGACTATATAAATTATGGACTATACCTAGTTTGGATTAATATCAAACTAATTGGTAAACATAAAATCGTATGTACATTTTACAACCATTACAACCAACCAAGTACAACCATTGGCGTATTATTGTTATATGAATACCTACTTCACTGTAGTTTAAATTACCTAGTACTTTAAGATTTGTTTCTTTTTCCAACTAGAACTGTTTTTGTTTTGTACGAGACAGTGTATGTAGAGGTAGTTCCACAAGTAAAATATATTTGCTCTACCTAAGATGTAAAATAGAACGGTGATATCTCAGTGTACAAATACCATGTTGATGAAGGTGAGTTCGGATACCTACAATGAGTCTGAGCTTTCGGTGAACGACATCATGTGAAACCTACAGTACAGTGGGACGATATTTTCTAACGCCCACCTCGCTAGCTACTACTACACTAGGTTTAAAATCTATCACTGAATATTTCTATAGTTGTATTCTGACAGTTGCACTTAAGAGCCAGCTGCTCCTCTGATCCTACTGTGTCAACACCTTGGGCCACATCAATATCTAACATCAGGTAAGATACTAACACTAAACCTATATACTATAGAAATTAAAGTTTAAAATGTTATTGTTAAACCTGTAAATATAAAAAGGCAAATAATCTTTTGTTCTGTTCCTGCGATGTTTACGGATTCTAGAGCCCTTGGTGAGAAGAACTCAAAGTTGGCATCATGCCAGTGTAACTTCACCATCAGGCGTGCCGCACGCTTGTTTGTCACCTAAGTTGTATATTAATAATTATATACATATATATTCGCATTGAAAATATTAATTTATCTGCTTATTGTGACTAATTAAAAGTTACTTGGTTTTGTGTAAGATTGGTATCAAAAAATAAAAAATGGTCAAGTATATATATTTATTGGTATACACGTCGGCCAATAAACATTAGCAAATACATACATACGAGTGTTGGTAAACAATACTGATAATTACGAGTTGTAAATTTCTTCCTTTGTGTTTTAACAAGGCGTGTCCTGGGTCTTCCATTGACTCACCGACTCGCATCTAAACTCATTCTCGTATGAATAACAAGTATGAATGAAAATCCAACAAACAACTAAAAATTAATTTTGATTTGCGTCACAATAGTGATTGTCATTAGGTTGTTCTAATGTTTCATTGAGCACAATAACATACATAAAGGCAGTGTAATAAAACCCAATTTTTACATTTTATTATTGGTTCAGTATTGACGTTTGCTTAGATTTCTTTTGTTTTATATTTCATAAACTCTAAACCCATTTTAGAAGACATCTGACATACAAAGTTCTTAAAGCTATATAAATAAAATATCTATGCATTGAAAGGTTTTTTCGATGTTAACGTAGATCACATGCGAATATTGGTCTGTTCTAATAAGGACATTATTGATAAAGATTTAATGATTAGAAATAGCAGTTCCTACGTTTTTCTACAAATCATCGTATCATCTTACTTATATAATGTTGAAACCATTTATTTACTAAGTACCTATTCAACATGTAAATTCAGTATAGGGTTTAGGCTCGTTTTTGTGTATAAACGACTTATGCCTGTTTCCAAATATCTCTAGATACTCCTTCATGAACTGAAAGACGAAGTATTATTGAAATGGAATTTGTAATTAATTAAATGCGATTTAATCTAATCAATTGACGTTATCGATCGCTCTGGTCGTCGTTTATTAATATATGAAAACGCTTTTTAACATTTCGCATTTGTTATAATTAAAACCGCATTGCACACTTATAAAAGTTTTTCACTTTCTTCCTTTGATCTTTTATAAAGTATTTAATCATAAAAAATTATCACACACTAAACTCTTTAATAGACATTTACTCTTTTTTTAAAGTAATTCAAATGTTTTATGCGTACGTGACTATAATGTAGGTATGAATTTATCATGGCTACATATATGTCATGGATTAGGTAAAAACGTTATTAATTTAGTCATTTACGACTTACTTTCCTGTTACATCGTAAAATGTTTGTGCCCTGTAACGTTTATCCAACCGAGTTATTGTTACTTTACTATTTATTAAATAGTAACGCTCACTTGCATCTTCATTCGCTTACATTTAAACTCGTCGCAGCGATTTAATAATATTCTTACTATGACGATGAGAGACAATAAGTTTTTTCCCTTATAATAGTACAGATTAAAAAACTGATATGTGATTATTTTCCTTTTTACCTTTCTATACTGTTGTATCTTTCAAGGCATTAGTACTCTGTGAAAACGGAATGTTGTTAAAAACTATTTAATATTAGCGTATAATACATTGTATGTTAGTGACTAAAACTTTAAGTTTGCAGATGCCTTTACGTACAGTGATTTAGGATGTTTTTTTATAGTTTACAGGTTTAGCGTTATGGCCACAATCTTACCTGATGTTCAGTGAGGATATGACCCAAGATGTTAGACACACGAAATCAGTGGAAGGACTGCCGTACCTATGCGTCCATACCTATTGGTATTTAACGGCAGATTTTCTTGAGGAACTTGAGGGTAGTAGTTAACCAGATGGGCATTATAAAAAGCCCTATCACCGTGCTATGGTTTTATCACGATGTTTTCCTTCACCGAAAGCTTATGCCCATTTCAGGGTTGAAACTCACGTCCTATGATGCGGCCTTCGTACACGCTACCACTGAGCTATCATCGCCTCATTTATGTTTGCTTGTTGTCACAAAAATTTATAGCGCTGTGATTATTAGGTAGACGCAGTACACGCGCGAGTACCATCTGCAGTAGCCTAGCGTAGAGTTTCAGAAAAATTCAGATTGAAATTTTGTGAAGCGATATATTAATTTATTAGTCGGCATTTAAGAGAATTTATTACAATTTTTTGATTTATTGTAATGCGGCAAGAGTTAAATCCCAAAGTGAACATATCGTAAAGGTACACCCGTTTGTATTACTGTTAACATATACAATTAGTGCTATTCAAATAACATACCTACAGTTTATTTGATGTACATTTATTTAGGTATAGTATAGTTATTATATTATTTATATTCAGTGTTCATTCGGAAATTGATAATTACTTGCTAGCATATTGTAAACTGGTCTGCTAATGTAATGTAACTGCTATATTATTATTACCACAGACATTAAGTACAGGTTATATGTATAGTCATTTAAAAAATACCAAGTAAATAAATTACGTCAAAATTGTATTTTTTCGGTCAATTCGACCGCTGCATTTCTTATCGTCAGTCACGGGGATAAGAGGTATCATGACCTGTAACCGAACTACGTGATGCCGACACAAATTTGAAAGAAAAGAATAATCCAAATCACATTTGAAGTGTCAACATGGCGACGTTCAGTTGTTATTTTTCTTCACTGCTGTTGATTTTTTGGAGAAAGAATAGAAACGCAGCTGTAGAATAATTGTATACTTATTTTTGTTCAAATATTATGGAACAAAAGCAGTTATTTACAATAAATTAAGTATAAATGTTTGTAGGCTTATTATATATTATATACGTATTACCCTTTTTTTATAGTTAAAGTTTAGCGTTATGGCCATAATCTCACCTGATCTTAAGTGACGATACGACCCATATTGGTAGACACACTAAACCTGTGGAGGAACTGGCTCTCAAGTGCAACAGCCGTAACACACCTATTGGTATATAACGGCAGATTTTAAACTTGAGGGTGGTTGCTAACCAGGCGGGCCTTAGAAAAAGCCCTACCACCATGCTATGGTTTCCCCATGATGTTTTCCTTCATCGAAAGCTCAAGCTCCTCATTTTAGGTGGATTCGAACTAACGTTCCTTGACACGAAGTCGTACACATTACCACTGAGCTATCATCGCTTATTCATAACAAGACAAAACCTTATTGTAGACGACGCTGTGCTAGACTTTGTTGGCGCTGACTTCATCATCTGCGACCTCGCATAATCCACTGGTAAGGCTCACCTTTTTCTCGATATTAGTAAAAGGTGTTCCAGTAATGTAAGCCCAACCTTGTTGGCTCTTTGATACATATCCCACCGCCGAAATTGGGTCGGAGGAGGAGTGGGAAATATTTATAATTTTATTCCACGAACGCTGCTACAGTATAATTTCTTATATATATCTGAGAAATATTATAATACATAACATTAAGTTATTAATAAACATACTACAATCGACAAACTTTTTTAGATATCGAAATTACTTAACTTTGCTTTTTGGTTTGTATACTTTTTTTCATATATTGATATCTTCTTTACATTTAACGAAAGCTAGCAACGACGCCATAAAGTACTCAGCCCCTCAAGTATTGCTATATAGAATTTACACTGAATCATCATCATCTGCTCTTGACCGTTTTCGGTTACAATGACCGCTTAATCTCCATTCTAACAATCCGTTCTTGACAACTCCTCCGACCTTTCGTAAGCATATACGAAAACCATAACCTGGCTAATGTACCTATTCTATCTTCGCGAAAAACGTGCGATCGCACTTGGAATAGGTGACAATTATTTTTTTTATGGAATATAGAACAAACCTGCAAGTGTGTCATCTTGTGTGTGTGATGGCACGTGATCACCGCCGCTCATTGACACCCATCGCATGTACGTTGCCGGCCATTTAAGTTAGAGTAAGCTTTCTTGTTGAATATTCCCATGTCGTATCGGTCCGGAAACACCGACGACATAAGATGGTTCCACGAGGTAATAGTGCGAGGAAAGAAATTTCACACGAAACGCACCGTTGTGGATCACCATTGCCAAATGACATTGAATATGGTTTGTATGGTAGAAAATAGTGTATGCATACAATAAAATTGCAATATGAAGCAATGACAGCTAAGTTGGTTATGTGTACGGACACCGCGTCAAGGGCCGTAAGTTCAAATCGACCTACAATGAGCAATAGCTTTCGTTAAAGAGAAAAATCATGATGAAACCACACCATGGTGATAGATCTTTTTCTAATGCCCGCCAGACTAATCACCATCCTCAAGAAGAAAATCTGTCGTCCAATACGTATAGGTGTGTTTCAGCAGTTGAGCTTGAGAGTCAGTTCGTCCTCTAGGCTTAGCTTGTCCACCATCTTAGGCCACATCGTCACTTAACATTAATTGATATTGTGGTCATAAAGCTCATCCGCAACTATAAAAAAAATTGTGTGTGTCATGTTGAACTATACATTGTTATCAATAGAGAGGTTAAAAATATTTTATCTTGATTCTTATCTATCCTTCCGTGTATCCATCTCTGAAAGGAATGGGTAAATAACAATGTAATTTGATAAGGAGGAAGTAATATTATGGATTAAGGTTGGTTACTTTTTATCTCTTAATACTAGAGAATTCCTTTCGAATAAGTAATATTTTTTTGTAATAAATGAACTTCTTTATACATCATGACAATGCATAGAGTAATGAATATATGGTCGGCGAGACAATATGACCGAACTTCATTAAGTACATAATATTTTTATAGTAATCATTTTATCGCACAAAAACAGTATTTTCAAAATTGCGAAAAATATATCCTAAAATTATAATAAGAAAAACTGCTCACTTTTTGACTTGACCACGAATTCTGCACAATTTGACATTTTGATGCATATATTATTGGATTTCATATTTGGAATACCCTATGACACTCGTTGTTGTAGATAGACTACTACTCGAGATCTTATGACACACATTGAATATCAATTCTGAATATACTAGAACTTTTAATAAATATTTTAACATACATATATACAGTGAAACTTCGATATAACAAAGCTGAAGAAGTTTATAAAATATTCGTTATACCGAGTGATTTGTTTTTTTTTTTTTCTTGGATGGGCAAGGCTGTTAGGCTTGGGAGCTTTCACAACTTCGCCGAGCTTGGGGGGCGAGTACTGAATGCGCGCAGCCCGGGGGTAAGTAATTTCTTACAACGAGGTACAGTTATATACACGTAAGGTTGGTCTAAGATTCGTTTTTATAGGGTAAATAAACATAAATGACACTTCGTTATGAGAAACATTAACATTTATAACAACCAAACGTTAATTTATTACGTCACTTTTAGACTCCTGGACTATGTAACAACAAATTGAACGTGTTGAGATATATCTCTGCTGTATCGTATTAGAAGGATTGCTGAAACGCGTTATTCAAAGATTATAGGTATCCAAATATCGCTATGCAGAAGTAAATTCCACTTTCTATTTTTATTCTGCAATTATTAAAAAATTCGTTATAAAGAGGTTGTTCATAGCGTAGAAGGTATACTTGATATTTACTTTCACGGCCAGTTGTAGGGCATCTCTAAGAAATTATTAAATAGAGAAAATCGTTATATTAAGAAATCGTTTGTTTTTATTTTTTAAAGTATGTGTAGTTAAGGTTAAGGTAACTTAGCGTTCAGGTTTTGTTTATGTATATACTTTGTTTTTTAAACAATAAAAATAAACGCCCAGTTGTAGATGAAATAGTTAATAGCATAGTAAACACGCTATCAGAACGTCGTAATATTCAAAGTGGTGGTATTGATAAGGCCATTTGTTTCGCGCAACAAGTGTCCCTCGCCGGTCACAATCGCGTGACGACAATGTGGTCTGCGGTATCGCAGCCCAGTGGCTGTGGCGTTGCGGTGGCCCTGTACGCTGCATTTTTCTGCCCGCGAGCAACACGTCTTCGCGACAGAGGGCGGGGTCGCTCCGCCCAACCGAGTGCACGCCCACTCATCTGTCTTAGAATAAATCTTACTCAGATATTTAACCTCACTTCTTTTATGAAAATAAAGATAGAAACGTGATAACATTTTATAATTGTAATTGCACATTCAGTAACAGAAATCTTAAAATATGATCACTATAACTAATTTGACCGATCATTAATAATTGTTATAAAAACAATCAGTAAATTAGCTAAATTTAATAATACAATAAATTATATCGTATTATCCCGATATAATACTCGTAAAAAGTTTACAAGATAGACGAGAGAGGTTGAATAGGCATCTCTCTCCACACAAACCGCAGCTGGTGGACCGAAAGAGGGAGATACGCAACCGCGCTTCAAAATGAAAAAGCTCATAATATTTCCCTTTCAACAATGAAACTAAACAAAAATATTTAATGACACAAAACTTGCACCCGTCTCGCTCAGACGTGACGGCCAGCACACAAGTGCAACAAAGAGAAAAACATCACGCATTTTCCCGACAAATGAAGCGTGGCCAAACCGCAGATTGACCGCAGAGAATGGAGGCAGCGAGTGACAGAATGGCGGCGATTCAGTAGTAGAGAACCGCGCGAGCAGCGAACACGTGTTTATACTCCGTGTAACATAAAAACGTGTTGACTCATCGGACACGACTCGCGACGCGGTAAATACCTGTGACGGTCGAAGACGTGGGCTATAACGTTTACTATTCAAAAAAACATATCAACAAAAATCACGCTGAGAGCAGTGTTGACGTATCGGGGAATATCTCGCATAATTAAACTCAGCTGATGTTGACAGTTCATGCGTAGTCGCATGAGTGTCGCGCGTTTTCAACAACCATAGAAAATAATCCGGAAATTAATGATTGGCGATGTGATAGTTTACGACACCGAGGGAAGCTGACTCATTTAAAATGACGAAAGTGAAGTTGAAGATAGTCAAGGTCCATGCTAACGTAAATTGGAGTACGCGTTAACTTTTGATTCAGCCTTTGAGGAAATAATATTCGTGATTGTTGCAAGGACACTTTGTGCAAGCATTATTTTATCATGCATTTATTATTGTTTATATTTCACTGTAAAATACATTGCAAAATATTCTTAAGAGACTGATTTTGTTACAATCCAAAGATTGTCTAATTTATTAGTAAAATAACGTGTCCACACTATCAAAATACTCATAACTTGGTAATAAGAATCTTATATGTAAAACAATATCTAAGATATCGTAGGTTATAACTTTTTTGGGACGGTGCCAAGAGAACGTTAAGTGAGAAAAGTTTGAACTACGACAGCTAGAGCCTTGACTTGCCGAAATAAGAATAATTAAAAGCGACCTTGACACAGACGACAATTCCATAAGTGACGTGTTCATCGACGAGTGTGTGGGGCCGGTTTGTGAGAGCGCACGAACTGGGCCTGCGAGTGAGTGTGTGATGCGGTTGTGAAGGATGCATTTGCCGTATGAATCGCGGGGCCGACGGCGCCGTGAGATGGCTGAGGTGGAGCCCTTTTGGATCCAATCTATCATCGAGGAGACGCTTGCTGAATATCCCGATTTAGGTAAGACTTTGCTGTCCTCCACAGGTTAGATTATTATGTAAATGATAATTTCTGGAAATGGTGGCATGTCTGTACCTGCGCTAAATTATAATATTATTTTACAAGTGTATACATTTTACATACATTATAAAATATATTAAAAATGAAAGATAAATCTAAATGGGTTTCTACCGCTTGTTCTCGATAGCTAAGTTACATTTTAAATATTTAAAACTTCCTTCATATAGCTCAAGTTGAATAAATTTCTTATTTTTGTAATTTCTTATTTTATGGTTAAAATAATTCTAGTTTATTTAATTACATGAATAATTACGCAAGTAAATAATTATTATGTACAATTAGAGTAAGTTAACTCACATTGTTTCAATTTTTTTTGACTCAGTAAGCTAATGATCAATTAATACCTCGTAAATAAATCGTAACAATTTGAAGTTAAATGTATAGTTTCATTATTTTATAAATAAATATAAATATATAAAAGCACATTTAAAATAAATTACACTAATACATCAATCGTTTATATTTCACATAGACTTACTGGTATTTATACTTTTAATTTTTATACATACATATAAATGTATGTAGCTTATAACAATTCCTCAATGAACCTCTACGACCAATATCAAAACTGTACTAATAATAACTTTTTTAAGTATAAAGTATAATTATATTAAACAACACTCCATACCAATTATATATATATAAATACAAAACAACATATACCTAAATCGGTACCAAATAACATTTCTGGAACTGACAGATTATTTTATAATTTTCAAGACCTAAGTTAGCGCTACTGTACACACATATAGTTAAAGTCATCAGTAACAAAATAGATATAAATGTTTATCTTGCTACATGACTTTATGGTTTTTCTATAAATCACATTAGTGTTAATCTAAGGCGACCCAAGGCAAGTGAATCCATATAAACTAGAAATCAGTTATCCTAGATGGTCATTTAGCATCATCATCAAGCATTAACACTTTATTTTGTCGTTATCTTATTCATACTCGGTTAGTGATATGAAGCTAATATTTGTTTTATCTAGTTGTATATTATTTAGTTATCAATATAAAAAGTAACATAAAAGTAAACATCATTTTAATAATGTTTTTTAATATTATTATTAATCAAGCACATATAGAAAGTTCTCAAGTAAAAGACATCAACGCAGCTTTGTATAAAGGTTATCTTTTATTACTTTTATATATATGCGTATGTTATACGATGTAAATAAAGGCATCATATTTTCAATCATGTTTTCTATGCGTAAGTGATTCAAAGCCTTTGGTTACGTTGAAAATTATTGAATGAAATAGGAATTGATGCCCAATTATTTCAATTACTAAAATAATATTTCATTTTGATTTAATATTGAGCATAATTAATACTTTTAATACTATATAGTAAAGGAAAACTATGGGAGTGTTCCCGTATTTTAATTAAATTATTCTATATTTGGTTTTAAATAATCCCTCGTACATTTTGCCATTATTAATTAACTTCCCTATTTATGATTTCCTGTACCTTATTTATTTTTACTGCATTATAAATATGAACTGTCGGAACTAATTTCATAAATTGCCTATACGGTTGGTCTATCGTATTAATCTTTTGTCTTGCTGTTAACACTATGGATGTGCTAACGAGTGCTGTGGGTACGAATCCCACATAGAACAATATTTATGCGATCCAGGTTGTTCTGACAAATGGTGTTACATTATTTCGATCAATTGAATGTTTGTGAAGTCCTCCGCGTTATAGGACTTGAGCTTTAATGCGGTAGATTACTTAAAAAAATGAATTGATCACTCAACGTTTGTTTAAAACTTTTACTCCTGAGAAATGCTTAAAAGTACCCTTCATCATAAAATTGAAGATTCCTTTTTACAAGTTTTAACAAAGTTATGGTACATATGAGTCAAGATATATATTATGTATATACAATTAAATAGGGGAGTTTATTGGTTATGAAATTAGCTATTAAACTAAGTAACATACTTTTGTACACTTTCCAATAATATCATAAAAATAGATTTAACATGACCCAATATCAGTTTATTTAAGCGAATTTAATTTCGCTCTCAAAGTTTAGTACTGCTTATAGGGAGCTTAAAACCAAATAGCTCTTTATCTTTCTTTAAATAATAGAAGTAGTTTATTTCATGATTTAACTACCTAACTTAACATTAGAACAATATCTCGATTATCGATGGTCAATAATAATCCAGCCACAAACAGTGTGAAAACACTATAGCTACAAACAAAAGTGACACTGAAGTACAGTTAGAACACACCAAGTAGCAATTTAGCAATTAATTTTTAACTTAAGGGTGATAGTCAGCTAGGACAACAGTATTTTGACGTACTATGGTTTATTACAATACAATTTTTTTTTTCTTCAAAAATCTTGAATTCTTGAAGGTTCACGTCATACGGCACAGCGTCAAACTTCCAAACGGATACAACTACAATGCAATATTAAAGCGGAAAAATATGGTTAAAACTAATTAATTGTACCTATATCTTCTTATGACCTAAATGAGATATATTAATATAACTACCTGTGCCTAGGGTGTTACCCGTTGTTTCATAAAAAACGGTAGAGCCGTTTATGTTTGAAAGATTTTAGAGATGGCTTCGTAGTATTTCCTTCGAAGACATAAAAAATATACTTAATGTGATTATTGTCAAAATCAGTCAAGAATCTCTTAAATATGCTCATTGACATACACGCACACGCATACTGACACATTCACGTGCACACATACACAACACAATATACACATACACTCTCTATACATATCTTTACATACATATACACATAAGTAAGAACACGAGTACTAATTTTGTACTCAGTGTTAATAATATCTTTGTGTTTTTTTATTCTCTTATCCCAGATGACATGAGCCACCAACTATTATTAACAGTAATTTATACTTCCATGTCATACACATTACCTGGTTTGGAGCCTTCAGCAAGGCATAAGCCGTATGAATGTTTTTGGAGATAAAATATTTTTATGTGTAAAAATTAGGCTATGTGCTAATCCATGGTGTCAGCTACCTCCATACCAAAGTCAGTTCAGACGTTTGAGCGTGAAGAAATAACAAACATACACACTCACAAATTTTCGCCTTTATAATAATAGTAATTAGTAATATAATAAATTTAATCATATTCTTAATGTTCAGTTCTTAAGTATTGTCTCAGTTGTCACTGTCGCTTAGCGGTCTCCACTGACCCATCCTGTAATATTCTGACCGCACACTTCGCCCGCAATCTGCGGCTCGGTAATTAGCACACACCCTCAGCTTCCGTAAATAGTGGAACCACAGTTAAACCGCTTAACTTTTCATAAACCACTCACTGTTGCTTATTAACTTAAAAATATTTATTAACTTTTTTTTATAAATTTTTGAAGATATTATCATCCACTTTATCTGGGGGATCAAATAGTCATTTAGATAGTAAACTAGAGACCATTGGAATTTTTAGTTACTTAAATATATACTTTAATTGTTTTAAGTAACTACGAGTACGATTCAAGAACACGACAAAATTAGGCGTTCTATTATTGCAATTGTTACACATGGTATATGATGAGTTCCTCTACAGGTTTAGCGTGTCTATCAACTTGGGCCGTATCGTCACTTAAGATCAGGTGAGATTATGGCCATAACGCTAAGCCTAAACTATTAAAAAATGATGGTCTCCATCTACTAGTAATTTTGACGTTCATAAACGCCTTCCCAGGACATAAATTAAATAAAGTTTTTTGATCTGTCATATCTTTACAGACACACAAATTTCACGAATAG
This sequence comes from Actias luna, assembly GCA_039707435.1. Lineage (NCBI taxonomy): Eukaryota > Metazoa > Arthropoda > Insecta > Lepidoptera > Saturniidae > Actias > Actias luna. The sequence continues at coordinate 10,664,758 of JAZHAC010000030.1, forward strand.
AAAACAATATGCATATATTTTTTTTTTTATTTTAACATGCTAAGCCTAATGGAAGGGCTGGCTCTCAAGGCTCTTGGTACAACTGCCGGAATACGTTTATAGAATATTTGGCGGTAGATTTTCAATAATTGGTCAGGTGGACATTAAAAATGCCTAGCGACCATGCTATACACAATGCTATATACACGCTACAACAAAGCCATGACCGCTTCAATTGCTTCATTGGTAATTTTTATACATCCAGCTTTCATAACAAAGAAACCGCATTCACTTATATTAGTTACCATGTTGATTTTTAAAGCGGACATCAAACTGTTTCCTAGTTTGCGTATATTAGCGGAAAATTATCACTTCACGTATACACGTACCGATGTATTGTTGGATTTTTTTGTTGATTTTCCTCATGGTAACTTTTATGTAACGATGTTTTTTATACATTTACTTTATTTTGGACATCACTTTCTCGAATATATATATATATATATATATATATATATATATAATAGCTTCTTCTTGATTTGTTTTTCATAAACAATATTAGTGATTAAATTTTATACGTTTAATTATTCAATCCATTCCAAGTTTTTTCACTTGACATTATATCACTTTACCAACTTTACTAATTTTACCTATCTGTAACAGACACTTTGCCGCATCAATGATCTAGCGGTCGAAGTACTTATCCAAAAGCCACTAAAATCATCTACTATGATTTAAGCTGAGACAATCAATATCTATATATATTGTAGATTTGGTTCAGTTAAAATACCGTAAACCGGTATCCAATCAAGTTTACTAATGTTAGCATGTAAGTCCCCAATTTAGAAACTAAATAAGCTAATTAGGTATTACAGTGAGTTAATATTTACTGATCGATTACAGTTTTAAAGTTGAATTAGCTTAAACAAAATCTTATTGTTATATCCAAGATATTTTTGGATTTTTTCTTAAACTCCATGTCCTTATACCTATACTTAGAAATCGTGGACAACCCACTTCACAGGGTTTCCAACAAAAATGGATAGTCCATATTTAAACTATATCTAAGACCAACAATATGTTCCATGGAAATGTACAATCAAATTAGAGGATGGATAAAAAATGACTAAGCGAAAATTGCTCTTATCTTATAAATAAAGTAAGAAAATTTACAAGGTCCTCTAAATTTTAAGCCATCGTTAAATAACCAATTATGTCCTTATAAAAGACTGTTTTACTATCTGAAGTTAACTGTACTATGAATTTTATATTTCTGCAGAATGACGAACCGAAGTGAAGTAAGTCCCTGTCTGTACACTCGCTAGAATAATATAAATATTAAATGTAAACAATATCTACATACCTCAAAAACAGTGTGCGCGTATTATTCTAGAACCGAATTATTATAAGAAATAAATTACAGTAAAAACTTAATTTAATGTCTATCGATATACGATAACTGCTTAAAATGTCGACCTTTGATCGATTTACATTGTATATATTAGGGTACGCTTTCCCATTACAGTAATACATACATACATAGTAAATAATCTACAAGTATTGGTATATTCAATTACAACGTATAGTTATTTATACATTCCATCTATAGTGGTTTCAGTAGAACGTTACATGTAAATCTGATACGTCAACGTGACATGTTTAATACCATATAAAAATTCCTCCAATCTAATAATTTTCATAAAAAAAAGAAGTAGCACTACTGAGTTTCCTATCTAAAATTCTCGATTACTGAGATGTTTTCTGAATCGATATAAAAAAAATCATGAATCCTTTTTGAATCACTTATCAGTAATTATTTAATATAACATTCCATAATGTAAACTTTACTTTTCAGACCAAAATCCAGTAATATTATTATCAGTATTATACGCGTTACGTCATTTTTTTTATTTTTAGGTTAAGCGTTATGGCTTCAATTTCATGTGATGTTAAGTGACTATGTGGCCTAAGAGGGTAAGTACGCTGAATCTAGTGGAAAGACTGGCTATGAAGTGCAACTTCCAGAACAAACCTAAAGATATTAGGCTGCAGATTTTCAACTCAAGGGTGGTAGCTAGCTAGGTGCGCATTAGAAAAAGCCCTACCAATGCAAACTACCAACTGAACCATTATCGCTTTAAAAATTATAATATATGTATATAAAGGTGTAACCGAAGTTGTATTTAATTTAACAGCTATTTAATACCTAATTTTAATAAACGGATTTTTGTAGTATCAAACACATATTTATACATTATTTGTTTACATTTGTATCGGTTCATATTGATATCGGGTTTTAACAGCGTGAGTTTCCTATTACTGAAACTAACATCTACTCATATAGGTTTCTCAACCTGTAATTCCCACTTTAACAAACAGTCAGTCCACAATCAAACACTGAACTTATAATAAAATAAGGTATATTATAAATAAACTACTTATTTATAGTACTTTGCCTAAAGTAACAGAACCATATAATGTTTATTACCGTGAAAATAAAATCCATTTACGTATTTCCTTCCTCAATGCGTAATTGTACTACCTGAGTTCAGGCCAAGGCGAGAGAGAAATTTGGAAGGTTCAACACAATGATGACACTCAAATTGCCTGAAACCAGGGCCAGCTTGCACACTTCCTCTAGTATAGTACTATGCATGATGATAAATGCACAGTAAATCTAGCTGGTCAACAATTCGAACACACTGGCTGATTCAGAAAGGTGAATAACCAATATAGAGGCAGTGTTATACGTTTGTCATTAAATGCATTGTGGTAGCAACCCTGACTGGTATAGGTCCTACTATCCCGCTTGATTTGTGAATATGCGTGGCTTGAACATATGCTAAAGACTCTCATCTAAACTAAAGTGTAACTTAAAATAGGAGACACGCTAAGCCTAGACTTTCTTTCAATTGCAACTACTGGAATACTACTATAAGGATATTTGAGTATAGACTGTAACTTAAGGGTGATAGTTAGCCATCCGAGCATTAGAAAATACCCTATCACCATACTATGGTTTCATCTCGACGTTTTTCTGTACCTAAAGCTCAGGCCTCTTGCAGGGATTTGAATTCAAGTCCATCGATGCGTTGTCCGTACACTATCACTGAACCATGATTATTGAGTCTTTATATCCCGTATATGAAATCTTGAAAAGTTTGAGTACTAAGCCTGAATCATCTTCTGTAAACAAACAACATCTTGCAGACCAATCTTGTATTCGTCGAGGTTTAGATTGTGATCATAATGACACCTGATATTAAATAAAAATGTGACTGATATATGTGATGTGATACATGTGATATGAGTAATAGAGGAACTAGCACTCAAGTGGAAACATACTGGCAGTGACTGGCACTTGGTTATAGTTTTTCAATTTAAGGGTGAGAAGTAGCCAAGCGAACTTGAAAATGCACCATACATTTTGTTCTTTATAGTAATTTGAGCTCAAATATATTAAAGCGTTGTATAAGAATGCTATCACTATGCCGTCACTGCAAAGAAGAGGATTTCAAATTTAATTCAATTATTACATAGTGTAGGTTCAGTAATACGTAATTTTAAAACCTAAACAATCACCAACTCAGAAATTCATTGAATTATCAGAGAAGGTTTTTGAAATTTATATGAATATAATGTGTGTACTGTCCATTAGGTATGTTTTAACAAACAATCTCATTCGACATTTTGATTGTTGGTTTTATAAAAAACTTTGAGGCTTTATTAGTTTAACAAAAAATTATCATAAAACTTCCAGCATCACACTCATAGGTATGAGGCTCCTTACCTACGTATTTGCAAGAGCCTTAACTAGCACCGAGCAATTAAAAATTGTTTTAGAACCAACCACGTAACAAATATAGAATCCATGATTTATTTAGTGTTAGTCATAAGTCTTGTTCACTAGACTGCGGAGACCAAAAAACTATTGTTAATGAGCTCCGCAGCTAATTAACACAACATGACAAATTTGCTTTTTCAAAGTTATTAGAAAAAATTAGGCAGATAGAATGGTACAAACTGAGAAACGCTGTCAAAATAATAACTGAAACTTTTCCGCACAGCCGTTTATTTCGTATCTGACCTTGAGTAACTAATTATTTCGAATTTGATGTACTTATAACAAATTACTTACTTAACGCACTTTTAATGCTGTTTATAATACTCTAATACTGTTTCTAATAATGATTTCTACTAATCTACGATTTAAATATTTTATTAGATATAATATTGAACTTGAAATTCAGTATTATTTCACAGCTGATATATAACATAGCGTTTTAATTTTGTTATGAGAAATTAAAATATAATTGAATTAATTAAGAAAACTGGAGAAACGTGAAAAACAATTACCTGTTATATTCCACGGTTGGTTTTTTTAGACCTGACATAGGCTGTTAACCTCTGGGGCTTTGACAGCTTCACGAACTTTTAAGCGCGAGTGCTGAGCGCACTCAGCCCCAAAGCAGCGGGCGCAAGGGTACCAGAATGGCCGAAACTCAGCTTGGGCTGCTGCCGGAAAACGAACAAAGAACCGCGAGCCTATCTAACTAACAGATCCAACTAACCAACTTACTAATTTAGTAATCCTAACAACGACCTTATTGGGTAAGCTACGCAAGGGCCGCGGGGGTACTCCTTTACAGGATCACCCCATAGTTGATGGCATAAGACAGCTATATTGGCGACTTCATTCACTTGTTATAAACCTTTTTATCACAAAGTATATATGGAGAAATAAGAATAACTAAAAATATTTAAATGCACGAATGTTAAGTTGAACCATTCTTGGCATGTGTCAGTACAGAATATATGACGTTCCTCAAAACACATTATGTACTTTCTGGAAGTTATTTTGCGCACTCAAATGTTCTATAGAGATAAAATATAACTCAGATTTTAAGTTATCCAATAGAGGAAATTGTCTCATAGTTCATAAAAAACTTTACTTGCTAGAAATAATTAAAATCCCAAAGATGAGGGAATACCTTTAAATTTCCGGAATGAAAATTATTTTAATCGTTAATGCGTAGTATTAATTATCATTGTGCCGATTTCTATCAACGTCTGTCCCTAGCCCCAAGCTAAGATATCGTTCAAAAATTATAAAGTAAATAAGAAAAAAAAATATATATATATGGCATGAAACATGTCAAAAGGCTGTAGCTTCGGGACGATATATAAACTAACAAATAGATCGATATCAACAAGTTTATCAAGTTATCCATTATAATTGAAAAGCGTATAGTTAGATCTAATGTAGTTGCATTCCTAGACTGCGTTTGCGGTTGGTATCATCTAACCATTATATAAAGGGGTTAAGCAGTCAGGAAGTAAACCGCAAACTCAGAATACAATAAAATATTATTAGAACTATGTTTTTTTTATTTATTGAGTGGGTAATATTTCTCAAGAATTTTTCTCTAGTTTAACTTTATGTATGCTGTTCGTATTCTTTGTTCGTTCGTAACTTTATGTATATGTAAAATGTTCTTATCGTAGAATGATTCTGAAAACAGGCGCCATTTTTCATTATAGTGGAATGAACAGCAAAGATACGAGGCGGCAAAGTTGAAATTCAAAAGCACGGTGCTTGGTGGTAGGGCTTTTTCAAATGCCCGCCTGGCTAGCTACCACCTTCAAGTTGTAAAACCTGCCGCCAAATACCAATAGGTGTGTTCCGGCAGTTGCACTTGAAAACCAGTTCCTCGACAGGTTTAGCATGTCTACCAACTTGGGCCGTATCGTCACTTAAGATCAGGTGAGATAATGGCCATAACGCCAAACAAACAAAAAAAAGGCACATCAAAACCTATAAAATTACCTCTTTTTCAAAACTCCCAGAAAACCTTCTAGTTAGAACTTCCAGATGACTATACATATACTACACATTTATAGATATTTAAATTATATATATGCATCACACAAATATGACAGACAGTGTGATAAATTTCCCTGTACTACCCGGTAATCGCTGCTGTGAAACCTGACCTTTGTTTGATGTTAATAAAACATTTGTATTTGTCGACAGTAAGAACGGGAAGTCCTGACTACATGTGCTCGATTTTGCCATCACACTGGAGATCTAACAAAACCCTACCTGGCGGATTCAAAGTGGTAGCGTTGGGTGACGTCCTCGACGGAACTCTCGTAACAGTTAGAGCTGGAAACGATGAAAACTGTTCCGCAGAACTGAGAAATAACTCCGCAGTTATGAAGAATAGAGTAGCCAAATTTAATGACTTAAGATTTGTTGGCAGAAGTGGAAGAGGTGAGTTATATATATACATATATATTTTTTTTTAAGAAATTGTTTAGCAGATAGATTAGACATTTTATTGTAGGTAGTTATCTTGTTGAGTAACCTTCATCACTCATATTTTTTATTTGTATAAGACTGAAAAATTACTGCGTAAGATGGTACGTTTTTATTCTGATGGTGGTACGTGTTTATTCCTTGAAATCCTTTCTAATATTATAAATTGCGAATGTAAGTTTGTTACACTTCTACACCTAAACTACTAAATCGATTATGATTAATTTTGGTATAGATGAGAACCTGGAAACGATGAAAGGCCATTTTTTCTCGCGAGTTACTTATTGGAAACAGTGTAACGAGAGGGACAACCTTTGTATGAAACTTTTTACTGCGTCATCTGATTTGCTTGGCAAAATCAATATTAATGCGAGCGAAGCCGCAAGTAAAAGCTAGTATATTTATGAGCTTGAAACACTGTAATAATAATGATAGCTTGACTAATAGTGATAGTAGATTTTGATTAAAATATGAACTAATGGTTAAGTAATTATATCTACAGACAGTAAAATTGGGAAATCGAATAATTTCCCTAGGTCTCTGAATGTAAATTATAAGAGCACCAGATTAACTAATTATTATCCACTAACCGTATCAGGGGCTGTTGCCTGCGCCTAGCAATCATTGGATACTTCACGTGAAAACGTACCAATCTATTTCACTTTTGCTGTGTTAATCTAAAATTTGTGTCCTGAAATTCAGTGGTATTTTATAGTTTATACGGATTGAAATCTTATTAATGTGAGTGTTAAAGTATAAATTTAAAAATATGTGGCCAACTAAATCTTTGGGTGTGTGTAACAAATAATGTACTTGCCGAAGAAATCGATTACACATTTGTTATATTAAATACTCGGTTAATAGTGTTAAATATATAGGTGCAGTAAGCCAATATGAATGTACCTATTTATTTTCATACAGTTAGGTACTGCTTTGATTAAATAATATACATTAATCCATATTAACATGTACTCACTTAATGGGAATATGTACTGAGATGCAATTCTTCCAATATCACATGGAGAGAACATTTTTTATAATCTTCCTTATATCAAACAGATATCTACAAAAACCATTGCACGTATTCTTGAATTTAATATTAGTGTTTGTTTTTTATTTACTTTATTCATATACCCACCTGTATTACACAGAATACTCCCAAAAAATGCAGATATGAATGCGAATGTAAGTCTTGAATTAAAAATAACTAAATAATAAATTTAGATCCAGCAAATCTCCCGAAGCCTTATTAGGTTATTATTTATTTTTAGTTAGCCTATTATTTTTAGGTTTTTTTCTTATTATGAACTGAATCCTTATTAGAAAAAACCTGTACAGGTTCTGTTTTTGTAAACCTGTTTTAAAAATCAAAGACAATACAAAAATATAAGATCAGTTTTCTATAACCATAAGGTTATAGTTTCATACAACCAAGTACGACCTTAAAAGTGTCAAGTCAGATGAGTTAGTAAAAAGTTAAAAAATCCGGTAACGTCATTAACAATGTTGAAATATATACTAGTGTCAAGATGACGAGTTTATAGAATCGATGACGAATCCAAATCAACGGGTGTATCGAGCGAACCGGTTTTCCATTCAACTCTGAATGGCACAGTATAAAATTTACCTAGTAACACAGATACGTGTCGACATCATAATTTTTTATCATAAATGAATAACTAATAGAAACAAAATATTTTGCCAATATTTTAATAATTTATATTGTTGTAATAACATATATGTATAAGAATAAATAGTTTTTTGTCACAAAACCAAACAGTTACTTTCGGTTTATATCGTCATAGCTAAATCAAAGCAAAAGTAAATGTTTCTATTACAAATATACCTATCCGTACTCATAGTAACTATAAGTAATTAGCATACAAATACAGTATCATTTTATGTGTTCAAAATTTAATATAAACTATTGAAAAACCTTTTTTTAATATAGTTGACATCGTGGTGTTAATATAATTTTTGCTTATCAAGTTGCATAAAATCCAACATCATATATTATCTTTATATGATGAATCTTTTTGTTTTTTATCTAAATTAATTTGAATATAATCTAAATTTAAATTACATTTGTTTCGAATGCTAAAAAATTGGTTAACAGTTGATTAAAGTAAAATAAAATTAAAATAAGTTATTTTTCCCGAGTTTTCCTACTCCATTGGTATTTTACTACGTACCTAATACGTCACAGAACGTTCAATATTTATACCAAACAATTACGTAGTGGTCATTACGTTTAATCCGGATTTTACGCAACAATTGTTTTTTTTTTCATTTAATTTTTTATAGTTAATAGGTTTATCCCATGTTCCAATGTTAATGGTATTACCCTTAAACCAAGTAGTATTATTCACATTCTTTTTAAAGGTCAATTTCAACATCTTATATTTTCGGTTTCGTCAATATGTCAAAACTATCTTCTTTTTCATGATGTTATATTAACGATTGTTTAATTAACCGTGGCATGGTAGTTAAATTTTGATAAATAATTACTGGGTTTATTTATACGATCTAGCATTGGTTACATTTTGTTGCAATAGAAATTTTTATTCCATTTTCAAAATTTATATTCTACATATTTTTTTGCTTTCAAAATGCAGTACACAACTTTTTCCTACAAAATGTAACTAATAACGAATATAAATAAATTAGTATTGATGCAAACGTAATAATGTCTTAAACGCATCACTAAATGTGTATAATTATATTTCATAAAACTATATAAATGCAAATACCTTGAGAGTTAAGTTCTCCCAACAAACGGTACTAATCGACTAAGTGAAATAAAAGAAAACTAAACGGCTGAACCATTAGCCAAATCCACCTTCATGAAATAAATAATCGTTTGCGGTGAGGTAACATATTTTCTAAATCACGAATGTGAAAACTTGCATTTGCGACACCGTTACCCGGGGAGCGTGGCATCGCTCAATTATCCGATGATTTAAAATTTGAAGAGTTATTTTATATTATATTGCTTCTTCTGGCAACACTTACATCTGTTCTAGGATTAAGTTATTTTCTTCTATGTTAAGCACAACCAAGCAGACAATGATAAACAATCAAAGTGCATCACTTCCGGTGCATCACGTTTCGGAATCAGCGAGTGTATATTCATTTATTTTTTTATTATTTATTTTATTATTTATTTATTATACGCTTGGCCTCCTTCACACCTGATGGAAAGTGAAGACGAGGACGAAGACACAGCGCGTTTGTGCAGAAAAAACTGGTTGACTTTTCGTTTGAAGACACCGATGTTGTAACACTCGGGAAAAACATACGCTGGTAGTAGATTCCACTCCTTGGCGGTTCGCAATACAAACGAGGATGCAAATGGTTTAGTGTGAACAAATTGAACATCAACAACATACGGGTGAAGGCCTAAGCTGAAAAAAATCTTGCTGAAGCTGAAGACTGAATAAGACTAACGATTTTTTGTTTTTGATGTGTTGTGACGAACACCTTCATGGGCTTTTTGTTTAATATGCATAAACGGACTACAAGAGCTCAGGCCAAGGCGAGCGGGACATGTGTCAAGACTTATCTAATCGGACGCAGACTCGTTGAAAAAGCGTTATATACAATTGCAGATTATTTAGTAGATTAAAATACTTGGAATTAAATTATGGTTAATATTTTTAAGCTAGGACAATTCTATATAATAAAAAGAGTAATTGCTGGAGGGTTTCTTCTCTTCCAGAACGCCACGTTGTTATCGAAATAATAGTATATTTTTGACTTCAAAAAATGATATTATTATTTTTGAGAAATAAACGTTTTATTTTTATCCAGCTCTCAAAAAGATTGTGTTCACAACCACCGGAAAATCGACTAAATGCGAGTCGGTGTATGAACTTACCTATAATCGATATAGTGCATTTCTACAAAAAAGATGTTTATAAATTCTAAGGACGTGGGCAAAGCTGTGGAACAAACATTAACCGTGAAAGTGTGACATTATAAGTCTATTAATTAGGGTTGTGAGCATGCCCATCGTGCCCACAACAGTGGATCCGTGCTTGCATGGACTGACAAGCGCCGTCAATCTACCCACTAACTAAAACACCAACTAAAACTAAACACTAACTAAAACAATTTAACTATGTTACTATAAAAATATGTAGATAACTAATATAATAACAACCTCATGCTACACTACAATAAAGCAACGAGGTTATAGTATAATGGTTTGCAACGATCATATTGTTGATCTTATGTGTTTTCATCTTTGATATGGTATCTGTTGTGTACAATTATTATTATTATTATTATGGACAAATTTGTTATATTGATTGTTGAATAATATCAAGTCAACTCACATATTCGTATCGGGACAAGTCAGATTTTAATTTCCAAACCGCAGTCGGCCGTAAACGACTTTACTGTCCCATTGTGTTGCGTTGCACTCACATCATATTACAGACCCTTATGCCCGACGTCAGATACGTATCGAGTTAGCAAGCGACCCTCTAGGAACGTAGTAAACGTTGTTCGCTTGTCGAAAATAAGACATAAATAATCTAGACGGTGCCCAAATCAGGATTTATTTGAATTCAGCGAATTTCTGATTATTCACTTCACTTCTTAAAATATATTTTCATAATTAAATAAAATGGCAAACGTATAAACTGGATTTATCCAAAACTGCTGAAATTATTGATTCCATCTCATAAATCAAAGCTCAAATACAAAACATACATATATGTATGTACCACAAAAACAAATTACAATAGATAATCTTACAGTAACTTTAATACTACTAAATACTTAGATTTTTTTAATATAGTTTTCACATATAAGCCGAACTAATTAGTGGCCCTTTTTTGTGGTTACCTAATTCCAATGTGACAATAAAAGTAGCTAGAAATGCATTGATTACTTTCAAAACAAGATGATCTTGCGACATTATTAGTGTTCCGTAATGTATGAAAGATAGTACTTGCGTCATTTATTTTTATTCAGCAAAATATTCTGTGAGATATTAAGACTGGTATAGATTTTAAATAACGTGTTATATATACTTGTAATTAAATATTAAAAACAGCAGTATTAGTTGACATTGAATAATAAACTTAATTATTTTACGTAGACATCTTTCGGATTGAGTATCTGAACTAAATTTCACTATTATTATTACCTCGATATATTAATTAGCTTAATTTAGCAAAAATAATATGCATATATTTATTTACTTTATATATATACCATATAAAGTAACATATTTAGTGCCTATATAAATGTGTAAACAATAACATATAAACAAGCGGTCATTGTAATATATCTTTACCAAAGTAAGTTCAATATTAATTGTTAAGTTTTACTACAATAACTTGTTACTGAATAGTACTTCATAACTAAACCAGCTTTAAATAACTCAATTACGTCCCTGGTAACCTGAATATAAAAAATGTTAAACTTCAAAGTAATTTCTACTCTACGATTTGCCATCAGTAATGTACCAGAAACATCAAACGTCTTTTATGTTTTATTGCGTAGAATTTACCCATATAAATAGTATAAGTGTTATAGGTAATTTACAATTTTTACTTCTATTTCCTCGTAACTTCCATATTAAGTACCTCCTGAAAAATTTATGTTACTTGTATGTAAATGATCGGGTGACGAAGTGTCATTACCTTGTTGGTAACATATTCGCTGTAATATTGAGTTACTAAATTAGAATCCCACCATAAGCCAGAACTTTTCAGTCAACGAAAATGTAATAAAAAGCTTTGATACGTTGCTATTGCTATGTTCATATAATGCTATGTTCCAGAATTAACACATAGCTACAGTAAATATGATTAAATTAATAAGCAAATAACGTAGCTCTTTTGATTAAATTAAAGTAGAATTTAGGTTAATAACAGTACAAATGCATTTTTTTCAATCTCGATACAAAAAAAGCCAAATACATTTTTAAAGATTTGATAGTCAAATGTTTAGTGCCGTGTAGAAAAACCTAATAATAAAACACAGTGCTACAATAAAAAGCAATCACAACAAAGATAAAATAAGATACACTGACACTTTAGTTTATGATACTTATTAAATATTCCTAATTATCTTTCTTGTTCCAAAAAAATGATACTCAACAGTACTTACAATACTGAATTCTTCATAGAAAGATTTTATTGCATTTGGTACTACATAATGCAATAACGATAATAATACAGCAATGAGATTTATTTGTCCATTAGGATTTTTAACGTTACGAAACCACTGTTACGTATTTTAATTGTAAACTCCCATGCATAATGGATTATTATTATTTCTTTATAATTTTTGAAATCCGGTAGTTCCTGTGATTAGTGCGTTCATACAAACAACAAATCTTTTACGCTTTATAATATTAATACTGATGTAAATACTTTTTACAGCTAATAAAGTGTACAAGTTGAAGCGATGATAGATCAGTGGTAGTGTGCACGACTTCGCGTCAAGGGACGTGGGTTCGAACCCAAGCACCTACAATGAGCATGAGCTTTCGGTGAAGGAAAACATCGTGAGGAAACCATAGCATGGTGGTAGGGCTTTTTCTAATGCCCGCCTGGCTAGCTACCACCCTCAAGTTGTAAACCTGCCGCCAAATACCAATAGGTGTGTTCCGGCAGCAGCACTTGAGAGCCAGTTCCTCCACAGGTTTAGCGTGTCTACCAACTTGGGCCGTATCGTCACTTAAGATCAGGTGAGATTATGGCCATAACGCTAAAACCTTAAGTATAAAAAAAAAACAAGGATGGATTTGTTTCCAGATATCACTATGATTCACATAATGATCCGCCCCATAATAACCTTTAAAAATATATTTGCTTATCGTAGTCCTTGAACTCACTGTGCGGAAAATTATTATTAATATGCTTAGGAATCTTATTATATACAAACAACATTATCTAATTTACAAACTGTTATTACAATCCTTCTACGTATATAACAAAGAATTACAACATTGTGTTTATTTCTAGTCTTAGAGCTGTGTCTGTCATTTACAACATCTGGCCTAATTATTTCCGAATTTACATTAAATTGTCGACTATGTAGGTACTGGAAGTCCAAAGTTACTATAAAAAGTTCTTGATACTTATTGTTTAGCATTTCATAAAAGCCCATATTGTAGATTGTCAAAATTCCCCGATTTTTTTAGTACATATACGTGTATGCATGGCATCTGCCTTGGATGCTGTCCATCACCTTGCCGCTGCAACAACAAAAAAACTTCAATAAACCTGTAAAACAATTATAATCTATTTGTCAAATTGTATAATTAACATCATTATCGATACTGCATTCTTGTGCCGAACTAATTGACCAGTTTTCTAACATAATGACCCAAATTTCTGACGCGTCTAGTTAAAGCAATCGTATATGTCATAAACCGGAGCTCAGGTTACATTGGGCACTCCTGTGTAACATAACACCTGCAGTAAGCGAGCTGCCATACATTGACGTGGTCATCAAAATACTGCATTACTAATGTGACGTGATTAGAGAGGACAGGTCCAAAGCCCACTGGACCAGATTTGAACGTTGACATTCTTGTTATAAAAATTTAATAACATTATGGCCACTGAGAAATATTGAAAAATCTATATTAATTTTATAAAGCGGATTTTTTTTTATTTCTTTGTATACTTGAACGCGCTAATCTTAGGAATTAACGGTCGGATTTCAATAAATATTTTTGTATTTGATGAAGCAATCATCTAGTAAGACTTTAGGCTATTTAACACTAGGCCACCGCCAATAGGAGCAAGGCAGTATTGAAAAAAAGTTACAAAAACGGTTAGCAATTATCAAATTATTTTTAGTTACATGCGAACGAAGTCGCGTGCGGAGCGATATTGCCTTCTTCTCGGTTCATAGGGTTCGATTTACTTGGTTAGGTAGTCACGTCTTTCGCTATCTAGGTAGGTAGGACGCACAGTACAATCTTGTCTCGCCGCGTTGCACAGTAAAATCTAAAATAAGCTTTTTATCAGATCCCTAAGGGGATCAGTTAGTTTAGACTTTCTCTTTTTTATTATTATAACATTCTCTTATTAATAGCTAGTACCGCGTTCGTTTTCTCTCGTACGCGATTCGGCAACAGCCCAAGCCGAGGTTCAGTCACTAGTGACACCCTTGTGCGAGTTGCCCCGCGGGTTTGAGCGCCTTCCGCGCTCGCCCCACTAGTTCAGGTGAAGCTGTAAAAGCCCCTAAGGCTAACAGTATAGGTCCTTTCGAAAAAAAAAAAAGTGCGGAGCGATTACAGAATAACAAATACTTTTATAATGTTAATAATGTACAATAACTATATTTACAATGTCTTAAATTATTGTTATAGAGCCTTGAAGTTTTTAATTTGGGTAGTAATACAGATAATGTTTTACTATGACGAATACAAAATTTTCAAAAAATATTTTGATTTTTTATCTGTTTATGGATTTCTTTGCAAGCGCATCACTCTGAAAGTACTGTAAAGATTTAATATGATAATACTATACTCATGGATTAACATAATGTAAGGCCTTTTTTATGTCATAAAACAGAACTGTTTTTCCAGGATTGAGAATATTTGTGGTATAATAGTTGAAATTTTGTAGTAAATAAATTCCTTAACAGATATGAGTGCTATTTTCTCCGTTCTGTTAGTTTTAGCTATATATGATATTGGAGTGTTTAAAAATGGCATGTGGAAAATAAGAATTTTCGAAACGTTGGGGACTTCCTAATGGCACATAGCCAAAATGATCAAATTTCATCCCAGTGGTTGTCTTCTTTACATATAAATATTTGTTAGGTTATTAAGTTTATTTATATAAAATTTGGCATCCATTATATCATAGTGAGCTTCGAGAAACATAAGTTACCTGGTAAAGGAAGATATTGTAATTATAATAATATTATTAATCTTCAGTAACTGTATAAAATCTATGATATTAACAACTACAAGCATCCGTAGAGTAGAAAATTAAGCATTAAAATTGTATCATACATAACGCAAGTACACCAGGAAAGTCGCGTGTACAAATAGCTTTATTATAAACCAACAAAAATACCGCTGGCCCATTAACGTTTAGTCAAATTGAACACACAATTAGAAGCTCGCTGTCGATATCACGACTAGGCTGGAATATAATTAAATTGTTTTATATAGCGTTCATCATGATAACGATAATGTACATATAATAAATATTTGTAATGTCATTGAATAGTTATATTTAATACTATTAAGTGAGCATTCCAGTATTGTATATATTTGGCGTATCTCGGAAGCTGCTCTAACGATGTGTTTTTTTTTTTTTTACAGATTTTTGGTTTTTCAGTCCAACTATATATCGTGTTTTTTGTAAAAACGCAGTTCTGTAAGCAAATTATTTCTAATAGATTGATTAAATATGTATATTCATACGTATGTAAATGTTGGAATGTGGATGTTTAATCAATATATGATATAATTTGTATCTTTTTTTTTTTAATACAATTTTGGTAAAATTACCGAGCCAATCTACAATAGTCATCCAAGTACAATGAAATTAAATTTTAATATTCTGGATTATATAGGTCATTTTCCTTTATTTCCCAGAGCTAATATTACTTTTAACAAATTAATAAAATTTCACATGTTATTGTTTTTATTATTATTAGTAATTGTTTTTATAGTTAAGGTTTAGCATTGTGGTCCTAATCTCACCTGATCTTAAGTGACGATAAGGCCCAAGTTGTTAGGAACACGCTAAACCAATGGAGGAACTGGCTCACAAGTGCAACTGCCGGAACACACCTATTGGTATTTCGCGGCAGATTTTTAACTTGAGGGTGGTAGCTACCCAGGCGGGCATTAGAAAAAGCTCTACCACCATGCTATGGTTTCCTCACGATGTTTTCCTTCACCGAAAGCTCAAAGCCCTTGGCGCGAAGTCGTACACACTATCATCGCTTCAATGTAAACCTTTCAATGTATTAACACGCGGTGAAGCTTATGTCTAGAATCCTTCACTTTATTATTACTCTTTTATTCTTTATCTGACTATCGACTGTTATGTTTTTCATAGTTATTGATAAATAAATATATACACGTTTTCAATACTATATAAAGGGCGTAAAGTTTTTTACTGGATTTTTTTACCATATGTTTTTATTTTAATTCGTTTCATTCTCTCTTCGTTTCGTCTCATTTCTTTAGGTCTTCAAAATGAAACTGTTCGCATGCAACCTATTATAAATTGGTTGTACTGACACAGAACTGTCACTAGTGTCTGTCACTAGTATCTGTCACTAGTCACAATATCGCACCACAGTGTCATCACAATCGAAATAAACCAATAAGAACGTATATAGGACAAATTAAGAATGTGTTTTCATATATGTATATAGATAGACTACATGTAATATATCTTAACAAGTATACAGTTTGCAAAGAAGCTTCTATATACTCGAAGGGATGTGAGAATTATAGAACAGCATTCGTTCAAATGTCTTCGCGTGCACATAACGTCTTATATTTATGCACTTTAAACGCACCAATACTATATTGAGAACTCAACGGAATCATACTGAAAAGGTGTAAACGCCACAAATGCTTTTCACTGCTTCCACTACTCGACATGGTTTGTGACTTGTCTGTATATAAGCAGCGATATGTGCGCAACCGCAACTTTCCTGAAAATCTTGTCGCAACACACGAACCGTCTCCACTCGCAAATGTCACTCATGATTTACACTCGATCGTAAATCAAAATGGCCGCGGTACCCTCCTCTACCCGAGCTGCGCCCGAGCACAATAATTGAATATTTCACGCGTTTCTCTCAACACCTCAGTCGGCTGTTGCATACAATGTTGAGTTTATTACTTCGCACGCATTGTGTTTAGGTCCTAAACTCTTGATGAGTGATCATACGACCTGCATTAAGTTTAACAGCGATTTTAAAAGCGATATTTCACGTTCGAGGCACGCCTTTAATGTTTGCGACCAATATTTTATTATGATTTGTTTCCTTATTGAAATGCTTCCTACACTGATATGTCGATATTGAGACATTTTATTTTATTTTGTTGTTATATATTGCCATTTAAACTGTCGTAACTAAGCAAAGTCTGTAATCGTCTGTTATTGTTCGGTGCGTCTGCAAAAGTAGATAAAAACATCCAACCAAATCAATCAGCAGTTTTATTATCACTAATTAAATTATTTCTAGAATTATGTAGGTAGTATAGGTATTTCTGATATTTTAAAAATAGCATACTTACTCCGACTTTTCTAAGAATACGACATTTAGGTTTATTCCAACAAATTGAATTTTCTTTTTGTTTTAAGTAAATTTACATGTAACTTAAAGTTCACATTTCGTTACCATACAATTGGTAACATTGTATTGTAAGTAGTAGGTACATAAAATTTTAAGTTAGGTTCATACAAATATCTAAAGTACAAATAAAGTAAAACATAATACTAGCAACCCACTCCGGCTTCGCTAGGGTAATTGCATTATTAATAGTATATAGAGATATAGTGTTGCTATAATTTAATACATATTTGTAAAAATAATAATTATGAGATTTACCTTTTTTATATAACTCTACTAGCTGTGATTGCGACTTTATTCGCGTGGAACTAAATATGATTTAATGATTTTTGCCCGTTTTTGTTACTTTTTTAAATACAGCTTTGCTCCTATTGGTTATAGCGTGATGTTCAGACAAATAGACATAACAGGAAACATTGCTTTAAAATATATACAGATTAAGATGGAAATTAGAACTTATTTCCTTCGTTCCTTTATATAACCTGTGCTCTCATTATAGAAACATGCTACACTCACATAATATTCATACTTGACGTGTTAACCGGTTAAACACATTTTTTATAGTTTACAGGCTTAGCGTTATGGTCACAAACTCACACAACCCACAATCTCTGAACACGCTAAACCTAGTAGAGGATTGAATCTCTAGTACAACTACCTGAACACACCTACAGAGATTAAGTGGCAGATTTTAACTTGAGAATGGTAACAAGCCAGGCACATACAGCTAATTTTACAAGTCATCTACTATTATTATAGTACAGATACACCTATAATGGTATGTATTGGCGAGATAGATATTTGTTTAATTAAGTCTATAAAAAATATATACTGTTTAATAATATTATCTCAATATGAGATGGGAATTGTAATTGTTATATTTAACAATGAAACAAAACAAACTAGTTCTAACTTGTTCAAGAAATACAGATAAAATTGTTCTGTACAGAATACATTATCGGAAATTGTAAATAGAAAAATTATATCGTTACAGAAGAATAATAGTTCTCATAAAATAAAATACAATATTAGTTATTCTTTGTTCATATACAACAAAACTATTATTTATAAGTGATTTAATTTTATGATATGAATTAGTAGTTAATTATCAATGCACTTTTTAAACTTCAATAAAGAGATGAAATAACAAATCGAGGCTAGATATTAAAAGATTGCTATGTCAGTATAATGATACTAATGTGACAAGTTCTATAATTAACCCGTACGTAACATTAATAGATCGTCTAAACGGAATACCTAAACACATTCGACTAACCCACGCGGAATACCGTTCAAAATCAGTCATTTATACCAAATCGAGTGCGCGCTACACACGAATTATCTGCATTAGACATGTTAATCCACTCATTTTAACAGTAATTTTATTCGGTATTTATCGGAGCATTCATTACTGGCGACCGCAAATCGGACGCCCAAAAAGCTCGCTATTTTCCGACCATGCATGCACAGGGTTGTCCAGTTATGAAATAACAATACATGTCATTTAACATATACTATAGTATGAAGTGGATATCTTATTTCGATTAATGAAAATAATGTTATTTCTATTTGTGATTGAAACTTGTGAATAAGAAAGGTGTACATATGATAAAACTGAAGCGAAGCCAAATCTATACACTGTTTTATTTTTTTAATTATATTTTCAGTGTACTTTGTTATCGTTAAAGAGATGATATTTTTTCTTAATTTTGGTCTGTCTGTCTGTTTGTTTATACGCGCATCACTCTGAAAGTACTAGATAGATTTCAACGATATTTGATAAACTTATGACTTAGCCTGTGAATGAAGAAGGACATGTTTAAAAAAATATACTCTCCAATATCTGATGAAATAATTGGTCAATCACTGACGTTGAAACCGAGACTGACTGCCCAGAGTGCGCCGGACGTACTCGGGTATCATCACTGGTGAAGGATCTTTTCATGCACCCTAAACTATAATAATGTACAGACATGTTATATTAAATCAAAATACTAAAATGAATCACGCATAGTTTCTTCCCGTGCTTTTAGATGATAAGGGACTAAAATGTTTCCTAATATCAGTACGTTTATAAAATTAACATTGGATATTTATGACAACCCTCACACGAGATGTAACACTAGCATGGCAATAGTTAGGAAACTCGCACACGTTCAAAGCTCAGGATATTTTAATATTTATATGACAACGATTATATTCATTTTCACTCGTAATATCGCTATTATTAATTCGTTTACTTATATAGATTAAATCAATGTTATATAGTTTTTACAACAATTGTCTTTATATTATTATAATAACTAGATAAACTTGACGGGCGCTGTTTTACCCTTTTCGGGAATGAGTAACTGCAATACATTGCCTTTGCCGACAAAAAATAGAGGTGCCTTGTGGACACCCGGTTGGAACGGAGTTCCTCTGACTATATCTTTTTTGTGCTTTTATTAAGTAATATTTAATTAGAAAATAAAATTTTACATATTCTTAAAATTGACGGCAAGCTGAAACGATAGAAAAGATATAGTTTCCTAGATAATCGGAAATAGCCTGAAGAATCACTGCAAAAGGTTGTCGGTTTTTGTTGTCGTTTTTCATAAACACTTTTTTCTGTCTTGCCCGCAAAGAAACCAGAACAATAACAGGACGTTAAGGACTCGGTTCTAACAAATATATATAGTGCGACTATATCTTCGATCAATTCGTTACAAGTTACACGATCAATCAATTTTTTTGGATATGAAGATCATTCTCACATCAAACAGTTTAATATCGATTCTCCTACCAATTGAAAGTAATGTCATCTACTTATATATTAAGTTTTGTTACAGGGAAGAGTTTTTCGCTGACAATCACGATATCAACGAACCCGCCGCAAGTTGCAACCTACCAAAAAGCTATTAAAGTCACCGTTGACGGACCCAGAGAACCACGTTCTAAAACTAGTGAGTAATATACATTTTTAATGTTTTTAACTACAGCTTCCTGTTATGTAGTCACATAGGTTTTGCTAATATCTAGTTTGAGGTACAAACAACAAAAATATCTGTAACAAAATGCTATCTTTACTAAAACTGCCCGGAGAGTTTTCTTTATTTTTTATTTATATTGCACTTCGATTGTGCACAGTAAATAAGTGCTCACGGATCAGTACATGAAAACGCCATGTTTTTATACCTCGATTGTACAAAACAGATAATGGTAAGTGGCTACTGAAGCCTACATCACATGCGTATGGATAATTTTTAGAACCCCATATTCTGTTCCATTTTTAGTGACAGAACATTTGTGCTTTAAGGAATTAACAAACATTCAAAGATAAATTTCTCGAATAGAACAATTGTCATAGAACCATAACAATTTTACAAAACAATAAATGATCAGCAGCTATACGCTCCACTAGAAGTAGCGTGTCCACTATTTTTAGCCACATCGTAAAGAAAAATAAATATACCCCATCTGCTTTTAAGTAAAAATGAAAACTTATAATTACTACATCGAAACTTATAGCTAAAATTCTAAACATGATTCCCAGCGCAAAGATGCCTTTCGTTGAAATTCCGAAAAGATTACCAAAATGTTCTTATCAAACTTGCATGAGAATAAACGTATTTTAGTTTTGTGGTTTACCGGTATCCTAACGCTATCTAATTACAACTTACATAACGTTCAATAACAAATATTTAAAGGTCACAATATTATTAAGTTATTATTTGTAATAAGTGACATTTAATTTCCGATTTATATATACATTACACATACGGACATATATATAAGTTCTTGTGACTTAAATGCGTCTATTAATACTATTCAATGTAAATATAATAAAACATTAGGCTGGAACGAATTTCCTAAGGTAGTATATTATTATTGATAGCCGTTTTATATTATTGATTAACAAATACAAATAAATGAATTACTAGCGTCTAAGAGCAATTAACGCAGAGATTACTAATGAATTGAGGGAATGGTAAGAAATTTCTTAATTAATATATTTCTTCTAGTTGTGAAAATAAACATTTTATTGGTACATCATTTAATTCATCTAATACATTTAATACGCTACGAAATAGCTAACGCGTATGACGTGTAAAACTATATCTGCGCAGTTGTTGAGAACTTATTGGCTGCCATGAACCAATAAGCGCGCACTTATGACTGGGCACAGCCAATAGTATACGCGCTATGGATAACCGTCTGCACTTTAGAAATATAGTGCAATATAGAACATACTAAATAAAGGGTCGTGACCGAAAAATCATTCCTTTTGATCTGTCTAGCTTCCATCCGTACCGTGCACTAAGGAACTTTGTTCCAATACAGTTAGTATAGTGTATAACAAGAGCAAGAGCATAATAAACAATAAGGTGGTTATTCATTCGTGAATGTAGTTTCACAATCTGATTAGTTCCAAAACAGTTCAAGAGGTCCTATTACAAACTTTACCATAATCTATACATGTATAAGGGAAATAGAGTGCCATTATCCTTATGTCAATATTTTCAATTTACCTTTGTATACGTTTTGCCGGTCAATAAAAATAAGACTTTTACTGTAGCGGGCGCATAACAGCTATTAAAATATACATATACTACACTTTGTTACTTAGTTCTGTTATTTACTTCGTTTACTGTCATGATGCTTACACACATTTTATGATTTATAAAACCAATACCATATAATCCCTAATACAAAATAAGTTAAAATTAAAAACAAAACGGTGTATTCTTTAGTCCACACGACAGAAGGGTGAAGAACATGACCATATTTCTCTTGCTCTGTTAGTCGCCTCAAGCCGACATCACCCTAATGAGCGTCACACAAACAAATTGCAGATAATAATTTTAAAGACCTTCCATGATAAGTATAACTTCAATATATTTTTTAGGATTTATGATAGCACTAGCTGACACGAAAGACGTGACCTGACATTTCTAATAGTCGATAATTCCCTCACAGTGCCACGTATTGTTTAAATTCAGTATACTACCCTTGTTATGAAAAAATATATAGTCGTACCAATTTTGATATGACCAAACTATGTTGTATTAAAAAAAAGAATATCACATCTCTATGCAAATCCCGGCCAACATTTTTGCTACGTTCTTTAAATACATAATATCTTTTATGTTCACTTGAGAATAACAACTACTGAAATAAATTTATTTATGACACCACGTCTAATTGACAGCGGGCGTATACACCACCGCAGTGACGTTCGTTGTTTATTCTCAACTGAAGTTGCAGTAATGCTCGACATAACCTCAAAAAAATTACATTAAATGATTCGTTATGTTGACTTCATGTTATTTTTATTGATGGTTTATATATATATATACATGTATACTAGCTTACCTGCCAGACTTTATTCTACCTTTTCGAGTAGTCAATCACATCGACTACAGCGACATTTCTTACGTTAAAATCACTTATCGAGATAAAAAGTATCCTAGCTCTCAAGTTGGATCAAACTGCACACAGTGTGAAATTTGATTAAAATCGGTTCAGTAGTTAAGGATTCATCGCGGACAGTCAACGTGTCACGAAATTTTTTCCGTTGTTTTTCGTGACTCATATAGGCTGTGTTGGACGGTTCTTAGGTAAATTTAGTACCGATGAGTGACACTGTTGTCGACTGCCAGTTTTTTTTGCTCTGCCTAACAAAATAGATTTTATATTTCTTTTGTTTTTTCACTAGTAAACAAAAAAATACCAAGAACTTTCCCAATATATTGACTGATTAAAAAAAAATGGTTCTACTGAATTCTAAATATTATCAAGAAATAAATTTTAGTTATAAACCAATCACAGTGACTCTTGTTGGGTTTACCACATAACGGAACTAGCCAACAACGTACATGTACTTGTACCAGTAAAACACATATACCATGTACATATGTAACAAATTATGTACATGAAGCAATGATGGCTCCAGTAGTAGCGTGTGCAGACGCTGCGTCAATGGATGTGTGCTCGTATGTCTGCAATTACCCTAAACTTTCGGTGAAGGAAAACATCATGATGAAACTATAGTACGGTAATACAGCCTTTTCTAATTCTAGCCCACTTGGCTAGCTATCAACCCTCCAAATACTTTAAACAAGTTCCGACAATTGCACTTGAGAGGCAGTGCATTAGTGCATCAGTGTCATTTAATGTCCGATGAGACTGTGGCCATAACGCTAATCATTTTGTTAACTATTATATATCTTGTAGGTACATGTATAAGTTGCGGATAAACAATATAAACAGAATTTAGAATTGCAAGCAATAAAATGTGATTTTATTAATAAAGCTCAATTAATCGTTTGCCGCCGCCGGCGTAACCACACGGGGCACATAAACAATAAGAATATTTATTATCATGTCCTATTATTATCATTTATAATTTTAATAATGTGCGATACGATGCGGTAACGTTGCGGTGATATGAACGCGGGTTGATAACCGTTTCTTCCCACGAGAGTTCGTTTTGATAATGTAACATACCTAAAGGACGTACGTTATTTTTATTTCCCGTATGTTTTTCATTCAACCCACGCTCTATGTCTATCTTTATAATAACATTGTAACACTTTTAATATATTTTTACTATATTAGAGTTTTTGTAGATAATATTTTTATGACAATAGTACTCATGGTACTTGTTGAGCTTACTGTACCATGGAAAACAAACATACGTGCTATAAATACAAATAAATACTACGAGTTACTAAATCACCTGAATAGGAATGGCTACGTGGTTAATTTATACGCGGTCGAAGTGTGAGCAAGAGGTACATCAGCTAAATCTCTCTATAATCTTGTAAAAGATCTTGGCCTATCTAAGACTGCAGTAAGTTCTATAATAGAACGTGCCTTTAAAGCTGCGCTAGCAGACTCCTTCCAAATTTGGCTGAGCAGGGAGAGAAACACGAGTAGTGAAGGTGAGTGTTGACGCGCGTCGGAAAGAGGACCCTTAAACCTACAGCCGTGTCACAAGTCTCGGAAGCTGTTCGAAGTTTCTCTCTCTTCCAGGGTTTGCTAAGAAGTTCGTCTCACTCCTCTATACTTGTGCGCGAGATTTTACTTTTGAGATAAGCAGTTGGCTCGCTACAGGCACCACCGCGCCGTAGTGCTATGGGTTAGAGTCCCGCACAAAACAATTATTTGTGTAAGCCATATCAGCATCAGAAATCCCTACCCAAGTAGTCTTTATTTACATTCGCTATCAAATCGTAACATCAGTAATTAAAAAATGCATCTAAACCTTATCTCGAGATTTAATTTTGTGTTACAATGTCATCCCAAAAAAAATGATTATACAAATGTAGAAGAAGAAGTTGGAGAATGTAAATATAAAACTAATATTAAAAATTGAAATAATATATTTCTGTATTTATTCTAACAAAGTCTATTTAATTGCTTATTTAATAAAAAGATGCATTAGGACATAAGTATATATTATTCCAACCAACATATTTCAAAATAAAACTAAGATGTACAAGTACATTAATATAGTTAACAACGAACTTTCGCCTTTGAAATGATATTAATAAATTTCATACAAATTCCGTCCCCACGCAAACTGCGAATAACTAATTAATATTATAAAATATCGTCTTCCGCTATCGCATTCGAGCGCTCACGCGAAACTAAGGAACCATCCAAAGGAGTTCAAACTATCGACAAAATTGGTTGACGAAAGAAAAAGTAGTCAAGTGTGAGCAGTTTTCTGGCAATGTTCATCATAAGTTTCATTCGTGAATATCGCCTTTGTTTTATTCATAAGTCTCTGGTTTTTTATAAATTACTGTCTACGGTTAATAGACAGACTCTAATGTTAGTACTTATAGTGTTACATTTGTACACATTCATTATGTATGTTAATTTACTCAGTTACAGAATGATAATAACTCGCTAGTACTATTTGAAAAAGAATTCATGCAAAGTCAGCAACAAACATGCATGTATGTAAATTATGTGTGTTCATTACAAATACTAAGTATATTTAAAACATCATTCAAATGGATAGGGAGATTAAATAACTTAACATTTTAAGGAAATTATCAAGGTGTGCGGTGTGTACAGTACCTTTCGGAAACCTGTATTTGAATATTCTCCCAGTTTTCTGTTCGCTAATTATTATTATAACGATAATTATCGTAATGTTGCTAAGGCAACTACATATACTTGTATGTATATAGATGAAATTTGACAATATATGTTTGAGTCAAATATGTATATAAACTGTGAATTTGAAAGTTTGCAGCCAAGCCTGTCAAATAAAGAATAAATATCAAAATATGTGAAGATTTAGCAAAAAATGTATCAATCTGTAACAGTTGTAGTGTGTTCTAAACATGTTCGATTTCAAATGCTCATCAAGGAAATAAAGTATACTAACTGACCAAGCAGACCTTGTTCTACCTTTTCGAGTAATCAATCAAGTCGACTACGGCGACATCTATCACGTTATGATGACTTATTGAGATAAAAGTTATCCTATCTCTCAGGTTCGATCAAACTACACAGTGTTCCAAATTTGATTAAAATCGGTTCAGTAGTTTAAGATTTCATCGCGGACAAATAACGTGACACGAATTTTTTTTTACTATTAATATAGTCGTCACTTACACTTCAGTTAACTTGTAGAAATCTTTCCAAGCCGGAAAAAAAGAATTAACCTTTTGCAAAAATTGTATACATATATTATTCGATACAGTGCTCATAATAATTCTAACACGTAAACATAATGTTTAATTTGCTTATAATTAAATAGAAAAACAAACGTTCACATGGTTCCATTGGTCTCCGCGACACGGAATGCCAAAAGTCTAAAGAACACACGTTACGCCATATGGGACGCCAATGCCGAGGGCAGACAATAGTGAAATTATATCAGTAATAAGTTGTACTCACGCACGTCGAGCAACTGCTTTTGGAAGGATCACCTTTGTGTATACTATAGGCTGAATGATCCTTTTAGAGAAATACACTTATATCTCTACCTTTATTTATATGATAAACAGAGTAATAATTATACGATCAGACAAGACAACCTTATGTCTGTAGATATAAAAAAAATGTGAAGGATTTAATATATGTATTATACTAAAGTCAAAGACTTAATTTTACGATACGATTCATCACGCATGGAAATGAATCTAAAAAATAATTTTAGAGTAGCTAATGTAGTCATAAAGAGGCACTATTTTTAATATGGAATAAATTTTGAAAAATTTATATGAATAACTTGATAACAACAGAGGATTTACTTTTTTATTAGCCATTTTTTACATGGCTTTTACACGTATACTTACTACTGTTATTTTATCTATACTAATATTATAAAGAAGAAGGATTTATATTTTTGTTTCTAAGGAATAAACTTAAGAACTACTGGACCGATTTCAAAAATTCTTTCACCATTAGAATGCTACATTAGCTCTGAGTAACATAGGCTATACAATATCTTTTTAATAAAAATCATTTAATAAAATTTTAGTTCCACGCGAACGGAGTCGCGGACATAGCTAGTAATTAATAAAAATAAAAACGCTACACCTTTCCTACTACTAGAGATAAAAAAAATCATAGAATAGTTGCAGGATCGGACGTCAGTTCCGCTAGTACACCATAGCACATTCCTATACCTAAATAGCATAACGTCAAGGCCAAAACCAACAACTTCTAGGCCCCACATTTCTGGCACATTCCTCCAACAGACGTTGGATGTCTTCAACTTTTAATTATTTACATGAATGATAATATTTTTATAATAGGAAAATTCATTGTAAAGAGCAAATTTTGCGGGTCATACCATACGTTCAATTTGATGAGCATCAATATGAACCCAGTTTACAATATCACACAAATGTTCTGTTAATTAAATACTTACATATAAATACTATTTTAATTTGAGATTCTCAACAAAATGGCCATGTTAATAACTCTACTTAATTAACATCTAACATTAGTTGTTCATTCGACTGTTATATTCTAAAATCCTGTTAGATTTCAAACAAAGAGTCGAAAGGAACAAAAGTACTTAACGATTAAGCCCCAAACTCCGTTGGACAAGAAAGGAAGATCTCGCGTGCGCGGGGACTTTAAAGTTTGAGTTAATAGACTTAATTTGTAGGTGGGCCGGTATAAGCAGCTTCACAGTGACCCTCGATAATTACGTTGTCCTTCCTGCAGCAGCAATAATACATCGACTGTCGATAATATTTTAGCAACCTACGCTACAAAGTAAATTATTTTTCGACAAATGAATTTAAGGAAATTTTCTCCATATTTCCTAAGTCATATTTATTTGATAGTATGAGTTATTTAACTTTGTTTAAGTTAATAAAATATATTAATGGACTTAGCGGTTAAAGCAATTGTCGCGCTGCAACCGCCGCGTTGAAGTGCTATAGGTTCGATTTTTAGTTTATAAAATCCTTCTCACTCAACTTTGACAAAATTACCTACATAGATAGATGCCATAATAAATATAAAATATTTAATAATACCATTAATGTAAGTAATTAAACCGCTGAATTGATTGTGATGAATCTTGGTACAGAGATAGATAGGACACAGGAGATGGAGATAGGTTGCTTTTGTTGGAACTGCGTCATCAGATTTGTTTAACAAAAGTGATATTAACGATAGCGAAGCCGCACGTAAAATCTAGTACTTTAATTGAACCAGCGGGCCACGCTGGGAAAGGTAGGGATCCGTATCAGATAGGTTCCTAACCACCATGATCATAAACTCGTGCCATCGACACTCTATTGGTTTGTTCTGTTTAGATATTAGCCAGTGTATATAGCCAATATCTTGATTAAATTGTTTGGTATTATATTGTACTTACCATAAAGTACAATGCCGATAATATCTACGTTTCATTTAACGTTTACAATGCTTGAAAAATGACTTGAGTCGTTCCATATGATGACCACGGTCGTTGTGGTCGCGGTGCAAACATCACTAATGACGTCATTATTTTCACTCACGTCAAGCTCACAACGACCCATCTCCAAGATTGAACCAGTCTTCATTCCACTTAAGTTAATGATCTCTAGTAATAGGAAAAGATGCAGCTAGTTTATTTAGTTTTAAATAGGTTATTATAACAGTATTGTATATATAGGTGTATACTGCGATAGGCCTGGCATACACTCACGTGTAAAAGCCCTGTAAAGAAATGAAGAATAAAAAAAAGCTCAAGCAAATGGAATGGGAAAATCGCGGTCGTGAACGTGAGCCAATTGTTAATGCTAAGCGAACGAAAGCCAATATGCCCATACTACCATAACAAAAAGCTTCCTACTCTATAATGTATTTTCATACATCCATCTTAATTCAATTTTTTTGTGAACTATCATAATAATGCAAACTGTTAATAACAACGGCGTGGCCTGTAGATGTCATTTGTGATTAAAATATCGATAATACTAATAAAACAATATGGTCACTTCCTTATTCCTTGAAACCTAAATAATTAACCGCCAGTATTAGTTTACATCGATTTCACAACATAATTGCAGCACCGATATGTATTTTGAATTTGGTGGCATTGTGTAAACTTATAAACTAATTATGTGCATTTTTTTTTTCAAACACCCAAATTATTTTGCCGGTACCTTTTTAGGGCTGACTGGCTCCAACTTTGGTAACAAATTACAGGCGAATATTTTACCTGTCTAGTAAAATGATTGACATGTTAAAAATGTACGTATGTAATTGATATACTGAATATCTGAAATGCAATAATTTGATTTTAATATTTAGGTTTAATCAATACATTGAGTCAGATAACGTACCTACTCATGTAGTTAGATAACGAAATTTAAATTTTTTCCAACATACTACTAAATATTTTACAACCACTTATTTTAAAATCCTTCACTATTTGCCATACCTGTATTGAAAATCAATCTAATATTTATATTCCTACATAGATATTCAGTTAAATATTCAAACTTAATTAACCTTTTGTAATTTTGTAATTTCTATTTACATCGCATTAAAATCTAGTAAATATTAATAATATTGTTACTTTGTCATACGTCTTAAACTTTAATATCATATGCATTATCGTACACAACACATACTATCTGTGCCTGCGACTTCGTTCGCGTGTAACTAAAAATAATTTAATCGTGTTTGCCACTGTTTGTAACTTTTATCAATACAGCTCCGCTCCTATTAGTGGTAGCGTGATGTAAAATTACCTAAAGCCTTCCTCAATGATTATTCTAGCAACTACAAAAATATTTTTTTAAATCCGACTGGTAATTCCTAAGATTAGCGCGTTAAAACAAACAATCTTTTTCACCTTATAATATTTTATTAATATAGATTAGAAAGTACTGTTAATAATTAAGCCCAAAATATTTCTATGTACACCAGGTACAAATGCATCACCACACCAAATAAGAACGTTCGGGTTCCAGCGGCCGCTGATTACCTGCGACAGTGCATCGTTGACATTAAGAGAAATAGAATATAAGGGATCATCAACGAGAAATTTAAGGTCTCTATCACACGAAGAGCGAGAGTACAAGACAAACGCAAATCTACCGACTGGAGGTATGTTCATATTTAACTGTATTCTGTGTATTGGAAATAGATTTCAATTGTAGTAGGTATATCGTTGAAACTGTCAAATTATTAATTATAATTTGTTGAAGTCAGTACCTACATGCTTCTTCCTAATTATATCTAACCTTAATTCTTCTTTGACGAAAACTAATTTTAAACCAAATCTATATCAACTGGGAGTTTATTTACTGTTATAAATAAAACCACTAAAATATACGACATATTATATTCATTTATTTATACTAGATCTACGTGCGACTTCGCTCACGTTAATATCGATTTTGTCAAACAAATCGGATAACGCAATATAATGTTCCATACAAACTTTATCTCTCTAACCCACTTCCGATGAAAATTTCGCAAGAAAAATTAGCCTATCTCCGTCGCCTAGGTCCCACCAAAGGGCCACCAAAATTCAATACAATTGATTCAGTGGTTTAGACATGAAAACGTAACAAACAAACTCACTTTCGAATTTATAATATTAGCATAATAAAATCTCGTTTTTACTAGACTGTAATGTACTTTGTTAATTTTTCTCATCTTAGTAATACGCCGAGGTTGGTAATCACAAATCGTATCTACAACAGAATCATATCTCGGTAAATTAGCCTAGCGAGATGAGTTATTCCTATTTCTAAACACACAAGTGTACACAATCAAGACCCAGTTGGCAACAAGTTGGAGTTGACAGAAGCCGGCACGGAGGCTAATAACGTACGTAATGGCGGCTCGTCATTAGCTGGCGCGCGCGCAGATTGCCAACCGCGCTGATGAAACCCGCTGCCGGGATTGCCTTGTAAACGCCCCAAAGCTTACCAACACCATAGAATACCTAGACAGAACATATTAAAACTACATTTTATTTAAAAAATTTAAACTAAATTAGTGAATATAACTTAAATGGTATTTTTATTGTAACAAAAAATGCGTGAGTATCGTAGAACACTCGATTTAAACGAAATTTATTACGTAGTATATTATTAGTGATAAGCGTATTATTGATTATCAAATACAAATAAATGAGTTACTATTGTCCGAGAACAATTAAATGAAACGCAGAGATTGCTAATGAATCGAAGGAATTGTAGGAAATTTGACAATTATTACATTTTTTCTAGTTACGAAAATAAACATTTTATTGTGCTTAATTAAATTCATCTAATTCATTATAATACGCTACGAAACAGCTGACGCGTATGACGTGTACAAACTATATCTACGCAGCCATTGATAACTTACTGGCTGTATTGACCCAAAAAGCGCGCACCTATAAATAGGCACAGCCAATAGCAAATGCGCTATGGATACTATAGCAATATAGAACACACTAAAGAAAGGATTGTGACGGATAAATCTTACATTTTGATCTGTTTAGCTTCCATCCGTACCGTAAAATAAGGAACTTCGTTTCAAAAAACTCACACGTTAGTACATATTTTTTAGCTACACAAATATAAAAAATGGATCTTCTATAAGCTTTCTAAGTGTGTAAAAAACAAAGCGTCGGCAAATAAGGCGGCAGTCAGTTAGAGGGTCGTGACTATGAACGGGTGAGAGCTGCGTGCACACGTTGATGAAACAAACGCTTATATTCATTGAGGACATAAACACATTAATGGAAAGATGACTTCTGTTATTTTATTAGATTCAGTAATTAACAATAAGTCTGATGACAGATACACAAATTAATGAGTATATTTAAAAAAGCTCAAACATTAAGGTTAGAAAGTTAGTCGATAAATTTCTTTCAGCAAAAATCTCTTTACTTCAGCCGCGATCTTTTTGGATTGTATCTTCTAGCTAATGCGTATTGTAAATACTTGATATGTATCAACGAAATTTGAAAATTAATTACTAAGAAAAAGATTGTCGTGTCAATAAGCTTGATAAAATATATATTGCAAATTATATGGATCGAGTGGTGGTTTCATTTTAATATAGGATATGCAGAAATATAATTAAATATCATATAAACACTATTTAATTAGTCTTTAGTTCGAACTTTTCAAAAATATACACATTATTAGTTTATACCTGCGACTTCGCTCGTGTTAATATTGATTTTGTCAAACAAATCGGATGCCGCAATAAAATGTTTCATACAAAATTTATTCTTCTCTTTACCCCAATTCCAATAAGTTTTTCGCGAGATATCGCGAGATAAAGTAGCCTATCACCGTGTCCAGGTTCCCATCTATCTCTATACCATATATCATAATGAATTCAGTGGTTTAAGCGTGAAAGCGTAACAAACAAACAAACTCACTTTGGCATTTATAACATTAGTAAGGAGTATAAAAACGTATTACAGAAAAACAGTTACAAAAACAACTCTGTAATTTGAAATAGACAAAACCTCAACGCAAAGTTAATAGGATAAATCCACCTGGTCAGGGTATAGACTTATTTTGATTATAATATATATATACATTTGTCTTTTGCGATAGCTAGTCCTCATTTATTAACACTAAAGTAATTATCAGTAATTTTTCTAAAATGTATGCAAACTATGAAAACGAGTTATAATTACTTCTTTTCTACGCTTTTAATGTGTGTCCGACCCTTTATTCACTTTTTACTTTCAACTCTATTGTATACAAATGCTTATAATAATAAGCAATAATATAGAATACATGAAAATAATTATTTTTTAAGTTTAAATAAGGTTGAAAGAACATTAAGATTTTTCATTACCATATTATACGTTATCTCTTTATAAATAGTCACCATAAGAGATTAATAAGCAAACATAGTTAAATTATATTTTTACTTAAATATATCAGAAACAATAATAATTGAATTCTAAGGTAATTATTGATACATATTTCATTTTAAACTTTAGCTCAAAATACTGTACGAATTTACTATGCCATGTTTGGTTAAAAGAAAAATTACTATCTATTAATGAATTTATTTTAAATAGATGAAACTTTAATAAAATTCATTTTTATGATGTTCTAGGAAACATGTTATTTACTAAAAATAATACATTGGCAAAGGTGCCTACATATACAGAAGACATAATTTAAAAAAGAACAAGGGGTAAATGGGTCATGTTTGTGGCAAATTGGCTGCAGTGTGAAGCGTGGGTATGGCGGGACAGAGGCAGGGTCGAGGGTCCGAACAATCGGAACCGAACAATTATGCGGCTTGATAGAACACCTTGCAAGCCCGCCGACACACGTACCGTATTATGCTGTAAACAATTGCATTACCGAAGGCTTGCTCGCTACGTCACTGTAATTGTAACAGCTAATACCAATAGATTCGTTACATGTTCACCATAGTTAAAGTTTCAATGTATTTTTAAAAAGTTATGTATTCTTCCATCGAAAATTTGTGTTCATAGCAGCATTTGAATTCTTTGTTTTCCTAACCTTAACTGGGCTCAACGTTATGGGCAAAAAAAACCTTTTTTTTTTATTATGTTAATAAATGTACTATACTTTTTTACTTCTAAGTAACATATGATTATGCGGCAAAACATTTTAAATAAGTAACAGTAAATTTTATGTAGCATGAAAATTTTAAATTATACGAATTATCCTAATGTGTCCTTCATTTGTATTATTTTAAAATTATCAAATACTCAACATACGAAAATCCTTTTGACGACGAGAAAGTTGTAAGGATTATAATAACCATGATTAAATTTATGCGCCCTATAAACTTCCGAATTTTGACACGCTTTACATTAGCTTTACTTGTATGTTTGTTTGTGTGATTGTAACCAAATCCTTTGGACTTATTTTTTAACCCACTTCTAACGGTCAGATTTCATTTAAATTCGTAGACTTATCGAGGACCGATGACAATACACTAATTTGACAATATTATTCCATTATTTAATTTGCGGAATAAGATTTGTTACTTTATATAACTTTCATCTATAGTCGATAAGGCAGAATTGTTGTTGATTATCTGAATCATTATCTTTAACCGATAAATCTCATTTTCGAATACCAAAGAGATTTTTAATCCACCAAAATAAGCAAGAATTTATATTTACAATTTTGGTGGAAAGAGCCTTGTTCGCTATTGTAATGAATGATGATTGAGCTACCGATTAATTTTGCTCTAGTAAAAACAATAGTTTTTAAAAATAATGCACTTTTATAAATAAACCAAAATAAAAAGTAGAAAATAAATAATGGTATAAGAAAAGTAAATTCACGCTTTTATAGAAAACCTAACTAAAAATAGAAAATAATTTTGAATTAAAAATAGTGATTTTTAATACATATAAATTAATAATAGTGTAAATAATAAAAAATGTATTTTATTTTTAAAAAAGTGTGAGGTGTTTTTAAAGATATTATCGAAATGATAACCCTCTACTCATATCTATCAATAAAATATTTATAACAATTGACACCATGCAACCCACGCTTTTTTTTAATAAATTACATTTTTTTCTTATTTACACTATTCTTAATTCAATTTTATTATCTATTTTTTAATTTGGTTTTCTATAAAAGCGTGTATTTAATATTTTTTTAAGGTTAATGTAAAATAAATTACTATTTAACACCATCGCTTGATTTTTATGAGAAAATCTTGAAGAAGTTTTCTATAATTTTCCATAGAAATAAAAAAAAAACAAATCTATTGCTTGAGAAATTATAGAAATGGAGGTCTATCACAATAGGTACCTAAAATCACAAACACATTTGTATAATAATTAAAGTCGTACCTTCAAAGTGACATTCCAAGTTAATTCATAAATAATAATTCTATACACTTCAAATGTGTGCTTTGATAGTGTAGAAATTTATAGGTATCATACCAAATTGTACTATATAGTAGGATATTCTCAAAACAGTCGGTTTCTCGCTTATTGAGACTGGATAAACTGATAAACTAAGATGCTGAGCTCGTAAGTTCATTAACCTGTGGATGGACGAGAGAAAAATAATAACAATAACTTCAAATGCTATCCAAAGAAAAAACCCGACGCTGGTACAATGTCATTACGACGCGGCGCGGAACATCGTGCGCCATAGACGTACAAAACATTCAGATAAAATCTATGTACGATATTTAAATGTTTGATATTCTATAATTTAATAAAAGTTTTCTAAAATCCCATTAATAAAAAATCAACATTTGTTACATATACATATAAAAATCCGAAAATTAATTACACACAATCATAATTAATACTAAAACAAGTAGATTGGTTGAATAATTTTTTACGAATAAATTAGATATACATAATTCTCTTGAATAAGCACAATTACATTACAACTATAATTTCAAATTATATTTTCTTTAACACTTCTTTTGCATATTATTGCCACCATCATGAGAAAGACATCTTTCTAGTCTTTAGAATATAATCGAAGCTTTCACGAAATGGTAACCACCAGGAGTTTTTGTAGTGCCACTCTCTATCACAGATACTATTTATTATTAATTCTACTCATGCCACCAATATTAAATAACACTAGTCGAAAGGAGTCAATAACGAGACATATACGCTTAAAAATTAGTGTTTGAGTCATTAACTTTGATGAATAATTAAGAAGGATATAACGTTGCCAAAAAAGCCTTTGAAAAATAATAGTGACAAGGGTAAATAATGAAAGACTATAAATTAAAACAAAAACCACGGTATGATAGAACAAGGTACCGCCAAAAATTCCTAAGAATGATTTGCAAATCTTTTCTTCTGTAGTTATATGTGTAGTTCTTATATTTATCGAGATAGTTAGCGCGCTTGTCTATCACTATTTGAATCCGGCGTTATAATAATGGCAGCCGTCACTAGCATTATGTACGCACGCCCCATACTCTATATTAACGTCGCAGAGGTCTTAATCACCATACACTCATGTTAATAATCGCATTATCATATTCTATTCACGTTATATGATTAAAGGTATTAACACATAACGTATATAAAATGGATTAGACAACTAGTTAAGAAAACTTTTAATTAGCTTACCTGCCGAATGCAATATGTTACGTCCACGTCATTTCTAAAAATGTTTAACTAATCATATATTTTTATAGGGTTATAGGACTTTTACGCAATCACAAAAACAAAAGAAGTATATATTCAGTTGCCGAGTGATAACTGATATATTAATGGACAATTTTTTTCTGTACCTACTATCAAAAATAGCGCCATCGCACTGCCGTGTTTCGGCAAAAAAATGTGCTAGATTTGAGTTATATGGTCTTATTACTAAACCGATGATCTTAAAATTATGATCATAATATAACTTAAATTAACAGAAACAAAAAACGTCGTTGAGTTTATAGCAGATGATAAGATTTCGTATTAGAAACTTAATTCGATGCAGACGAATGTGGTATCGCAACCTGAATTACATTATTATTGCAATAATGTTTCCCCTATGTTAATAAAAACAACGATAAAAACAGGACAGGTTTTAGAAATCATTTTTAAATGTAATAGATGATATATATTTTTTTAGGTTTTTTGAAAGAGTTTTATCTTTGGTTGCTTTTTTACCGATAGTTGAATGTCAATGTGGTTCAAGATAAGAACTAAACTACAGCTATGGTAAAGACTGGCTGTCAATAACAATTAATAACAAAATAAAAAATTATAAGTGCGTCGCATATTTTAAATCTAGGGATGATTGTGAACCAATAGCTAATCAATAGCATAGCCAGTTCATTCAAAAATACTCCACCACAATAGTTAATATACAAACACATTGCAGGGATTCGAACTCAAGTCAATCAGTGGTGTGTTCGTATATATTATCTAAGAGCTGCCATTACTTCAAAATAAATTATCAATAAATAAATATTAATTTATCTGGTTCGACTCTGGCTGGAATTTGCAACTTATAACTGATGTTTTATTTACGATTTACAGAACCAGATTCGTATGATACTCAATATAAAAATAAATGTAGTGTAGTAGGTAGGATACGGCTACTGTATCCGACTGAATTGCGGATCATATACCAGATGTAACACTCGCCATAGAGGGATGCTTAGGTAGTCGCATTCTAGTATCAACCGGTATATAGTCAGATAACAAAAATGATATTGCATTTTATACGCTACCACTAATAGGAGCAAAGCTGTATTGAAATAAGATACAAAAACTGGAAAAAAATGTTAAATAACTTATAGATCCACGCGAATGAAGTCGCAGTTACAGCTAGTTAATATTATAAAACGGGAAAAGTTTGTTTCAACACGCTAATTTTTGAAATTACCAGTCAAATTTCATTTTTTGTGTTTGATAGAACAATCATTAGGAAAGGCTTTTAGGGTATTTAACATCATGCAATAGGAGCAAAGTTGATTTGAATAAAGTTACAAAAACGGCCAAAAAATATGAAAATATTTTTTAGTTCTATGGGAACGAAGTAGCAGGCACAACTAGTAAATAATATTCAAATAGACGGATCGATGCCAAATA
This sequence comes from Actias luna, assembly GCA_039707435.1. Classification (NCBI taxonomy): domain Eukaryota; kingdom Metazoa; phylum Arthropoda; class Insecta; order Lepidoptera; family Saturniidae; genus Actias; species Actias luna. The sequence continues at coordinate 10,702,347 of JAZHAC010000030.1, forward strand.
CGAGGCTGGCAGGCTTGACGTACGCTGGCATGAGAGTAACTACAGATGCTGGATTTTAAATCTCTCAATATATTACGTTGTTTTTTAACTGTATCGTGCGTATCATCAGACACAACACTGTAACTAGACTAGTAAATCCAGACTATTGACATTCAATAGGCAATAACCTATTTAAAGCATTTATTATTAAAAAAAACTTAAATATTTAAAGCATAAAACCCTCGTTTTATGTAATCAGGAATATTTCTAAAAAAATCCCAAACCCTTCCCATTAACGTGACATCATAATACTAGCAGCTGATGACACCATGACATATTTAATGACAGGTTTTCTACAAAAATGATACCAAACGAAATCTATTCCCAATAACAATCAATACGATGGAGAACGTAACATTACATCTCGCCTTATTTCCGGTACAGTATTTCGTTTTGATTGATCAATTTCGATGATCAATAACCTCGGGCGCCGTGATTGGCTACCGGCCGGCTACCTATCCGATCGTAACTGCTATACTTTCCCATTTACAATACAACGCCTTTAATTCACGTCGATGTCCATTGAACAATCGAAGCGACTTAGCTATGCATAGCGAAGTGAAGCTAAAATTATTCGGAGTGGAAATGAGGGATATCATCGCGTATCCCTGCGGTTACACTTACTCAAATAAAGTCAATCTCGGTGTAAGAGGGGTCCGTGTGAAAATTTGATAACGAAACTATAGATCGGCGGGCTGCAGAAATCACGAGACCATTGCTGCGGTTTCAGCCGATGCAGTGTGCCACTGTGAGTTGTAATAGGCATGTGTGATTAGGTGTCCACACGTAACGCTCGCCTGTACCTTTACTTCACTTACTACTAAACTTATTAACCCATATGACAAACAACAATTACTATAACTAGCATTCAATATTTAGGGGTTTCTTTTTTAATTATGTTGCACAGCATAGCGACTGCACTTCACTTAATGTTAAGTACAGTATAATCCAAATCAGTGGTGAGTAACAATGATGAAGCGACGACAGCTCAGTGATAGAGTGTACGGACGCCGCGTCAAAGGACGTGAGTTCGAGTCCCTGAGATGAGCTTGAGCTTTCGGTGAGGAAAAACATCGTGATAAAACCATAGAATGGTGGTAAGGCTTTTTGTAATGCCCGCCACTGTCAACCAAGCTAACACCCTCAAATTGAAAATAAGTCGGCAATAACCAATAGGTGTGTTCCGGTAATTGCACTTGAGAGCCAGTCCGTCCACAGGTTTAGCGTATTCACCAGCTTGGGCCACATCATCACTTAACTGAGATTGTAGCCAATAACGCTATACCTATAAACTATAAAAAAATCGATTAATTACCAGTCAACACTGTCATGTTAGCCTGCTTAGGTACCTCATCACACCTCCTATGAAGGACACAATATCGTAGGAAGGAGGCAACATGCTGACAGGAACACGGTTCCACAATTTTACGGTCCGCCAGAGATAAAAGCCAGCAAACTTTTTGGTTCTCGATGTTATAGGTGTCACTGTGAAACTAGCATTCATAGTTTATTTATTTATTACAAGGAAAACTAACAGCTAACATTAAGAACTTAAATTAAAAACAAAACATACTCAAGGCTATTTACAAGTTAAATACAATGTTAAATAGTACATAGGCAACACACAGTTTTCAATTAATATTGCAATGAAGAAAAGTATTCGCTAGTTTAGATGATTATGCTAATACTGAGTTCATTTTTAAAGACACACAACAATATGATAGCACTTTACATGATTTTATGTTCAGTAATCTCAGCAGTTAGAAAAGCAACAAATCACAAGAGAGTCACTGTATTAGATTTATCATTACGTGCTTAGTGGCTGCGTTGCAATTGGGTACAAATACTTACCACCCCGCTTGATTGTCGAATATATTTTAGACATAATGTGGGTTGGTAGCGACCTAGTTGAACGTAATTTATATAAACATATCACGTCATTATCACAAGAAGTAGAGCAGCCCGACGAATACGAATATATGATGTAAGTAATTATGCAAGATGGTCTAAAGAAAAACATTAAGAGAAAAACCTTTTATTAGTAGTAAGAAAACTCACACAAAATAGCCATAGTAAAAAAAAACATGAGACAATGAAATATAAATATAACTTATACGTATATACACGTAAATACGTGTATACATAAATAATACTTTCTGACAGGAAAACTAGCCGCCCAACTCAGCATATGTTGAAGCGTCACGGGGCATTTAGACCTCAGCGTTGTTTTTCAGCTAGATTCCAAAACGTGTCATGATGCGTCAGTTCAGTAATTCCACGGAATAACAATATAAATATGGACATACTACTTCATATATAATATTTTGTAATGCAATAAATTACCACATGAAAATGTTTATGTACGTTATAATAATATATAACATGGCAAACTAGCCACATGTGAACGGGCACAAAACAGACGAATAAAGATTATACATATGTATATACAAATAATACAACACTCATTGCGCGTGCAGGCCCAAGCTGGTATGCATTCGCTTGGGACATGCTATCGCGTGTTCAGCTATTTTATTATTCAAGGTATTTCATTCGTTTAAACTAGCAAGTCACGTTTCGTTATCTTAAAAGATATGATTTATCATTTTTGTTATAGTAAATATTAAACCAGCAAACCGACAACATCTATGAACTAATCTTCATATCTCATTAATTTATGATATATTCCAATATTATGAACTAATATCCTAATCATTCCAATATTATGAACTAATATCCTAATCATTCCAATATTATGTACTAATATTGGAATGAATAGAAACCTGAAAAAAAATTAAATAATGTTCGTAACGTTTCAAATAACAATTTTGTTATTTACAAATTTATTTCAACTAATATTTTTTATATAAGATGAATCATTAAGAGGAATAACTCAATCGAGGAAAAAACAAGTATAATCAGTGTACTGCTATATAACAATATATTAAGTGTAGTAAATACAATTAATATGTCCCATGCCACCCGGGTTTTTTATTTTGGGTCGAAATTTAATCTACATTAGGAAATATTATTGGTTTTAATTAACATACATAATACATACTAGATAGTATTGCTTTATATGGATATATGGAATAACCTATAAATTATAACCGTACTAGTATCTACGCTGAGAAACAAAAAGAAACTCGTCCTTTGTACATTAACACTAGCTGGTACAGTGGTACCCCTACTTTGTTCACGTTTCCCCGTCAAATCGTTCTTAGCGAGATTTTAGTGTGCGTTGACACCGGTAAAGGAATTAGGCTACCAAATTTAAAGTCTACAGGTCTGGTTTTTTTAAAGTTAAGTTTTAAAGTTATGGCCATCATCTCACCCGATGTTAAGTGACGATGTGGCCCAAGATGGTGGACACGCTAAGCATAGTGGAGGATCTGCATCTCAAGTGCAACAGCAGGAACACATCTATAGAAATTTGGCGACAAATTTTCAACGTTTGGATGGTAGCTAGACAGGCGGGTATTAGAAAAAGCCTGACCACCATGCTATGGTTTCATCACGGTGTTTTCCTTCATCCGAAAATCAAAATTGATGTAGGCGGATTCGAACTCAAGTCCCGTGATACTGCGACCATACAAACTACCAATTGAGCCATCATCGCTTCAACAGTTTTAAAGATATCGTGATGAGTTAGTAGGTGGTATTTCGCTTATATATAGATTAATACACAGAAATACAATTGATGAGTGTGATTGACTTTTTATTTTATTTATTTTAAAGTTAATGTGAAATATGTGCCTATCTATTTATCTATACATATTTCTAATTATATTAATACAATTTATTTATTTCACAACATTTATTTCATTTACTTTGAGTTAATTATTCGGAGTTATATAGTTGCTAATTATTTATTGTCTTATAGGCTAATAATATCGAATTAGTTGTATGTTTGTAGATTTACTAGCTATGTTATATGAATAGTTTAAAAGAAATAAGCGAACAGACAGCGGAAGCGACTTTATTTTATACTATGAAAAGTTATTCCCGTATAAAAATAGGTCTAAATAACCTTAAACTATTAAGTGAGCAATTCTTGTATATATATTTCATTGATCTCGGAAATGACTCTTAATGATTTGGATTGAATTTTGTATTTAGACAGATTCTACCTTTATAATTGTATTTTTCGTAACAACACAGTTTATTTAAGCAAACTATTAATTACGTCCGTGTATATAAAATCGATCGTAAATTGTGGATGTTTAATCAAAATTTAATTCGTATCTGAATATATGTTTTAAATAAAGACAATATTAAAAAAATACCGAGCTGAGCTCAGTCACCCAAGTACTGTTAGAGCTATACGAATGAATAGAAAAAAAAACCTCCCATTGAGCAACTAATTCAAAAAGCCATAAATGAGATTACCCATTTTTTTTTACATTATGTACTTAATTATCATAGAGATAAATCTTCGAGTACGTCGGAACATTGACTGAAGATATGCAACAATCTCTGAGGACGGCTTATAACTATTAAAATATATAGTGGGCGGATCTTTGTGGCTGGAATTAAGCTCGTTGGCCGCAAACCACAGCTTCTGGACTGGTCATCATACTGTTAGCTTCGTAGTCGTTGTCTATCACCGATACGTGTAATTACATTTTTTTATTATTAAATATATATATATATTATGACCGACTCGCACATTTTATACGATAGGGTCACATATTAACATGTATAAATAATAACTAAATACACATTCTACTTTTGGTTTTAAGCTCTTAGTGAATCCTACTGCTGGGATTAGGTGTTTTTCTCAGATTGGGTAGAATGAGGATTTTATGAATTAATAATTGTAAAGACAACAGACTGTGCGTTTGACTATAAATCTACCTTTATTATGGATGAACTGAGTTTTAAGCACAGCTACCGGAACCCACCTACATATTGGTGCTTAATGACAGAGTTTCAAACTGAAAGTAATAATTAGGTAATCAATTAGAAAGTTCCTATTAATATTCTATGGTTTCATAACGATGTGTTCCTTTGCCTAAAACAGAAGCTCATTCTAGAGATTCAAACTTACATTGATTGACTTATCGGTACACGCTACCACAAAACCATCATTGGTCTGAATAGCCAATTCATTTCTTTATGTTCTTTTTTACACTAAACATAGATTGTACAATCCTGAACTTTATTTTACTTTTGATTATTTATTGAACTTTATTGAGCTAAGTTCAAATTTATATACAGTGTAATTATACATACCGAGTCTTTTCAGGCGACAACTACACTTTACAAGACAGTTTTTTTCATATTACTTGTATTGTTGTTTGATTTATTAAAATAGAGTTTAATTAACATACTGCTTCTAATTTACAAAGATATTTTTAATGTTAATATATAAAAATAAAAACTTATTTACAAGTTTTGGGGCTTACAATGTTTTTCTGAAAAGGCTTGATACTTGCCTTTTACGTCAAGTTAGTGCAAGTACTATTAAGAAAATCAATTTCTCTAATGAGAACTTTTAGTAATAAAAGAATAATATCTGGTTACAGTATTTTTTATGTAATAAAAACGTCAATTTCTAACTTTTATGGCTTAATCAAATTCGATTTTAAAGATAATTTCATTAACGCGAAAATGCGATATTGTTGGACAATAAACGCTATTTAAACTTATTTTATTTTATATTGTTATAATCGTATAACAGTTGTTAGTGTTTAAAACATAAGTACAAAACGTAACTACATTAATATAATTAAATAGATTATTTAAAACAGCAAATAGAATCCATCACATAATATACACGATGTACATACTTTTTGCGATGTATAATCATGCAAATTAAAATTATAATATGTAGTTATATAGTTGTATATAGTAGTATAGTAATATGTAGTTATATAGTAGTGTTGCGATATTTATCAAGGCTATCAAAAACATTAAATAAAATATTGCATCGCTAAATCCATGTCGTAAAGTTAATTACTTCGCGAGACTTCTGTCGCGTATCCACTGTCTATTATTCAGTTAATTTCATCTATCAACGTATCCTGCAACGCATTACTACTGTATTCGACTAAACGTGTTCTCTCTTGTTCAGAAATCGTTGGTAAGTGCACGGTCAAATACTATAACCGCAAGGATGTATCGAACGGTTTTGAGCTTTATGTTACTTGATTGTTGTTTTGGTAAATGTCGGGGTTTCTAAATATCTGACAAATAATTAATTCTAATCTATACATCTATATATATAGTAAAAATATTAATTTAACATATCTATACTTTTTACATTTATTTGAAAAAAAAAAAAATAGCACGTAACTAAGAACAAGTAATAAAGTACGTTTACATCTTTTACTGAAATATCTGCCTGTCTGTTTGTGTAGGCATCACTGCTAATGTACAACGTTTATAATAAAAGGTCACCAAGGAAATCTTGTAAAGCGTATCCTCGAGTAACATTTAGTCTTCGTTTCATTAAAATCGGTTAACTCTATCAAAGTTATTGTAATTTTAATGACGACGAGAGATTAAATAATTTTCATTCCAGGTGTTCGAAGTCGCAGGCACAGCTAGCATTATAGATATAGTCGTGTGGTTTGGAATAATAGATTTCTATTTTATGTCTGCATGTTCAGTTTTATTCAGGAATTCAGGTAAACTTTCTTATTATTTTAGATTTGTTTACTGTAGTAAATCCCGGTGTTAGAACACGACAATGCTTTGCGGGAATCTATGACGATTAATACTGTGTATACCTTGGGGAAAAGCGTTTAATTAGTAGTAGACCATTTACATACTGGTATTAAATTATTAAATAACTACTAATTCTTAGGTATATATTATCATATTATATAAAATTTATATCAATCTATATTTTTTTGTCTCTCTGTTAGTATGCATATAACTGAAATCTAAATCGATTTATATGATTCGTATTTTGATTTATAGGAGTATCTGTAGACAAGTTTTAGTATGTATTATTACATTAAGTCCTATATAGAATGAATTATAAGGACAATATTAAATTGAAACTCGATTTTGTTTACTACAACAACTAGTTTTATGTAAAGAAATGAATGTTTTTTTATGCCCCTATATACAAATATTATAAAGAGGAAAGATTGGTGTTTTTGTTTGTAAAGAATAAGTAATAGTTCTTGAGCTACTGGACTGATTTCAAAAACTATTTCACCATAAGAATGCTACATTAGACATGAGTAACATAGGCTTTATAACATATTTTTATGAAAATGATTACATGAAATTTTAGTTCCACGCGAACGGAGTCGCGGACACAGCTAGTATTTAATACATTCGCACATCGTTCATCAAAGTTAAAATTAGTTTCTTTCGAGCTAACTTTCACGACTATCCAGAACGGCATTTACAGCTTCACATAATTTTGTAGCAAGTATAGAAAGCATTAAGCGGAAGTAGGAAAGAGGGCAAGGAATTCATAGTCTATGAGCTTGAGCAGTTATCGTAGTTTAAACTCTGTCACTATATAAACAGATGATATAATACCATATTCATTTTATATACTAAAGCATATATACCTACTACCCATTTTGATGGGATTTTGTATTTAGGTAATCTTTCTTTTTCCAATTTTATCTAGATAGATATATTTTCGAGAAACATCGAGCAAAACTCGGTTATCAATATATTTAAAAATAATTAGCATAGAAAATATAATTCTTATGTAACTATATTTCTCACAAGTTGATGCGAATGATTGAAATAAATAAGATTATATATAGTATAAACACAATAGGCTAGCGCCTCAACAACAATAAAGGTAGTAGTTTTGTTTTATAAACCATTACTACCGAGTCGGCGGAATCGCGATCACGTACCACGAATGAAGCATTAAAGGCTTCGATACTCCTGCAAGGATCAGGTGCTGCCAGACGTAATGTCTCGCATTTGCGGTCGCTATCGGCAGGATACGAGCTTGTACTGTAATGAGCAACACATAACGAAGCCCTACAAATAATTCCACCAGCAAAAAAAAACACCGAATCACGTACCCGTATTCTTGGGAGGAAAACGCGTATCAGATAGCACTTTATCCGTCTGTCCCTTTTTTATATACAATGTTAGAAGGAGATGCAAAATTAATAATCTTCTGATACAATTTTGAAGTGTTGTCCGTGCTCAATACAATCAATTATTGAAATACGCTACCTTTTGTCGGTATTGAGCTTATAACAAAAACTGTATTGTAAAAATCGTGTCGGTAATTTGCGCTAACTACGTCCCATCACCAGATCCGACTACAGCTTGACCGTATGATTTGTAAACGATGTTTATATGTTCACTGCGCATGATTGGAGCTATACTTTTAAATATTCTATAGTTGGAATCCATACAAGATCTTAAAGAGCTGGGAATTACAAAATCTGGTTGATAAAATGATGATTTCTTATACGATGAAAATTCTACTTCTAGTTTTCTTATGAGCTGAGAGCACCACTAGTAGAAGGGTTAAGAACTTAATTTAAAGAACATTACCAATAAGGGAAGCGAAACATATATTCTATTAAAAAAAATGTGAATATTTCAATTTATATCCTTAAAAATATTTTGATCTATCAAAACAATAAATTAGTAATTATCCCAGTAATCATATGAATGATGGAACGGTTATTGGGTACGATGTCTACGCTATTCTCCAATTTGTTGGAGATTTTGAATACTATGGAATGAATAATTTTGTTATTAACATCGGTTCAAGAATAAGTCATAAGTACCATTAATAAATATAGATCACAATTTCACACACGGCCATTAAATCTCAAAGTAAACAAAGTTTGCATTATTGTAGATATACTAAATATATATAGATAAATAACACCTACATACTCTGTCGACTATTGAACAATGTTATGCAATATTAACCTCACAAAACACAAATTATTGCAAAACACTGTTCAATATTGCTTATTAGTTAATTATTTATTAGTTAAACTTAAAACTAATGTTGCTTATCACTTCTATAATTATTCGAGGACTGGGTTCGAACCCACGACATCTCGTTTGAATAGAAGCATTCGCTACCATTGTCGCATCCCGTTACGAAAAAGTATCTAAATCTTTTTGGATACATAATGTATCAAAATCTAAAGTTATATTGGATGGATTTTGATTTCATAAGTTTAGGTTATTAGGACTTTTAAATTGTAATTGGAAACATGCATTTTAAATTGCCAGTAACACACTATAGACGGATCTAATTTACATCTAGATTTGAAAATTCCATTTCACATTTGAAATTGAGAAATATCACTAGGACACAATTAAAATAAAATATCTGATTTCTATTTAAACCCAGTCTTCTTTAAATATGCTCGAATAAGAATAGGTAAGGACACTTTGTTTTATTTAAGCTCAGGTTAACTGACTAAGTGCAGTGATGTTCTATCAGACAGTACTAATTTGATTATCTCGTCGACGGAACACAGTCGCATGCAAAGCTTAAACATTGTTTGCGCCAATAGTTGTATCATCGATTTTTTAAGGGCATTCTCTAATGCTCGCTTGACCCGCTGGTTCCTCCAATCGAAAAATCTAGTACCATGCAACTATAAGTGCGTTCTGGCAGCTGTACTTGAAAGCCAGTTCTCCCATTAGGTGTAGTATGTTGTACATAACATAATTTAATATCAGGCGATATTGTCGTCATACGATAAAACCTATAAAACAGGTAGGGACTACCTTTAAAAAGTTACAAGCTAAACTTTAGTATGTTAACATTCTTTAAGGAAGTCGTAGGCTATAGAAGAAAGATAGTTGACAAAACCAGATATTTTATACGAATATTAAGTAGATAATACTTAAGTTATATGAATAGGCAGAAAATAGTTACTAAAAAACTTGAACTTGGCTTACGTAGGTTGGTTAATCAATGGTGAGATTATGCCTATCATGTACTTTTCATCAGTAAGCATGATTCTATGAATGTTGTAAAGAATTGCTGACATATAAATGTACCAACTGTGTCCATGACTTCGTTCTATATAATTATTAATTCATTTTTGTCCGTCGTTGTAACATTTTTAATACAGCTTTACTCCTGCTGGTGGCAACGTGGTGCTAAATAAATAGGGCTTTCTGAATGATTACGCTAACAAGAGAGAAATAATTTTCAGAAATCCAACTGGTAGTTCCTGAGATTAACACGTTAAAGCATTTAAGCACCATTTTTCGCTTCATAATACTATTATAGATTATGAAATTTAAATTCACTTTTTATTCTAAGTGATTTCAAAATGTTCTGCAAGGCGAATTATAACCGAGCCAGGCCGGTGTCACCTGCATATTTAGAGAATTAAAATACATATGTAGTCAAGACATTTTGTGGATTTATCGAATATTTATTATGATTTTATTATTCAGGCGAATAAGACGCAGTCATCCATTCATTATATATCAATTCACAATCGCAATAAACACGCATAACATAATTGGATCGAAATAGCCCTCATGTACTTATATTAATCTCAAAGAGAGTTTTGTGGCATTGCCATATCCCCGATATTCTTTGTCCATATTAATGACTTAATTATCATTGTAAAATAGACAAATAATTGAATTTTAAATTAATGTTGTATTTTTTTATAAAGGGCGTACTTTCGTTACGAATCGCATAAATATATATGGAAAATCTAACAACGATCTATTTAACTATTATGACAGTTGTTAGACTATTTACATGCTTTTTAGAAATGTAATCTATTACGAAAGTGAAGCAAATTAGAGCTATTTGACCTTGGAACGCAGTCATTTATGTAATATTTACACGCGTTAGTTAGTTGAAATTATTTTATTAGATATTATATAATTTAGTTAAAAATTATTCTTTATTTAAAAACAAGAAAATTATCAGCGGGTGATTCAACTATATAAGTATATACAAAAAATTTTGAAAAAATAAGACGTGAATATATTTAATATAATAAGATAATTATTGTCGTCTATCATATGTATAGTCAATTATTTCCAATAAATCCAACCGTTTTTAAATCATCATATTTTTTTCTGTCTTTTATCCTTCCAAGCTACGCATATATTATGAGTTGGAGCTATTAATTTGCACTATGGCATGATATTTCAGAATGAATTGAGTTTAGCGACTTTTCGTAATGACGAGACATTTTTACTATTTATAGTGTTATTTATGAAACCATTTTTATGTTTGTTCAGATTGATTATTCAATATATTAGCATTGCATGTAATCAGTTACATATATCTATACTAGCTGTGTCTGCGACTTCGTCCGCGTGGAACTACATTTTTTAGTAATTTTTGACCTTTTTTAATTATAGATCTTTGCTCCAGTTGATTGTATCGTGATCCTAAATAGCCCTAATCCTCCGCCAATGTTTGCTCTATCAAAGATTTTTTGAAATCCGACTAGTAGTTGCTAAGATTAATGCGTTCAAACAAACTAACTGTTCCGCTTTATACTATTTACATAGATTTGTGTAAATCTGACTATACCGCAAATTAGGCTCATCAAACTTTTTTTTTTTTCAAAACAGAATCATACTCGTGACCTTTTTGATTCGATGGTAGTACTTACCGGTCTTGCGCCACGGGATGTGGAACAAGATTATAAATTTATTTTACCTATCATTCTTCATCTTTTCTGTTACGCGAATTAATTAAACCGTGAATACAAGTCATTACGCGTTATAATATAAATAATGTAGTAGGCAGGCACCGATTTCTTGAGATGTGAGATAGGTAATGCTAGCTCGCGTATCGCGTGTTCGACGGATAGTGTTACGCGACCGGCCGGCTGTATCAACGATCGTCAATCGACCGGATCCATTCCGTGTAACAATACCTACGGCGGGCCACGAAGCTGGCGACGTTACAAGAGCATCTTTGCGGTAGCGAATAGCAATTATATTGAATATTCTATTAATATTTTACACTTATTAAAGCGCTAAACCGCTTTATTTATACACATGTAACCTTAAAATTTGGTATCCGTCTAAGTATTTTCAATTGTCATTTTAACACACGACTATAATATAATTTATTCAAACGTGGTAAAAAATAATAGAATGCAGTCACTGATTGATATTAAAATTGCAGGTAAATAGCATTTATTTACATGAACCCAACAAGAAAAACTTATTACTTATCAAATTTTCTTAATATTAATATTTCAAACGCTTATAAATTTATTATCCATTAAACATTTTATAATTATTCTCATCATTACTGTAATCATTTCATAATATTGAATAGAAATAAATTAAATCCTACAAAAAATAATATTATTCCTTCAAATAAGCAAATCAAATAAGACACATACTTTAAGACTACGCACCTATAATCTTAGCGAGTTAGATTACTCACAGTGAACGTGTCTTAAGAATCTTACGCATTGAACCGGACAATGTTACCGTTTGTAAAGTATAATGTAACATTTATGTTATTTTTATAATAATACATAGTCATTACGACATTCATCCAAACTAATTATCAATACGTTAAATAACTTATATTTATGGAAATATCTGGATGACAATTTTCATTAATTTCTATTAGTGGTATATATTACATTCTGATATAAATTAATTCATAACATAATTTTTAAATAAGTAACAAAAAATATTTTGACATAATTTTACACGCGATCGATTAATTCTATACTAAGCTACGCTTGTATTATGATATCCAAGCAAGTGACTAATCGAATATATGCATATAGAAATTAAACACACAACTGACAACTATGTTCATCACATAAAAGTCAATCATGGAGAGGAATCGAACCTTTCAGCTCAAGAGCAAGGCTTATTACTATGCATTAAAACCCCCGTAACTTTCATTACATTTAATTATTTATTAGGATTAATGTACTTGCATCACAAAAATAATAACTTTCCATTTGGCTTTGTTTTAGTAATAATAAATTTTATTGCAGTGATTTAAGTATTATGCATAAATAAAAAAATTGTTTACCTTGCTATTAAGCTAAAAAAAATATATCGAATAAATTGATACCCTTTTCTAACTCGACTGTGGGTATAAGTATGGACATGCCAAGTCCAAGTATCAAGAAAGTTTCCATTCTGTGGTTTATAGATTGAACTCTATCTTTATTATTCTGTCTCTATAATTATTCGCATTACTCGATCACCTGGATTATGTTTTGAATTTAAATGGACTATAGACATCGACGAACGATTGACACTTATTAAACACAGACAATTATTTTTTAAATAGATAATAGTTTATTTTAATTAAACATATAAATATCAATATTCCTAACTTAACAAATAATAGGTGCTAGATATAAACTTTCATTCTCTATTTAAAAGTACGTATTTCTTTCACACCAATATTAATCGAAATTGGTTTAGTGGTGTAGGCGTAAAATGATAACAAAGTTACTTACTAAATTGTAAAATTGGTTTGAATTAATAATAGCAAAATTTAACAACTTCCTTTGGTTTAAGCTTCGAATGGGTGTGGCAGTTAACATTTCATTATGTTTTTAACTCAAAACGATAATAAAATTAGTGTATCTATAAACAAGATCGATTGTTAATGACATTCTCCCAGTGAGTCTTCATCGAGAGCCGTCAAGCACAGGATGTATCGTATTACCCCGGCCCAGTGTAAGTGATCACCAACGTAACAACGAAAAACAAGCAAGAATCCGGCCGAGGGGTGAGAATGCTCTTATGGGAGTATAATGAGATTTATAAAGCTTCTTTCAAATATGTACCGAGACTGTATTAGCTTCGGTACACTCGGATTCTGTTTTAGTAGTGTTTTACATCCTTTTGGACTTAATTATTTGGCTCATTAAGTCCTCGGTAATAACATAACAGAAATGAATTATTTTTGAAGACAAATTATCGTACTAATTACTAAGACACAAAATCTTCATATTTCTTTAAAAAAATATGTAATATATTTTGGCAATACGAGTATGTAGATTGATCTAAAGCTTCTTTTTTGTCTGTATTTTATTTTGGAACTTTGGTCCAAAAAAGACATGTCAGCCCCATCGTAACCTTACAATATCTATATAAATAATATTTAGAACTCACAACAAAATTCCATAAAATCCTGGCTTCATCATTTGCAAGTGCAACTAAACATACCTTTAACCTTACCATAATAAACCCAAACTCGAAACAATCATATATGGATCACACAAACTATTATGCCGTATAATATTCGAACTCAGAACACTCAGCTTAGTGAGGTGGCTCAAACAGCTGCGACAACCGCAACGGTCTAACACGTCACATCAAAAATATTATTGTTTAATAACCACGTATTAGATTTGATTATAGGTTATCTCTATTTATCAAATACAGACTGTACATAATCGTACACTAAACATGTTAATTATAACACTAATTGTAGCGTGCATGCGTTAGGTGAGCACACGTGGCACGTATGTAACAAGAACAGTCGCCGTGATCAAAGGAGGCTAATTACACTACGTAATCAACAACCCTGATTGGCTGATTTCTTGTTAACAAACATGAAATTTTCTTTAATATATTATAAAACCAGAGATATTTTAATACATTTTAATTTAACGTATCATCACAATCTCATCTGGTATTAAATAACAACAGGACCGACAATGGCAGTAGATAGCATTAGCCCTACAGTTCAGCTACCTGAACAAATCAAGATGTGCTTGGTGCCAGATTTTCTACGTAAGAGCGTTTATCAGCCAAACGCACCTAGAAAATACACTACCACTCTTCTTACTCTCACTTAGAAAACTCAGAAACACTGAAAAGGTGTATTAAAAAAATGATGGATGTAATAAATAGCTTGTACTAGTATACAGCGTCGATAGATATAAGTTCGAATCCCTATAATGAGCTTGAACTTTTATTAAAGGAAATACTATTGCGTGGTCATAGCTACCAACACATCAGGTGAAATTGTGGGGAAACGCTAGACATAAAGAATTAAAAAAAATAGTACTCACATCTATTGAAAAAACACTCTATTAAGTTTCTACTTATATTACATATCTTAAGTGTCTTACACAAAATATTACATGATAGATTTAGAGTGCCCTATAACCCTTAACAAGTCATCACCTGGTCTAACTAGACACAGGTCTAATTGGCATAGAAAAATGTACATGTTTTTTTAGCGAAATAGTTGCTCTATCATCTAAGTAAGCGCTATTTATCTTTACTTACAAATAACACCTATAAAAATACCTTCAAGAGAATCGAATTTGTAGTCTCGTAAATTTTAAATACACTATTAGACAATATAGGTATGCATTATATTTGAATAATTTATACCAACACCTTCTTTATAGTCAATATTGATACTGAATCTCTAATATTTATACTGCGTTTAAATACTCTTGTTTCATATTTGTTAAAACAGCACGAATGGGATGTTTTGACATTCCAGCAGATTGCGCGAGGTAAGGGTGTTGTGACATTACCACTGGCGTCAGAGGGGCAACGCGGGCGAGGGAGGGGGTTGATAATTATCCCACGTCACCGGCAGGCCTAGGCTCCCTGTCCTGGCTACTATGTTAACAGCTTCATAACTATCGAGATATAGTTTGCATTCAATTATTAACACATTGAAAAAGCAAAGGAATATATCTGCTTAACCTACATATTATGAATGTTCTTACATTTTGAAAATTGAAAAAAAAACACGTGTTCTATGTCATATTTACAAAATTTATTGATATCAGCTAGTAATTTCCACAAAATTCTATTAATATATCATAATATAAATAGTAAAAAACAACGAAAACTAGAAATACTGTTTACCAAGCCATAGTATTTTGACTTGTAATAGCAGATATTCCATAAATATTTGTATATTAATATTTTGTAATATATTTCATATTTATATTTACAATCTGAAACTTAACATATAACTAGTATTTAATGCTAATTTCGATTTTCTGAAATTAAATATTTCCTGTTTACTTTATATGTGATCTATTTAAGATAATTATCCTCTTGTTAATTCTAAAATATATTAATAACATGTTACCATATAAGTATAAGCGAGGTACTAATACGCAAAAATAGTGTCGTACAATAGATCAATTCGTGTACACCAAGTGTACCTAATATTCAACACACTGCCACACTTAGTGGTGACCCGTTACGGAACTTGATGGTATATATCCAGTGCTTGCTCGTCGGCAAGACAGCGACGTCCTCTGATGAATTAATCGTCTGTCGGTAATCTTATTTAATTACTAACTATGTCTACTTTACATTTTACTTCGTTCGCAATAAACTAAAATTTTGTTTAATCAATTTGCCGCTTATGTAACATTCTTCAATACAGCTTTGCTCCTAACAATTATACCGTGATGTTAAACATCATAAAACCTTCCTCAATTATTGCTCTATCAAGTACATAATTTTTTTTTTATTCGACTAGTAGTTTCTAAGATTAGCGCGTTGGAACCAACTAACTTTTGCGCTTTATAACGTTTAAAATATAGATTTATGAATCATCCACATAACGTTACATTTCATATAAAAACATCGTTATTTTGAGTTAAAATTTAAATTACGTTATATTTAAAGGTGATCACTGCGTATACCTGTTCAAATTACTATTTAACAAAAAAAAAAAAAACAAATATTATAACAATAAAAACTTAAAATGAATACTAACAATACTGGCTAATTTTAAACTTACACCGCCAGAGTAGGTTCTATTATTTTTTAAATAGTTCGTATGAACGTCCCTTTTTTGTCAGGGAATATGTTAGACAATTTTCTGTATTATATTATATGATTTAGTCATTCTTGTTTTTTTTACTTTAATATGATTATCATCAGTGGTACAAAAAACACTACATTCTTTTATCATTACCATTTTATATATAAAAGTAGAAACATTATACTTCAGTCTCACACAGAAACGATTTACACGGCCGCATTGTCACGAACCACAACAATCGACGAGTTCGAACGCTTTTATTTAGACACCTAATTAAATATTTATTAAATGCATATATCATTAATACATTAAACCTATTTTAATTTCATGTGCGAGCACACAAAATTAGTAGCAGCGGATGGTTGGACCGCAAAATGAAGTGGATTCGTTCGATACAGAAACGAACGTGTGAGTGGCACTCGGGAAAATCATTATCGAATACTCTTGCAGCTAGCAAACTGTTCTTCAATTATAGATCAAATTAACTAATGCCAAACGCAACAATTCTGAAACTGAAATTTAATATGTACACCTAAGTACTAATTATAAGTTGCATTACTTTCATTACTTGTGTCTATTGTTTGTTTAGTTTCTTATTAATTGCTAACCATTTATCTTTAAATACTTAAAGCATTTTAAACACCTTATAAATTGTAACTCGTTTTTATCATTGCATGAGTGTGCTTATGTTAAGGACAATTGTTTAAAAAATATTTCATATAAAAAAGTTATGTACATAAGGTTTTGCGTATGTCGTCGTATATCATGGTTGAGTCACATATAAGCATAGACGGCGTACTTTTTCAAAATATTTTGAAACTGATTTAAATAGGCAAAACTAGTGTTTATATCACTGTAAACGTTTTTGTGAAACCTTTATTAACACATGCGCTTATTTTTTAATACAGTAGTACCTATAAGGCGAACATCAAGCGAGATGTCAAAAAATTCGAGTTATAGAGTGTTCTACTTATAGAGAATGGAGGTTTTAGTGTTTGAAGCAAAGGGAACAAAACATTTTTTCGCCTTTGGAGGTTTTCAACTTATCGAGGTTCGACTTAATGAGGTTCTACTTTATATGTAAAGTGAAAAAGAAGGATAAACCCCGGTTAATGGTATTAACACCGAAGGTATGCAACACAAGGTTATTCGGCTGAAATCATCGGCAAATAATTAGTTTACTGGGTCACTAGAAACAAAGAAATTTCAAAGAGATTTCTATGTGACTTACCTGTTTTTGCTATTGATCTAAAAAGTCATTAAAAAGTATGTGTTACCTTTGATTCCGTATGACTCACTTTATCGATTTGAACAAAAATAAAAATTTAGGCGAAAACAACAAAAGACCACAACAGGGAGAGAGTTTCATTCAGGTGTGCAATAATTAATAATAAAAAAGCTACAACTAAAAGATTTTGGAATAAAACACAAAGCCAAACACAGCAATATTTCCATCTACATTTTAAAACTTCTATGAATCAAGTTGGCCAATATACCTTAAACTGTTACGCTCTGAAGTGAGTCACCAGTTGATAGAATTCAACCTGTTAAACCTACATTTATGTTGATTAATTAATACAAACTTTTAAATGAGTCTGAACCAATACAAAGAAGTAAAAAGATTGATTAATAAAATGAAGTAATATGCAGAAGTAATTTTAGCCAATCATGTGTGGGAACTACTTTATTGTAAATGAATATATATAGGAAAGATAGAAAACTTCTAATTAACTATTTTAAGACTGTCCAAACTTGACTTTTATTTAAAATAGTTACAAGTAACAACCACTTAATATACTTTGTCGACCTTTTGATTATCACATAAGTCGAGATTTCCATATGAAAAAAGTTATCTGTTTTCTTTCCTGACCTCCCCACCTTGATTGTAAGTTCTTACTACCGTTATCAAATACAAATTGTGTCATAAGTTAAACCTAAGCCTCAGTACAGATGCACAACATAGTCTGCACGGAAAACAGTGCTAAACACATTTGTTTCACTTAACTATACTTTTCCTAGCAAATAAGTAGACTAGAGAGGCGAGTAAAATCTGTGGTTGATATAGTTTGATGCAAAGGTGAAGTTATATAAGCACTCGGAGCACGATTTGTTAGTTGCTATAAAAACTCCCCGACAAACTTTTACAAGATAGTCAACATATCATTAAAGTGATGTATAAACTTGTATAGATGCTAGCGATTTCGTTGGTTCGTTCGTGGAACTAAAAATTTTAAACTACTTTAATTAAAAACAAAAATATATTAATTTTTGCCCAAGTTTATACCTTTTTAAAACACAGCTTTGCTGCTATTGGTGGTAAAGTAATGTTAAATAGCCTAACCCTTTCTTATTTGATTGTTCTATCAAACACAAAAATAATTTTAGAAATCGAACTGTTAGTCTTTAAGATTAGAGCGTTAAAACAATTAAACTTTTCTGCTTAATAATATTAATATACACTTTACGTAGAAACGACGAAATAGTATGTAAATCGATTGCCACCAAATAAGAGGAAGGTGTAATAAAAAAAGGTTCGTTTACCTTCATTCACAGATCGCAGCGACTATCACCTGTGTAACATTATTAGGAAAAGCTATATTTATCTTGGGTATTACCAGGGTCGTTTATCTGCGTCACCGCATAACATCAAATCAACGACAATTACGCAATGCGATTAAGTAATATAACGTACCATTGAAGACTTATTTACTGTTACAATTTAACTCTTACTATAATATTGCAAAAATCATAATATTGATTATCTTAATTTCGTTTTCCTTTAAGAATGTAGATACATTACTATAATTGCAAATTATCATTTTTAGTCAGTCTGGGAAAATGAATTATATTATAAGTATTGAACCCAATAAACAACTGATCTCTTGCTACATATCTCGCTAGGAATAAAAATATTTAGACTTACTCTACGGCTGAAAATTATCTTTTTATGCAAGAAATACAAAAGAATTCATTAGAAAACAAAAAAAAAATACAACAGTACCACTTGCCAGGACAACTATAACTAAATACCATTCAGGTGACTTTACAAGTACACAAAAAAAACCATCAAAACCGGGTAAACCGATAAGACGAGAAGCATTACAAACATACGCAAACTCTAATTTTATATAGAAGCATATCTAGCCAACTGTTTGTGTTATATATACGTAAACATCTATATAAGTAAACTTAGTAAATAGGATATAAAATATTACCTAAATACAAAATATCATTTCAATTGTTAGAACTGTTTCCGAGAAACCAATAACATACATACATATAAAAATATACAAAAATTTGTAGCTCAATAATATAAGATATGTTTACCTAACATCTAATTGTTCATTTACTATATATATAGACTTGTGGTTTGTGGCCATACGATTATTAATTAATGACATTTCCTTCTTTAATGTGTCTCAATAAAAAGCAAATTAATTATTACGTCTTCGATTATGTCATAAATTACGCTTTAATATCTTGAACTGGTTTTGTCCTTTGCTAATTTGTATGGATATGGATTGTTTGGATACCATATGTATTAGGTGCTAGGATACGATATTGCGGAACGGTAGACCACGGAAACGATGCCCAATCAGTAAGCAGGCTAATAGATATCTGTACCAGGTTAGATCGCGCCCACCAGATTAGAAAAAGCCCTTCCACCATGCTATGGTTTCATCGCGATGTTTTCTTTCACCAAAAGCTCAGGCTCATTGCAGGGATTGAACTCACGTCCATTAACGCATGGTCTGTACATACTACCAACTAAGTTATTATCTCTTCAAAAGTGTGAAAGTTGTATCTAGTCTTCGGCAGCATGGAAAGTAAAGAGAAGCCGTAATTTCTTTCTAGTGAATATATGACGATGTTTATCACCTGATGAGACGCATACAACCATCCCGTAGCCTACATGGCATATTACAGGAGGATTTATGTCAAACTTTTTTAATAGTTTTTGGGTTTAGCGTTATGACAACAATCTCACCTGATGTTAAATAACGATTTAGCCCAAGATGTTGGACACGCTGAAGAAGCATAAAGAAGAATAAATTCAGTATGTTGTTTTAAACGTTGCAATACTTTATACCATAAATAGAAATTACTTATACGCGATTCAAATGTGTAAAAAGGTTAAACGTAAGTTTAATACTTACTTTATTGGGATAAGATTTATTACATTCCATAAACTCCTTCACTTTTATCGTAAGTTCAATTTAAAATAATATTTTTTAGACTCATCGTGTGTACGTGCCACACCACGCGTCCCCATCAAATATACATACAAAGCTTACGAGTACACATATTTGCATAATAATGATATGTTTTATCAACGCATTGACTCACTATTGGGTATACCCTGCCAAAAATTTGCTAGGTCCTAATAGTATATTATAGGCACGAACATTAGTGCTTCCTTTTAAATTTGTTCACTTCGTATTAATTATTATTTATGTCGCTAATACCAAACCGAAATACCGTACGTAGCCTCCAATTCTGGATGTATTATCTCTTTTCAAATAACAATAGATTCCAACTAAAATTTGGGTTACCGTTTTATAACATCACTTCCCAGAAAAAAAAGTACACTTTGTTTCTTGTAGATCGTCGTTTCTTCATTCCATTTTAGTTTGTGTGGTGTTAGCACATGACACGATTGTGTTTTGTGGGCGAAAGTCATACACCTGTACCCCTAGCTAAATTGTCTTCTAACGGTAGCGACGTAAAGAAAGAATTAAAAAGTGTATACTTAAGACCACACGACAGAAGAGGCACATCACTTTATCTATCTCGCTTCCTAAGACGCCTCGAGCCGACTTTGCCCGAATAAGCGTCACACAATAGGCTGCAAAGCAAAATTTCGGAGCCATCCCATAGTTAGTCTTTACCCACTTCAAAAATGTATAGGTGATTTATATCATTTTTTTTTATTGTTAAGGTTTAGCGTAATGGCAATAATCTCACCTGATCTTAAGTGACGATACGGCCCAAGTTTGTAGACACGCTAAACCTGTGGAGAACTGGTGCTCAAGTTCAGCTGTCGGAACACACCTATTGCTATTTGGCGGCAGATTTTTAACTTGAGGGTGGTTGCTAACCAAACGGGCATTAAAAAAAGCCCTACCACCATGCTATAGTTTCCTCACGATGTTTTCGTTCACCGAAACCTCAAGCTCATTGTAGGTAGTTGGATTTGAACTCACGTCCCTTGACGCGAAGTCGTACACACTACCACTGAGCTATCATCGCTTTAAATTTATTCTTACATATATTATCACTTTATTTTTTTTTTCTTACGTAAACGATCGTCAAAACACAACTGGGCTTGAGGCACTGATGCAACACTTACCATAGTAATAAAGTTAAGCGTGTCGCGTTCCGGGGTTACAGCAAGCAGGATAATAGGGATGGGAATCCGGCTGCATTGCGACTGCCTTGTATACGGTAATGAGCCTGTTACAGTAACTCTTTACTGGGTTTTTTCTATTGAGCATAAGCTGTAAGCCGTAGGAGCTTTTACAGCTTCACAGAGCTTGGGGGCGAGTAATAAAGCAGGTACAAGTGAGCCATGAAGTGGCCGATCCTCAGCTTGGGCTGTTGCCGGGATCATGCAAAGAAGCCGTGGACCATACTATCCTAATTGGGACTATTCCGAGAAGCTAACCAAAAGTGACGACGCGGGTTACATTAGTAAAAATAATCCTACCACTATACAGAATTGTACTTTCTTTGTCTTGTCCTACTTTGTGACGTTTTGAGATCAGCCAATATATACTCAGTTGTTGACAGGCTCGCTAACCCACGATGAATTATGGTAGTCTTTGTTGTTGGATAGTACTACACTTACTATAAGATATGCCGTCATATTGCAGTGGTTTAAAAAAAGACTTCGTTTCAAACAAGTCTCTCCAAAATTCATTTTAAAAGTAAAGATTAAAAAAATGAATTACTAGGCAATAAACGAAAAGAGAATGAAGAATTTTTATGATTTTAGCTTACTCACAATATTATGTACATACACAATTGGGTAAGCTGGCAGTGTGCCAAGGTTTATATGTTTACAAGGAATACAAACTTTCACCGGACATCAGGAGGATTAGTCATTGAGCTGCGGACATTTTATCTATTATCGTACAACGCCAGTATAGTAGCCGAAATAATGACACGTAAAAAATCATAAAAATGGTATGCTTATTTCGTGAATAATGTTATACATTAGAATATAAAAAAAGTTGTGATTAAGATCACAAGACAGAAGTGAAAACTTTATTTATTATATATAAGCAAGATTAATAGTACGAAATACAACTATAACGTATGAAATAAAACGTATTGACACGGCAAATACCGTGTTTATGTTGATACTGATTTCGGCTGCTGCATCATGCTCTTTTATGTAACGCTCACCGAGCGAGTATAGCAGTGACCCGTTGATTAGTATCTTTCTTACTCTCTTAGTCAACTCAAGCTGACTTTACCCGGACGAGCGTCACACAGCTAAACGTTACAGCTCAGTCTCATTCAAGAAAGTGCTTAACGCACCTAAACAAGTTTTTACTTAAAAATAAATCTTAATATTTTCTATACCTTGAAATACATGTGTTTGTGACTATTGCTCAGTAAGTTTTGCACGAAGTAATTATTTGGCTTTCTTCAAATGATATTGAATTATGGTGTAATTATTACACATAATCGATACAACATGAAGAAACTCACATTAAATACATAAATTATAAATCAGATGTCCTTTTTCCGAACTCACTATTTAAAAATCATCCTACGTTTAGCTTTTAATGTATACAGTTATACACCCAATGCATATTAGTGTTAATAACAATGTAATTATATAAACAATGTAATTATATAAAAAATAATCTATATGTTACAATAAATTAAATGAAACGTAAATTAAAAACAATAAGACAAAAGAAAACCCTATCAGCTGAGAGTACTTCGTGATAAGGCGGATTTACAATTTACCACTAAGTCGTCAATATTTTTATGTACGTCACGTGTGCGGAAATTGTGGTGCACGTAGACTTTGGGATTGCCAACTGATTCATACAATTAGGACAATGTCAAGTCAATATTAATAGTGGCATCTGAAACGCTAGGAAAATATATTTGCAGTAGTTTTCTAGATAATTAAAAAATATAAAATTCATTTATCGCATCAATTTAAATTTAAATAAAAAAACCTTATGTCACCTACTAGCATTTAATACAATTAGTATGTTAAGACCAAAACAAAATTCCATTAAATATGCAATTTAAAGAGATAGAGAAAGGGAATTAACTATAAATTGACGTCACCGTGCACTTATAAAAAACCATTGACGCATGTTTCTACTAACCGATACGTCGTTTGTTATTTTACCATGTTCAATATTCTTAGCAAGCTATAATTTTCTTGAAAAACTTAAAAGGTAACAAAATTTCCTCAAAACACTTTCTTGAATTTAAAATTATTATTCATGAAGTGTCACTGTGATACTTCATATCCGAATTAGTTTTGAATGTTACGTTCGAAGATCACAAAAATGTCACATTATGTCTTCTTTATAATTTAAATTTGGTGCTGTTTTATAAACTATTATAACAAAATAATTAGTAACTATGTTTTATGTCTATTACGATTATTAAATGACGTTCTTTAACGAAAACCGTAATAGTCAAATTATATAGAACAACCATATCTATTGAATGTCAGCAGATATAACTAAATTATGAACTAACTTTTTTTTTCTCCAAATTCTCGTTTTTATAGTAATTGTATTCCTTAATTTACGGTGTAGAATAAGATTGTGAGTATAGCTAAACGTTACAGAGGTTTTCTTTTCGAAACACTGCTTGAGTGAAAAATATAGAATTGATTGCTCGGCATTTTTATCTCATTACTTAGTGAGCTGTTGGAGCATTTAAACCAGCGCCTTCTTTCGAGAAGTCTTCCCTCAACAGTAGCCTATTTATTGGCTGATATTATAAATATCCTCCCCTTATAAATCATAAACATAAACTGAAATACACAATCATAACTGTAAACGAATTTCTCAGGAATAAAAGTAATAAAAAAAATGAACTTCAGGGACCACATGTCATGTTTGCAACGCTCGATAATGTTTCTGCCAAAATATCTACATCATAAATATACATGTTAATATAATTTAATATAGAAATTAAAAATAATACACACTAGACACTCAAGGCTTACTTGTAAAAAAGTATGTTTATTAACTTTCAGAGAGCAGCGGCAACATCCTCGGAGCTAGTGAATGGAATACAGGATATTCTTCTACAGGACCTATGTACCCGCCTTATAGTCCACTACAGCCGGCGTATTACAAACCTGATCCTATTCACATTCCTCCAGGTACTTTAAATGACTATGTTTTTTTATTATTTTATTTTATTTATTTTATAACATTTAAATAAAATAAAATAGATTTAAATAAAAGCAGCCTCAAGTTAAAGATCTGTCGCTAAATGTCTATAACTAGGTGTGTTCCGGCAGTTGCACTTGAGAGCTAGTCCCTCCACTAGGCCTGGAGTTTTAGAGTAGAGTAGAGTTTTAGTAGGTTTAGAGTTACCATCTTTGGCCACATTCTCACTTAACATCAGGTGTGATTGTGGTGATAAAGTATAAAAAGTATGAATTCATTTTTCAGACGAAAAAAAAATCCTTTAATATGTATTAGTAATAGATCATTTAAGTTAACCTACTTCAAAATCCAGAATATTAAATTCATAGAGGAAAATAATAAGTACATTGATAATTGTTTCGCAGAACAATCATAATTAATTTTATTTAACAATTTGCGGGAAATATGTCAGATGCCGAATTCAAATTTCCCCGCTATTTTCCAATAATTTCCTATTTCTCAATCGAATCCGTATAAACCAAAGTATGTTTAATTAGTTTCGCAAACACTGTGAAACAACAAGCCACTTATAAGCGTGCATATCTGAATCATTATTTGCCTTGTTTCATAATTAAACTGTACTGTTGTTCTAATATTCCATTTAGGTATAAAACAGATGAGTGTTTTGCGTCGCACTTATATATTATACTGATAAAATAACCTTCCTCCATTCATAATAACATAACCACGGTAATGGAGCGGTTGACCACATGATACGAACCAAACCAAAACCACTAATTTTGATATAATATTTATATAAAACACTGGTATGAGAACTTTTTCGGAATTTTAGTAATATATCTATTTATTGTAAGGGTTTTTCAGAGTCCCATTTATTTGCCTCATGACCCGTAATTGATTTTGAATATATTTTCTATATAATCATGCTTAAATTAATTCATGAATCTATTACTACGATACGATTATAATTATATCTCTTATGCTAAGCAGCACGAAGTTCAAACCACGGTATAAGCCTTAGCTTTTTGGTTATGTATCTATTATATTCTAACACGTTAAAAGTACTGTTTTGAAATTAAGAGTAAACACATACATTACAATTCATAAACAACGCGAATGCGAAAAACATACATACAAAACTCTTGGGAAATGCATATGTACTAACTAATACTGTAGTACGACGCGCCCTACTAATATGATGGTATTTCAACATATCTAAATCTGTACAAGTTCTTCCTTTTTCTTATTCCCCAATTTATTATTGACATACCAAATGAATGTTCGTGAAATTCTGAAAGACCAAAAAATTGCTCGCCAGCTCTTACGCAAGCAAATTCACTCCGGAACACTTCTAATATAAAATATACGTGGTCAACGCAGGAACCACATTAAATACCGCCAATTCTTTAAGTATTTTTATCTACTTAGGGTGTTCCAACTACTGAAATACACAAGATCTCAGCCAAAGGACCTTGTGTTATATTCGTATGGTAAATAGGGTTTCTAAAGGAAAGGGAAGATAGTCAACAAAGCGCTAATGATACTTCTAGTGCTACAAGCATTCATAAAATATGGTAACTAATAACTGTGAGGTTGATCGTAGGTGTCGTCTGCTATCTTATATCAGACATTATATCTTATCTATAAAATACAAATAGATTTTTGGGGCAAACAATGGTTTTGATACTAATTTTATTATTTTTTATTTAACAGTGCTACCTGAAATCCCACTAGGGCCTGCCGAATATGGCGGCTTTCAACCAAGTACAGCATGCTTCAAGGGAAGTCCGAGTAGTACAAGTGCCTCCCTAACTGAGTTGAATGCGTCAACACCAATGTCGACGCAACGTTACGACCCCAACTATTACAGCTGGCCAACAAACACATATAATTACAACAATTATCAATACAATAATATCAATAACAATCCAACATCTATACAATCTCATGCCCCTTACATAAATCCGAATGCGCAAGTGATACTGCCTAATTTATACTCAACCGTAAACCAAAACCAAATTCATGTGCACTTGCATAGTTCAGCGGATAAATACAATTTAGATCCGTGCTTACCTAGCGAAATTAAAATAAGCGACATCGATGGAGCTATATCTATAACCACAGAGCTACAAGGGACAGGAGATGGGAGCGGCCTCGTCCAAACCTGTGACTCCAACGATGAAGTGAAACACGGACTTTATGGCGCGGGAAGTCAAGAAGTGTGGCGACCTTATTGACATTTCGGTTCACCTCAACTAAAACATTCCATTGTATATATTGTGATATAATTAATTTGAATTTCCACTGATTCTTCGTAATCATTGTAAAGAAATTAGTTTCAAATTAAATTAATGTTAAACATTAATTCGATTTTAATTGTTAATAAATGTAATTAATAAATGATAAGTTAACTAATTAAAATAATGAAACTGGATTTTTTCATTTATTACAACTGCAGATTAACCTATACCACAAATAAAAAGTTCGCAAATATATATGCACCGTAGCGATGATTTGTCGAATTAATCCAACTATCCTTATTTACCTATACTTCCAAAAGATACACTTATGTACATTGTACATATTTCCCATTGCTAAAATATGATAAACCAAACATTTTAATTAAAATGTTATAATTCATGTATAATCTAAACTCTAAATTAAGTGTGAATTTATAATCTAAATCCAGAAATGAATACATTGTGACATTTTACATAATTTATTGATTCGGATAAATAACTGCAGCAGACTGTATGAAGATAAGTACTCATCATATTATGTAGCAAATATGCCAAAACAAAAATCTGTAGATGAATAACATGTTTTAGCAGTTTATTACTACTAGCGCCATCTAGTAGAGTAATAATGAACTAAAATTTGTCGTACAACAACAATATAACATAATATTTCGATAGTAAACACATTGTTATTTAACAACATACTTAGCTGACAAATACAAATAAGATATTATTTTCGCACTTAGCACATTTTAGCTTTATCTAAATAAAAGCTTCTATTGAATTCAGTTATTTTAGCTACTATTTCTTCTCATTTTTTATTTTGTACTCAACTAAAATAAAAGAAAATTAATATATATATACCATAGTACAAAAATACAAAATTTCATTGGACTGATAGTATAGTGGTAGAAAATTTTCTAATATTCTTAGAGCTAACTATTATGCTTAAGTGGACGATCTTTTGCCAAGCAACTAATATAGGTGTGTTCCGGCAGTAGAAATTGAAGACCAATACTTACATTATATTTAGTGTTTTACGATCGCAGGCCTCATAGTCACTTAACAATCAGAAGAAACAATAACACTTAACATATAAAGAAGGCAAATAACTATTTGTTTCTGGCAAGTATTATACGTACCTACAACAATATTAAGAATATAGTCACAGAAAACATAGAATCTTACCAATGTTCCTTACATACTAAAAAAAACATCAATACTAATAAAGATTCACCAATCTATGCCTACAGTTGGTGTGCATTTTTTTTTTTTACTAACATACATCTCTTTGCGGATGTCTTGCAGCCTTAGCGACTGACAGAGGTATGAGAGACTTGCCTAGTGGTGAAACATCCGTGTAAAGCACATAGGAAAAGACATTAAAACCTCCAGGATAACACCAAGGAATTAATATGTGCTCTCGTACATAAATCCAAGAGTAAGACAACATCAACTCTGTTAGTCAAAAACTAGAAACTGCTTTTGCTTTTCTTCCAGAGCCAGATGAGTGGAGCCCCTCGAAAATTGGCAATAGTAAACCATATTAAGTTACAACAAAAGTATGATCTGCCAGCAAACAGTATGATGAACCGTACCGATAAACATATGAGCTACATGCGTGCCTCACCATGACCCTGGTGTAAAATGAACAACGTGCCAAAATCTTTCAGAAATAAGTTCATTGTCGACCTATTGCCCCCATATATTAGGTCATGACTAAGTGTATCACCTACCACCATGGTACGCATGGTTTACTGATTAAATACAATTTTCTTTATACAAAATTTCAAAGTAAAAAGTACATTGCTTTAACAAACTCTTTTAACTTAACGAATGTATTAATTTTCCTCCTCATTATATTTCCATACCGAAAACTATATATGAAAATTTATTCTTAAGGAATAAAGTCCAGTAAAATAAAATGAAAATGAATCAGTTTATCTTTGGATAATACTTTTTTAGTAATTTGTTTGTGTAAAATGAGTAAAAAATATTTATTTTTGATAGCGCGTTTAATGCTTTAACTATACATTGCCCACTTGAACATTCTATATAGATATGTACTTACATAGTATTTATTGATATTTATGATTCATAAATCACCGTTTCAGTTTGGTTACCAATTCATCTGATGCTTATTTTATTTCTCAGTAATGTTTCTCAGTAGCACAACAAAAATTAAATGGTACATTTTTGTTACGTTAACAGACATTAAGAAAAAAAAACAGTTTTAAAAAAGTCATAATAATTACATAGTTCCTCCGTATAGATACATACATATATTTAAAAAAAATGTGGCTTAATTTACCATCACCGATCATGTGTCGTTTTTCTGTTGCTTACTTTATATTATTTATCTAATATTGCATTTTAAAACTCATTTTTATTACTTTAACATTTCTGATCAATGATTACAAACACCAAATCAAATTAAAAATTTATATTCAATAGGATATTGAAGGCGCTTAAGAACGTCAAACCTACCACCGCCGGTTCGGAAAGTAAAGTAGTCTTCAACAAGAACCGGCATGAAACTCGTTCCACTTACAAAGCTACAAAACCATGCTTGCATGAAGGGCAAGGGCTTTGCAATAATTTATAGCTCAGGAGCCTGAGCCTCTGAATTATAAAGGTTACCACTACCTATATTATACAAATACACTCTATTTGTATTATTTTTATTCGTTCTAATCTAGCCACGAAACCATATTGGTTTAACCTTATAAAACTTTTTTAGGAAACTTATTAAATTGGTATGCAGATCTTTATGAATTTATACATATCACAAGTTTTTATACAGCCCAATAAATGTATGCAGTAAGTAAATGTTTTAATTAGTATTTGACTTAAAAATATATACTGTAGCTGTTATCAGTGTATCAAGAATATCAAGAAAAACGCAGTAAAAATTATAATTTTATAAAAAATAGATACAGTACCTACATTATGTTAAATTTAGCCAAATTTAAATACCTTAAAATGTTTTTGAAATAAAAAGCATTAAACTAATATGTTGTCACTGCACCAAAACAGTCTTTGTAGAGAATATACCGCAAGTTGTAAGAATCTAAAGTAAAATAAATGTACTAAGATATTTTTTATTTCGCTGCATTTGTATTTAAATCATATCAAACTTTATTTATGTAAAATGCTTTGAACTATATGGTTCAACCACTTCCAAGGCTAAAACAGTGAAATTCAGACCACATCCTTTATGTGGCCATTGTAACTAGTATAAATGTTATTTTTAGTGAACATTTGAGATAGAAACTCCCGGCCGTATGAGAATATCCTTACCTATATTACTTATTATATTAATAATTAAAATACTTTAAATGCAATCTATCAGCACTACTGCAATGGTTCACGATAAATATTTAAATTACAACAGAAAGTCCCTGCACAGTTGAAACAATAGAGATATCATGCTAGAGACATATTAAGACTAGGTAAATAGGTAGGACTAGGTAAATTTGGGCTTAATACCCGCGTATCCAACAGCTATAATAATTTAAAAACAAAACAGCTACGCGATAAAATGGCGTCAGTCGTGTTTCATATAGTGACCTCGTAAAATTAAGTATTGTTGTGACGTTAAATGTTATTGCGGTTTACACTGAAGACTTATTTACTTGTTTCCAGTAGTTGTTTTGTTATGTTTAAGGTTTACTAGTCCACAGTAAGTACATAAAAGAGTGTTAAATGGTTTCTTTTAAAGCGTCACAATAATTTTGTTGACAACAGTGAAACGAATAAAGTAATCATATTCAAAAATTAACCATGGTCATTTACTTGCAGTCGAAAAGAAGCTCTTAAATTATTTGTATGAGTGCAATGTCCGAAGAGACAGAAAGGCACAGCGAGGCGTGCGAAGGAAGCGCTGGTGGCGGCGACACGAACACCATTCGCGTGTTAT
This sequence comes from Actias luna, assembly GCA_039707435.1. Lineage (NCBI taxonomy): Eukaryota > Metazoa > Arthropoda > Insecta > Lepidoptera > Saturniidae > Actias > Actias luna. The sequence goes on from JAZHAC010000030.1 coordinate 10,733,616, forward strand.
TGACCCCGCACCAGCTAGATGCGGCCTCGGCCGACTCGCTGCGAGCCGCGTGGAAAACCCAGGACTTGTACATTGATCATCTCGAAAAGTTGAACAAACAGTTGGAAGGTATTTAAGAAAGTTACGGCTTGTAGTGGTCAGTGGTCGGCATCTGAAACGACCCGCGAGTTCTTATATCCTCTATATCGACAATACTTTAACTAAAATTAGTGATACTGTATACAAAAAATGTTCTGTGATAATAAAATTGTTTAGTTGTAAATGTGGTATGGGGTGTATTTAGCTGTTTTAAAAAGGTAATGATCAAGATATGGTGTTTGTTCGTGTGCCAGTGGAGTGTTCAGTGGATGTGATGTCTCCAGAACAAGCTGGAGTGGTGTGCAGTGATGTTTCATTAGCATTAGTACATCTCAACGAGTTCATCGAGTCTACAAGTTTATACACAAATGAAAAAGTAAATATGTTTTACTTGTTTTGTTATTTAGATAAGAATCACTAGATGCGGTGCTGTTATCTTTAATTAAAATAGTTATATATAAACTGACATAAAATAATATCAGTTTGACATTTAATGGGGTTAAATTGAATCTGATAACATAACTAAAAATTTACTAGTTAAATTCTCTGTTATTCAACTGATATTACTATTCTGTAAACATGTTTCAAAATATTGAGTAATCATATTTGTTAATACAAATAAATATAACTTCATAATTATATAAAAAAATAGGTTATATGTTTATGCTACACATGTATGTAAGGTATATTTACATATGAAGCATAAACAATATCTAATTGTGTTTAGTTTTATCTTCATAGAGTAAAAATCAATATGCTCTATACTGATTTTTACTCTATATTACATTTTAATTAAATGACACAATTAATCATTATAAACAAAGATTTAATTGTGATATGAATCATATTTCTATTATATTTATTAGACAGTTTGAATATCAAACTAGGTAAATTAAAGTCTCATAGTGTTATTTTTCTGTATCACTTATATATCTTTAATTCTAACTGCATGTTAGTATGTTTACTACATTTGTGAGAAAATAATATAACTTAGAGAATCTATCTTCACAATAAGTTTTGGATAGCAAGTAGTTTTGTATAGCAAATAATAATTTGTATAGCAAATTAAGCCACATTGTCACTTAACAGAGATGAGTTAGTGGCCATAACAGTAACTATAAAGTATTAAAAAATTAATAGTCCCCTTTCATAAATGAATTATTGTCTTTATGTAACTTATTAGTTCAGTGTTACAGTCATATTAATCTTATACAGATAGTACTCTGTTGCTGACACCAAAATCCAACATTGTAAGTACTCCTGTTCCCAAAAATCATATATAACACTTAACGTACCATTTTTGCTTTATGTTATTATTTTCTTAATAAATATGCCATATTTATGACAACATATTTATCACTGTTACCTCAATTTATCATTGAATAAGCAAATAACTGGCTATATGTCAACTATTTCATGTTCCTTTACATATGAAGATTTGCATTTAAGATATAGGAATAATATTTCAAGAAATATAATCAATATAATAATCTCTACATATAGTAATATCAATATAAAAAAAAACAGAACCCATTTCCAGCATTTTTGGAATTTTTGTGTGTTTGTTTGTGAATGCATCACATAATATGTACAAAATGAATGTAGATAACTTTTATAAGTAAAAATTGTACGCAACTAGAAGTAGTAATCAGATGTAATATGGAACTAAATAACCTTAACTACTTAATACCAGAAATAAAAATGTCTGTCAGTGCAGCTGATATATGTTGAAAATAGTTCCATAAGTAAAGGCAATGTTGAATGAAACACTGTTGAGTACCAAAAATTAATTAAAATTCAACTAATATTGGTTTTATACATATTCTATTTCATAATACAATTCTTTGTAAATTATTATATAAAACTATATATCCAACTATATACTATAACTATACATTCAACTACATATTCAACACTAAATGATAAAAAAATAATTGTCATATCCTTAACATTCTTAGTACTAATAATATTTATTATTGTTCAGGGCAAACAAAGCAGGCATTTAACAAAAGTTACTCAATTTATTAAACTTTCCTACCAGCAAAATAGTGACAGACTTTAAAGTCATATAAGTTTAAATAGTAGGGGCCCCATCATGGCCACTTTATAGTGGTATTATTTGATAGACTTTCACTTTCCACATAATATGCCTTCTCAAAGTTAAATTATGTTTCATATGTTAATAAACTCCAAATCTGCCAGCATAGTATAAAATCTCTAGTTTAATCATTTTAATAATATAAATCAAACAGTAAATTTATGTAGAAAATAACATTACTGCTAGATTTCCACCTACACCTTCTAATTCAAATGGAATTTATGTATAGTTTGATTTCTTTGCTACTAGCAATGCAAGTAACTTCGTTTGCATGGAACTAAAATTTCTATTATTTATTGCCTTTATTTTTATTATTTTTGCCTTTTGCCTTTAATTATTTTTGCCTGTTTTTGTAATTTATTTTGATACAACTTTGTTAGTATTGGTGGTAGAGTGATGTTAAATAGCCTAAAGACTTCCCCAATGATCGCTCTATAAAATACAACAATAATTTTAGACCACACTTCTGCTTTATAATATTAATAGAATTATATTATACAAATTGTTAAAATGTGTAATCTATATAAACATGACAACTAAATGAAATAATTATATGCTCTTTTCTATATCACATTTATATTTTACAGCTTTGTGGTAAAACTACCATGTTGCTGTTGGTTCTGATCCTGAATAGATCATGGAATAAATTTAACCAGAAAAAAGTGTTTAATAATACATTCTAGAGAACCAGATTTAGTAAAATATTGTCTCTTATAAAACTTAGCATCATTTTTAAACCCTCAGAAATTCAAATTCAAAATTATTTTATATAAAAACTATACCAACACCATAATATACAAAAGTTCGGTGAAGCTGTCAAAGCCCTTGGGTCTAACAGTGTAAGTCAGTTAGAAAAAAAAAGAAACCCATAATATACCTTTCTTTCCACATTACTTTAAAGTGGGACAACGATAAGTCAGTCAGGACTCACCATTTTATGCATACATATTGTAAGTTGACATTTATGATTTGAATATCTGAGAAGAATATGTCATGTGATTATCTCTGAACTGAAAGATAGTGCCCATTTATTTTTTTATACAATAATAATAGTGATTTGTCACATATTTAAATAATTAAGTTTCAGGAATTTGGGACTGCACATATTCTACCATTAAATTGAATGTACTATGTTATGTGATTACTGTAAGGGTTAGTAGTGCTTATCAGTAAATGTAATATATTTATATATTGTATTGGGTGGCAAGAAAATCTTATGTGCTATATTACATTGAAGTGAACTTTACACACTAAGTTTCAATACTAAATAAGCTGTGATTAAAAAGCAAGTGTTTATAATTTTTTTCCTGTTATCTAAATATATTAAGTAGCAAGAACATATGTTACTTCTAATATGTGGTGTCTCTATATATTTGAGTATTTTTATTGATGTAACAAGTGTGTGGCCTTGTAAAACTTAAGCAATATTCTGACATATACTAACCTTCCAAATATGTTATTTATAGATTACACAATCAAGTATACCCAAATAATGGAATATACCAATTTGATCACCACTTAATCTCTTTTTAGCTTAAAGTATAATTGTAGTTTTTAATATAGCCATAATATAATATATTTCAAGACACTGTGAGTTCAAATATGAGCCTATTTGATCAAATACTTAGAAAAATTCTATAGTTAGGTATATATTTCACACAGAAATGTAATTGAGACAGTACCTATCAATCATTAAATTCAACTTATGTTAAAGACAATCTTGGATTCATGCAATAAAACACCAAATACAAATGAATGATAGTACAATATTTAAAAAAACAAATTCTTATTAATATAATTAATAAATTAATATTTACAGAAGAAATCTATTACAAACTAACAAAAGCATTTTGCTGTTTTATTTTTAATCTCTGGATGAAATAGGGATTGTTTTCATGAAAGTATGTTTTTTTTTTAGTTTGAAATATTTTAATTAATAATTAAGTTATGTTTGTTCATAGTAATATTATTGTATACAGATAAATGTCACAGTACTTGCAGTACTGGCACTTTTTTGCATTGGCTGGATTATTGTTGTATTGTATTTTTCAATATTTTTTACATTTATCCAGAAACATTATTATGTTTGAATTAGAAATAATTATAAGTTACCTTGGTGCAATATTTATAACAATTAAAACTCAATTTTTGGTTAAGGTGTTGTCGATAATGATGTATAAAAGTTATACCATGCCTTAATGTAAAAATATCATTGAGATATTACCCAAAATGGTTCAGACTTAATTATTTGTATCAAATATATTTAATTGAATAGTATGTATGTCATCTCATCTCCAATCAATAACTTTTTTAATGTATACTCCATTGTATGTCATTGTGCAAAATATCTGTAATTTTTAATTATTGCATTTTTGTTCTATGAATTTCTTAAAAAAACATTTTTTTTCTTCATTGTTAGTGACTTTAACAATATTATGAAGGAACAATCCTGAACGGAAAAATTTGTTAATGTCTTGATTAAAATGAGACATAATAGATTCATTAAAAAAAGTGTTATTTATAATTACAATATTCAGTTCATTTAGTTATTATTACAGAATTATTCTAAATAAAATACTACATTGTATGTTTTTTTTTTAAGAACCAGCATTTTAAGGACTTAAGTATTTTGTTTAGTTAAATGTCATATAATTAATAGGAATTTTGTGGTGGAAATAATAGGAATGTGTACTTTTTTTTAAAATGTATTTATTTAACTGACTAATGATATATTCATGTAGAAAATTATTGTGGACAGGTAGTTTGGAAAAGACGAAAGAGGTAGAAGAACGGATAAAACAACAATATGCAGAGTCACAACATAGAGAAAAGGTTTTAGTCAGGAGACTGGCAGCTAAAGAACAAGAAATACAAGATTATGTAGTGAGTCTCAATTTTAACATACCTAGTTAAAATATACATATTACTGTATATATCTTATACTTATTGTAAATAGCCAAACTATGAACTTGTCTGTGTGTATTCTAATTAAGATATAAAATATTATGTCTACAAAGATTTTTATATATTAGGGTCTATGTTATTTCCCAAGTGAGTTTATTCATGAATAATTAATAAAGGATAGAGTTTATCGAATTAACTCAAGAAACCTTTTTGTGGAGCATTTGATTCCCTATAAAAATATGCATTGATTTTGGTGGACACTGTATTTGTTTCAGAGAAAAAAATTTGCAAAAAAAAACAAAAATCCTATATCATTTAAATGTGAAATGCATTATTATTTAGCCACGAGTTAATATAAATATTACATTAATTGGGTCTGATATTTACGTTTAAGATGACGAAGAAGTGTATTACGTTAAACTGAATATTTAGGACCATTTGAAACTTAGTAAATAACACCCTATTTAATACTAACAAAGAGAAATCAATTATCAATCGTCAATATTTTTTATCATAGTCTCTACGTACGGCCACAAGTACACCTTATGTTAAGTAACATGGTGAACAAATTAAGCTGGACTGTCACGTTAGTCTAAATGCTAGACATAGACTAGCTTCTCCCGAATGAGAGAAACCAAAAAAAAAAATTTAGACATACCCAGATTGATTGGATTACTGGATATGTATACCTTTTGATCCATTTTTTTTACTTGGTGTCTAAATTCCCATTCTTAATGGACTTCCTCATCGCACCGCGCAAACTCAAACACATTACACGGGCTCAGGCACTGGAGAGAGGGGTATGTGGTGTCTCATCGGCTAATCACCCAACACTACCCACTAAAACGCACCACGGCGACATTTCAAATTCCCGTATTGCCAGAGACCAGGCAAGCGGCCACGCTTATAGTATACCTTTTGATTTTAGAACAAAACATACATGCTATTATTGCGTTTAGTGTTAGATGGTCTTCCGCAGTCAGACATTATTCTCGTATACTAAACTTCAGATTGTGTACATTCCTCTACCAATTATATGTTGAATAAAAATATTTAGATAAATGTTATTTCTTAACAACCAGAGTCAAATAACTGAGTTGAAGTCATCACACGCTAGTCTCAACGGTCGATCAACACTTCTAGATCCTGCTGTGAATGTACTTATCCTAAGGCTAAAACAAGAACTGACTTCAACGAAAGCGAGGTTAGAGGAAACACAAAATGAGTTGTCAGCGTGGAAATTCACACCGGACTCAAATACAGGGAAGAAACTTATGGCAAAATGTCGGTTATTGCACCAAGAGAATGAAGATCTTGGAAGGATGACGTCTAGTGGACGAATAGCGAAATTAGAAGGAGATTTAGCATTACAAAAGAGTTTCAGTGAAGAAGTTAAAAAGTCACAATCAGGTTTGTCTCTAATCCCCATAATGAATGCATAATATAGTTACGGAACAACTTAAAAGTTAAAAGTTTGTTCATGAAGAACTCTCGTATTAAGGGGGTGCTTTACAAACATGTAATTAACGCACATAAAGTAACACCCAAACTAGGAACAATCATTTACCCGTTACATAAATAAAATTGTCCCTTTATAGGTTAGAGGAACCGCTTAACCTTTCAGGTCAATCGTGATATCAATTATATACGTACCAAGATCGTTTGTCTTCGATTTTTTCTTTAAAAAAAATAATAATATTTAGTATTTGTAGATATAAACTTATAACTAAGACTATATGAAATAATTTCAGTCAATAAATTTCCTATATTTATAATATATATTATCCTATCTTTATAAATCACTACTGTGTGAATCGCCATAACTCGCAATTGAATTGTTGTGTCGTATTATTTTAGTCTTTGTAAAGAGATAGCTTTCTGTGCTTTCATATTTTGTGGTAAAGAGGTTAAAAATCAAGTAAATATTAGGTAAATTAAATAACAAATGACTGATGTTTGAAAGAAAATTATTTATATACTAATATGAGATTAATAACATTCCAGAATTGGATGAGTTCCTACAAGAGTTAGACGAAGATGTGGAAGGTATGCAGAGTACGGTCTTATTCCTACAACAAGAGTTAAGAGCTACCCATGCGACTGTGAACGGCAACCGACAATCGTCTCCCCCGGACAAGCGCACATACTCTGGCAGTGAATGCAGTGGCACACCACTCGGGAAGAGAAGAAGGGCCTCGGTACTCTCACTGGACTACAACGAAGATGAGGAACCTCTCACGGTGACGAATGGCGATGCAGACTAGCCCCGGACTCAAGTGTTCACTCTCCGAACACGGCTATACAACATCGACTAGTGCAGACTCGTGACACTAACGTATCTATATCAACTGTGTTAGCAATTTCATTGACTCGAAATTAATTTTAAATGAATTATAATTGTGAGTGATTTACCAATATGCATTGTTGCGGTGATACTCTGGTAATATTAAAAACCAATGTGAGAATGCTTATGTCTTGACATATGAAGTGCCCGTGTAAACAATCCTATATACTTTGGTTGAAAGGACATAGCATATAGACAAACAAGTCATTACCATTGATAATGTACTGGTGATGGATGTGTGAAATGTGCAGATGAGTCTAAAGGGATAATATGAATTGAAACTATAGTTTGCGTTTTATGCACAACAGTGGACCATGTGATCAGGATTTAATAGTGATATTTGTTTATGACATTGTTTTATATATTTGAAATATTAAGACAAAACACTCGGTTGACAATTTTATAATTTATTTACGAATAAGTGGTTTAATTGTGATAGTATAATGGAGGAATCCAATATATGAAGTGATAGACTTGTGTTGCTATAGTCATTGTTGTAGGGCATCGATTCGCTTACCGGTTATCGGAACTTCTAGCATAATGTCGAGAGCCTCTCGTAACAAAGCAATAACGTTAAACACCAAGCCTAATTCTAATAATCTAGGTGTTGAATCACATTTTGATTAAATTTACGTGGATTTCTACATGAAATATATCTATTTTCTAATTACAATTATTAATGTATATATATAGCTATGTTAATAAATATATATTGCTGGATACAGTTATATTGTATTATTTTGATGCCACTCTGAAAAACACTGAAATCTTAAAAGAACGCAATACCATTTCAACATAATACAATAAAAAATGTAATAAAATTTCAAACCTAAGCACTCATAAAAAAAATTAACTGCGGTAAAATATCTAAGTGTATTCTAGAACCGTATTTTGTATAATATTTTATACATGTAAGTAGAAAATTAATAAATATCTACAAAATACATAGAAGATACCTAATAATCCCTTTTTTATAAGTGAAGAATTTTGTTGTTACCGAAAAGAATGGAGTTGTTTCATATGAAGGAGCACAAGTTTGGCGAACGCAACTACGTGACTCAGATGACGTATTGCTTATGAAGAAACTTATTGACAGTGAAGGTTTTGTACAGTATTGTAATTATAAAAAAAAAACATATTTACTTGCGACTACACGACAGGAGTGAAACATCACTATATCTCTCTCGCTTCGTTACCCGAACGAGCGTTACACAAAGAGGTTACGGATACGAATAAACCCTTCCATAAAAAGTTTAACTTCAAAAAATTTGTATTCATTTGTTCTGTTATATTCTTGGCGACTCAGTCCTCTTTAGAGACTTTTACTGCCATTTTCAAGTGATAAGATTTGAGCCTTTAGGGCTTATGAAATTATCTTCAACAAGCTGGTGACTCTCTTGTGGCAATTAAAATATCATGTTCTGAATGATTATTCACAATTCACTTCACCTACGCTTTTCAGCTACACTACATTACCAAAATGTCACCTTAATTTACTCAATATAGAGCTAAGTATATAAATAAAAATAAAAATCACAACATGATAAATCAAGAACCCGCCAAAAACTATTATTTTGTTAGGAATGCGACAGATGGTTGTGGGGTTTAAGTGGGTATTCCCCGATAGCTAGCGCTGGGTGAGTCCTATACAACCTTCCCAGTCGCTGAAGCGTAAATGCACTTCCTCATGTTAAAAAAAAATAAAAAGCTTTTCTAAAACCTATTAGTAGTATCACAGATCAGTGAAACAAGGGAGATATGGTTTGGGGTCGTGTTGAGTGCGAATGCATCTGGCCTAAGTTAGGCTTGATGCTGATTTTGGTTTGTAGTCGAATTCGGGCTACGAACGAGTACACAGCCTTTCAGTTTTGACAAAATAACAAAATGTTCAGTGCTTATTTCTATAAATACCAATTTTAATGTAAATTACGTTAAAGATGGCATCTCATTTCACACGTAAGTATTAAAATATTATTGTTTCTTCCTATAAAAATTAGTAAAACATAATATAATGTTTGTCAAGACGCGGTGAACTATCAAGTCAATTTTTGTCGTTAAAACAAAAACCATTGCTTGCTAAGTAGAACTCGATCAATGAATAAGTTAGACTAATGATGCAATGAATAAATTGCCGCGGTCGCAGCGATACTTTCACTATGACAATAGATTTGTCCATCACTATTTAGTGATGTGATGTGATGTTATATGTGTAGCTGTCGATATTTTTTCTATGTACACAGTCCACGCCTAGTCCGGATGATCGTATTATAGAATTATTTGATTTTTAATATACATATTTGGTTATTATTACTAGATAACTTAGATAGTTGATAAAACGAATAAATGTACTTAAATTATTGTCGTCAATTTGAGTTAGTGTTACTGCGTGTATTTTGAATTAGTATTTTATTTTTAATTTATAGCTATCCCAAGAATGAAAAAATAAAAGAAAAGTGAATAAATGCGACAGGAAAAAGGTCCAAGCTGCTTTCCAACTAAAGATATTACCATATGCTCAATTTATTTTGATCCAAAGTGCTTTCAACCATTGAAATATCGTATAAGTATTGTTGATTTAGTGTAATTTGTAATAAATACAATATTTTTATACAAAGTGTTTTTATTTTGTATATCGATTACCACTTTTCATCTCTAGTTGTATAAATGTATTTATTAACAGTCTGTCGCTACAGAATGATGCACTGCCTTCTTTTTGCATGTGTACTATTAGTTAATTTATTTGTGTTGCTACAAATATTTTAGTATGCGTGAAAAATATGAGGAAGCGTACTGTTTTTATACCTTTTATGTTTGTGTTAGTGTAGTAAGAGGATGTAGCTACGCTTATCGAGGAAACATCTGAACCCCAACATTGTTTCAGGGCATATCTCCCTTGTTTCACTGATCTGTGAGTAGTATGATCTTTTCAAAATAACGTTAGCATACTTTTAAAAGAATATGTTGTCTGTGTTTAGACGTATAGGTATAAGTAATAATTATTATTTCAACAGCAATAATAATATATGTAAGTACTATGTTGATATAAAAAACATCTCACCTAATGTTAAGTGACGATGTGGGCTAAAATGTAGACGTGCTAAGCCTAGTGGAGGGTCTGGCTCTCAAGTGTAATTGCCGCAACCTACCTATGAATATGAGGCGGTAGATTTTCATCTTGAGGGTGGTAGGTAACGAAAAGTGTGAATATATCTATAAGTAAGTACAATTCACATAGTATTTTGATATTTAAATCTTAACTATCCACAAGTAATACTTTCCTATCTAGCTACCTAGAGGTGAACGGGTAAATACTTTTAAAAGAAAAGTAGTTCCAAGTAAGGTCCCCAATGTTCCAGTGTGCTTACCAATGAAAAGTAGAAAGTATCCATCACCTTTACCATATATGAGAACACTAAGATACCTATTTAAATACAGGGTTAATTATTAGACCTTCATCATAACTATTTAAATATATAAATTAATAAAGTAAGAACTTTACGTATGTGCGACTATCAAATTGTGCGGGCGTTTATCAGCCCATACAAAATAAAATACAATAACGCGTGTTAAATTATTGTTACCACCACTGTATAAAACATTTTTTAAAGTATTTGAAACATAATAAAAAATATAAGAGCAATTTAATAAGACCATACAAATAAGCTGAAATCAAATTTTAAAATGAATGAAAATATGACAGTGGATAATATAATAATAAAAAATGTGTAACCAGTTAATAAGTTCCATATTTCTGGACAAAGTGAGATAAAACTTCTAAAAGTTGATATTGTAAAAATGATCATGATTTCACGCTGAAGCTTACAAGCTGTAAACTGGATAAGCATTTCCAGCATTGTTAAAGGACTTGCATTAAATTTATATACGAAAATAGTCGAGATATACGGATTTCTTATTATCAGTTTCAATTAACTGTGAGCTACTTGTTTTACTGCCAAAAATCAAACTTATAAATGTCCAAGCTCGCATAAGTAGCGTTCTTACCGACGGAATGGGTGGTTAAATTTCCTCCCGTACATACACTTCCCGACAACTCCTATAGTAACTTAAACCTAGGTCAGATCTACCTATAAAATTTTTTGAGACTATTGTTTGCGGATACAGTGACTTAAGTACAATAACGACACCCAAACATGAATATATATCCTGTGAGAGATCGTTTTTAGAATTAGTTACAATTAGACAGTTTTTATACATTACGGAATACGTGTTTTATTAGTATATATAGTTAGGTCGAATATGGGTGTAATCTTATTTCGCCATAAAAGCTAGTAAACTTTGAATAACAGTATCTCTGCCAGTACATCTAGTCGGTACGATTTAATGTATGTAATTAGACAAAAACGTACGCCTCATGTAAAGCACGATACAGTATATTTTATATTGCTTTTAGTACATGTAAGGCGCTGCTTGCTTTGAGGCTTATGTTAGAAGATAATGTACACTTGTTTTTATAACTGTGAATACTATGTAAGTTTATATGAATATTGAATAGAGTTATCATTGGTTGTGTTGCTATTTATAATATCCGTCACCAGAAAATAAAAATTGGGTCTACTAGTATCCACAGATACCAAAAAAATGTTTAGTTAATTATATAAGTTAGAAAAATTCAAACAAACCTATAACTGATTTGACTGCTTCGATTTAGGGTAAAAAATAACGTAATGTAAATACATAACATGTATCTTATGAGGTGACAAATATTTATAACGAGTTATTTATCAAAATCGAGGTTAAGAAAACAATTAACATAAAATCTTAACGATATCTTAGAATTTGTTACTCAACGACCGAGGATGTCAAGCAAATCGGTAAAGTAAATCATAAACGAAATTTAAAATTGTGTCCAAATATTAAAATCACTTAGGAGAAAATAATCACACACATATAGTACCCATTCATTAGATATATAAAAAAAAAAAAAAAAAAAAAAAATTACTTTATAAATAAACATATGAATCATGGGTTTCAGAAATCTCTATATGGACTCTATCTCCTGAACATGCAGATTTCTTAATACGTCCTGTAAGGAAAGTAAAAGTACACCGCCTTTTAAACTCTCGTAACCTTAATCATACTGTCCTCATAATGGATGTGCAGCGGAAGATGGATGCGTTAAAACTAGTACCTGCTATGTGGGATGACTTTACATTACGACGCGGTATGTGTATTCATATAATAAAACTGTGAATAACTTAATCCTGGGACAATCAGATAGGTACCTACTTGAGAACTATAACTGGGTTGTACATGTCGACTTTGTTAAGGATATAGAGGCCAAAAAAATATTTTTTAACCTGTCACCTTCTACGTGATGTGCGACGATAGCTCAGTGGTAGCTTGTAAGAACGCCGCGTAATGAGACGTGAGTTAAAATTCAATTACCTAGAACGAGCTTAAGCTTTTGGTGAAGGAAACCATAGCAAAGGCCTATTGTACTGCCCGCGTGGCTAGCTGCCACCCACAAGTTGAAAATCTGCCGCCAAATACTATTAGGTGTGTTCTGGCAGTGGCTCTTGAGAGCTAGTGTCTACAATAAAGGCCGGCAACGCACCTGCGATACCTCTGGTGTTGTGTGTGGCCATGGGTGGCGGTGATCACTTAGCATCAGGTGACACGATTGCTCGTTTATCACCTACTGCATAAAAAAATAACATTATAAAAATGCTCAATAGATTTTTATGAAATATGAGATAGTGATAACCAATATTATGGATCAAACTATCAGATATCTTTATCCCATAGAACAGAATGGTGCCCTCGGGATAGGAAGTAATAGTAAGTAAATCTATCCCGAAACGCTATAAGTTCCACAGTGATGCAGTTATTGACTAGAACATTATAAAAAAGCAGTATAATTCTGGATTCACTTAGAGTATTGATTGACTTAATATTAGCCACTATAAATGATTCAGGTGGGATACAGGTAAGGTGAATGTTCGATGCAGAAAAAGTCGTGTTGAAATCATAGTTTCGTAGTAATGTTTACCGGGGATTGTTTGGCCAGTGCCATACTCAAGTTGCAAATTTGTTAGCAAGCATCTATCATCATAACCTGTGAATTACATTTAATAGTATTTTAATAAAAGAAAAATATTAATCTCTCTAGTATTGAAGCGATGATAGCTCAGTGGTAGTGTGCACGACTTCGCGTCAAGGGACGTGGGTTCGAACCCAAGCACCTACAATGAGCTTGAGCTTTCGGTGAAGGAAAACATCGTGAGGAAACCATAGCATGGTGGTAGGGCTTTTTCTAATGCCCGCCTGGGTAGCTACCACCCTCTAGTTGTGAACCTGCCGCCAAATACCAATAGGTGTGTTCCGGCAGCAGCACTTGAGAGCCAGTTCCTCCACAGGTTTAGCGTGTTTACCAACTTGGGCCGTATCGTCACTTAAGATCAGGTGAGATTACGGCCATAACGGTAAACCTTAAGTATAAAAAAAAAAAAAAAATCCCTTTTCTATTTAAGTCCATAAATCATCCTAATGAACAGACACGAGCTATATTCACACATTTATCTAAAATTAATAATTACAAATTTTAATATCAAATTTAAGATCACATATTTACTGGGATGTCATAAAGAATTTTGTCTTAGGTCATCGCTTAACGTGGACCACGTATCCAACTTTAAAGAACATCGATGAATATTATAACTTCTTATCTGAAACATATTCTTCTATATGTAAAGTACACCACATTGGATATTCTACAGAAGGTCGTTCATTAAAGGTATTGTATTTTTATAAAGGACTTTACCTCTTAAGTTTGTGTGTAGAATACTTAAAAGTGAAGCTTAAATTATCTCTAATGAGCTCTGACCGTCCCAACGCTTATTGGATCGTTTGCCATTTTAGGTCAAAAAAGACTAACATTTCCTAAAAGGGTCAAATTTCGTTCAGTGATAAATATCACAACTTCATTATGATGCATTAAAGTAGTAAGCATACAAATAACAATGTGATCGCTAAAAACTTTGTATAGACATAGCTACAGACAACTATTGCTACAGCTACCTTACTATGCACCGTATAAATAGATATGAATGCATAGATAAAATCGTTACGTGTAGTAACATTTTTTGGAGGCTTGAAATTTTACAAATATGTAAGTCTGAAATTAATTGTCGAGAATTACAGCTAATTATTATATTACTCTACATAACGAAAGTCTTTTTAAATAGTTACTCTTTAAAACGTCTAAATATACTCCTACAAAAAAAAAATCACTGAACTTCTAAGTCAGTAGATGGTACTACACGTATGTAGTTGTTACTTCCTACGTACATATAATTAGATTTTAAGAAACGTCGTTTCTTAATTTATTCGTTGTAATTGCATACATAGCATATCTTTGCTAACTGTAGTTATCTACTATAGTTTTATTACTACGTGTTGTCTTTACCGTATTTTTGGTTGTGGTCAAAGTTTTCAATTTAGCTTAAAAGTAATCACATATACTTATCTGTTCATAAACTGACGAATATAAACATACATTATATTGTTTTCTTTACTATTCGTTTAACATAAACCCTTTATAACTGAATAAATAATAAGGCAACTAAGCTCGGGCAAAGTCAAAGTCACTCTCCAGTACTCCTGTTTCGTTACATCCACTAAACTTGGAAATGTTATGGTACCCCTAAATTAAAATCAACTGTCATCATGATATAAACAAGACGATTTTTTTATTATTAATATTTCTTTTATAATAATAAGAACAATATTATATATATTATTACATATACTTAATACATTAAATTATACGTTTAAACATTCGAACTCCTGAAAATACAATAATTTCCAAGTCAACGCGTAGATATTGGATGATTTGGCACAATATACAATATGGAAAACATTTTGTACTACAGTTTACGTGCGGCTTCGCTCGCGTTAATATTGATTTTGTCAGACAAAATTAATGATGAAAGAAAAAGTTTCATACAAAGTTTATCCCACTCTTTACACCACTTCCAATAAGGTTTTCGCGAGAAAAAGTAACCTATCGCCGTCTTCAGGTTCCCATCTATCTTTATACCAAAATTGATCATAATCGATTCAGCGGTTTATGCATGAAAGCGTAACAAGCAAACCAACAAATTTTCGTATTTATAATATTAGTATAGATTATCAGCATATTGCGTATTAAAAAATCAAATTAAAGAGTCAAGTTGAATTCATATATATATAAAGTACTAGCTGCGCCTGCGACGGCGTTCGCATGGAATTGAAATTAATGAACTTATAGCCTATGTTACTCAGGGATAATATAGCATTCTAAGGATAAAATAATTTTTGGAATCGTTCCAGTAGTTTTTGAATTTATTCCTTACAAACAAAAATACAAATCTTTGCTCTTTGTAATATTAGTATAGATATTGATAAAAGTTTCGACGTAACACTGCATAATTTAGCTTTTAACCCAAATCGCTGCACACTACGTGCCTGATTATTTGAGAAATTCACTTTGAAAAACAGTTGCATTTCCTAGATGATTCATATTACCGATGGTAATCCAAACAATAAGGGCGTGTTAGTAACATCGGGTATACACTCAAGAGAATGGATAGCAATTACTTCTGGATTATATATTTTAAACAGAATTGTAACGAACTTTGACCAACTGAAGGATTATATTACGAACAAGGACTGGTAATTATACAAACTATTAAAAGCTTTATTTATAAAAAATCCGTATAAAGTTTGCCCGCCACGAACACCTTAAGTAATGAACCGATTTTAATTATTTTTTGCACAATGTGTACATGTGTCGAACTTGGGAGATATGATAGTTTTTATCTCGATATTTAATTACTAAAGAGGGCAGAACAAGATTTGCCAGACCAGTTAGCCTCATCGAATATTATGTAATATTTATGACTTAGCGACAAATAGTTAAAAATAAATGCTTTCAATATATAACACGGCGTCATTCATAAATACGTTATGGAAAATTTTACCTTTTTCATATTTATTGCTTGCAATAATAAAACTTGAATAAATATACGAAAAACGAGTAAATTTAAACGAAAAAAATTACACAATACACAATTGATTTGTGAACTGCGAACGTCACGTTTTCTTAGACCCCTTGGCCCTTCTTTTCACATTTTGTCATAGTCAAATAGACCCCCTCACACTGCCATAAGAGCGAACGTATTTTATGAACGGTCCCTAACAGTAGTAGTGGTGGGGAAGTGAAAAATGAACAAATTGGTCGATATTTAATTAATGAATGGCCTCTTATTCATATTTATTTAATATACACATTACAATAAATTTAGATTGGAAATGGGAATACAAAGATATCTTATATACTTTTGTGTTTAATGTTCTAGGTATATAATACCAGTTGTGAATCCAGATGGTTATTTATATTCGTACACTCATGATCGTCTTTGGAGAAAAAATCGTCGTAAAACTGGCCAATGCATAGGTATTGATATTAATAGGAATTTTGGGTAATTATATATTATGTATTTTTTTATATAAATTTATTTCACAATTATCTTGATTAAAGAATAAATGCAGGAAAATATATGATGGGGACTGCTACAGTATCGTGCCCTACAGCCTGCGCACTATATCTTGTTGTGGCTAAAAATACCAAAAGGTATTTCTTATAGGAAATCTCATCGAAGTATTTTGTCTAACAGTGCCCTATTATATAAGTCATATTTATCTAATTAGTTCTTTTTGAAAAGTTTGTAATACGAGTCTAGAAAGTCAATTTCGTAAAAATTAGAGGTGACCTTTAGACCAGACCTAGAGAAGATTACATTACATTGATTTACAGGTACTTTGATTTATACATGCAAAAATAACTTCAGCTTGAGTTCCGTTAGTTACATAGAAAAAGTCGATAGCATATGTTTTATTCGTTGATAGTTCTGGCGAGTATAACTATTCATCTATTCATTTAAGGTGCCCACAATAAGACAGATCTCGCTCAACGACCGGGCTATTGCTCGCGGCTAGCAGGTTTGAGAAATCTTCGCTAATAATAGGGTAAATTTTCAGTAAGAAAGAGTATAAAGCAAACTCACATAAGTTCTTAAAGCAATACACAAGTGAAAACACTTTCATATATAATACAGTCACACAAAAAAAATTGATATTGTTTTAGAACAGATTGGGCTGTTCAAGGAATAACCGAGTATAATGAATGCAAACCTGATTATGCTGGGACACATTCGTTTTCTGAAAAAGAATCAGTCGCATTGCGAGTAAGTTTTTACTATAGATTTGTTTGAATTATTTCAAATTATTAATCAGTTTGTAAATAAATAACATTAATTATTATTATTAATTAACATTCATTAAATTACCACATAAATACATAGTGATGTATTTCTACATTACTAACTTTCTTCTAACTACCTATTCTATTATAAATGATTTATATAAGTAATTTTATTCATATAATATTATTGGTGCTGTGTTTTGAATGAAAAAAAAAACAGAAAGTGATAACTTGATAGGAATTTTAAAAAGAACATTGTTCTTCTATGTTGTCTAAAAGTCTATTCCTTAATAGTAGTACCTATGTACGAAAAACAAATAGACATATGCTAATTAGCCTGCCTTTTTTTGCCCTTACCTACTAAACCTTAAAACCTTTTTATAACATCCACTTATTTTACAGAATACTGTACTTAAATATAAAAATAAGTTGGATGCAATACTAGATCTTCATTCATTCGGTCAGCTCATTCTATTTCCATGGAGTGCTCGCTCAGAACCAACGCCGGATGCGAACCTTCACAAGACCAACGCTGAAGGCATGATCAAGGTAATTTCTTTAACTTATTTATCAATTTATAAATAAAATAAAAGTTTATAACTATATTTATCGGAAAGCGTAAGTATCGAATGTGACTTGGTGTACGTAAAATTCAAACACACAGGGCCTCCTAAAGCCTATTCCAGGAGCGGAGGTCCGAAAATTATTCTGTGCCTCGTTCTTGATAACAAAAAAATGCACATTCCTTTTCTCTAAAATACTGTTGAATAATTGTATATAAAATCGAGTTTATTTAATGTTCGAGTATCCTAATTTGTTTAAAATTATTTTGACATAAATATATTCAATTTTATCAATCTATCTTGGGTCATCGAGATCATGGTATTTTGGCGCGTACTTATCTGTAACTCGAAGGATCAATTGATTTCTTAATTATATATCTAGTAATTAGAGCTAAATTGACTTGCATATTGCAGTATGCATTCGATACTGGTCTTTAGTAAAAAGATAACAGTAATTGTCTAATATTGTATAATTTTTAATTTAATTAAATAGCAGTGCTCACGGATATGCTTGTGTGTAAGAATCTTTTTTTTAAAGCTGGTGATAAGAAATCCTTTACGGACTACCCCTTCGCAATGCGTAAGCATACTACCTGGGCTAAGTCCAAGCCGAGAAGAGCACGTAGCAAGACTCATCGAGTGACAAGTACCGTGAAACTAACCTTTAAATATCCACCACAGCGACATTTCAATTCCCCGTTTTGCCAGACTGCTTTCATGCTTCTTCTAGTGTATGGGAGTGCCTATCAATATTTACGACTGTCGGCTTGCGCTCTATAATACTCTACGCAATTGGACCATACACCCTTTGGACACTTGGGTAAAGACGAGTCTGCAAATACCAATGCAAAAACGTGCATTTTAAATCATTGATGTCCCAAATTAGTCACCTTTAAAACAGTACTGTTAGTCACGAAGTTTAAAAATGAAAGGAGGAAAAAGCTGTCCTAGTCGCTGTATGTAAACAGAAATTGAAACACATATACGAATCCGATATAAAAAATAAGTTATTTCAAATTTTCAGGCTATATATTCCACAACAAACCGAAATTTTAAATCTGGTGCAACTTATCACATAATATACCCCGCCACTGGATCATTATTAGATTGGGCGTACGCTTCCGGCGTGAAACTAGCCTACAGTATAGAAGGAAGGGATACCGGCACGCATGGGTTCTTACTACCACCAGATTATATCGAGGACGCAGGAAAGGAAATGTTTAGTGCTGTGTCATATTTAGCTAAAAGTTTAGAATCCTCTTTTATCCAGACAGGAACGAATAACTCGTGGTTTTGAGTCTTTGAAATATTATATTTCTAGCCGCATTTTTATCTATTTTGTTGTAATAAAAGTAGGTCACCATATTATATATAGGAGCATTCGTTAATAAAAACTATTTAATTTCAAAACTATGAAAATGGTTTACCAACTTGATGTCTGGATATTAAAATGATATAAAGTCATTGAATTAATATTCTTCGTCACAAAAAAATGAAATAAAAAAAAAATTGTACTTAGATAATTATGTACTATTTGTAACTGTATTATAATTAAACTTATTAATTATAACTGACCTTTGAAATAAAACACTTTTATATAGTTATATTCTTTTATTTTATAATTATTAAAGTCACAATATACTCTAGCTACATTATTATTATATCGGTGGCTTTTAAATGCAGAAAAAGTTTCACGAAAATATGTGACTAGAAAATCTTTAATAAAAAAAAACAAACATTAATTACTACGTTTCTATTTTGTATTAAATGTGCGTTATCATAAATTATATTAGATGATTTTGTAAATAAATAGGATAATTCTAAAGATAGCGATCTATACTAGGGACAAAACCTCGCTGTAGGTAAGCAATAAAATGTATAACCAGTACATTGTATATGTCGCTCCCTTACTATAGGTAGTACGGCAACGTACAGTGTTGTTAAGTGTGTGTATTAAAATGTTATAAATATTTATTAACGCTAACAACTAAAAATCATCATCATCATCAGAATTTCATATTAAGGGATTCAAACAGCTATATTCTTCTTTGATATAGATATTTAAACAAAAATATAAGTAAGGTATACTTTTGCATCGGTATAAAAATATTTTATTTTGTTTGCCCCCTTGTAATCACTCGAAAAGCACTGGAAGTACAGATATTGCGGATCAACATACCTACAAGATACTTTTAAACCCACAAAACGAAAGGATCTGGAATAGAGGATATAACGCTAAAATTCAACATCGTTTGAAAGTCCCACATGAAAATGGATATGTATATGTATTTCTCTACGAAGAAGATTATAAACTATCTCTGAACTCGATATATATACGGACTATTAACAAGTTGACTGAAAAAGGCAAACTAGCATTTAATATTACTTGGAAAAAATAGCCTCATTCTCGTTAGTATCCAAATACGTAATGCATACAAATCACGCATTGTCAGACTTATAAATAAATAGATACGCTTTGCACAATACTAAATATGACATATGACCTCACCTCAGCGACATTTTATTCCTAGTATAAACGCTTCAACGTCGAAACATAATTATAATTACTCTACAAGAACTTAATTTAGTAGCATCAAAGATATACACAGAACTCTAATTTTAAGGCACTTGATAAACGAGTTAGTGTAGGATGAATAAATATTAAACATACAAGACATTACTGTTCTCTTTGTTTTCTGAGCTTACTTAACTCAAATGTCAAAAGTGAGATCGTTGCCTCAGCTTCCATAGTAAGCATCCTTGTAAGCATAGTAATTGTTTGTAGGTATCTTTTATTATAAGTAAACATATAAAATAAAATAACATATATTTGTTTTTACCAGTAAACATTTATAAAATATTTCTGCTTCGTGAGAAAGTTTATGTAAATTTAGGCAAGCAACATACATAAACTGATTAACAAAAAAATGTAAAGCGTTTGAAATAAAACCCAGAGATAAACTATATTACGGCCCTTTGGTACCAATATGTTATATAAAAGTACTTTTCATTTTATAGTTTCCAGAATAGAGATATATCTGTACCAGATTAGTTCCTCTAGCCAAATTGTCTATCAACGCTCACTAACGTATAAAAATGTATAGGATGACAGATGTCAAAATCACGTTGACATTTTTGACATATGTCATTCAATACACATATTATTATTTATTTACGGCAGCGACCGTTGAAAGACAACTTGGCTAGGATCCTAGGTCATAACCTATAGATGGTATATACATGGCGCTACATCCGTCATTGCTATTCGATAGTAGTGTACTCACTTTGCTATGTCAGTTTATAAAAATGATTAATGGAAAATTTCTATAACCAGAAATTTTCCACTTAAAAAATATTTTGTGAAGCATTGACCTCAACATGAATCAGAAACAGCTGGACTAGTCTCTATTAACAATATAGTACGGAGCAGGGTCCAGGGAGGAATTTAACCGGTCGTATAATTATGTGTAGCGCATTAAATGTTAAACTGATCAGTCCACTCGATAACTCGAAACACACTTATGTATGTAGTTGTTTACAACAAATATGGTCCCTTGCTAAATATCACAAGATCATCTTATAAATAATTAGTATACGAGTTTGTAACGTTACAATGTATGTATAATTTATTATAAGCTGAAATTCTTCATTCTAACATCACAGGTTATGTGGACTTAGTTTCTAGTTTTTTTAGTAAATATTTTTTCAAATTTAAAAAGTATTGTGAATGGTACAGTACTTTTAGTGTATATGTTACCGCTAAAGTGTAAAATCCAGTCATCTACCGATTATCTAGGTAATATGCAGATTAATTAAGTTGACACTTTAAAATTTCGCATGGTGATAAAGCTTTTTTTAATGACCGTCTGGTTACCTAACACTCAACTTGAAAATCTGCCGCCAAATACCAATTGATGTGTTCCGGCAGTTGCACTTGAGAGCCAGTCACTCCACTAGGCTTAGCGTGTCCACTTCATCACTTAATATCAGGTGATATTGTGGCCATAACTGTAAACCTTAAGTAGATAAAAAAGTGCCACAAATTATTTTATTACAAAGTAATATATTTAATGATTTATTAATTACTTTTGATATGTCAGTGCTCAATATTCCAAACATCATCGAAATAAGGTGAGGAAAACTCTCGATTTCAAACGTTATAAGGACTCAATATACAAATTAGCCAGAAAATATGCACATTAATGATTTTCGAGTTTTAGCGATAATATATCAGCTTATATTATTCTGATCATCTAAAACAGTATATAAAACGATGTTTAATTAGCGCATATCCTTTTTCGATGGTCTCGTACCAGCATTATCCCCACCAGCATAAACGTCTTTGCCAAAAGCCTGATATTTGACCAACTTATCCTCAGCAGCCTTGACTCGCTCCTGAAGTACCTCAATAGTTTTATTAAGTAGTTTAATTTCCTCTTGCAGAGGATATACTTGCATATTCATTTGGATCAATTCCTTTTCATGAGCCAACTGAAGAGTGTGGAGCTACAAAATTATAGATATTAATATTTAACACCATTTTTAATTACAAAAATTAAAGATTTCTACGTTTTTATATTTAAAAATAAAAATATGTATCGTTAATTCTTATTCATTCTAATATTATAAATGAGTTTGTTTGTTTGTTAAGCATTCATGCATGAACCTGGAGACGGTGATAGGGTAATTTCTCTCGCGAAAACATCTTGAAGTGAAGTGTGAGTGAATTTAGAAGTGGGGTAAAAAGAAGGATAAACTTTGTATGAAGCTTTTTATTGCGTCATCTCATTTGTTTAACAAAATAAATAAAAACGCATTATTTTGCATATATGTTATACCCAGAATATAATAAAACATTTAAATAGCCATAATCTATATTAATTTATATAGTGGAAAAGTTTGTTTGAAGGCGCTAATCTCAGGAACTATCAGTCGGATTAAAAAAACTGTTTGTATTTGATGGAGCAATTATTGAAGGCTTTAAGTTATTTAACATCACGCTACCACCAATAGGAGCAAAACTGTACAGTTGAAAAAAAAAGTTTCAAAAATGGACAACATGGATAAATATTTTTAAGTTCCACGTCAACATAGTCGCGGACACAGTCATAGAATAATTACCCTCAGAACGTATTAACAATTTCAAATTTTCAATATGAATTGATTGGATAAAATTCCAGGTATCTTGAAAAAATGCACTTATATTTTTAAAGTTAAAACTTCTTTAGGCGCGCTGAGCGCTTTAGTTTATGTGTATTGGATGAGACTCAGCCGTCACACTCGTCTATGTAACGCTCGTTCGAATAAAGTTGGCACGAGTCGATTGAGGGAATGGGATAAATATAATGGGGGAATTTTTCACTTCTGTCGTATGGTCTTAGCACAGACCGTTTTTATTCTGTAGGTATTCTAGTGACGCAGTAAAATATCTTAATAGAAATTTTGGATTACTTTTTATAGATAGAAATGACCAGCTTTTTAAAGTATTAGTTGCATTTGGCAACAATCACGAATAATGCTAAGCAATCATGTGGTTGAGCGGTAACTTTCGAAATTTAGAACTGTAAAATGGTTTGTGTTTAAAATTTAAATAGGTGCCAAATCGTTCTTTACAAACAGGATTGACGTTACATGAAAAAATGTTGAACGTAATTAACTATAGAAAACATACTTACATCTTGAATACGTTTTTTCTTTAATATTATAAAATCTTCGTTTGACCGCTTCAAAGAATCAAGTAAGCTGCATCGTTCGTTCGCAAGATTTTCCTTTTGCTTCCTCACTTCTGATAATTCAGCTTCCATTTCAGTATTCATTCTTACGAGTATATTCTCACTAGATTTAGCATTTTTTGGCCCTATTTTCTTTTGAGGGTTCAAATTAAGTAACACTACAATGAATAATAATAATATAATTACTTACTGTTTTTCGACATCATATTGACGGTGAAAAGACTTACTACTATGCTTTTGGTGATATTGAACAGTAATTATTTGGACTTTTTACTGTCGAGTTACAATTTCATTTAAATTTTCATTTATTATATCTACTTACCTTCCTTCTCCTTTTGTAAATTTCGCAAATTTTTGCGAAGATCCTCTGTTTCCCTGTTTATTTTGGCGATTGTTCTTTGCTTTCCGGTCAACTCAGCTTGCAAACCTTTGATCGTTGCTACTAAATAACTGTCTTCTTTTAGTTTATTCAAGAACATTACAGAATTTTGTGATAACCTATTCACTGCCGATGAAGCTCGTTCCGTCTTTAATAACGTTTGCGTGCTAACTGTATGTTGAGATTTGGCCAAAGTCTGAACAGATGAATCTGTCACATTTATTTTATTCAATTTGTTTTTTAAATCCATGTTAATCTTACGGTCTTCCATTAACTGCCTTTCAATATCAATTATATGATTTTCATATTTTTGTTTCATTTCGCTAAACTTGTTCTGAAGAGTTAACAAAATGCCTTGGAAGTGGTTTTCTTTATCCTTTAATTCTTGTTCTAATCGAGCTATACGTTCTTCTAATAACTTCTTTTTATTATCATCAACAGTCGAAGCCTTCGATGCAACTAAAATCATTACACGCAATATAAATATTTATATATAACATCTCGTTTTTACGATGTTTATCTGGGCTAATTTCCGAAATTACTGGATTGACTTGAATGAAATTTCACAGATATGTAATTTTATTAAACCTAAAACATAGTATACTTTTATCTCGATAAGTGATCATAAAGCGGTAGATGACGCTGCAATCGACGTGATTGATTACTCGAAAAATCAGAACTAGGTCTGCTAGGTTAGCTAGTAGTAATATCAAATAACCCTTAGTATTCTGTACAAAAAAAGCAAAGTATATTAATACTTGAAAAATAAAAAGAACTTGTAACCGGTAAGAATACTGAAGAAATTTATTACTGTAAAAAGAGCAAATGATTAACAAACGCATAATAACTTTTTTTCTGCATAAGACCCAGCGCGCTTGAACCGCAATCAATGTTACATACTGACATTAAATGTCACTTACTAACCTATCAAAGCAGAAACAGAATCAGGATGTTTTCTTTTCAAAATCATTTCCATTTCCTTCACTTGCCTATTTAAATCTTGAATAACGACAACATCTTTTTCTCGTTGAACTATTAAATTTTTTCTATCATTTCTTTCCTTATTTAATTCTACTATTATTTTATTTTCATTTTCCTTTAAACTTTTAATTTCTCTATTTCTATTTTCATACTCTTTTCCAAGCCTAGTTATAAATTTTTCGCATTCAGCTAATTTTAGATCGGTTACATATTTTTCTTCATTGACCTGATCTAGTTTTTTTCGTAAAACTTTATTATCTTCTGTTAGTTGCACATTCAATATTTCAAGACTTTTAGCCCTTTCATTAGTGTCCTTTAATTCTTCTACCAATGTTTCATGTTTACATAGGTTCGATTTTTTCGGAGTATTATTTTGAAACTTATTTATTTTCGTAGATTCTCTTTTCTTGGAATCTATAATACCAGCAGAGAATGGTCTGGTTTTTAATTTACGGCTTACTTCTAAGTTATCTACTCCGTTTTGCTTAGCATACTGGTTCACCTATAAACACAAATATAATTAATTTTCCCAATTTCCAATTATGCTCTCGTTGTCAGTAAACAAAGTTTTTGTGTCAATGATATTAATGAACTTATCAGATCAACTGTACTAGAAAACCATAGTATAACATATAATTGATATATCATCGTGTGTTGATATGTCCATGACCAAAATTCATAAACTGAACACCGCTAAATGAAGTAGTTTGATTTGTATATTACATTTTTACCTTAACTTACATACATTTTTAAGATAGATTAATCAAACATGGAATAACAATTTCAGTTGTAGTTAAATTTTCATTACTGCAGGATTCTCATATAACTTCAAGGACTTTAAAGAATCTTCCAGCATATTCCAGCCAGAAATAACGAGCCTTATGTATAGTTCTATATATATTTTGTGATGGACCGAGTGTAGGTAATTGTCGCGTAGGCAAAACCGCCGTAATTGATGACACTATCATCATCCGATGTACAAAAAGCGTTAATAGTTATTCGTATTAGTCTTACTCTTATTTCCAACCTTACTCCTAATGAACTTAGAAACTCGTTATCAAATAGTTTTTACTTGAAGGAAATGGAAACATTAATGAAACTAAATTACACGAGATAAATAAATCGTTAAAAACATGTTTACCCTAAACAAAGTTTGTCATCGGAATTAAATAACTGCAACTTGGAGGCAATGACCGGGCATGGCGCCCGCTCCGGCCGATGCTAAGCTTGTCATTCTGGTTCCAAAACAAATACACACAACAAGCCAGGAAACCGATTTAAAAACTAATTTGCAACATCGAGAAACGATTCTAATGCTATTATTGGTGGTTATAAAAGTAATTGATACCTATTCAAAGAAGTGAGGTTTGGTACAGAAAAACATACCTAAAATTTGTATCATAAAAATGTCTGGAAAAAGTACTATATGATAGATTAGCTTTATGTGCGTATGAATATTGGACGTTTATGATCATAATTACATTAATAATCTTTATTTTAGGTGTACATATAACGTTCTTAATAATCCAAGTAATAGGTGAATTCACATAGTACATATAAAATAAGTTTTTTTTAGATAAAACATATGAAACATGTACGTAGGTACACAGATATATAGTTGCAACTCTATAACAAAAACTAAAATAATCATTTTTTTATCTTTATTTTTTGAGGGTTTGTTCAGAAAGAATATGTCACCCTCATCTATATGCTATATATAATATATATAAACTATAATTATTTCCGCAGACCAATACTGATGTCAACCAAATTATAGATTACAGTACTGTTTGCATATACCTATTTTCTGTTTAAAAGTCTGTCGTCTTTATTATTCATTACGGACACATTCTATTGAAATATGATATAGATCTACTTCCGAGTTATACATTCTGAGATTTGCTGAGTCGCTTCTTTTCATTAAAAATGAATTTATTTTAATTAAGTTCAACTTGTATTTCAATATTACCCTAGTAATATGTAACCTACACAATGTCTCACTATTAAAATATACATGGACATTAAATATATTTTTTAACTTCCCAGGAAGTTACGTTCTTTTTTCTTCAAATAACGGTAGCAAGTGTACTTGAACCCCAGCAATAGATGTGACGATTATTAACGCATTATCCATTAGTCGGAGGATTGGAGCTTAAAAAGCGCAAAACAAGGTGCGCATGCGCATCATCTCGATCAACCTGCGGCGGAGCGGCCAACGAGCCACATCCAGTTCGACACCTCAGTAGCCATGGGGTCCTTCGCCGGAGCGGTTGTGCTGTTGCTGGCGGCAACGACAGTCCTGTGTACACCTCTCCTCAATAAACTGCAGCCCGGGCAAGGTAAATCTAAACTTATCATTATAATGAAATAAAATAAAACTATTTAACAAAGAACAATATTATCCATAAATAGGCGAATATTACTTAAATTTAATAACTAAATAAAGTTTATTTATAAAGACTCGTCTTTTTTACACTATTATATATTTACAAAAAAAATGTATAGATAACATTTACTTATGTCTAGTATTCTTATTGACATATAAGCAACCTTAATATAATTCAAAAAATATAACTCAGGTTTATTAGTGAAATTAAAATTGATAACAATTTCATTAAGATGCCTACCAATAAACCATAATATTTTTTAATTAACACGTCGATATAGGAAAAATAATAAATTACTAAAAATATTTTCGACGATGATAAGCTTTTAACATTAAAACGCGGTTATTTATACTTATTATCTATAATTATTTGTAATTCTATACTTTTAATATGAAAAATAAGTTTCAGTATATGTAATTATCAACAGTATGGAGTACAAAATACCTGAAGTACTATTAAAATAAGCAAATGTAAAAAAAAAACAATTCATAGCGTATTACAATATTAAGGCACTTATTACTTTTTCTCTTTATTTCCTCTTTACTTTTCCTTCTTTTAGCAGTTAATAATAGCTCTAATGCAGCGTCACTTTCCGCTTTCATAGATCCCATATAAACCTACTCAATTAAAAAATCATATACTTACATGTCAATTTCCAAATTAATCGATCAAAGGCTGTTGAGTTTGTGTTTTCAAATACGCTAACATTATTTTTTATATATACAGACATATATAGCCATTATTTTATAATAATACACAAAAACATAATTAAATCATTTTTATTACACAAAGAGACGAAATCAAAACCACAACAAAAGATTATAAATTCCTTATCCTTACTAATATTATAAATAGAAAAGTGAGTTTGTTTGTTACGCTTTCACGCCTACACCGCTGAATAGATTATGATGAATTTTGGTATAGAGATAGATGAGAAACTAGACTGTAATACGCTAATTTTTCTCGTGAAAACCTTCTTGGAAGTAAAGGGATAAATTTTGTATGAAACTTATTAGTGCGTCATCCTATTTGTTTGATAAAATCAACATTAACGCGAGCGAAGCCTCACGTAAAATCTAGTATTGTAATAAATTTCACATCCAATGGTCATGATTAACAAATCAAAACATTCTTGGACGTATATATACAAAATCCTTGATTATACGTGATTGTAATAACATGGAACTATTTGCGGAAATCTTTACTCTCAATAGCAAGCTCCTTGATAAGACCGTTAGGCATACCAAGATCGACCGACCGCGAATTGAAGCCAAGCCACGGACAGAGAAAGTCATTAAACATGTCACACGGAGTACGTCTTTGCATTTTAATTATAAAATCTATTTATTCATGTCACTGTCGGCTCTCAAAACAAAAGTTAGGGCGTTTGTTTTGTATCCGGTAATAAATGTTAAGTTAAACGTTACTTTCCTTTTGACTTCTTAGTCTTTCTCAATTTTGACCCAATAGAGTTAAAATCATATGTATATCTATACTTTTTTTTTACGTTGGGAAATGTATTTATGAATCCCCTAAGCGCCGAGAATACCCACTAAAACCCCAGGGCCATCTATCGCCTTCCTTAGACCATTACCATTTTATCATTAGAATGCTATATTAGTCCTAAGTAACATAGACTGTATTTTTTTTGTTGAGAAAATTATTTAATAAAACTTTAGTTACACGCGAACAGAGTCGCGGACACAGCTAATGTACAATTTTTACCAGGCACTGAGTCCTTTATGATTATTTTTAAAGTAAATATTAAATTAATAATAATAATATATTGTCATAAACGTGTACCTATACAAGTCGGTAGTTCATTAATAGCTATCAAACGGTTTGAATTGGTTTCGGATTGGTACGAAATTTTACATATATTCCTCTATTATGTTTACGTCATTCATTATCTCAACGAAATGAGCATATGATACTTTTATAGGAAAGTAAAATAACGGTAGCTGAAACGGTCGTGCCTGAGCTACATTATTTTACATAAACAAACTGATTTGTCCTGAGTCACTAGAGATGGGCGGCGAGTAAATATACTCAAAGGTAAAAAGTCTCATTAAAACCTAAGTGAGTAAACACTGAGAAAAAACGTAGGAATATACCTAAAGTGCGGGTATATTATTATCTTCACCTCTCGGTTTTATTACTTTCAAAACTATGTACATCAAATAATTCGATGTCTTGCAAGCCGGTTGACGTCGAAGGCTCACTGATATTGGGACTACTGGAAATTAAACTACGACTACTACTATTGGAGTCAAAGTGCAGTCATTTTTAACACGTTGCAGTCATAAGATACATACGAAATCGTAGCTGCTCTTAAAATACCTTCTAATCGTTGATTACTCCAGCCATCACATAGTAAATGCAAATTATTTGTTGATTTGAGTTCTGTCATTTGTGTATTCAGATCCCTATGAAAAAAATTTAAATGTGTTGTAGCAATACTTTTTCTAACATATATTGCGGATGCAATTCTTCAAAAAATTTAAGCCACAAGGTGTGCCCTACCATAGTTATAGGTTCACTGGAGACAATATTGCTTTTGATAGTAAATTATACAGGTGTTTTTTTCTTTTTCCGCTGAAGTTCCGGTTAAAAATGTAGATGTGTCAAGGGTTATTAATTTTGATCCCGACGTTTCGAAAGCTTTTCAGCCTTCGTGTTGACAAAATAACCGCGATAAAATCCGTTTAAATTAGTTTTATTTCGATGAATAATATGTTCACTTTGTAGCGGTAGGTTTTGAATTTCGTCGGCTGTCTTTGAAAGCTGATTTTTAATAATTATTATTAACATATTTGCAGATGGCATTCTAATTTATTTACATTTGCTATTTCATAAACGTTATCATAGTGCTTACAAATACAAATGTCTGTAAATACAAGTGCATCCACTTTGTAGTCAAGTCAAATAAGAACTCAAACCAAAATTTGGCACTCAACTTTTCATTTTTGATATAATGTAGTTTTAATGTCACAAAAACAATGTGTAAAGGTTTTCGTGTCTGCAACCTTCTGCAAGAGTAGAAAAATAAATTGTCAAGCGTTTTTTGTTACTGTAACTTGTTGGTTAGCGGTATTGTGTAAGTTTTAGTCGAAAAAGGTAAAAATTAGACAAAATAATTTTTACAAATATATGTAGAGCTTAAAATTTTACATAAAAAGGTTTTTTTTTACAAAATTAACCGAGTTAAGGAGGTTTTAAGTGTAGCCTTATCTGCAGCGAAATAATGCCTCTAGAGTAACACTTTTCAAATCAGTGTATAATTCAACTGTTTTATTTATTTTATACTGACAGAAATGTTACATGTAAGTAACGAAAAAAATATCAAAAACGAAAAAAAAACCTTGCTTTAGGTATTGCCGGGAATTTGCCGAGTAGAATCCCATCTCTAATCCTGATTGACTTATACCACAATTCAAACCATTAAATATGAATTTTGTGAAGTACTAGTACTTTATTTTATAGGTATCGTTTAAGATTTGATCTCTCGAAATTAGACACTGAAAGTGATTGCTAAAGTTTCTACTGAAAAGAACCTTTGTAGGCTCAGTATAAAGTAAAATCTGGTATAAATACTCTTCAATAAAATTAATAAAACTTATATCTGCCACTCTCAAATTACAATGCCTAAAAGTCAAAAGGAAGGAAAACATGTGAACCATGTGTATTATTGAATTCGAAATTGCTAACCTAAATTAGGAACACTATTTGCTCAATTTCAACAAATTGTACGTGAAGTATCGATGTAATAGCACATAACTTTAATTTTAATAAAAAAAATACAGTAGGTAGGTTGTAGCCTACACGAACGAAGCCGTAGGCGGTAAGTTAATATTCGATATAGTGAAATTATACATTGTATAGTAAATATTTGTATATATTATTAACAGGATTACTGTTTATTTTTTGAGAAAAAGTTTGTAGTTTAATTTAAATAGCAAATAGAAATGTTCATAATCATGTTAAATTTCGATAGATATGTTAAACCCACTCATGAATCTACACTGAATTATAAAAAAAATGTTATGCTTGTTCAATTTCTAGATTAAATTACCTAGATAAAACATTCGCATTGTACGAAACAATAAAGTTACAATAACAATGTTAGTGGACAATTGTTGTGCTTACACTACATAAACAACTACACATCCAGATATAATCTACGTAGTTAAAATTAAATAGAATAGATATAACAGTCAAAGCACATATTAGAGGCTCTCAACATTTTTTTAAATTGATTTTTTTACTAAGAATCTTTCTTTGGTATGCCATAAACTGACGCTACCTGTACCTACTTACAGAAATTATATTTTTTGTCTATTAATAAGTTTAGCATAATCTGAAAACAATCACAAAGACATCTGTAATTTATCCAGAGACGATCACTACGATACTAGTTTGTAAGCCTCTTGGCTCTTAAATATACAGCAGTTGGTCCAAAAACGAGGCAAAATAAATAAGTCTCTAGGACGAATTATCACTACGTGCATGATGGTTGCAACCAAGTTGGGTACAGATTTCTATAGCTGCACACCGTTCTCATAGTTGTACGTATTTACAAAGCTACATTAAACGTGTAAAGTATTTTATGTGTCGGACTGTATAGAAATCTAACTTATCTTTTTCGAAGCAAACATCAGATATGAAAAAATTGTCAGAAAAAATATTGGCACAATTGTATTTCAGAATGGCCGAAACGTAACTCTGTACATCAACCGAACCCAGATGGTCAATTAGATGACCTGCAAAAAGAAGACTTTTCCACTGATGATCCTTTGGAAACTGAAGTTAATGAAGATACTTTATCTATCACTCCAAAACTACTTGAATCTAGGGAAGATGCACAGAAGGTGGATTATTCCGGTGCACAAATTTGGAAGGTCAATACTAAGAAGGCTGGTACTCGTGCTACTATCAGTCGACTGCGAAGACGAAATCGTAAGTAACTACATGTTAACTATATCGTTAATCTATATAGTGTACGTACTTTTAAAATGAATAAAATATTATTTTTAGTAATTTCAACATGGGGAGGCAATCAAACTTCGATCGATATACTAATCAAACCTGGCACTTTAGAAAATGTGACACGCGTTTTCAAAAGGGAGAATATAGGATATGAAGTTATTATAGAAGATCTCCAAACGAGAATCAATGAAGAAAATCCACCTCTTGACGAAAATGAAATCGAATTGCAGGATAGACGGGGTATGTGTTTAAAATTTTAAAGCTTTAGAATACTTCCATCAGCAATATTCCAAGGGTTGTGTTTTGTTACAGCAAGATCTTACAAATTTTGGCGTTACAATGCCTCTCACCGGCGTGTAGGTTTAATAGGCGCCTATATGGGCTACAATTCTCTCAATATACCCATGGAGTATTGGCCGTATGCGAATTGGGGTTCGTTGTTGTAGTTCAGCACCGGCTCGGCATCATGTTGCACATTTACATGTGACCTAATAATTAATAATACCTTTCTGTCCACGTCTTTGTTGGGTTGGTTTGATGCTTTTGTCTTTAATATTTTGTGTGTTCTGCGGTTTAACCAATTACGTATTTAGGTTTTGTAAATAACATTACCTACTGGATCTGTTCTGTTAATATGTTTACATCATTGCCACTTTTTTTTTTACAGGACACCGCATGACATGGAAGCAATATCATAGATTGGAAGATATTCATGGCTTTATGGATTATTTGGCTAAAACTTATCCGTCCATTGTGAGCGTTAAATCAATTGGACAATCCTTTGAGGGCCGCGATCTTAAGGTAACATTTTATGTCCCTACCACACCAAAATAAAAAGAATTATGCTTAAAACGAGGTAAACAAGCTACGTACCAGTAACTTTTAATATGGTATAGTTACTAAAACATACTATGGTTTTAATTATTATATTGTTATATTGTGTAGGTATTACGGATATCAGATGGTAAGTCAACAAATAAAGCTGTATTCATTGACGGAGGAATCCATGCTCGAGAATGGATCAGCCCCGCAACTGTCACCTACTTCATCAACCAGTTTGCGGAAAATTTCGACGTGGAATCTGATGACATCAAAAACATTGACTGGTAACACTTGTCATTACAATAATTTTACCAAACTCATACGTGATAGCGAAAAACAAAATATTTAAAAAAGTGAATTATACAAAGTTAAAAATATTGCTATTGTAGTATAGGTATGGTATAAAATCGGTTCGAAACGCCTCGCCGAGCCGTTAATACAACACCTAGTTTACATTAAGGATTTTATAAAACTCTGCAATATTAATCAAACTATCGGATATTCGAAATAAAAAGTATCGGTGTTTATTAATAACTGCACATGCGTAAGAAATAAATCTCTTCAGGCTATATGTATATTATTTTTAAATAATTAAATATATTTATTAAACGACACTATCCTATAGCAGCAATGCCAAACTTAATATCTACTTATGTTCGTATACTGATAATATCTATATCTATATTCATGACGTAACAACATAGCAAATGTAACGAGTCAACAAGTTTCGCTTCAAACCTTTCTTTCCGACCTTTCAAATCCGAACCTTCTGGAAATCTGTAATTATTTCATATATGTAATATTCTTCCGTAATGTATACAAATCTCTAGCGTCTATTTTGGCTTATTAAAAGATCTACGAAAGCAGTCTTTAGTAATAAGTATTAATGCATAGTCGTCGTAGGGCATTATATAGATTCGCACCAGCTGAGTAGCATATAGGTTTACCATCTATCCGGACTTCTAAACTTTTGTTCGGCTCTTTAATATATCCGAATCTTTTTTTAATTATTGAATATTATAAAATTATGTTTATTATAATTTATATATGTACTTAATACCCTCCCTTTTCTCGCGAGCGTCTGCTACTATGCTCACTACACTGCAACTAAGTGGGTAATATTTGGATTTTGAGACTAAAATATTTAGAATTTTATTGAAATATCAGACTTTTTGTCAGGACTCTTCAAATTTATAAATGGTAACCCTAGTCGCAAATACACGTCTCGTAGTCAGCAAGATATTGCGATAGGATTTCATGTATTGAGCCTGAGTTTTCAGGTATAACTCACGGTAAAAGGACTTTTTTGAATGACTTGGATAACTATCACACTCAAGTGGATTATTGTCTCCAAACAATTATAACAATATTTTGGTTGTTGTCCTTAAGATCTAATTCCTTGTTAGGCATAAGTTCTCACCTTCTTGGGTCACTTAAGTTCAAATAAGAGTGGCCAGAAATTAAAAATCTATAAAAAATTTCAATCATATGTACATGTTGCCAGGTATTTCCTACCAGTAGTGAATCCAGACGGTTACGAATACACGCATACGGTGGACCGTTTATGGAGGAAAAACAGGAAACCCGGTTATCCCAACAGATCTTGCACCGGAACTGATCTCAATAGGAACTTTGGGTAATATTTTTTAAAATAATTACATTTCGGTTATATATACACTAATCATACTAATATTATAAATGCGAAGGTGAGTTTTTTTGTTACGCTTTCACGTCTTACTAAACCGCTGAATCGATTATGATGAATTTTGGTAAAGAGAAAAATGGGCACCTGAAGACGGTGATAGGCTACTTTTCTCGGGAAAACCTTAATGGAAGTGAAGTAAAGAGAGGGATAAACTTTGTATGAAACATTTTTTTGCGTCATCCAATTTGTTTGACATAATCAATATTAACGCGAGCGAAGCCACACTTAAAAGCTACTTAAGTATAATGTATTCATGTATTATACAAAAAATTAACATAACTTGTGAAACCATCGAAACTTTCAAAATATTTAATTTTAAAGAATCCTCATTAATCTTCTTCGTATATAACAATACTAGCTGTGACCGCGAACTTGTTCGCATGAAACTTTAAAGTATTTAATAATGTTAGCCCGTTTTGGTAACTTATTTCATTACAGCTTTGGTCCTATTGATGGTAGCGTGACATTAAAAATTTTAAAACCTTCGTCAATGATTACTCTATCAAATACAAAACTAATTTTTGAAATCTAGGACTGGTATTTCCTAAGATTAGCGCGTTCAAACAAACTTTTTCGCTTTATAATATTAAAATAGATTGGGTACATCTGTCAGTGATCGTGTAAATTCTAATCGTGCTAAACAATTAAGGTCAATGTTCATATTCACATAATATATTGATGTTATCAAGACGATGAATAATATTTATTCTAAGATCTAACGGTAATACTGTAATCGAGTGTTTAACTATCGAAAAAAAAATGTCTACTGGGCGAGTAATTAACTATCGAAATTAGCAAAACAGTATTTACCGGGTTAGATGGTATAATCTTAATCTCCTAGTTTGTATTACTTCGATTTGAATGAGATATTATATGTCAGTAAATATTTATTGTTTTCAATATTCCTACAATTTATAGAATTTGCCCTCATTACCCGCATATATTCATAATTATCATACATAACATAGTAAAATACAGTTGTAAATTACTATTAAAAATAGGTATCGATGGGGAGGAAAAGGTGCATCAAATTCACCGTGCAGCGAGATTTATCGTGGTAGTAAAGCATTCTCCGAACCAGAAACTCAAGCGTTATCTGTAAGTAATTGTATAATTTGTCACTGTTATGAATCAATGTGGGTAACATTGGCCCATATACCGCGTAAATTCTTTCTCCAATAGTATACATTTATTAATATTGTTATACACATTTCTGATTCTCTGGTCTCAACAAGTATTTAATTTGTCTTTTCTGTTTACCAGAGTTTCAAAACTTATAAAAAAATTAAGATACTCCCTTATACTAATACATGACGTTCACAGGAATTATAATTCGATTGCACCAAGTTTTAAAGAAGCCAGAGACCCCTAAATATTCTAAGACAGTTTAATTGTAACCAGCTACAAATTTGAAAAAAATCCATTTTATACTAAAGGAATCATCTAATATCATCTAATAATAATAAATATTTATGTAGTATGTAAGAAAAATACTTTAATCTACCGAATATGTCATTTCTTTAAAAAGTGCGAAATAATTTGTGTTTATTCTACATCAATACAATTTACAACAATCTATGTATAACAACTAAAATATATTCCTAACATTCGTAATGATGAAAATAATATTTTAATTGACATGAATATCTATATAGATTCTATCAAATCTGTGCATTTTTATAAAGACATATAATTAACAATATTCAATTTTACAGAATTTCATACAGACCAGTGCCGCAAATTTTTCTGCATACCTAACCTATCACAGCTACGGGCAATATCTTCTATACCCTTGGGGATACGATAATGCTCTTCCACCAGACTACAAAGCTTTAGACGATCTCGGTAACAGGATTGCCCAGGTGATTCATCTCTCCTTATTCCAGAAAGAAAAGTTTAGAGACTTTTTCTTCATAAAAGACGGGACAAACACTATTGGATCACGCCCTCCTGCTAGAGACTAGCAGAAGTTTGAAAACTGTCACTATTCTCTGGCAACACGGGAGTTTGCAGTGGCGCCGTAGTGCGTTTTAGAGGGTTGTTATGAATGATTAGCACTCATTAAGTACAATAGATTTTATATGTGGTTTGCATGTATTGTGTGGTTCTTGTTTCTTTTTTTGTGAATAGCCTGGTTTGGATACAGTTTATAGGAGAAAAAAAAATGATATAATTTCTATGGTATAGTCTATGGTTCTACCTACGTGACGTTGGCAAAGTGCCATATACCCATTTAATAAAAAAAGAAGAAGACATGGGATATCACATACCCCTCTCGCATTGCCTTAAGCCCGGATAATGCGTTTCTGCGTTGCGATGAGGAAGTCCGTAAAGAATTTTAAACACCACATTAATAAATAAAAGGGATCAAGACCTGTGGTGCAGCGTTTTAGAAACTTTAATTCAACAGAGACAAAATACACTTTGTATACGAACGATTCCGCTATAATTGTAAAAGCCACTTCGAAGTATTGAGATCAAAACAACAATTTTAGAACAATCATTCTAGGGCCACATAATTATCTTGTGTAGGATTGAAGAAATTACCTTTTAAACAACTGCATAAAATATATTTTATGTAATCTTCTAGCCACTTTCACTAAAATAAGATATTGGATAAAGACAATTTTACAAACGAAATCTATATGTCGCAGGCAACTAGCTTAATTAGCTGTTCAATTAACTGCCTAGCCTCTTTACTAAACAGCCCCGTTCAACTAACGATCATGTAACTAGCAATAATGATAGGTAATAAAGAAATAACTTGTATGCGGAGTATGTAGCGGTGAAGTGGTCGCTGGTGATAAAGGTGTTTGCTAGATTAGGGTTTTTTTTTAATTATTATTATTATATACACAGTCTGCGGACTCTAGGTCCGCACCTTTTTTTGGGTATGCGCAATTTATTAGACGTTAAAAATAGCTTTACAACAATAGGCATTACACTAAAATACGTTATTTACAATAGCTAAAAAATATTTATATCCATATATATATAAATGAAACGCCGAAATGTTTGTACGCCCATAACTACCGAACGGCTGTACCAAATTGATTTTTTTTATTATGTGCGTTATTGTCAGGACAAGTTTTGTATTAAAAAGACTTTTTATCTCTTAATATTAAAAGTAATGAAATGATTTTATTGACGTTTGTTGTCAGTTGCAGTGTGCAGTTTGACGCGATTATAGCTGAGTTGGTAGTGTATACGGACGCCACGTCAAGGGGCGTGGGTTCGAATTCACCTATATTTAAATTTCATATAAATAAAAGACATTTAATTCATTAGAGTTATAAACAAGTTTCACTTAATAACCAAAAGAAATGAGAAATGGAAACGATATTACATATAGCCTGTTCTATTGATCTTAACGAATTGAAGTTGGAAGGTTAATTAGGTTTGATTATAGCTAATCAAAATGTAGAAAAAATCGGCCAAACCGTTTTTAAGTTTTAGCGAAAATAAAGAACATCAATTTTAAGTGATTCGAAGTGCACCAGTTCCGATGGGTCAGATGAATAACTATGACACACAGTACATCAATATTTTCTTTCAAAGTACCGTTTTGCGTCACATTAATAATAAAATCATGTAGCATATTTCATGTAATTATGTATACATAAAATAGTAAGAAAAGATTATAACATGAACCTCAAAGAGCCCCTTTATCTACAGTTGACCATGAATTTTGTTGAAGATCAACACTATTATTGAAATTATTGATTATCCATGGTGTATTACATTACTACATACCTAGCGCTTGCGTATTTATATTTTTCAACTGAGGTGACAACAATTGTATGACCTCATTGATGGTAAGAAGGTACCGTAACCTATAAACCTTACTAACCTATAAACCTTACATTAGAAATATTATTAACGTATTGGCAAACTTAAAGATCTTTTTCTCAAGGAGCTCCGGAAACTACTATCACAAAACCATAACAGAAGGGCTATGTTAGCTACGTACCACTTAGCGTTCACAGAGCTTATGCTCACTTATGCTTGCGGTTTCTCCCGTTCTAAAACGTCAACATTCAGGGTTAAAAACAATTCAAATCATTAACTCAAATGGAATTGAATATGGGCCCACCCTTACAAATGAATCATTGTAAGCTTTGCATCAGTTAAAATAATAACGTCATTTGTTTTCGTAGTGACCACAAAAATTATGAAGAACCGCTAGAGGTACGTTTTGAGCGCTAATATGAAGGCTAATAGGAAAATAGCCTAACGATCGTCCGTATATACCTATAGCGAGCGTAATAGTCATTAAATAGTTTGGAAAATCCAAAAGTGCACGCCTCATAGCGTAATTATAATAGAATGACATAAATTTAAGCATTCATATTAAATAGGAAGTAATCTGATGTCAATCTAGAGCTATTATAAAAATAATGGTCCCAATACAATTAAGTTTTTTGGGAGTAATTGTTACACATACATACAAACGGACAACCGGTCGTCCACGGAAAATTTTTCAATAAGATTTTTTGAGTATGTATAAAATGAAATAAATGAATTCAAAAATCATTTAGTCTGATAGTGAGAGTATTTCTCTGGATAATAAAACATTTGCATAGCTGTAAGCACAAAAGATTTAAAATAATGAACATTGAAGTGTTGAAAATTGCTCAACTTTGGAAAGTTGAGAGTAATGCACTACCTCAAACGCTTAGCGTTATGAGGCGTGCAATATCCAAAAAGAATTTTATTACACTATCACTGTTTCAATACATCGTATACATTTTTAGGCTATACAACAAACAGGCGGCTCACGTTATCAAGTGGGGTCCTCGAGTGGCCTCTTATACCCAGCAGCAGGTGGTTCAGATGATTGGGCTAAATCTCAAGGCATCAAATACACTTATACCGTCGAGCTTAGTGACACAGGAAGATATGGATTTGTCCTTCCTACAACATACATTGATCGTGTTGCAAGAGAGAATTTGGCCGGACTGAGAGTTTTGGCAAGTCAAATTAATAAAGAATAGTAGTATAATAAAAACTTGAAATACTTTTTTATGCATTTAAAATAAATATTACACCTCTTTTATGTAAAGTACTATGTGTAATAATAATAATAATGTAATAAGTACTTATAACATTATAATTATTAAAATATAATATGTATTTAATTTGCCCTGTCCTACATTAACATACACATGAATAATTAAAGTAATTCAATTCGCAAAATTTACTGCCTATAACACTGTTATTAGTACATTGGCACTTCAGTAAACTTATTTTTTATATAGTTACAAAAACAAACATATATGAGCAAGATCACGTCAAGTGGACCTCCCTTTTCCACTTGATTATTAAATTCAGGTATGAATATTTCTACATGAAGTATTTACTATGAACAATTAATCCCCAGAACAGTTTTTGAAAATTTTCATTTTAACAACATTTTTTTTTTAATGAAATTTTTTATGACTTTTAATTAAGAAATCAATAAATAAAAAGCTATTAAAGATATTTTAATGAAACTTTCAGGATTTATAGTTCAATAGTAGTACTTTGATAAGATACACAAAAGTTTAAATTATTTAGTGATTTTCATATTGTTAATTATCTTTTTAGTTAACAAATGAAAATTTTAATGACTTCTACCTCAAAAAACAAAATTTTTTTTCTCGATATTATGCATTAAACATTTAAATAATAGAATCCGCAAAAAAATTTGAATGCTCGCGATTAGATTGAATAAAAAAAATAATATTTATAACGGGCGGACAGCGCTGTCGGTACGGCGCGCTGCCGCACGTCGTTCACTTACCTTTTAATTTACTCAATAATTGTAAGTAAAAATCAATTCTTAATTTTTTTTAATAAAAATAATGTTATTTAATGGATAAATTTACTGAAACTCATTACATAAATTAATTAATAAAATTTAAAAAAAATTAAATAAAAAAATAATAGAATACTGCTAAAATTTAGATATCTCCGTTTATTCAATAATAAAAAAAAAACATTTTATTAATTAATTTTATGTTATGAGTTTCAGTAAAATTATCCACTAAATAACATTATTTTTATTAAAAAATAAATAATTGATTTTTACTTACAATTATTGAGTAAATTAAAAGGTAAGTGAACGACGCGCGACAGCGCGCCGTACCGACAGCGCTCACCGCCGGTGATAAATAATTTTTTTTTTGTTCAATCTAATCGCGAGCATTCAAATTTTTTTGCGGATTCTATTATTTAAATGTTTAATGCATAATATCGAGAAAAAAAAATTTTGTTTTTTGAGGGAGAAGCCATTAAAATTTTCATTTGTTAACTAAAAAGATAATTAACAATATGAAAATCAATAAATAATTTAAACTTTTGTGTATCTTATCAAAGTACTACTATTGAACTATAAATCCTGAAAGTTTCATTAAAATATCTTTAATAGCTTTTTATTTATTGATTTTTTAATTAAAAGTCATAAAAAATTTCATTAAAAAAAAATGTTGTTAAAATGAAAATTTTCAAAAACTGTTCTGGGGATTAATTGTTCATAGTAAATATACTTCATGTAGAAATATTCATACCTGAATTTAATAATAAAGTGGAAAAGGGGGGGTCCACTTGACGTGATCTTGCTCATATCTCTAATTCTCTACTATGATATGCAACATATTTTTATGAAGAAATTTGATATAATGATAATTAATATAATGTATGGGATACTTCTTATTACATAACAGGAAAGGATTCCTTCAAAATAGGAGTGAAAGTTAAAAATTCAACTTCAACGTAAATGTTCGTGGGTACAAAAAAAAAAAAACAATTCGAGCGTTCGAGTGATAGCTCGGAAACCGTTAATTTTATATTGGTATAAATAAACAATTTAGATTCATAATATGGATGGTTTAATATTTGTGCCTATTATTGTACCTATTTATTTCGATCAGCTAGATAGTTTAAGGCGCCGCGCCGCGAATAAAATAGTATACATGTATGTGCGCCGCGGATTGAAAAAGATTGGGAGCCCCTGTTTTATGTTATTACTAAATATAATATGTGTCATTGTGGTGGAGATTTTATCTATCGAAAAGGACACACCAATGTATGCCAGAGCAACTAATTTACATTAATATAGTCAGTGGCGGAATCACACTTTTGCCGCCTGTAGGCTACTTAAATTCTGTCATCCTACCTACCTCTACAATTAGATTCCACATGGGACTAAATAAATGGTAGAAAAAAAAACGATATAAGACTTAGATTCTAAGTGGTGAATGTAATGTATAAGTATAAGTATAATAATGTATAAGTATGAATCATTTCAGTTTTATAAAACAAAACAAAAATACCCCAAACTTGCCACCTCTAAAATCTGTCACTAAATTTAAATCTAAAATGTCTAATATCTAAAATTTACCATACTCAATCAAATTATAACATTGGGCAAATCATTATATAACAAGTTCCAAAATATTTAGTGTTGTAGAAAGGTTATACATAGATTGTATACTGTCGTGCATATTAGGGATGTCAAGAAATTATGCTTGAAAATTTGCTAAATGATAAAATTATTTATCAAATGTATGAATTCTATATATAAAACATATTATGACTTAACAGCTACCTATTCATGTCACTGAGTAATATCAAGAAACAAAGAAATGAAAGCTGTTCAATTGCACAACATAATGTCTAGAAAAAATTCTATTAAAATCTGTCCAACCAATTGAGTATTATTAATGGACTAACATTGAGGTACTCTTTTATATTTATGATTTAGAAAAATCCATGTCCTTATTTATTTATGATTACAAAATAATATTAATCCTATATCCATTGAGAATAATGAATCTTCCTATTGGCAAAAGAATATTTATAATTAATGATCATATACACAAAAATACTTTTAAAACAACATTCATTATTTCCATG
The DNA here is from genome assembly GCA_039707435.1 of Actias luna. Lineage (NCBI taxonomy): Eukaryota > Metazoa > Arthropoda > Insecta > Lepidoptera > Saturniidae > Actias > Actias luna. The sequence goes on from JAZHAC010000030.1 coordinate 10,776,755, forward strand.
AAAATTAGAAGGTAAATTTAAAAAAATCCTAAAGAAATTGAAAATACTTAGATCAGGCCTCTCATCCACTGAGCTTATAGAAATCCTTACAAGAAAGTAATACAGTATACCTACCATAAATTGATCCAAAATAAAATGCTAATGGACATATTCAAACAGAAAAGAATAATAGTACCTATGTTTAAACCTTAAACTAAGACTTAGGAGACTCTGGTCAATGTTTCTATATTTTTTTAGTTAAGGTTTAGCATTATGACCACAATCTCATCTGATGTTAAGTCATGATGTGGCTCAAGATGGTTGACACACTAAAACTAAGGAACTGGCTCTCAAGTGCAACTGCCAGAACATACTTATAGGTATTCAGTAGTATATTTTCAACTTGAAGGTAGTAGCTAATTATATTAGAAAGATAATTACAAAAAGCCCTACCACCATGCTATGGCTTCACCACGATGTTGTCCTTTACCGAAAGCTCAAGCTCACTTTAAGTAGATTTGAAATATGTCCCTTGACGTGGCAGCCATACACACCACCAAATCAGCATAACTTTAAAATGTTTGTTGTATTGTACCTTAAGTATAACTCTGACTTGTTTATTTGTTTACCCAATACATATCTTAAATAAATATATAAAAATTTTAACAACAATAACAAGAATTATAGTTACTGTAATACCATTTCAATATTTACACAAATCTACAATAATATTACAATATCTATTTGACATAGTACAATATCAAGAAGTACTTAAAAGGATATTTACCTTGATTGGAGATTTCTTTGTCTCACAAGAATCTTTATCTCTTGGTTTTGTTATTGTAATAGCAGGTGTTACGCCCTTAATACATTTTGAAGAATTTTCACCGTTAATAATACTTGCAACTGGACCATTTTTCAGTAAATTCTCAGTTTCTTTAGCTATATCTTCAGCTCTTTTTAAAATTAAATCAACATCTTCGATATCTGATTCTAATATCTTTTGACCCGTTTCTTCACCAGATAGTTTCTTTATTTCACTGAATATCATTTTAATTTCTTCATCACTATCTCTAGAAACTTCACAGGTTTTCTCATACTGAAGGAACTCTTTAGTTGATAAACTATTTTCATTCGAAATCGTCTCTTGATTATTAACTACCGTATTCTCCGACATTACGTAGTAAAGTTTTACATATGGTTCAGAATAGTAATTGTGTGGGTAAATTAAGGAGAGGAAGAACTGATGCTTGAATAACTAATCAGGTAGCTGTTCAATTACTCGGTTTATAGTTATCAAACAAACACTGTTCTAGCACAACCGTTGCTAGGTAACCGAAGAAAGGCTGCTGTCAAAGTTATCAAAATAAGTATTAAGCAAAAACTAGTATCTTAGCAGAGATCGCTTAAAATTAGTGCTTAGATCAAGAAAACATATTTTGACAGGGTCTTGATCTGTTACTTGAAGTAGTGCATAAGCAGCTGGAATGGTGATCTCTAATTTATATACCCTTATTCATATAACCTAATCTTATTCATATACTCTTATTATTATCTATAACACTATACACTTTAGTGTTTTAGTATATAGTGTTAAAAAGTATTAATTTGGGCCTTTAGATTGATATGCATATCGTAATAATTGTAGATCAGATTTTGATATATTTGAAAATGGCGCTATATAGCCGTCCTATTAAATTAAACAAATAGGCAACGTCACTCTGGATGATGTTAGTAGGGAATTGGAATCCCAAAAATGTATCGAATCGATATTTCTAAAAAATATCAAAACTGGCATTATTTAAAAAATTATATTCGTAATCTAAAAATATAATAATGTTAATGTTAGAAATAAAAAACAACAAAAAAGTTTTATTTTACTTTCCTTGTCCTTACATTTATATATTTAAATAGCAAAAATGCACGAAAATGGTTATTTTTAAATATGTTGATAAATTTGTCATAATGCCAATGGTTTTGTAGTATCGTTTTTAGTTGTAGTTAAGTTTAATTGTATTGAAGTCAATAAGATTACAGTTATGAATTTTATATATAAAATGATTTTTTTATAAAACGGTGTTCTAAACAAACCCATCAATTTATAAGACGCATTCTACGATTTCGTTACATCACGATTATAATCATATTTTCCTTAACAAAGTCGTTGGAGTTATAGGGCCCAACCGAGCGTGGACAAAGTATAAAGTGCAAAATGGCTAGTGATGGCGACCGGTACCACGTACCGCTAAATAATAGTGAACTTTGTTATGAACGAACTATAAATAAATAGTAATTTATAAATAAAAGTGTGATTAAAAAACATACATCGAAAAATTTAATATCGCTCAAAAATGTAACAAAAAAAAATTTAAGTATTTTCAACAAACCTATAAGTGTAAGGATTGAATGATACCTCAGACACATGAACCCTAAAAGCATTACTCTTTTGTCTGGGCATTCGTGTAAAAAGCGTAAGTGCAAAATTTAGCCTATATGGGTTATTCCACTGCAAATTGACCACTTTTGACCACGACAGCTTTCGATTACGCTGAAAGTTATTCATGCTTTTGCTACTAAAACGATTCTTTAAATTTTTTTTCCGCCCTATACTATTATTTATTATTAAAAATAAGGTTTTTTTGCAAATAGCTAATAACTTTTTCAAAATTGAATGTTAAGCGTCCTATTTTTTTTGGTTTTCATTATATTTTTCGAAAAAAGTATAGAATAGATATTAATATCTTTCTAACTTTTTTATATACTTTTTTGTTCATGCTAATGGGCAGCAAACAGGCAGACGGCTCATCTGATGGTAAATGGTTACCAGCGCCTATGATCAGCCGCAATATCACGGGCAACAGCCGTGTCCCCGGAAATATAAACACTGAGTTTTTCTGCATATACTAAAATTTTTAAGCGTGCTGGTATTTCAATTTTTATTTTTAAAACAATGTACCAATTGGCTAAATTATTAAAAAATATAGCTATCTGATCTATCTGATATCTGAAAAGAAACTTAACAAAAATACATACCTTTTGTTATATATTTTTATAAGGTTTTTTATATTATATTATAAGCATTTTAAATATTTAAGCAAATACAAAAAGTCGTGTCATTTGAAATAAAAGCATTATTATTAGACAGTTTTTTATGGAACCTATGTTATCTGTGCTATTTTTAAGCTTTTATAACCTATGCTATATTTTCAGTTTTCACAGCTTCACCGAACTTGATCGAGTGCGGAAGGCAACGAACAAAACGATGCCATGAAATGGTCGAAGCTTGGGTTAGGCTTTTGCTGGGACGCGAGTAGATACCACAAACCTGTCTAATTTTATCGATTAAAATTATATTATATTTCGATATATAAGTATACACGATATCGATATATAAGTATACAAGATATCCATATATATACACTGCCTCATCCCTAAATCATAGAGTTGTAATCAGAGATAATAAAAATTAAAAATCATACAATAACGATTATCAAATTTGACATACAGCTAATGTCACAGATGTCAAGAGTTTGTAATTTCAATAACATTTTATTTACTACTATATACTAAGAATAAACGTAAATATGTCGGTGCCACCTCAAGCATTTGTTAATAAAAACAAAAAGCATTTTCTTGGTATACCTGCGCCTTTAGGTTACGTTGCTGGTGTCGGCAGGGGGTGGGTATTTGTTTGATATTAAACAATTTTATATCGACTGACCTACTCTGTTAACCTAAGAGACTTTTACAGTTTCGCAGAACTTATATTAAGCATGATATTGTTAAATATTTAATTAATATTGTTTTATTTACTTCTAGTGCAACTGGTTTTACGACACGGTCTGATATTGGTCCCGCGAGAGATGCAAACGACGTTTCGTAAGTTCTTTTAAAATACTTTATCCTCCTTTACTCCTCTAATTCCAGGCTTTTACAATATAACCCATTAATGTACAGTCACTTGGATATGAATAATAAATATTAAGACTCAAACCGAACAGTTTCCTCTTGAAAATACCTAACAAAATTTTATTTAATCTTAATGAATACTCGTTAATTTTTTTATCAAATTATCCAATACTATTTAGTAAATTTATCAAAAACTATGTGCATATTTATAGAATCTTATTATGATCTAGTATTATAAGTACATTATTATATTTTTTGTATACATTAAGAGTTTGACACTAGATATGATTTTTATTTCATCTTTATCTCTTAATATAAACAAATCAAGTAATTTCTAAGAAACAAATATATGTTACGACAAAAATACAAACCAATGGCTTGTAACTTATGTTTTAAATTGATCACTTATTAATTTTTGTAATTGAAAATTGTATTTATATATGATATAATTATTAATATATCTGTCTATTGTAAGGACTGTTTTTTTCTACAATTGATATCCGAAAAGTTATTGCTATTATAAATGTACAATATATATTACAGAGATGATCGTCATGCTCCACCTGCAGCAAAACGGAAAAAAAATGAAGAGGAAGATGATGATGAGGATTTAAATGACTCTAATTATGATGAATTCTCAGGATACAGTGGTTCTTTATTTTCTAAGGTATGAATATTATCTGTATTTTAATTACTTCACAAAAGCAAAATTGATAATACAATTTCAAGTGAAAGATATCTGCTTACTTCAGAAGATGCCATGATAATATCAAAATGAGAGGCAAACTTCTTAGCAAACCATGATAAGATTCACTATGCAGGTGCTGGATTTATTGTGTGACAGAGAGAAACTCTGAACAGTTTTCTAAGACTTGTGACACAGATGTAGGCTTAAGGGGCCTCTTTCCAATGCTTGCCAACACATTCACCTTCACTACTCATGTTTCTTTCTCTGCCCAGATAAATTTCCTAGACAGGCCAAGATCTTTTAGAAGATTATTAATAAGTATATGTGGTGGAAGTGGAAACCCTTTCTGTTTTTGTTTAATGTGGATAAAGACATTTATGCTTCCCCTCCCAGCCCGGTAGACTGAGAGGGCATGTGGGACTTACCTGGCGCTTATCGCCAAGAATACCCACTAAAACCCCACAGCCTCATCATCCTTCATATATCATTTGAAATAAACAATAGAAGCACTTTTATAAAAGTTTAACTTATAATATCTAGATTGTGATACATAAAATTACTGGTTACTTTTAACATTTAAAACATTTAAAACAACAACATTTAAAAAATCCTTATAGGATCCATATGACAAAGATGATGCAGAGGCTGATGCAATATATGAATCAATTGATAAAAGAATGGATGAAAAAAGAAAGGAATATAGAGAAAAGAGACTTAAAGAAGACTTGGAAAGATATCGGCAGGAAAGGTATGTTTTATTTAATATATTTAGAATGCACAGAGATGCTATTTCATGTGGTATTTTGGCTGTTGTAATTATGGGAAGGAAGGAGAAATTAACCATTTAAAATTCAGCCTTAAAGTAACAGATTATTCTACTTTAGTATATATGAAATATTATCAGTAAAACTGTGGAACTTAGTAATGTTAAACTAGCTGTGTCTGGGAATGCATACTTGTGGAACTAAAAAATATTATAAGTTTTGGCCACCTTTGTAACTTTTTTCAAAAGAGTTTTGCTCTTATTCATAGTAGCGTCATGTTAAATAACTTAAAACCTCCTCAATGATTGGTCTATGAAATACAAAAGGTATTTATGAAATTTGACTGGTAGTTCCTATGCTTAGTGTGGTCAAATATATTTTCTGCTTTATAATATTTATATATATGCTAAATCTTTTATGTCATTATAATAAAGTACTAAAAATCGATTCCAGGCCAAAAATACAGCAACAATTTTCTGATCTAAAGCGTGAGCTAAAACTGGTATCTGAAGATGAATGGGCATCTATACCCGAAGTAGGAGATGCTCGTAATAGAAAACAACGTAATCCCCGTGCAGAAAAATTTACCCCATTGCCTGACAGTGTATTATCGCGAAATTTAGGTGGTGAATCTAGTAGTTCCATAGATCCTGGATCTGGCTTAGCATCAATGATGCCAGGAGTTACTACACCAGGAATGTTGACACCATCAGGTAAACACTTCCCTAATCCCTGACCTTATAATTAACTTCAATATTAATACATACTACATAATATTAGTATTACGTGGTGTTACACTACTTCTAATGCACTCTTGTACTATGCTAAATTCATGTTTAGCAAATCACTGTTTCTCAGATAAAACCCCCAGAAAAAAACACTAATAGGTTCTTAGCATTATGTTTCAATTTGACAGTGGTGTCTTGCCATCAGGCCTGCATTTGAGTATGTCATATTATGTTATAGTGCTATGTATTTATTTATCCCAAAAATATACACACAATCGACAACATGAATAATAGTGACTAAGGTAGTTTAAAACTATGTTGTAGACAAATCAATGGTTAATCTGCATTAAAAACTTACACTTTTGTTAACTGATCTTTTGGTGGTAAAAATACTGCATTACCATCATTTTATCTACTGAAGTGAACGAGATAAAACTATAACTTAACAAAGTAAAACATTGCTAATTATATTTGGAATCTTTCTGTACACAAAAAACTGTATCATGTAAATTTTAAGTAAGTAGTCTTTTTAAGTATGTGGCAATTCTATGAAATGGTTATTTTAACTTTTTATATTCTCTATATATGTGAAAAGAGATTGCTTAAGATTAAACTACTATACATTAAAAATGCTAATGAAATTATTAAACTAATGAAGCAATGATAGCTCTGTGGTAGCTTGTACGACCGCCGCGTCATAGGACAGCTCCAATGAGCTTGAGGTCTTGGTGAAGGAAATCATCGTGATGAAACCATAGCACGGTGGGTAGGGTTTTTTCTAATTCCCGTCTGGCTAACTAGCACCCTCAAGTTGAAAATCTGTCACTAAATACCAATAGCAGTGTTCCAGCAGTTGCACTTGAGAACCAGGTCCTCCAAAGATTTAGCGTGTCCACCATCTTGCGCCACGTCTTACTTAACATCAGATATAGAAAACATATATGAATATATACATATATGAAAATGAATGTTTGTATTTTATAAAAAGGTTTATGTCAGTACCATCTTGATCAATCAGTAGATTTTTATCCTATTGACTTACCTGATTAATGTTGATGTAGTCAAATTGTTGACCTGTGTTAAGAGCAATACAAAGTCTGCGGAGTCATCTAGTTAATGTATAAATATTGTGGCATAGGTCAGAGGCTTCCAATCTGTATCAATTCGGGACATATGTGTATACATTTTTACAATTTTTTCGCGGCGTCATAAGCTATCTAGCTGGTCGAAATAGATAGATACAATGATACTAGTTATGTAGACATGCACAAAATTTAAAATATCCACATTATAAATCCAAACTATTTATATAGACATAAAATCAATAGTTTCCGAGCACATAGGTAAGTACATGAATTAAATTATTTATTTTGTACCCAGCGAACACTTAAGTTGAAAGTAAACAGAATCGCTTCACGGCACCCTTCTTCATTCTCTACGACGCCCACTTTGGGAACCTCTGGCATATGTAATTATGTATATGTTTTTTTTATGAAAGCTATTACTAATGGTATCATTTTTATCCATACAGGTGATCTCGACTTAAGGAAGATCGGGCAAGCCAGAAATACTTTGATGACAGTAAAATTGTCTCAGGTGTCTGATTCGGTCACAGGACAAACTGTTGTCGACCCAAAAGGTTATTTGACAGACTTACAATCTATGATACCTACATATGGAGGAGACATCAACGATATCAAAAAGGCTAGATTGCTCTTGAAATCTGTACGGGAAACTAATCCTAACCATCCGCCAGCTTGGATTGCTAGTGCAAGATTAGAGGAAGTTACAGGTTATTAACAATTTTATATACATATTTGTCTTTTGCCTAGTTCTTTCTGTAATGTACTGTATATCGTAGCTGTGTATTACTTTATATAATTACATTTGAGATTAAAATGTCAAATTGATATTAATACTGGAGTTACATCCTGTCACTAGTATACAAAGACAAAATAAAACCACGTTATCATCTCCTCATTATTATGGTTATTTAAAATATAACTCCATTATAAATGAAGAACAGTAGCCAGCTAGTTAATTAGCTAACATTAGCATTCATACAAAGCAAAATGTGATCACATGATAAATTTTATGCTCACTGTCTGGACTTGCTTGATTTCTATGAATTATCTGCAATATCTTTATATATTAAAATTTCGTGTCACATGTCCGCGATGTACTCCTAAACGACTGAATCGATTGTAATCAAATTTTACACACTGTGTACAGTTTGATCCAACTTGAGAGATAGAATACTTTTTATCTGGATAAATGGTCATACCACGATAGATAACGCGGTAGTCGATGTGATTGACTAGTCGTAAAGGTCTGCCAGGTCAACTAGTACAATTAATATAACTAGCTGACCCGACAGACATTGTCCTGTCTTAACTATGAATATTGAATTCGAATTGGTATAATTAGTAAAAAAATATGATTCAAAAGCATAGTGTTTATTATTGTAACGCTCTATGACAACTGAGAGTTATGTAAAATTAATATAGTCGTTACAAAATTTTTTAATTTTCTAACCGTCCGCTCAACTTCCTTAATTTTTTCTTTCACAAGAAGGTTCTCCTGACAATAATTAACACAACAAAACAAGAATTAGCGAAATTATTCTATCCGTTCACGCATGATGCGATGACCAAGGGAAATAGAGATTAATCCTAATTTGTGCAGATAATTATAATATTACTAGCAAACAGTGTAATTTGGAAGTACTCACAAAATTTATTAATGTAGTAAAAAAAATACAGACAATATATTTAATTGGTTTATCTTTTAATAATTTGAATAGAAACAGTGTAGTTGATACAGTGTTATAGACTACTTATTAGTTTTATCATTTACAACAAACGGCGATGGTAATATAAAAACATTTTACCTGGTAAATATTACATAGGAATTACATATTTTTAATTTTTGTTTAGGTAAAAAAAATCAATGACAGACATCACATGTAGACATTAATTAAAATTTCTATGGGTATGTTACGACTCTGGTCGTTGTAGTAACACCGAAAACTTCAATAATGAAGCCATGATTTTTACTCGCGCCAAGTTCATAACGATCCCTCTGCAAAGGTGGACTTCATTCCACTTGAGTTAATAATTGTAACCCTCGCAATCTATTAGTAAAGAAAAAACCTCGGTCATCAACGAAGCGTTGTGAGCGCTAAGTGGAACGTAACCGTGAAATTTAAAATGTTTAGAGAAAGCATTTAGAAAAGATTTTATTACTTAATGTTTGGCAAATTGCATTAGCATTAGCTAGATGTTATTAAACATCTAGAATTTATTTTAATATTATAAAGCGGAAAAGTTTGTTAGTTTGAACTTTGTACTTGACTTTAACTTTGTACTTACTTGACTTTGTATTTATAAATAATTAATTTAAGTTAATATTTGAAATTTTAAATCTATAGGTCAGATAGTATTTCTGTATTGTACCACAAAATATACATACCTCTAGGTTTTCTAAAGGTGGGTGTTAAAGTATATCACATGTTAAATTTTTATTAAAATATATAGGTAAAGTGCAGTCAGCGAGGAACCTGATCATGAAAGGCTGTGAAGTGAATCCGAGCAGTGAAGAGCTGTGGCTGGAAGCAGCCAGGCTGCAACCTCGCGATACTGCACGCGCTGTCATCGCTCACGCTGCAAAGAACCTTCCACACAGCGTCAGGATATGGGTGAAGGCTGCCGAGCTGGAACAGGAAGTGAAAGCGAAACGTCGTGTCTACCGGAAAGCACTTGAACATATTCCCAACTCTGTTAGGCTGTGGAAAGCTGCAGTGGAACTTGAGAATCCGGAAGACGCTCGTATCCTGTTATCCAGGGCCGTGGAGTGTTGTCCAACTAGCGTTGAATTGTGGTTAGCGTTGGCTCGACTCGAGTCATATGAAAACGCCAGGAAAGTGCTGAACAAAGCTCGTGAAAATATACCAACTGATAGACAGATATGGGTGACTGCTGCTAAATTAGAAGAGGCTCATGGTAAGTCCATTGAATTTAGTTTCTATTCCCATAAACCTGAGTTTTCGATGAAATAAATAATAGCATGGTAGTAGTGCATTTTCTTATAGCCTCTTAGTTAAATTAATAGAAAATCAGTCACAAAACACTATTTGAAAATAGTCCCTCTAAGCTGAGTATGTTATTGTCTTGGCCAAAATATTCATTAACTTTTGGCGATAATGTAGCCAAATAGTATAATCTATAACATGTTAACAATATAATCTAACCAGAGTTATCTACTACTAACTATACTCTTGGTTCGATACCCGTTTATTATGCAGCATTTTTTTTATAGTTATGGTATTAGTGTTATAACCACAGTCTCACATATTAAGTAACCGTGTAGCCCGAGATGGCAGACACGCTAAGCCTAGTGGAGGGACTGGCTCTTAAGTACAAATACCGGAACACACCTGTAGGTACTTATTTGGCGGCAGATTTTTCAACTTAATGATGATAGCTAGCCAGGTGGGCATTAGAAAAAGCTTCTACAATGCAAATTTGTTTTGTATTTTAATTTTATTTATTATTTTAACCTATCAATCGACGAATGAAATCTAGGTATACCAACAGATTAACAAAGATTTTGTATTTCATACTTACAGAAAATTATATGTCTATGTAAGACAGTAACTGCACATAGATTATGTTGATAGAACTCTTATTTTTAAGTATACTATATCAGCATAGACCAAGATGGTGGGGCGGTGGCGATTAGTACCTAGCTTAATGCGCCACCACCATTGATAAATAATATAAATAAATAATAAAGATAAATCAATTTATCGCCCTAAAAAGCAACATTTTCAATTGTCGCTATTGTATTTGGTCAATGTACTTACGATTAGGTGCAGTGTCCGTACTATTATATAGAAAAGGATATCAAAGCTTATAGTAACTGAAGTTTAAACTGTAAAATTTGTGTGTTAAATTTTTACTAACAAATGCAGTCGAGTGAACATAAACGCGGATTCCCTCCAATCGGCGACTTCGTAACTAACTTCGGTTTAAATAAACAAAAATTAGTTTGATAGCTCAGTTGGTTGTGTGTGCGGACCCCGCGTCAATGGACGTGAGTTTGAATCCCTGCAATGAGCTTGAGCTTTCGGTCAAAGAAAACATCGTAATAACACCATAGTATATTTGTAGGACTTTCTCTAATGCCCGCATGGCTAACCACCACCCTCAAGTTAAAAATCTGCCGCCAAATACCTATAGATGTGTTCCGGCAGTTGCACTTGACAGCCAGTTCCTCCACTAGTCATAGCGTGTCCACCACCTGGGGTCCCATCGTCTCTGAATATCAGGGAAGAATGTGGCCATAACACTAAGTCCTATCTATATATATACTCATATTATAAAGAGGAAACATTTGTATTTTTGTAACGAATAAACTCAAGAAGTGCTGAACCGATTTCAAAGTTTCTTTTACGATTAGAATGAAATAATGTTTCTCAGTAACATAGGCTGTATTTATTACTAGATAAAATTAAGTATCCCTACTCGTTAGTTTGTTTTTTTGTTTGAACGCACTAATCTTAGGAACTGCCAATCGAATTGTAAAAACTATTTTTGTATTTGATAGAGCAATCACTGACGAAGGCTGTAGGCTATTACCATCACGCTACCACCTATAGGAGCAAAGCTGTATTGAAAAAAGTTACAAAGCGAGCAAATTTATTAAAATATTTTTGAGTTACACACAAACGAAACCACGAGCAGAGCTATTTACTATATATAATTCTACCCATGTTATGAGACCCGTTTATTATGCAGCATTTTTTTATAGTTAAGGTTTTAGCGTTATAATAATTCCAGTACAAGACAATTTTGCAAGGTGGTAGGACTTTCTCTAATGCTTGCTGCCTAGCAACCACTCTCAAGTTGAAAATCTGCCGCCAAATACCTATATGTGTGGTCCAGCAGTTGCACTTGAGGGACAGTTGCTCCACTAGCCTTAGCGTGTTCACCATCTTGGGCCACAAAACATCAGGGAAGATTGTGGCTTTATAAGTCCTATCTATATCTAAAGTAATATTATAAATAGTTAACATTTGTATTTTTGTATGTTTGTAACGAATAAACTCAAGAGAACTACCGTTTTCAAAAATTCTTTCTCCGTTACAATGAAATAATGTCCCTGAGTAACATAGGCTGTAGTTATTACTAGATTAAATTAGGGATCCCTACTCGGAAAAGTTTGTTTGTGTGTTTGAACAAACAAACTAACAAACAATAAACAAACAAGCTAATTGGAACGCACAGGGAAGATTGTGGCCATAACGATAAATCCTATAAAGTATAAAAAATGTTATTAGGGAATACGCATATGGTGGAGAAGATCATAGACCGCGCTATCACATCATTAAGCGCAAACGGAGTGGAGATCAACCGTGAACACTGGTTCAAAGAGGCGATGGAGGCAGAAAAATCTGGGGCAGTTCATACTTGTCAGGTAAGGCTTAATCTTGATGGTCAGAGCAGTGGTAACCAACATTTTTCAAAGCAAGTGCACATAGAAAAAAATTTAGAGCACGGTGGGCGCATGATTTTATTTAAGTGGGTAGGAGATAAAATAAAATATATTAGCGTTACTATTCGTTTTATTATTTTATTGTGAGCCGTCGATTCAAACAATCCTTTATAAATATCACAACATATCGGCAATCGATCAATTATATGTTAATTTTATTATTTTGCAAATTGAAATTCTCGTTCGGTGGATAGAAACATTTTAAATGTAGATTGTCATTTTTTTTTGTTATACTTAAGGTTTAACTTTATGGCCATAATTTCACCTGATCTTAGTTACGATACGGCCCAAGTTGGTAGACACGCTAAGCTTTTGGAGGGACTGGCTCTCAAGTGCAACTGCCGGAACACACTTATTGGTATTTGGCGGCAGATTTTCAACTTGAGGGTGGTAACTATCCAGATGGATATTAGAAAAAGCCCTACCACCATGCAATGGTTTCTTCACGATGTTTTCCTTCACTGAAAGCTAAAGATCATTGTAAGTGGAAGGATTCGAACTCACGTCCCTTGATGTGAAGTCGTACACACTACCACTGAACTATCATCGCTTCAAAGTACTCAATATACTCAAACCACTATAATAGATGAAACATTTATTATTACTTTTAAAATATTTTCATATGGTTAAAAAAATGGGGTCGGCCACCTCCGCTTTAGAGCATAGTACTAACCTATTGCTTAAATTTTGATATTGAATGAGATTAGCTGAAACGCTCGGCTATGTAACGCCCGTTCGGGCTAAGTCGGCTCGAGTCGACTAAGAGAGCGAGACAGATATAATGAACGCATCACTGTTCTCTACTCTGCTAAATGGCGGTTGTCGGCGTGCATTTCATGAGAGAGTTTGATGCATCCGTCGCATTCAGTGTTGACAATAACCGGTGCCGGCACAAACGACTGCTTTTAACATTATTTTTTCCTTAACTAGGTGTAAATTGTGTTTGGCAGTTTGTCTCTTATATGACTGTTAAGTCCTCTATAATACAACTTCATTCCTAATGAGGATCTTATCTGTAATTAAATAATAATAATAATACAACGTCTAATAGTTTTTATTGCGTTACAGGCTATCATTCGAACCGTCATAGGCCATGGTATTGATCCCGAAGACCAAAAACATACTTGGATGGAGGATGCTGAAACGGTAAACCTTCATATTGTATTATACTCTGTTTTTTATCTCGTAGGTTAAAATTGACAACCATTAATCTCATATTTAATATGTTTTTAATATATTTTAACAATATTAACATAAATATTGTTAACATTAAACAAGCCTTTTTATCCGAAATATAGCCACAATTGGTATTGGCAACTTGAAATTTACTGCCGATATTCAATGCCAATTTGTTATCAATAGTAGAAAAGTAAAGTTTGCGGTTAATTTCCTATAATTATTAAGATAGTTTTTACTGGGGAAAATGGTTATCATTATTCATTTTTACTACAGCTAAGTTCTCGGCAGTCTCAATTGTTAAAATAGTATTCTTAATTATGGTTATAGTAATAGTAAAGTTGAAATAATGAGAAAAAAAAAACAGTTTTCTGTTCATCTTTGATAGCAATTTTTCTTTACATTGCACATAGAAATGTATGCCAATTTGATCAAATATTGCACGACAACTATTCAAAATACAAGTTATGAAGTTAAGTTCTCAGTAAATTGAGGTAAAATTTACCAACTACTTAACTACAACTTGTTATTAGTGAGTTTGTGTTTTAGTACGGCCAACAGATTGCCAACAGCTTGTACAGTAAATTGTACACAAGTTAAACTAAATAACATTTTTAATCAGTCTAAGCGGTACTTCGCACTGAAGCAACAGCTTGTGCGTTAAAGCGCAAGTACGACCTCACATGAAATATTGCTCACACATCTATGTCGAAGCTCCTGCCTAGAAGTTTACCCCTTTGGATTCATTGCAATACCAAGCCAACCGTATTATTAACGATTCCAAACTAATAGGCAGGCTAGAGTCCTTGGATCTCTCTCTGTGTTTTCTACTGCATGCACAATGGAGAGTACTCTGAGGAACTATTAGATATGGTGCTCTCATCAGCGTTTCGAACTTGCACCTCTTGCTGTTAACTGGCTGTTCATCCGTATACTCTAAAGCCTGGCCGTGTTGTGAAAACAATTGGTTCTGTAGAACATTCTTGGTGCGCACGTTAGATCTTTGGAGCGGATTGCCCAGTACGGTTTTCCCCCGAAGCATGATATAGAGCTCTTCAAACATGGATTGAATTACGGTCTCCAATGTAGGCAACATGGCTGTAAAGCCCTTGTGTTGCAGCTGTTTATAGGCTACAGTAACTATTTACCATCAGATGGACCATCTGCCTGTTTGCTATCCATTAGTATAAATAACTGTACATAATAATCATAGTAATCCAAAATAATGGCGATTATCGTCAGAATGGCAATATGTCGCCAGTTGCCACAGTCACTCTGGTCATGGTTGCGAATAGCTCTCTACCATAGTAGCTGGAGACAGAAGGGTTCACCGCCATGAATAGATACACGGTATATGTAATGAGGGAAATAAAATATAATAAATATTTATTTTAAATTAGATTATATTTATTACAATAATTTATTTACATTAGCTTACATTGCTTTTACATACTTACATACTTTACATTACATTACATTGCTTTAGATTACATTAGAATGACATAATAACAATAACAACATTTATAGGAATATTGTTGGGAATTTTATTGTTAAAATGAAAAGTATATACATAATTGTAATAGCACTTATCACCTCCATTTCCTATCATCATCATCAGTTCCATTACTTGTCAATTATGACTCTTGTGAATGTGACGTAATTTTGTAATTACACATTAACAACATAACAATAACAATCACACATTATTCTTCACGGATCGGTGTTTACTCACTAATTAATTATGTTTTCTTTTTTAATTTTACTTTCAATTCCTCTCCTAAGATAAAATCATTGAGTTCATTATCACTACTGAACTTCACTCTTTCTTCTACTTTGATACGTTCAGTTCGACTAACGGAAATCTTACATGCATTTACAAATTCTCTGACCTCAACTTTCTTCACTAATTCCTGATAGCGCTCATACACCTTTCTAATGTCGAAGTAAACACCACAGGGGAAAATTGTTACCAAATATCCATTAAACTTCTTTTTCTTCGAGATAAACTCGACGTACTCGGGCAAGGTGGGATATTTCTCTAATTGTGCTACACAATCAATAAACAGTTTGTATAGAGACAAAACTCTGTCAAACTCAAGCGAATCGACAGCTTCGTAGGTGACTTCAATTTTATCTTTGTCGTCGTCGTTGTTGATAACTACTTTCCTAGTATTCTTGATCAATTCCGTGTAAAATGATTTGTTATGATCGATAGCAAAAAAGGGACGGAATGTTTTTTCACAAATATCATGAGTTTTTTTCCCGGCTTTGGAAGCATCCAAATCACCAACATAGTGCATCAAATGGATATAGCTATTCAGATGAACTTTTTCCGCAACTACATCGTCGCTCAACATTTCCATGTGATTTAATTTGAGGTAATTCAATATGTACAGATTAGACGGCTTTTCAATTTCACTGATTAGAAAACCATCTATAGTCTTGAAGATTTTTTCCAATAAATAATAAACTTTATTACTAATTTTATCGATTCTTTTCAAAGTCATCACTTGACTGATTAGCTCCCTACGTTTTTCGATAGACTCCAAGTCTAGATCATAATTGAAATACTCCAAAATTTCGATCATATAGCGCGCCACACCATGATACCCCCTCAGCCGTTCATGTTTGAAGTTTTGAGGATCATTTTTGAAAATGCATGAGGATAATTCCACGCAGTACCACAACGCAGTTAGCAACGACGTGTTTTCTTGAGGATCTAGCGGCAAAGATGACAGTCCAATTTTGCATACTGTCTCACTGATACGTCGCATAGTATATATCTTGAACTGTTGAACGACATTTCGATCCATCCATTCTTTGTTTTCACAGTTTTTCCATAGCACAAAGTAAAACAAACCAACATTGTAATAAACTTTTTTGCAATCAAAATACGTTGCCGACAAAATGTAGTCGTTATATTTATCAAACTGATTAGTGTCTGTCAGCACAAGGCCACCATGAAACGGTCTTCGTGTTCGCGGCTCAGTCTTCTTATTGTTTACCAACAAATGTTTGTAAACGTTCAAAGTGTAAAAGTAACCGATGGACTCGCTGACATCTTGATCGTTGACTAAGAATAGCGGACAGTCCATAACCGATTTGAATTTACTAAAACTAGCAGATGTCACTTGTTCCGACTGTTGGGTTCCATGGAAAATTATTTTGTCCATCAAATTGAACTTTGTTAGGATTACAACAGGAATTCCCTTTTCGTCGTCCAGAATGATATCAGGAAACTCAATCTCTTGTTCGAGCGTGAACTTAACGTCAGTGATTTCCTCTTCCATAACGGACTTGTCAAATTTCATGTCGAACTTCAAGGCGTCAAACGAGTAAGATTTCGTAACGCTGACGATGTAGTTGATTAAAGTTGAAATGGATTTCTCAACATCAACTTTATCTGTATAGAATGCAGCAGTGAGTTCCTTGTACCAATCTGTTATAACGAATTGCCTTAGGAATACATTTTTGTTCATTGTGTCCAGATTAACTTTGCTTTTCACCGTTTTGGATGACAACTCGTCAAACAGTCGATCTCTTAGCTTCTTCAATTTATCGATTTCTTGCAAAGCGTTAACGTCTAATTGGAATTTATTGATAAACTTCAACCTGATATAAGACTTCAACTGATTTTTTTCTTCTTCGAAGTTGTGAACGTTGACTTTGTCGTAATCAAATTCTTTAGAAATATCGGTGCTGTCATACAGTTCATTATTACGATAAACTGCGCAACGGCTCTTGAAGAAGGACGTTGCTACCGAGATGTCGATTTGGTTCAAATTTTCATTAAATGCATGAAAAACCACCGTTTCGTAATGCATGTCCTCGTTACTCTTGAAACATTTCTCAGCACTGTCACTGCCAATACAACCATCTGTAATTATGTACAGCAACTTGATCTTATCATTTTTATCAAGGACATAATTTTTTTTTAGGCATGTAATAATTGTTTCTGGCTCTGTACCCATCCAGCTACTTTTAAAATTGATATACGCTGTTCTAGCCTCGTCTTCATTGACTTCCCAACAATCATCGCCCCAGTGCAAGTAAACAATTTTTGACTTTGTTGGAGCCTCTCCAGCAATTGATAGCTTTCTTTGTATTTCTTCTACATCTTCTTTGAATTGTTCAAGCGTTTTTAAGCCGTTGCTGTGGTAATACTCGTATCTATCCGTTGAGCCCGAAAAATCTTTTGCGTAAATGAAGTAATTAACCATTTTGCCGGTAGATTAAGTTTTCCTCTTTCGAATTGAAACAATGTTGTGTCCGTTGACAACAATAGCAGTGTTTATTACTTCGAGTTATTTTTCGATCATCGCTCACTGGCATGTGTTGATAAATTATCTTCGTCGCAGGTTAGAAATTCCTAAAAAGAACATTTTATTGATGAAAGCGTTACTTTATGCACTAATATGCACCACCATCTGGATTTTTTTTTTTATGTTAGCTCGGCAAATTTACTGCACTGTATCTAATGTTTAGTACAGTACAGTCCAAAAACCGTAGTTATTATCCAGAGTACGACAATCCATTGCCAGTCGCTACTGTCATGCCGGCTTGAAAACTGAAGAGATGAAAAACAATGTTGTTTTATTTTTGTTTTATGAGACGTAGCAGTGATACATCAATTCCAGGCGGAGGTGCAAAGTAATGTTCACTCTAACATCTAAAAACACATATTTTCATTGTAGAAATAAAAATTATGTACAGCCCGAGAATCACTGAAGATCAAAGCAACATTCAGGACAATCTTGATTACTTTAGTTGATAGCATAGTTAGCTGTTAAAATCGTTGCTACACTGTTTTTTTTTAATGAGAAACATTAGTACATCAAATAATTTTTACACTATTACCAAACTAAATTAAATGTTTTTTTTTATAATTACAATGGTATATGTTTAATTTTAAAATATTCTATAGTAATTTGAAGCGATAATAGCTCAGTGGTAGTGTGTACAATTTCGCGTCAAGGGACGTGAGTTCGAATCCAACCACCTAAGATGAGCTTGAGCTTTCGGTGAAGGAAAACACCTTGATGAAGCCAAAGCATAGTGGTAGGACTTTTTAATGCCCGTCTAACTAGCAACCACCCTCAAGTTAAAAATCTGCCGCCAAATAGGTGTGTTCCGGCAGCTGCATTTGAGAACCAATTCCTCCACAGGTTTAGTGTGTCTACCAACTTGGGCCGTTACCGTCACTTAAGATCAGGTGAGATGATGGCCATAAGGCTAAACCTTAAGTATAAAAAAAAAAGTTGAAAACCAAGTTGAATCATCAAGTTGAAAACGTGCCGCTAAATACCTCTAGGTGTGTTCCGGCAGTTACAATAGGCTCTGCCTTTCCACCATTTTCGGCCATATCGTTACTTAACATCAGGTGATATTGTGGCCATAACGCAAAAATTATAAAGAAAAAATAATAATATAAATCTATTCTATAAAGATATTACAGTACGTATCGTAATTTTTAGTTGACGTTCTAATTCATATTACCCTTTATTTTGCTGATAACGTCAGTTTCAACTATTATACTAACGCCCCTAGCCAAGTTGTATTTTCTACATTCGCTTGCATAAAGAAAATAAAATGTATGGGATGACATTCCGAATACTGAATCGACGGCATTGCCGACAGCTATTAGCGATGCCGAGATAAACCATACTGCTAAACGATTCGTCGTATACGGAGCGCGGTGCGCGTTTTAAAATATTTGCAAAGATTTACCGTGTAAATTTAGAAAACACCAAAGAGCTTTATAGTTGTACTTACCGATCCGAATTAAGGAATTGTCAAAATTATAAAACAGGCGAGTTAGTAGAATTAATTATAAAAGTTCCACTGGGCTCGACAAATTTCTATATTGTATCACGTTCGATTTTACACTGAATAAATAGGATGGTTTTCATCGGAATTTATAAGTTAGCGGGAACGCCTGACGTAACGTGTGATACGATTTAGCCCAATACTGTAATTATGGTGCAATACAAATAATATTGCATGTAGTTGCGTTTATATAAATAAAAATGAATGTTTAAATGTGTTGGTAAGCATAAGAGTCGGGTACGACTGGAACGACACCGCTTCTTATTTCAGTGATTCCTTGAAATTCAAAAATATAAATAGTTTGGAAAATCCAAAAGTTCACGCGTGCACGTTTTATAACGGAATTATAATTGAATGACATATATTTAAGCATTAATATTAAAGTAAGTAATCCGATGTCATTCTAGAGCTATTAAAAAACAAAATGTTACCAATACACTAAGTTTTTTTGCGTAATCGTTACACATCCGTACACAGACATCTGGACGTCTAAGAAAAAATATTTTCAATAAGTATTTTTTTAGTATATAATAAAGTAAATGAATTTAAAAGTCATGTAGTGTGATAGTGAGAGTAAATGTTTCTATGGATAATAAAACATTTGCATTGCCGTAAAAACACAAAAAAGATTTAAAATAATAATCGTTTAAGTCTCGAAAATTGCTCGACTTTGGAATGTTGGAAAAGATACGAATAATTTAAAAAAAATCGAGTATAATGCAATCACAGTTTGTTATGTTCGATATTCAAATATGTAACAGATTTTTTATGTTACTGACAAAGATGAACATATATTTAAATTGAGCAATTGGTTCCTCTGGGTAATTGAGTTTGAATCAAACAGTATATTATCCGTAAGTAGAATATTTTGATACACGACGTAATGGAATTCAAAATGGAAACAATAGAAAATCCAGGGATATTTCATAATTCGCGAATAGTTCGAATTAATCGAAAAATTTCGAATTGTTAGTTTTTCTTTTTAATTATTTGTTGAATTTCGAATTATCTGATTCGAATTTCCAATTGAATATTAATATTCGATTTGATTCGAACGTTACTCGCAACCTCTAATATATAAGCAAAATACCACTGACATACTATCACGACGTAGGCACTCATTAAATGGGATTTTACGTTGACGCACGCTTGACCGGAATAACGCGGAATAATAATACCCATGTTTCTAAATAAAGCCCATTTTTCACCAACATGTTTGTATTTACATAGTACTGACTCATCATTCGACCAACATGGTTGACAATAGGTAATAAGTTACGAAATGTATTAATTACTTATTGATGTTGACGATTTTAGAAAGGTTTTTGTTTATCATACATGCTAAAGCAAAGCTAATGCAACCAGTGCTTATACAACTGTGAATACCGTCAAAACTA
This sequence comes from Actias luna, assembly GCA_039707435.1. NCBI lineage: Eukaryota > Metazoa > Arthropoda > Insecta > Lepidoptera > Saturniidae > Actias > Actias luna. The sequence continues at coordinate 10,797,777 of JAZHAC010000030.1, forward strand.
ATAAAAGTAGATTAACTATTACACCATATTTCACATAAACAGCTATGGTGTTACAATAACGGGAGTGTGAGGTATATTCACAGAGCTCGTAGACTATAATAAAAATTATATATGTATCTATATTTTATAATTAACGTAATTACTAGTACAGGTTTTTTTTTGGGGGGGGTTTTGATCTGTTATATTGCGATTTTTATTTTATTTCATATGCTTAGTTATTTGTGCCGATGATGTGTGATATTGGTAACATTTTACCGGATGTAGTATGGACACAAAAATCAAACATTCAAATAGATAATCTAAGAAATATCTAAATCTGGCTTGAATGTTGTTGGTTTACATATGAGTCACCTAAACTACCCTGATAGCCTCTATAACCGAAATTTAACCGCAATTAGTACTGGCTACCTTCTTGAAATCTACTACCGGTATTTAATAACAATTTGACATCAGAAATTAAAAAGTAAAGTTTACGGTTCAATCAATTTTAAGATATATTAATTAACTGGGAAAAAATATTCATTTTTACCAAAGATAAGTTATCGGTTATCTCATTTTTTATAGTATCATCAATGTCGTTTTATTAATAGTCAAAGTTGAAATAACGATACAATACCTTTTCCTATAATCTTATAAATTTTTTTTTACTTTTTCCGTAGAAAATAAATAAAGAAATAAATAAATGCATACTATTACATGACAACTAATCAAAATACAAATTTTGAAGCTACGTTTTCGGTAAATTGTCTTAAAACCACCAACAAATTGCCACTACATAATTTTGAAAGCTAATTCATGCTCTTGTACCGGCAGCAGATTGCCGACAAGTTGTTTAGTAAATTATACTAAGTTACAGTAAATAACGGAAATATTCTAAGTAGACGCATAACGTCAGTAAAATTGAAGGAAACTTTTGTAAAGTTTGTTGACCAAACCAGGGGTATCACGTAGGTTTATAATGTTATTTTTTTAATATTAATTGTAGAATATTGATTATCTTTAAAATCTTTAAAAATACACGTTTAAATGTATTTGATGTTTTGTCAGTTAATAATAATTAGATTTGTACGAATATAATCATATATATTTTTTTTTACATAGTACAGTAACTTATAGTCTTATTAAACCATATAGAATCAAAGCCGGCAAACTTATTTTCTGAGACCTTTGAGTGCAACAGACATTTATTGTATATTTTAATTACTGTAATATTTAATTGTTTTGTTCAGTGCGCAAATGAAGGAGCTTATGAGTGTGCGCGAGCAATTTACGGGTATGCGCTCTCAGTGTTCCCCTCGAAAAAATCAATATGGCTTCGAGCTGCCTACTTGGAGAAACAGCACGGAACTCGAGCTAGCTTAGAAGCCTTGTTACAGCGAGCCGTGGCACATTGTCCCAAGTCAGAGGTATTGTGGCTCATGGGTGCCAAGTCAAAATGGCTTGCCGGTAAGGATTTTTTAAATTATTATTTCTTATTTCCATTAGGGCCCGTTCATAAAATACGTTCGCACTTATGGGAAGATGGGGGTGTCGCTTACTGTTACAAAATGTGACATGACATGGGGACCGGGAAGTCTAAGAAAGCGTGACAATCGCAGCTCATAAAACAATTTTATAAATTTTACATGTTATTACAGAATGTCATGTCATTTATTAAAGTTTTAATATTATGAGCAATAAATATTAAAAAAATATCACTTATATTTATATCTGCACGTATATCATGTATGGGGGAGGGGTCTATCATTTGGTATGTAATATTGATATGGATTCGCAGGAAATATGTCAAAGTGGAGGGAGGGTCTAAAAAGGTGAAATTTAGCGCAACGTATTTTATGAACGGCCCCTTATATAATATCCCCTTATATAAGTAGGCAATTTGGATAATATCAGTTTTAACATATTAATTTTCAAATATACAATGTAACGTACAATAAACTAAAAAAAGCAAAACAAGACTGGTCTTATTATATTCTAATTAATATAATCCTTTAAGAAAGTACTTATTAAAGCGATTAATATAGACACACAATGCACAGAACAATAGTTAAACAGTTTTTAAGTTTGCGCACTGCATCGTCGGCCTCATCTATGCTTACCACCCGGCATGATTGAGATCAAGCTCAAACTTATAAAGCCCAAAGAAATATATAAATCTTTCAGTTTCGCATACATTTGAAACACAATACTGATATTTATTTCACAACTGATAGTAAAGACACCGTGTTTTAACATAATCTATCGTCGATTTAGTATTTATAATGTCATCCCATATTTTTTTTTATTATTTCTCAAGCTAGCAAGTATAGAAAATTACAACTTGGCTAGGGACTGGTGTTAGATGCTACTTAATCGGACAGAATTGAAGACATGAGAGCAGGATGGAATTATGTAATATATAAAAATGATGTTTACTTTAAATGAATCCGATATGTGTATACAAGGCATATAAATGGTTTGCTTCCTTTACAGTACAAAAAATTCATAATCGGTATATGCGCTGTTTTCAATTGAATATTCGTGTTCTTTTTTAACGTGACTAAAATCCACAGATCTCTCTTCAGCATATGCTTGAGCAGGCTACGTGTGGAATATGTGGGACTTACGCGGTACAAACTAATAGAACTACCTGCTAAAAATCGTCGTTACTTGTCAGAGCCTATGATTCACTTTTGCAGAACAATTTTCGTATCATACTAAATTTTTGAACGTTTCCAATTTTGTTTGTATTATAGCATCTGCCGATGTACACAATTTGGATAATGTGAAGTGAAAATAGCCACTTATTTGATGATCACACAAATCACACAACACTCATCCACAGCAAGGAGACCGCGTAAACTGCTATCTGAACTGTGCAGTCGAACTAAACTAACTAAAGCCGTTTAATTCATAAAGATTACATTATTAATATTCTTCTTCTTCTATCGTGTCAACGATTGCACCAAATTAAGTTAGACCAGTATTCGGCCGCCTTCTGGAAGTTTATGAGATCAATTATAGTTATGAGTTTTTCTTTTGTGTATAATTAGGTGACGTGCCTGCCGCTAGGGGTATATTATCGCTTGCTTTCCAAGCTAATCCGAATTCGGAAGAGATCTGGTTGGCGGCCGTCAAACTGGAGAGTGAGAACAAGGAGTACGACAGAGCGAGACGGCTGTTGGCCAAGGCTCGCGCCTCCGCTCCCACACCTCGGGTATGTGACACATGAAGGGTCTACTTTCAAAACCCCTAAAATAACATCATTATAGAGAGTCTAATTGGAAATTAAATATTAATATCTTGTTATTATGATCTAATTTATAATGACATCATCTTGTGGGGTCTAATTGAAAATTAGGCTATAATGACTAAGTCATTAAAAGGGGATTTTGAAAGTATACCCTTCATATGTTCTTTCTTTCTTTCTCTTGCTTGCAAGTGGTACAACTCTCTTGCCCTGATCCCAAGTTATTTGGGGTCGGCGCAATATGTTTTCTTCTTCCATAAATCTCTATTATGCGCCATTCGTTCATTCCTCGCTTTTCTTTCATCTCATTACTCACACGCTCTATCCATCTTTTCTATGGAGTTCTTTTTCTTTTACATTTATATTCATTACTTTCCTTTTTTTCTCCTCTCATGACTTGTCAATAACTAAACAATCGATTCCCTTTTAACTTTTCGACCATTGGCGCCACTTTGTAAACTGCCCCTAACATACTCATTCCTGACTTTGTTCATTTTTGTAACACCACACATACTTTTTAACATTAACAACCCTATATCTATATTAATATTAAAAAGAGGAAAAGTTTCTTTGCCTATTTCAAGGCGCTAATCTTAGGAACTACCAGTAGAATTTGAATAAATATTTTTATATTTGATAGAGCACTCATTGAGAAAAGCTTAATTCATCTTCACGCTACCACCAAAAAGAACAAAGCTATATTGAATAAAGTCATAAAAACGGTTTAATTAATTTTTAAAATTAATTTTTAGTTCCATGCGAACGTAGTCGCGGGCACAGCTAGTCCAATTGAAACGTTTTTGGTCATTTCAGATTCCTATCGAGACGAATGAGATGATATGTAGTATCTAAAATTACTTAAAATGTTTATGAATACAAAAGTGCAATTATTCCAGATAGTATTAGGTCATTTCAGTTATCTTTCGAGGTAAAATAAATAATACTATATGAAAATTTAATTACTTTGGATTTACTGATAAACTATGATATTTACAAAAACAAGTTGAAAAACTAATTTAATTTAAAGCAGAATTTAAAAGTACTTTTACTCTTAGGTAATGATTAAATCAGCAAAACTTGAATGGGCATTAAACAATTTGGACGTCGCATTAAAATTGCTAGAGGAAGCGATCAAAGTGTTTGGAGATTACGCAAAATTACACATGATGAAAGGACAAATCGAAGAGCAAATGGGTAAAGATGAAGACGCGCATAATACCTATTCACAAGGAGTAAGTATTAACACTATGACTAAACTATGACCCTTCCGCGTATCATTTGTACCTCGAAATGTTTCGATCATTCTAGATTGCTTCCTAATTTCGAACTTTATAGTCAGTAGTCTCTGTAAATATCACGTATTTTTTGTTCAGAGAAAGTTGTAATTATTGGCTTTAAACCAATGAATTAAGATTATTATCATTACAAAGAAACAGTGTAAAATTGCGAAAAAACTGGGTTAAATTAACTAAAAAATATTTTACAGCAAATTACCATAAAACCATACATGAGTCCTTAGACTGAATTACAGTTAAAATATTATTTTAGTAATTTTAGTAAGTTCTGTTGGATTTTATTATTCGATTTGTTCACAGTGATTTTATGCTGTATCTTAAATAAAAAATATATATAAGCAATTTTTTTAATAAATCTAAAGTAATCAATCATAAATTGCATTATTTAAATAAAAATATGCGTCATGTCATTAATAAATGCCACTATTCCTAGTTCTCTATTGAATTTGTGCACTCAGTATTTCTATATGGTTCCATCAAACATCAAGTTAAGATCGATTGAAAAACAGAATTAACTGATTTATTGCATAGTCGTCATTTTTTTTTCAAACTTGTAATGGGTGTATTTAATAGTTAACTAATAATAGGTTTTGTGCTATAAACAATACTGTATACTATATCTATTTTGTATCCACAAATAAACTCGCGGTACTAACGCTTGAAATAATGGGAAAGAAATAAGAAAAATGTAATTTTTCCACAGTTAAAAAAATGCGCTACAAGTGTACCAATGTGGATATTACTGGCTAAATTAGAAGAGAAATTGAAACACGTGACAAAAGCGCGATCGGTGCTTGAGAAAGCTCGATTGAGAAACCCTAAAATACCGGAATTGTGGTATGAATTTTTACAAATCATTTTCATACACATCAGTACTTATTAGATTGAAAAAAAAAAACATTTGCTTAGCTGTATGTTAAAGTGTTATTACATATTGCGTTTTTTTTCTAGTACTTGGTGTGCATTGTCTGTAGCCTCAATAATATCTCTATATTCAATTATACTTACGCAACAAAATGACCAATTTTTTAAAATATCCTTACTTATATTATAAACGCGAAAGTTTGTAAGTATGGATGTATGGATGTTTGTTACTCTTTTACGTATAAACTACTCAATGGATTTTAATTAAATTTTACAATGATATTTATAATAATGTAGCTTATGCATCAGAATAACACATAGGCTATAATTTATAAAGATATTGCGTGAATTGTCCAAAATATAAAGATAAGTATAAGTAAAGTTTTTTCGATAAAGTAAAATATTACGGCGCGTTACGAGGATTGGAGGTAGGTTCAAAAATCTTCAAAAATTGCGTTACGTAATACTTGAACGGTCCGTAATGCGATAGAATATTAAAATTATTTTTGTAGGTTGGAGAGTGTAAGACTGGAAAGGAGAAACGGTAGTGCGGAAATTGCGAACGCAGTTATGGCTAAAGCCTTGCAAGAGTGTCCGAACGCTGGGCGACTGTGGGCAGACGCTATATTTATGGAGTCGCGACCGCAGAGAAAAACAAAAAGTGTAAGTATTACATTATTGTTGTGATACTATTATGAACTATTGTTAAATAATAATATAGGTTTAGCTTTATGGCTACAATCTCGCCAGATTTTAAGTGACGATGTGGCCTAAGATGTTAGACACGCTAAACATAGCGGAGTGGCTGGCTCTCAAGTGCAACTGCCGGAACAAACCTATAGGTATTTGGTGGCAGATTTTCAATAGAAACTTAGACATCTTTGACAATAAAATCTAAATAGGTATTCTTGACTATGAGAATTTATGAGTTATTAATGATAAATTGAATCATTCAGTAAATTTGAATGCAAGAATTAGAACTGTCGGATTTATTTGAAGAATTTAAATTGTTCGGATAGTTAGATTTATAAAAATGGTTAGATTACTCGAATAGTTTTATTTGGATATTACAATCAGATTTCAGTAGATTATTTATTTCAAACACACCCACAATTTAAAACTAAATAGCATCTCTCCGTTGTTTTTAAGAGCCAAAAGGGAAAACATGATTATTCGCGGTAATTACGAATAACTAACTTTAGACATGCAGTTCTATTATTGTTCGTCACTCTAGACTCTGATAACAGTATTAACTGCAATGCAATGAAGTATGTTTCGATCTGTATCTATAAGTTTGGACTTCGGAATTTCGAATCGCAAAGAAACGGTTATTCTGTATTGAATGGATGAGTAAATTAAATTTCAAAATAGAAAATAATGATCCATTTCTTAGAATATTGAATTTGCACGAACTTAAATGCGGAAAAAAAAGGTTTTTGCACAAGTATCATATTAATGTAATTTGGTGAAATATAGATTTAATAAATTATGTACAGGTCGATGCGTTGAAAAAATGCGAACACGACGCACACGTTCTATTGGCAGTTTCACAGCTGTTCTGGACTGAACGAAAACTAAATAAATGCCGGGAGTGGTTCAACCGTACGGTAAGTTTCCTTTAGTAAAGTTAAAAATATTATAATTTCTTATAGGGTAGCATATATTATATATAATTTGGTATACTCCAAACAGATTTATTGTGTCATATTTACTCCACTACCCAAATCATCTTAATTTAAAATCACAGATATGTCGCATTTGTCTTATTTACCTTAGTAACAACATAATATTTATTTCATATCTTATGTAGCTTAATTATGCCAGTAAAAACAATCTTAATTTAACATCTCAAAATAAGTTTAGGTGTTTACTAACAATAAGTCTTAGTTAATGTTCTTTCGACCGTGATTCATTCTCAAACGTTTCATTTTTGTCGACTGTGAATAGACAAGGTTCTCAGTTAACAACTTTTGGTAGTTTTCTACTAAATAATTAATTCTCATACAAGGCCCCTAGTATGGAAGTTTTGTGAAGAGTGTTATGTTATTCTATACAATATACATTGTGTCATATGTAGTTCACTAGGTGTTGTTTTTAATAAAAAGTACTCCATACTTTAATGTATCTATACTTTTGTTTTGATGCTTATTCGAATTTGATACTTTCTATTCCATAACGTATCCCTTGATGCGCATCTTTCTTTTTGAAATGATATTTCTAAGACAATCATACTCAGGCCCATCTTTCCCACGGGGCAGATCACCAAACGATAGCCGATATTTATTACTGAATAATGGATTTAATGATTTATTTAAATTATCTATTTTTTTAATAATTAATTAATTCAATAGTTAACGATTTTGCCTATCGTATATCAAAAAGGGTACATCGTAAATATAGATTTTTAATTTTAAACACTAACCTATGAATGCTAAAACCGTTGCTATTGTGGATTATATTATCTATTCTATTATACCAAATTTGACATGTTTATTTGAAATAGTTTTTCAGTTGAAAGGGTATCAAAAGTGGCTCCAAATGGTTTGTGTAATAATATACACGGTGTTGTTCGCTTGTTGCCCTTGAACTTGTCTTGATGCGCTACCGCGTGTCTAATAAATTAAATGTTTTGTAATTATATGAAATTTAAATAGAGGTGGTTTCGAACCAACGGCTCTTGACGTGACGAGATATCATCGCTTCAAACTGTGTTAATACCGCTTCATGAGTTCATATATTATTAAATTAAAAAATATATATATTTCCGTTTTTTTTTTTAAATAAAAACTTTGTCCTGACAATAACGAACACAATAAAAAAAATTATTATCGAATTTGGTACAGTCGTTCTGAAGTTATGCACGTTCATACAATTAGGCGACTCGTTTTTATTTATATTTATAGATAATGATTGTTTTTGTTGAGTTTATAATGAATTGTATATTATGATTTAAACGTAGATCAAGATCGATCCGGATCTGGGCGACGCCTGGGCGTATTACTATAAATTCGAACTGCTGCACGGTAACGAGCAGCAGCAGGAGGAGGTGAGGTCGCGGTGCGCGGGCGCGGAGCCGCACCACGGGGAGCAGTGGTGCCGCGTCTCCAAGGACATCGCCAACTGGTGCTGCAGCACCGACCAAATACTCCTGTTAGTTGCTAAAAATCTACCAGTACCGACCTAAACTTAACATATACCAGAGGTGGCCAACCGCGCGCCTGCTGCAAGATTTAAAAAACACTAACTTAAAAAATACAATTTTTTAAACTTTACTTAACCATGTAAACATAATTTTAAATAGTTTTCAAGATCCAAGATACACCTACCATTTACAACACTTAAAACCTGTGTTGGCAGACGTAGAACGATTTTTGTACATACACCATAATTTCATGATCTCTTTATTCTTCAATTCTAAGCGTACAATCCTTTTTTTGTCCTTATTTTATTTATGGGGTTCGGTCCAAAAAGGACAAGTCATTCCCTACGTACCCTGACCTTACAATATGTACAAAAATTACTTAGAACTAATAACAAAATTCCATAAAATACTGGCTTCGTCACTTGCAGCTGTAGCCAAGATTTTATGTTTTATGGACAGCATCAGCCTATAACAACTATATATGTGTTTATATAGTAATAGTAAAGTTTAATAGTATATAGATATAAAACAGTTACTGAATAAAAAAAACCTTTACGTTCTTTTTTTATTTCATATTCGGATTGTACTTTGTTATCAATATTGAAGCCATAAAATATTTTATTAATTTTTTTTTGAACAACTGATACAGATTTCTTTGAATTTGATTTTTATCATTAAAAATCATATAAAAGAAGTTTTAATTACCTCATGTGTGTAGAGATACATATGACTAATATAATTTTGTGTAATTTATGTTCCAAACGCATGGGAATGAACACATGACTTAAATTTGATATCACAAACAGAACATATGAGTCTTGTATATATATATATTTCTACGTCTACTTACATATATATTATGCAGCTTGTCTATAATTTTGCTACCAGCAAGCCCTGCTGTTTAGCCGAGCGGGCGCTGGTTCGATTCCCGCTCATCACTGACAGGTGTCTGATAAGCATAATTGGGTATTAAATATCTATGTATATTATATCAACTATCTAATACATATTACAAGCTTTGCTTAGTTCGAAACTACATTATTTGAATGATGTCATATATAGGTCATGTATTCACCAAGAACTGTTTCTTAGGTAGATAAGTACCTAGTATATTAGAATAATGTATATTTAATTGTAAAATAAATTTAGCTCCATATGGAAAAAGTGTTTAATTTTTATTTCATTACTAACTAACTTGACGAATATCGCTCTATCTTTTCCAAAAATCACTCCAAAGTATCACCACCTACCTATCCCTTTTTTCCTGGACAATAAAGAATTTCTAGTCGAATGGGTATTTTCTACATTCGCTTGGGTAAGGAATCGTGTCCGACCGAAATAGGATTTTCAGTCGAAACCGAAAATGAACCTTTGGCTTGGGTATCAGTTTCGACCGAAACCAAAATTTATATAAACTTGGAAAAAATTATATTATTGCCTGAAATTTAGGTATATTTTTCACACATATATAAAGAAGTAACTTGTTTGAATGAACAACGGTAATTGAAGTATGTCACAAGAATATTTATACTGGTAACATTATCAATGTAACAAAAAAAAAAAAGGTAAATATATTAATCATCTACTCTTAACTTTTAAAATGTTGGTACTTTGTACTTTGATTTATGAATCGAATGTAATCTATATTGTGTATACATTATTCTTAGGATTAACGTATTATTCATTGATGTGTGGCGTTTATTTCTAGGACATAAAATCATAAGTAGTCTTATTATCAGTCTCAATAAAGTCCACAATAATATACACTACAGTCAACTACTAAATTTTTAAAAAGTTATGTTCATAACTTAATTTTGTAAGTCACATATAAAAACAAAATTAATTATTTACTAAATGGGTTATGGACCAAGAGAAAACAATGAGGGCGGAGCGCGGTGAGAGATAGCTATTAATTAACACACGAGTTGCGAACTCATCCGAACAATAATAATGACACGACAATAGTATACAAAATTTAGCTGTAACCGAAGATACGGCTACTTTTTTGTCTGAAACTGAAACTGTTGCCGAAACTAGATTTTTGGCCGAAACTTCGATCGGACAATAGTAATGAGTAATTATCAAAAATATATTTGGTAGTATTATAAATACCTTGATCAGTGCGCGTTAAAAACTTTAAATTCCCATACATCGGAAGTACAACTTTCGCGGGATTTAGTGTTGAGCTATGCATGCCATCTATTTAATGTCTAGTATGTCATCACACATTTTTGGATTATTATTTACATAAGCAAATGTAGAATAAGTCAACCTGGCTAGAGATCCAGTGCCCTAGGGCACAGGTACCATAGCACATAAAAGAATACCGTATAAACATTCTTCGAATCGTGAGTTATATTATTTAGTTGACAAATAACATATAGAAAAGCCTCTATCACGTTTTTTTAATTTTCTACTTTATCTTAAAACCTTATACATTCGATTGAATAGCAAATAAAATGGCATGTCGGCATTGTTGTTTTCAGATGATGCATTTATCAACGATTAGCATTTCTTGTTTATTTATTTCATTTAAAACTTTATATTTATTTATAAAATTAAAATAATAATATTAATCCTTAATATTTCAAAAGTATTTGATCGTACATAATCTTTTTAACAGCAATAATTTTATTACAGTAATATCGTTTGTTATTAAGGCATTATTACAGCATAAGTTTAATTTTTTTATTGTAAATATAGTTTATGATAACAATTGCATACGACACCCACCATAAACACCTTTTTATAAAATTTCTAAAAATACTATACGAGTCCCGAGAGTTTGAATTATAAACGTGTGCTGGCGCATTGCCAAACGCGCGGGGCGCATGCGCGTGCTAGATCACTCCACGGTTTCTTCATTTCTTTTCTTTCCCAAAATCGAAGGTTGCTGAATCTGCGATGCTCACGTAGTATTTTTTGACATAAATTATTAGTGAAAAAAAAGCGATATCGTTTCTATTTATTAAATAAAGTGTTGTGTAAATATATCGAGTTAAATATGTCACCGCGATGTCCAGTTCTACCTTTACAAGAGATAACCCTGTCGTTAGTCGGGAGACAGCTGATCCACGCCTTGACGCAGGTGACTACCGAGGAAGATGCCACTCTGCCGTTCGTGATGGTTTCCTCCTACTACGAAAGCTTGGGGGCCACGAGTGATATATTCCAAGATCTTGTAAACTTAATACTCAGTTCTGAATACCTCGACGCTTCGATTAGATATTACACGATGAAGTTACTACTGAGAGAAAACATCAAAAGTTTAACCACTGGAATGTTCCCGGTGCCGTACTATCGGAAAATCGTCGAGCTTATAGTAGAACAAGGTCGCCACCTGACTTCGTTGAATTTAAAAGGAGTTTGGGTCAAGGACGAACATTTACCACTCTTATACAAACTGATAAAAAATTTAACAAACTTGACCACTTTAAATATACCATATATTGCCAATGATGAAGTGCTCAAATATATCGGTGAACATAATAAAGTACTTAAACTACTCGACGTGTCTGGAGAAACTGACATCACGGAGATAGGAATAGATGCAATGCTGAAAGGGAATCCACAATTAACTCAAAGTTTAACCGTCGTAAACATCGGAATGTACGGCGAAGAGAATATTGATCACACAGATGTGGCGCTGTTGATACGAAGATTGCCAAACCTCACAAACCTCGGCAGTTACTCGTTTGTTGGTAAATCTATTTATCATATATACAATACAGATTGCCCACCGGGTTTCAAAACGAAATTGCAATACTTACATGATTTCCAAACTGATTTGAGGACGATGAAAGCGATTATCGCTTTATGTCCGATGTTAGAAACGATATACTTAGAGAATCCCGAACAGGGAGTTCTTCAACACGTCAAAGATTTAAGTTATATAACAAAAATCAAATTAAATAAATTTCAATGTCATGAATTACATCAGTTGCTTGAGAAAATAGGATACAAGATAGTGACACTTATGTTATCGGGATCCTCCGGTTCTTTTAACTTTACTAGGATAGCAGAAACGTGCAGGAATCTAGAAAGCATAGAGTTCTATTCAATTCAAACAGCGACGCACGAGGAAGAAATGCCATTTAATAAATTGGAACATATCGAAATAATACAGGGTAACCTTTCAACGTCCTTACTAAAGTATCTTATGACGGGCAGTCCCATGCTGAAGAAATTAATCATTGGTGACGAAATCAAACTAGATGATAACGATATGTCTCGGTAAGTATTCATTTTATAAGAAAGTTATAGACTAAAAAGTATTTGTAAAAAGTACTCATCTTCCCGACATTAAAACAGCTTAAATTTATGAAAATACCCTACCATGTTGTATTTATATCAGATTTGCAGGCTGTATGTTTAGCGTGAAGCCACTCGTAATACCGACTTCCAAACTCTTATTGCTAAGTTTTTAAAATATGAACACAATATCAGCATATGTTAAATGATGATGTATCCTAAGATGGTAATTCACTATACCAACATAGTGGGAAGAGTGCATTCCTTACTTATTAACATACTTATTTATGAACAAGGCCATTTCTCAGGCCTCTTACTCTCTCACTCTTAGTAAATGTAATTGAATTTAGAAAATTCACTTGTATATAACAAGGCTAGAGTTATAGCTATACATTAATATGGTAACTCGTCCGGCTATTTACATAAATAGATATCCTAATTTAATATCATCTATTTAACGAAAGAAGCGAAACGTTAGGAAGCATTTACGCATACGGGCATGACAGTAGTGAGTAACGATAGATTGTCGTTCTATTGATGATCGCCACTGTCTATAGATTGTACTATGCTTAAGATAACATCTGGTATAGTGCCGTCACTTTGCCGCATTAACACAAAATATTTAAAAAATCCTTCAAATTTCATCCATCAACTAACTTTTAATATCAAACACACTGTATAATTATCTAAAGAAACAATTCCAATGTTCATTTTATTAAATTACCTATTATATTCATATATCATGCAGAACTAGGATAAACCACATTACAGCACAATTTCTTAAGCTTTCATCTCCACACATTTTACATTTACATTTTTAAAAGAAAAGTGAAAATGTAACTGAAATATAGTCACAATGAGCAGTAGGTTCTTAATTAATATCGGGAATGGGCTAATTTTTTATCACTGAATGGATTATTAATAAAATTTTGGTCAATTTTAATATTAAGGTTGACTTATTATGTATTTGTCTCTTTAAAAAGCCGCCATTACGCATATTATATCACATTCTCCAGGAGGTACACATAATACACTTTGAATAGCTCTGGTCTATAATTCTGGTAATTGTTAGGCAATAACAGTTTTAATCCAACTTTTATATTTTTGTACATTTCTATTGCAATAACCTGGCTGAATAGAAATCTAAATCAAGTTAAAATATTTATAAGATCGCTGCAACTTTTAATCTGCATCTTCTCATGGAAGGGCTTTGAAATTCTGATCGGCAACCTGTTTGTGTGACGCTCGCTCTGGTAAAGTCGGCTCGAGGCGTCTAAAGGAGCGAAAGAAATATTGTGATATTTCACCTCTGTTCTGCGGTCTTTATCAAACACCGTTTTATTTTTAATAGAAAAATCATCCGATACATTTGGATGTTTTAGATTACAGATGTATCGAACACAAGTATCTGGACAAGTTAAAATTGTGATAGTTTCTTTTATATTCTATTCAATAAAATTTTCATTTCAGCATGGTTCGGCGTTACAAGTTTGATAATCTCGAATCAATCTGGTTTCCCAACGCACCTCGACTAAGCCTGGATACTGTGGAGTTGCTCATGGAATGCTGCCCCAAACTTCAAAGTTTGGGTCAATTGAGCGGATGGCGATTCACACCCGACGAAATGATGCTAATGAGGGCGATCATAGCAAGCACTAACACGAATTTGGTGTTATTGCCCCTCGGTATATACCAACAAGGACATTAATAAATCAATTATTTTCATCGCATTTATATATTCACAGTTTCATATGAAAATATGAAGCAAGTGCAATTTAATTTTCTATGTAAAATCTCAAATCTAGTCACTACTTTAATTAAATATTTATGGAAATTTTCAAAGGAAATAAAAACGAGATAATACGGTAAATTTTATTTCTAGTTTTTATTCTGTTGTGAAAAAGAAAACTATTAATCATAAATTAAAAATTCACAGCCTTATCATTACACATAAATATTTTATTACTAAAATATTCTGCGTTAATTACCAAGCAAATTCATATACACTTTTTGCATCACTCACAAAGTGATAGGCTTATGTTCAAAATTGTCGTTTTCTTCCGGTGGAATATTTTCGAAATTTTCTGAACGCTTCGATTTTTTCTTTTTCAGCTTTGCTTTCCACATTTTGCATTCATCTGCGCATTTAGTCGTTATGATACTTCTGTGGGGGGAAAAACATTATTTAAGAGATCTCTTCCTTAGTGGTATAGCCCGTTGTATAAAACACAAGAATTTCTTGCTATTTTTACGGACTATTGATATATCTAATTAGATAGTATAAAAAGTAGGGCTATAGGTATTATCACTAACCTGACAAGATTTTCTTTAACGTCGAACCTATCCATTATTTCCATAATTACATCGGATATTATCTTCGGATCTAAACACATTTTGGGTGGTTTGTTTTGAAAAGCAGGGGATCGCTTTCCGGTCAATGAATGCGTAGCTAGAATCCTAAAAATATAATGTTTTAACACAATATAATACACGTCAATATATAAACACAGTTATATTTACTATTAATATCTTGTTTCACCTTCTCGGAAATACAGCAAGCAGCAATGTTCGTGTTGCGATGGTGTACGATCTCCAATTTACTTTCTTAAATTGGTCAATGTGAATTAAAGTTTTCCCACTTCCAATCGGGACCTAAAAATGATAACATTGTTATTGCTTACAATTTCTAGGCTCAGAAACTTGATACTAACACGATTATTTACAATAATTTGCTTCTAGTCCTAACTACTAAAGAGTTGAGTAAGAAATGAATCGTATACTAATTATACTGTGAAATTTGAAATAATGTTATGTTAAATATTTGGAAAAATAAATTACTTACCCACTCACTTCCTTCAGCTGGTTTTTCCTCATTATGTTGCGTTGTATGTTGCTTTTTATATTTATTAGTTATAAGTACATTATCATCGGAGCGGTTGAACTCTTCACTTTCGTTGTTTTCAACGTCCGTTTGCTCCACCAATGACTCTGTAATATTAACAGCCGACAAATCCATAGATTTTCCATTTTCTTTGAACTGACCGTTAGGCACAGTCGCTCTTTTAAGTTCATCGATCATCTTAAACAAGATTCTAAAACTGTTTTTTATACTAATGAGTTCTTCGATATCTATCGTAACTTTTTCGCTATTCTCGTTATTCTTTATAGGAGGTTTTCTTGTCGAGTCGGCTATATAATTAATTGTAGAATTTGCAGTGGCATCCTTATATGTTCTTTTGCGACATATGGAATTTTTGGCTTGCTGCATTGATTTAGGTATTATGGCGTTAACTTTGTTCGTAGGCAAGGGAACTGTTTTAGAGGATCTTCTATTGCAATATTTGCGTTTGTATACGTCCAACTTGACCCTTTTTGTTGATACCTTTAAAACAGTATAAATATTTTAAGATTTCGAAAAGACACAAATTCAAGATTTCAAAATTATTAATATTTTACCACATAAGAAAATGGTAATATATTAATGTTGTCCACTTAATAGCTCTTTTGACATTTTCTATTTCCATCAATCTGCTTTTCTATACCATCGACAGATGATTTAAAATTTCTATAATTAAAAAATATATTGTAAAGTATTGTAGTTTACATACACTGTCTGAATCTCCAGATACAGCTCCATCATCGCTCGGTTCCCACGACGACCCGCTGGCTGCAGACTCGTCAGTGTCTTCTTCATTCTTAGTACTCGGACCAGCAGCTTTATTTTGTTCTATTTTACTGTCTAATTCATAGCGTTCTCCTGTTTCACATATATAATTTTAATACATATTCAAATTTAATTATACATCGTTGTAATAGTGATATTTTATTCTAATGAGAACAAACAAAATTATATTTAAGTGTCTGACAGAGTACTTATGAAAGTCGAAACAACAAATTTTGATCCGGAGACTTTCGTAAAACTATGCTCTAAATTCGTTGAATCATGGTTATTCGAAGGTGACACATTTAATTTTCGCATGCTAATTTGTATATGCCAAGATTACATAATACATACGATTTCTACATCACCCATTTAAATATATTTCTCTCCACGCTATATAAATAACGGTCATAGATAGTTGTAATCCATACTATGATTATAAAAAACTAGCATTCTTCGAAATTGTTTTAATTTTTTGAGCTATTAGCCTTTGTAATTCTATAGGATTATAGCGTTTGAATGTTCCTTAATCACACGATAAAGCGAAATCCTTTTTTTTTCGTGGCGAAATGTATTTACGTATAAATATTCACTATGAACACATTTTTTTGCGTTTTAGACATGAATTTAATTTAGCAAGCAAGGTAGTAATAATTATAACATAAAATGAAAACAAATACTGCATGAATCGAATCGTAGCCTTGAAAAAAGCGGTATAGTTAACTTCATGAATATCAATGGGTCAGAATTCACCGCACTTAATTAGGAAACCGGCAAACAATTGAATTTTATTCCTGCTGGACACGGCGTGTACAGAGAAATCCGTGAGTCTCGGGTTTTAAAATTAAGGCATTTGTATTGTTTTATTTATCTAGCATATTAACTTCAATTGTATTATTTTTTATTATTATTTGTATTTGTAATTGTATTATTTACTTATGCGCCGTCGTAGCTAGAAACTTGGTTGCAAGGGTGCATTCATTAACATTTTATATAATATACGCACTGTTTAAATGCAAAGTTGATTTTAATGATAACGATTAAATCATAAAAGAAAGTTATAAATATTTTTTTAAGGTTCATATGGAAAATTTGATACAGTTTGAAGATACCTATGTACGTCGTGTCTCTCAGTAAACTGAGGTATCTAATTAATAAAAAAAAAAACTCATCAGTGTGCATTTGTTTGATACGAAAGTAGAAATATATCTACATTAGGTTAGTCGACAAGTACGACAATGGAGATAGAGTTCCAGGGCCTGGGAGTTTTTTATTAGAAATTTCCTCCTATGTAAAATATTTTTTTTATTTTATTTTTTGAATGTTAATAGTCTATTAACATTAAATTTTGGCGGAAACGAAATGTCATTTTTTTCATCATTAATTGTTTATAACTTTTGCAATTTCTTATGTGCTAATACACGCTTTTGGCACGATTTTCTTGGTGTCATCCCAGATCCAATGAAGTATCACTCATAATTTTAAGAGTAGTATCTCTATTTTAGACCGTTTTCAACTTGTAGACTGGACCACATGTTTGTAAGTATGATACCTCAAAACACATAATTGGATAGTACCCAAAGATGGTATTTCAAAATCGAATATAATACATATTTGATTTACTTTCTCGGCCATGCTCAGAATGTGACGCAACGCACGTTAACTACATTTTTTTAAGTTCATGTTTGAATCTACAACGTTGTTATGAATTAAAATACAATTCCGTTGATTTTTTATTATAATAGCTCAATAAATTAAAAAATGAAAAAATAATTTAGAAAACTATTCAACAAACAGATTCGAAATGTAATATTACATTCGAAATAAAATTACCGGGAAACACAAATTATTTTAATATTAAACTACCTAAAAAACGAATTAACACAGGTCTCGACATTATCTGTGATATTACTTTTTGCATATTTATAAAAATACTTATTCGAATAATTTGTAAAAAATTGTATTGCAGTTACACTCTTACGAAGATTAAAATAAGTACAACAATGTACCAACCCAAAATTTAGTACCGTTACTATCTGTAAAAAAAATACTTACTTGCTCGCGCAATAAGCTTAGCCGGGTGAGCCTTTCCTTTCCTGTTAGCTGTGAGGGAATCACCGGCTTTCAGTTCTATATTAGTAGGACTTATAACTGACCTCACATACACCACTTCACGACCTCCGCCACACCACTCAACAAGTAACCAATTCTCATTTTTGGAAGACATCACGTAATGCGACAATAGTCACGAACGTTACGAAGTCAATGCATAACTATGAACTATGAGCGGGCATAATAGATTACACTCAGGTAAAAGTTTCATTGCAACGCACCCTTACTACAGTTATTACCCCCGCTCCACCCGGCCGATGAACAATAAACGATTTCGCCAACGACCCTGTGGCCAACAAAAAACACATCCTTTTTTGCAATTCGTTTCCTAGTAAGTTTCTAAGCGGAGATTTATTGTCTTTTGTGCCTCACTTCGAGGTTCTCTTTCTTGTAAATCGTAAAGCCATAAAGTATGTAAAACAATAAAGATATTTGTTCTATTTTCTCTACAAAAAATAAGCAGATAGATTTGTTATAGAAATATCGCTCGCTATAAAGACATTTCAATACTTAACGTATTTAGACTTTTGAGGGAATCATTTTTTCGTGTCATTTTAGTTCCTATTTCTAATCAAATTTGATTTTTAGGTTTACAAAAATCTAATTAGTATTTATATTAGACATGAGTTTCATAGCGGTAGACTTGGAAAATCCAAATTGCATATATTATTATATCATTTACTGAGAAAATCTCCAAGTCATATCATTTCACACTACGACTTTAAGGAGCGAATTAGTATGATGAATAATAATTGGTAATTGGTAAATTACTACGGATTAGAATCTTATATTTCGCCTTAATCTTATCTGTTATCGCCTGACATACGCTGTTAGCCGTAAGGGCGTTGACAGCTTTAGCGAACTTCTTGGCGCGAATGCTGAGGACACTCAGCCCTGAGGCAGCGGGCGCAAGGATGTCAGAATGGCGGAACCTCGGCTTGGACTGCTGCCAGAAAACGAACAAAGATTTGCGATCCTAACTAACCAACAGGTCCTAACTTACTAAGTTTAGTGGTCCTAACAATGACATCAGGCAAGCCGCGCAAGGGCCGCACTGGTAGTCCCTTACAAAACCGTGTACTTGATGTGTGTGTATGCCCAAATAGTATACGGTGTGATGATGTACTCTCGGTGATGTACAGGGTCACTGTATCGCCCGAACAAAGTCACTGGAGAGCCCTTATCCAGAGGATCGAACCTAGGATCAAGCGTCTATGGAGTGAGGCCACGGCAGCTTTTATTCTTCGTTCAGTCTGTACATAATTATTGAGTTTTTCACCAATATTCTAATTGTAGTTTTTATAATACTAAGTATGATGGTAATGACGCTTGATGGTAAGCATATTTAAAAATTGAAAATAACAAATACTAACTACCCAGAGACTGGCAATCCATTTACAGTCGGTATCACGCCGATCTGTAAGCATTCGGCAGTAAAATATATACTGGTTGATCTGAAAAATAGATACTAAAAGTGTGTGGATATAACGAAAATCTCACCATGTGCATAGTAGTATCGACCAAGCAAGGTATAGATCCGTCCCTCCCTGTTTGATTATTAGATATACCTACTCAGGCTGATCTCAAAACTCAGCATAGCTAAGTACGCTACTATGGCGGCTGTTAACCTAGACTCTGTTCCAATTATCATCCACATCACTGACGCTTAAAAACGCGATTTTCCCGTTCCAATTGTTGCAGTAATTAACTGAAATGTAAAAGAGCATTGGTTCACTCTTGCAGATGGTTGACTATGGGCTCGGTGTGAGTGATATTAATGATTTCATTAGTGATGTATACACTGTGACTATTATAACCGGGACCGTCATGTGAAATAGCTGAAGGTATGTTTTAAGCATTGTGAACCCTAAGTGCAACGTAGCTACCGTGAACAATAGTCGTGATCTAGTCGGACAGAACACTCTGTCCTACAACCCTACACAATCAAATATAATAAAAACGCTTTTGTCAAATCAGATCAGCTATGACTTTTTGTATTATCGTTATGTTTAAAATATTGTTCTTTACGAACTTCTTCGTCACAACGCGCAAATGCATTACCCGGGCTCAGGCCAAACCGAGAGAACCATGTGGTTACTCATCGAGTGCTAATCACCCAACACTTCCAACTGAGACACACCACCGCGATATTTCAAACTCCCGTGTTGCCAGAGACTAGGGACAACACCCAGACTTCCTCTAGTTAGATGAGCTATACCTTGAAATAATAGGTATTTTTTGTAATGTATTTCATCTGTTGTAGCCAAAACTAATCAAATTTTCTAAGTATTAATTATTTATGTATTTAAAAGTTATTAGTTACACGATCATTTGTTTATCACTTATTATGAATAAAGTACTCATTCCATTATCCTGATTTTGTTGCTACGTAATTAGTAAGTAGTCTACAGCGCCACTTATTGCATTTAAGAAAAGCGTAAAAATTATTTCCTTTGCCAATTTTCTTGTTGATTGGGTTTCATCTGGCATGGAGCTCTCAAGTATTTCCGCCCGCGCGATACAGTGACACTTCACATACACACTTATCACCACACTGCATTTCACTCGTGCACAATCACACGTTGGGTGCATGGTTCTGTGAGTGACCGCCTGTCGCAGAATGTGGTTCGGCCTTTTAAGATGTGATATAATCATCACTGATTAATAGCATAGGACAAGTACAGTGTACTCATTCCACCCTGAAACAAAGTCAGTACAATCTTATAGATTAATCGGTTTGGATTCGCGTATATAACCTGTATTGTAACTGAGACAGACTAGCTGCATAGCATAAGATCCAATTAGGGATAGTCAAGTTCGCGGTGACTACTCGCGTGCCCGGCAACAGTCCAAGCCGAGGTTCCGCCCCCCGAGCTCGATGAAGCTGTCAAAGCCTCTCAGGCTAATAGCATATATACATTGATAAGTCAAACGTAGTTGAAGTTTAGCGAATTCATATTATATACTAATATCTACCTATTTTATATATAGCGCGACTTTATATATAGAAGCGATGATAGCTCAGTGGTGAAGCGATGATAGCTCAGTTTTGAAACGATAATAGCTCAGTGGTAGTGTGTACGACTTCGCGTCAAGGAACGTGAGTTCGAATCCAAGCACCTACAATGAGCTTGAGCTTTCGGTGAAGGAAATCATCGTGAGGAAACCATAGCATGGTGGTAGGGCTTTTTCTAATGTCCGCCTGGGTAGCTACCACCCTCAAGTTGTAAACCTGTCGTCAAATAACAATAGGTGTGTTCCGGCAGCTGCACTTCCTCCACAGGTTTAGCGTGTCTACCAATTTGGACCATATCGACATTTAAGATCAGGTGAGATTATGGCCATAACGCTAAAAGCTGAAATATAAAAAAATAAATACCGGTTGAAATTTAATCATAGCTTACATTTCTAGTTATGCTGACAGCAAAATCGCATCTAAATATTTATGATTACTATAAAATTTATCTTTATTTTGTAGGAACCCTTTCTTTTATTATAATTACCAATTCTGTGTGTTTATCAATAAAAGTAGTTATAACCAAGTCATATTTCATTAAAATCTATCTAGGATTTTCAATGTGATGCACATACAGAGAGATAGACAAATAGTAATAAAAAGTAAATTTTGGTCACAATATGGATAACACTCATTTTTAATGTATACATTTGGCACAATTGCAATTTTATTATACACTAGCTGTGCCTGCGACATCGTTCACATGGAACTAAAACTATTTAATTTAAATTATCATAACTTTTGATACAGTTAATCGATTTCCATGAAATAAAGTTAAATGTTATTTGAGGATATGCTTTATGATTTTCTTCGTGACTTTTTATCAACGTTGTAGTTTAGCAGTGATGCGCGCTCAAACAGATAGATAGACCTTTGTAAAAATGATTTACCTAAATGTATTATATAAACATATAATAATAATATAAATTTAACGATTCTGTACTTTTTAGATTTATGTGAAGCAATACTGCAAGTGACTAAGAATATATAATAATATATATATTAGATATTACAACTAGCTGATGCCCGTAACTTCGTCAGCGTAGAATAAATATCTGTTCACTTTCAATTCAACACCACATCATTTGTTTTTTAACATTAGTGAAGAATATCTACTCGCGGAATTCACTCTTGAACAGGCTTTATAGAACTGTCTGTGTGTGAAACAGTTCTCTCTTAAATATCTCCTGGCCAACAAGGACTGCCTCTGAGACTTATCGGCGTATTTCGGTTGTGCGTTGATAAATCAGTCCTCCAACGTTTTTTGTATTTACGATGTTGGGTCGTTCAGGCGTAACGTCAAGTTACGCAAGTTACAGTCACAACGGTGACTGCAGATTGATTTTCAATCTCACTATACTCCATTGTGTACGAATTGTCTGCTCCGTAAGAGACAATACAGTTAATTTGTCGTCGAACCAACTTTCAACTTGATTACTATAATTACATTTATAGCTACGTCTTAATTATTTCTTTATCTATATTAATGTTATATAGCAGGAAAGTTTCTGTGTTTGTGTTTTTTTTGTGCACGCGCTAATTTTAGGAACTAGCAGTCGGATCTCAAAAGTTTTTTTTGTATTGATAGATACCTTCCTTTTTAATTCATGAAAAATGACAAGTAAACACAGGCTGAGATACCTCGTAGTTGGCATTCTAGGAAAGAACGCAATCTACGAACTATTTCGTCGTTGGCAGATAACTTTAACTTGGCTGTATGATCCAAATACCTTTATCTTTTCCTTAAAAGAAAACAATTATAACAAAAAATGTTTCTGGTATTTGATTGTTGGAGATATACCACTAGAAATTATTGTCGTATAGGTTGGTTCAAAATCTGCCTAACGTCTTATCTGTAATGCAGTTTATAATGGGACGAAAATTAACATTCAAATTTCAAGGATACGTAATATTTATCCCCAGAGATTAGTTGATCCGAGTTTTATCGTTTTGAATTTAATCTGTTCGGCTAATACTCAAAAATAATAAAATATAAATAAAAAATCTATATAAAACTTGTATAGGACACTTGTTGTATAGGACACTTGTAACTGTGTAAGCAACTAAACATAACATTCGACTTAAAATCTGGCAACACACGTATTCTAAAACACACAGTGGCTTAAAGGACACAAAAACTATTATAACCTATGTACAAATTGTTTTCCGAAATATTTAAATTTAATTTATTCCGATCTGGAGAATATATATATCTGTATATGGTAAACTTTCACCTTTAATGATTTAGATTAAAAAATGACAGAAGCTGCAAAATTACAAAAGAAAACAATTAGCAAAGGTAAATTGAAGAAATCTATCAAAAATGTTTTGTGTCGACCAGATCCTATATTTTGGTGAGTATTTCCTACTTGAGGTGCCTTTGGTTTACGTTATCAGATTTATTGTAGAAATAAATATTAACAGGCCAGCAGTATCAACAGAAGATTGTTCTAAACTAGAAATTACACTCAATAAGTACAAAATCAACTTACCTGAATACAAAAAGCCCCACTGGAATGAAATAAAGGCAATTCCAAAAGAAAAGCGACCCAAACCTCCTAATCTACCGTAAGTTAATATTTATATATTACACCATAATTATGTTTATAATATTAACTTTTAATATTCTTTATGTATTGAATATTAACAGTTTTACCAATGAATTAGTATGTTTCCATTGAAATAAATGTGTATTAGAGTTTTTACTAAAACATTCATATTTTTACAAAAGTTTTAAAAACCTCATTGTAAACCTTCTTTTATTTTATTTCTAATTATTGTTTTTGTTTTAGGAAAGTTGATGGACTCTTATTTGGAATATCAGAATGTTTAAATGCAGTAGGAAACCGACAGTGTTCCTCAATTATAATTGAAGCTACTGTTAATCCTCGTACAATTGTACAACCTATACTAGAAAAATGTTATTCCATTAAGATCCCAGTAATATGTATGAGGAATCTAAAAAAAAATTGTGCTAATAATTTTGGTATTCCAACAAGTTGTCTGGGTATAAAAGATAACTCATTACATGATCTCCATAGTGAAATATTAACTATTGCAAAAGCTTTAAAATATCCTGAAGTTTTAAATAAAGAAATGGAAACTAAGGAAATGAAAAGGGGCATTGAGGTAGAACAAAATAAAACAGATGAAAACATATTAATTCAACATAAAAACACAGAAAATCCCTATCTGTATAGGAGTAGTAAAAAAACAAGAGTCTTTGTACCCTCAAAAGGGACAAGAAATAGCATTGCAAAAGATTTTACTGCACATAATTTCATATCATTGCCCCATAAAGAAGATCAAAAACATAACAGCAACAAAAAACATATGAAAATGTTACTCAAGAAAGTATTGAACAATCCTAACCGGGAGAAAAGAAAACAAAATATTTCTAATGAAAAAATGTATTTATAAAATATCAATAAACTATATAATGTCAAAAAAGACATATATTATTTTGATACATTCCACAAGGAATGGAAGTTTTCGAAATTGTTAAGGTTCATAGTTTAAATCAAACATCAGTACTGTGAACAATAACAACTCTGAAAACCATATTTATTTTTACCAATACATTGTTTAACTATCATTAAATGATAAAGTTAATAATTCAGCATGGTAAAAATTGGTTTAAAAAATTAAACTAATTTTAACGATGCAATACTCCATAACAATGAACCTTTCCTCCTCCAGTGCAATACTGTACTTTATGCAAAAAAAAAAACAATTTTTCAGGGAAATTAGTTAAAAATTTTACAGTAGACATAAAATGATAAGTCTGATTTAATAAATATGATTAAAATATAACTTAGCATGAATGTTACAAAAAATAATAGAAATACATAAATACTATATTTCTCTGAGTGTTTCTTTGGGTTATTCCAATATGACAACACCTACATAAACATACCAATTTTTTTTTGTGTAAAATTTACATAATTTTTATTAAAATTACCAAGTGACAATATTGCATGGATGATATGATGTGACAACAGAACAATAATCATTCTATGAAGTATAGCATGAAGGTAGATACATTTATCTTACATTTTCATTTGATGCATTGCATTTAAGTTTTTAAACAGTTCAATTTAATACAAAATCAAACAACATGTGGTATTGCTAAGACCTATGACTAAATTAGTCCATAATAATTGCTGGCCTTTGTTTACACCTTAAATATACATTAAAAAGTAAATTAATACTTATTATTCTTACATATGTATCTGCTTGAGCTTGTAGTCTGTTTATAATTTATTGAATATGACCCGAACATACAGCTATGGCAGTTTCTGTTTTCCTACAAAACTCATTAATTTTTATTAATATATTACGACAGTATGTGAACCATTCTTGTGTAATGAATATAACTGATTTATTTACGATAGTATTTCAACAAAAATTACAATTTATTTCTGAAGTGCCAGTATAAACTAAATTCATTTAATTAGTCAAAATTTACACACCTTGTTAGCTTGTGCATGTGCCATTCTTAACAAAAACAGAGCATCAATATAGTGAAGTTAACTTATAATAAACTATATAAAATGGATCAGAACAACCACTTATTTAAAAAATATGTAAATTACATAAAAATATTTATTGCTGTCATCAGTACACAGTACTAATATCATATATTATATATATACTTTAGGCTTTTTCAAAAATTGGTAATGAAATAATTTTTTATAAAATATCATTTCAATATGGTACATTTTTTGCACTGGAATTCTGTGAACATGTTGATATTATATTGTCACTACTTACTGAATGTTAGTTTCTAAGTCTAAAGATGTGAAATGTGCAAGCAATAGAATTGAAATTATGTACACCAACCTATTAAATACCTGTGTACACTTCTTAGAAGTGCACACACAATTGTAAACAACACAAATACCATTGCAATCTATAACGATCGCAAACGGTTTGAAGCAAATCTGACGGAGTTCTCATAACCGTCTTCGATGTTCTATAAGTTTAATAAGATAATCTTAGACATCTGCACGCTAGTCTCGTCAGTTATTATTCAGTCTCTGCGCAGCCACCCCAATTGACTATTACTCTCGAATATACAGCCCAATTTTCCTCAAAATCAGGGTAATTCGAGCGTCGTGGCGTGTTGCGTTGGCGATCAGTAAGGGGCCCGCGGCATGGCGCCCTCACTGGGACGGTACCGCGCGAGAATAATGGCGCACATCTTCTGCGCATCTGTCTCCTCGGGGTAAGCGGCCATCGCCTCTGCTACTTGTGCTTCAGGGAAGATGCCCGCTAGATGAAATCGCATCCGGCGTCGCGCGTCCCAGTGTTGTAGAGCTCCCTCGGAGGCGCCCGGGGCCATGTGCGCTCCCAGGGCACCCGCCGCGCCCACTGCGGCCGCCGAGGGGGCGCTGGTCACTCGGGTCGCCATCGAGTGCAACCGCGGGTCACACGCCGGGTTCAGTGTCAACTGTCGCGCCAGTTTGCGGTGCGTGTTGCCGTCGTGCAGTGGCCCCGGCGGCCCCGGCGGCCCCGGCGGTGCTCCCGGTACCGGACAGGGCGCCACCTGCGAGGGCCCGGCCGGCTGCAGCTGCGCCCGATCGAAATGCGTGCTTAACGTAACGTCCGCGAGCCTCGGTGTCGCCGAATGAGCACGTGCAAGAGGTCGTTTTACATCGGCAGGTCGACCACCGGGCGGCAGGCTCACTGTATGCAAGTCCCTAGTGCGAAGGGCGCGTGCTGCTTTCTCTGACAGCTTCTCAGCCACAGATTTATGCGGACGTCCGGCGCGCTCCGGATGATGGAATTTACACTTATTGCCGTACGTGCACTTACGGCCGTATGGGCAGGCCGGCGGTGGATCGACGCGAGTAGGCGGCGCCCGAAGAAATGCGTCGAGGGTCGGACCCGAGCGACCGAGTGGATCATCCGGTGGCATGAATCGGTCGTTCACGAACGAGTACATCAGCAACCTTTCCTCAATAACTCGTCTAAATTCTGGACTCTCTGCAGCGAGGTCACGGTAGTTGTCATTGGATACGACGACTCCATCAGTTTCGGCAGCTAATTTTAGAACGTACCGATCATCATAACAGACGAGACGTTTCCCGCCAAGCAGTCGACTCGGTGTATATACAAGAACGCGATCACGCTCTAGCCTGTCCAGCGCGTCACGCTCTGCTACTGGGTTGTCTGGTCTCGATGCTTCTTTACGCCATTTTGGTACAAACACAGTAATTTCTTTATGACCTCGAGCACGGAACCATTCCACGCATATTTCAATGCCACGACAAGAGAAGACTTCTTTGTTTCCATGGCTGAAAGAAAATACGTCTAATTATTTTAAATGAACCCAGGAACGAACTTGTGTTCAAAAGAAGGTTTATATTCACCTCATCGCTACGTTACTGCCGTCGATAACAATATGCCTTAGCGGAGCCCGTTCCAGAGGTTGATCGGGTTCTACGGGCAATGGCGGAGAAAGAGCACGTGGCGGTTGTTGTGCCGCTAGCCGAATGAGCTCTGCCAATAAGTCATTTCGCGGTGGATCCGACCCCAGTCTCTGTAGTGCTGTACGCGCAAGTCGTTCCGAGTATCCCAACTTAACAGCAAATTCTATTTTCGCCTGTGAAAGAGATACATTTTATGTTTTATATAATTTACTATTTCCCGTAATGTAACAAACACCAACCTCTCAAAAATCAATCGTGATATTTTTAAATACTATCTTGTAAAAATATAAAATAATGGTATTATTTCTAATTATATTATCATGTGTGCAGCGCACTTTATAAACGTCATAAAGATTGTACTAACTATAAGTAATAATCACCTGGCCACAACCATAGTCAACTCGCAGAAGCTTATCTGCAGGAGCATTACGGAATAATCTAGCACATACTATATTTTTATGGTGGGCCTTCACTGAAAGAAAGCTCACACTCAGCATAGAACCCGAATAATTCGGTCAATACCGAAAACAACGCAACTCTAAACGAAATAACAATAAACCATGATCAGTAATTTAATTTGTAATTTTATAATTAGAAACTAATTTATAAATATTAACAAATAACAACCGCTTATCAATATTTCAGCAGTAACTAAAATCATAAAGATGTATATTATAGTAGACTGATATGGTATATGTGCGATAAGAGTGGTTTTTGAACAAATGATCTATCTAGATGGCAATTTCAATTATTTACAATGGTCATAGTTCAACATATCTATAAATCATATAGTATCAACTCTTCAGTCTTATAATTTATCATGTAAATATATTTCTACTTCTATATGTACAGGTATTTTTTACTAACACCTTTTTATAGTCTGCCTGAATGATATTGAAATTGATTTGTCGGTTTTAGTAAATTTTTATACGCTTATATGATTCTTTAATTGATAAGAAATAGAAATAAAGTAATTAATAAACAGAAAAAATAATAAATTTATCCTCTTAAATTTTCAGTTGCAGTTTTAACTAGCTACTAAATTTTTTATGAAATTAGAAGAACCCCGAATATGTATATAAAAAATCGTATGCGGGTCGCATGCCACGGCATTGCTATACCACATGTAAAGAAAGATACCCACATAATTCTGAATTTGTATTTTTTAATATCCTTTCTCTCTGTTATCATTATGCATAATTACTACATACTATACAGAACGCGTGCCTTGCAGAGAACACTGCTGGTATAATAGAAATTGTGTGTTAGAACACACTAATATCGGCAATTACTAGCCCGATTGAAACATTTTTTGTTCATTTATTAATCAAAGTTCACAGTTTATATATTATTACGGTTTCAACACGCAGTAAAGTACCTTGCCGAAAATGGGCAGTTAGTTATATATAAAATCAAAACAGCTTTTAGTAATATAGAACCTAGTTTTCATTAAATGTACAGAACCAAGGTAGGTAACTATTATACGTAAAAATGTAAGCAACTTTGAGTAATACTTAATTTTTGTTTCATGGCAATCGGTTCATTCTATCAAGAGATATTAGATAATACGATTTTAAAGTGTTCTCACACATGCAATTCAGTTACTTGCAACATCAAAATTGAACTAATGATCACAGTTGAACTCAATATTCGATAGATGGCGTTGTGTATATAACGTTAATTTGTACGTTTTTTGGTACGCGCTAATCTTAGGAACTAATAGTCGGAATTAAAAAAATATTTCTGTATTTTATAGAGCAGTCATTGAGGAAGGCTTAAGGTTATATAACATCACCCTACCGCCAATAGGAGCAAAGCTGTATTGAAAAAAGTTACAAAACGGGTAAAAAATATTAGCATATTTTTTAGTTCCACGTGATCGCAGGCACAGCTAGTGCTTAATATAATATTAAAGAATGAATGAACACACCTGAGAAGCTTGACTGGGCTGTGGTGGTGGCGGCGTGAGGGTGACATACTCCGCGAACTCT
Organism: Actias luna; assembly: GCA_039707435.1. Classification (NCBI taxonomy): domain Eukaryota; kingdom Metazoa; phylum Arthropoda; class Insecta; order Lepidoptera; family Saturniidae; genus Actias; species Actias luna. The sequence continues at coordinate 10,827,772 of JAZHAC010000030.1, forward strand.
GCAGCGAGAGTGTCGGAGGGAGTGCGAGATGCAGCGCGGTGCGCAATCTCGTCCTCGCACTCCGAGTCGTAGCTAGAGTCCTCACCACGCTCACCGACCCATCCCAATGATGACTCCACATATTTCTGAAATAATTAATATTACCGTTAATCAACACCTTGATTCATAGTTAGCAGATAGACTACAAAAATACGTTCCTCTTACTTCAGACTAAGTATGACGATTCTTTCTGAAAAAGATCGATTCTTAGACCAATTCCAATCGACATAAAATTCATCGATTCAGAAAATATCGATAATCCAAAAGATCAATTAATCATTAATCGTTTTTTCGATCAGTTTTTTGTGTTTATTTTTCAATATAAAACCAATCATTGAAAACAAAAAGAACACCACTAATTTCGGATATTGTATCATTCTTATACTAATAAAAGTTATGTTTACAAGTACAAAGTATCAGACATTCATTTCACAAATTTATTTGTTACATAAGACCGTTTTGAAATTATTTGAGAAATATTCAAATAATTGTAAATAATGTATTATGCAAATAGATAAGAATCGAACCTAAACTTATAAGAGAAAAATATCGATTTAGAATTGTGAATGTATTTAATAAAACTATTTTTTTACCCTAATAAATCAATTCTTCGATTAATCGATATCAGATCGCCATCCCTACTTCAGAAGTTCATACTCAGTAAGTAGTGTATACATTAATGCGAAACTCTTTTTTAAGATTATGTACTAGAAAATACCTTAACATCGTGATCGACTTTACTGAACATTCTTTATACTTTATAGGTTTAACATAAAACACGTTTAACAGGGCACAATAACACCTGATGTTAAACGACGTTGTGTCCCAAGAGACACGAGTGGCATAAAATGGACGCGTTAAGCCGGAGCACGCCTATAGGTATTTGGCGGCAGATTGCGAAATTGAAAGTGGTAGCTAGCCAAGTGGGCATTAAAAAAAGCCATACCACCATGCTATGGTTTCATCACAATTTTTCCTTCCCCAAAAGCTCAGGCTCATTGCAGGGATTCGAGTTCACATCCATTAACGCGGTGTCAGTCCAAACTACCAACTGAACTCTCATTGTTGCATAAAAATTCACATAAACATATGTCACAATACAATTTATAGTGACATGATTTACGTCACTGCAAGAGATTAAGCTCTGCAGTGTTCCTTCGAATGTATAATGAGTAAGGTGAGGTTTTTTTTGACACGCTGGCTGTTGGCCTTGTTAATGCTTACAGGGTCAGTGAACAAAATTTATATTCAGTTATACTTTAATAACAACCAGCAACGTTACGCATTATCATAACATGAACACAGATATCTCTGCAAAATCTAATAATTAAAACGTATTTGTGGCACGACCTCATATTTTTAGCTGCTAAAACGTAATGTCAACAAGGTTTTTTACGCGTAGAAAAATCTACGGAAGATTGTACAATATACATCCTAAAGCTGTCTTATAAGTAAATGCAACGAAGTAGCACCTACGCCATACCGCTGCGTGCCACTAGGTATTTTCTAAAAGTGTATACTCGTTCAAAACTGTTTGAAGTTGATAATTTTTCTGGACCAGCGCGATTGTCGATCAATAAGCAAATTTTATTCACTACAACCGAAGTTGGCTCAGGACAGGGTCATGAGGGCGTCGAAGCGGATCTACAGATGATCATTGACCTTTAGTGTATGCGCAACCGTCGAACCAATCATATACCGGTTGTAATTTATTATTATATAAAACTACAAAAATATTTTTTTATTAAAAATTCTAAGGTGGCTTTTAAAAAATTATGCACATTCAAGATAAATCCACGAGCGCTTTAGTTACAGTTAGACGAGTCCGTTCGGATAATATCTACAAAATACTGGTTAGTCATAGCGAACCGAGATCCGCATTCGAGACCTACTTGGCTGATAATCTAAATTCTAATTTGTCACAAATTACGAACCGGTATTTTCTAAACTGAATTTATGAAATTGCATATATTACAAATTTACTATAATAATTATTTTATTACACATTTTATTGATATATATGTTATATTAATATATATTAATAATTCCTTAATCATTGATATTATTAAAAGTCGTGGTGGTCGAATGGTTTACACTGCCAATACATGAATGAATATTCAAAGTCCGTAAATTAAAACTAGTGTATACCTATGATTTTTTAGTGATAGCGCATATTAATTATTTCTGTTGTAACACTATTGACTGGAGATGAAGGAAAACTGGACGCACAAGAAGCGTTCTTGCGTATATGGAAAAATTAAAACTGAATTTGTTGATGTCTCAAACTGCCAACACGTAGGCTGACGACGAGATTAAGAGTAATTTTAGTGTATTGTTTTTTCAAAGTACTTATTAAGACCACTAATTGTCTATACTATTTACCTATACTAAGGTTATATGAAGATTTATTTGTATATTTTACTGGTAAATAAAAGTTATACTTTGCCTTGTTTAGACACCTATAGCAGGTCCGGGCCGCGCGGAAACGACCCGTTGCACGTAACCGGATGCGACTTTCTAAAAAAAGACACTGCGCACAATCCACTACGAATTGGACATACGCTCCGTAGCTGATCAACGTTTAAAAAAAGTACGCCAATTCGTAGCTTCCTCGGAGTAAATCGAGTGTTTTAAAAAAGAAAACGAGTAATCATAAAACAAAACCAACTTTCGTTTTATCTAATTGCGTCATTAGAGTAAACAATTTAGTTCCTGTTGTGCTGCGTACCTATGGGTTAGTTACGTTGGACTGGCATGTTTTTGATGTAAATACCATGGTTAATGCGTGTAAGTGTCCATATTAGATTACTGAATGCCTCGAATATCGACTTTAATATGGAATATCATTTTAATTTAACTTCGCAAGAAAAGTACTACCAAAACAGATTAGTTTGTTAACGAATAATTTTTTGTAACTTTTCATTTTGTAGCAAAATGAAAACTTTATTTTTGATATAAAAAAATTAAATATTTTTTCTTATAAAACATCCCATGTAAAATTTTAACGAAATAAATTAGATATATGAAAATATTAGAGAAAATGATTATTTTACTTGCGAATGTCCTCATCATGAATAATATGTACCGAATAATAAAAACGTTTTAAACTTAACAAAAAACCCATCGGATTATCCCGCGCCATTAGCCACTCTCGTTTACGTTAGCCGGACGTTTGTTTACGTTTTTTCCCTGCTTGTGCTAATTCCAATAAAAACGGGAACAAACAATCCACCAAATTAAATTACATGCACATCTCAACACTAAATACTATTATATTTGACCTAGACATACTATACTCTCCTCATATTATAGAAATGCATTTGCAAGACTTTGTACCTTAAAAAAAACGTGTTTTATAAAACAACATCACCTGCATTATACAGAAAAAAGTGTATAATATAGACCAATATAGTACATGGAATAAATTGTCGTTATATAATATACTAGCTGTGCCTGCGACTTCGTTCGTATGGAACTAAAAATTATTTAATAATTTTGGCCGTTTTTTTACTTTTTTTCAATACAGCTTTACTCCAACTGATGGTAACGTAAAATAGTATTCCATAATGATTGCTCTATTAAATAGTAATATAATTTTTGAAAATCTGACTGGTAGTCACTAAGATTAGCGCTTTCAATCTATTACACTCTACATAATTAAAATAGATTATTTTTTTCAATTTTTATCGTGGAGTTTTTTGGCCAATATTAACAAATCTTGATAGATACTGCTGATAATTGAATCTCACTCTACTAACCAACAATCAATTTGCAGAAATTATATAATAAATAAATTAATGTAGATTTAAGATATATGTACATCACGAATTCACACAACAGGTTCTTACAAGGCTGTCGTTAAATAAGTTTCCTAGAACTGATATAATATAAGCCTATTTAATTGTGTTTTCATCACAGATTACATTGAAAATTATATATCTATTATATGTTCGCCTCAGTACTTATTTTTTCAAACCACTATTAATCTAAGACAAGGCATTTTTGTTCTATATTGTTAACGAAGCTTTAAGTATTTATAACATGTATTTATAAAATAGCAAGTAAAAAGATATTTTAGATGAAACACTGATACAATTTACAATAGAGCAAATACACCTTGGGCAATAAAATATAACTAATAATCGACCATAAAAATTAGCACTGAGCCCATGATACTACATATGTGTTCGAATGTGCAACCTCTAATTAGGCTGAAATAATTCGTTGTAATATAGGACACAAGTTTCTTTTTTTAATTAGCTTATCATTTAACGAACCAAGCAGGTATCGTCTAGTTTTTATAAAGGATACGAATACTCTTGATACGACAAAGAAACCGAAGGCAAGTGTTATATGGAAATAAATTAGAAGGTACTCTATTACATCACTCAAGGAACGTAGGACGGCATTACCGCAAGTTCCGCTTTCTGATGAATTTGTTCAAATCGTTAACTTACTCTGATAAATATAGCAACGCATGTGACGTAATGTGCTAAGTGGTTCTAACAGCGCATGTCTAATTTAAAACGAAGCATTTTTTACTTTTTTTTATTATATAAAAATATAAAATACGTAAAAAAATAAAATTTATTTTACATTTAATTTTCAGAGAAAGTTCACCACAAGGTCAACATCAGAAACGGTAAGCAGAACGTATATGTATTATTTCATGCTTTTAATTTAAACTTTAAATTTACTATTTCAATTGCACTGTTATCTAATTTGAATTCCGAATTCATTTTAAAGCTGATAAGAAAATGATAAATCATCAACCCTACTCTCATTACTAAACAGAAAACGGATAACGCTAGATAAAACTTATTCTTGCGAAATAATATTGAAGTAATTAATAATGCTTACAGCGCCTGATAGGACTATAATACTAAATTTTTAAAATCGTAACCAATTTCTAAAGTACTGAGTAACAAATGAACGAACATATAATTGTTTAATATAATACATAAAAAAGTTAATAAATTATCAGCATCGTGTTCACAACAAACATTAGTAAAGGTTATCGTAGTAATTACCGATTAAAACATTTTTATACGACGAATAATATTCAGTTTCGTCGTTACTATGTGAATTTGTATGGCCCAGTCTTATTTGTCTTAGATCCGGTTAAGCGAATCCACAATCATTAGGTTCGATAATATGTTAACTGCCTTCTAATAGCCTTCCAACTATTAATTCTAACATAATTATGTTTATTACTGACATGGGAAATTAACTACCGTATATAAACATTTCATTCTGACGTGTTATATTAAAATCATAGTTTCGTTTACATATACCGGTACATTTTAATTATAAATCGGAATTATATTTAAAAAATCTGCAATAAATGGCCAAAAGAGTCGGTATTTATTTCTCCGATATCAAACATCTGCTGGTAAGTACAATTGGTTCCGTTAGTAGAGGAGAAATTCTATCGCCGTTCGAGAGATAAGAGCGGCCAATAGAGTAGGAGAATTCTGGCTACGTATATGCACGCCACCTCATGCGATGTGACGTCACCGCTGAACAGGATGCGGGCACGCGACACACTTTATATACATTACATATACGCTCACATACGTTATATATAAAGTATCTACATAACACAATGCACACAAACATTCAGCCGCCATAACAAATACGTGTTATCATTACAGAAAAATAATCTATGTTCACGTACAGTTAATGCTCTGTAATTAAGATTTTTTTAAACATTCTTATAATTTTAACAAATACCTTAGCAAGTATCAGTTATTAAAAAAATACAGATTGAAATAATATTTTTCAAGTAGATTATTTATTAAAATTATGTTTTATACACTTTCAATGTCCGGCCTTGATTTTCAAGCCATTAGAAATCAGATAATGACGTCAATGAAACGTTTATCAAACTCTGAGGTATTTGGAATAGACGTAAATAAAAAAAGGGTATCTATTGATTATTATTGACGCACAAATAATTCTAAACCAAACAAACGTCATAAATAGTATGGTTTAAACTTAATTGAAAATATTTTATTCGCATTTACTTAAATAATTTTTGAAGCGATAAAAGCTCAGTGGTAGTGTGTATGGACTCCGCGTCAAGGGACGTGAGTTCGGATCCACCCACATTGAGCTTGAGCTTTCGGTGAAGGAAAACATCGTGAGGAAATCATAGCATGGTGGTAGGTCTTTTTCTAATGACTAGCTAACACCCTCAAGTTACAAAACGTAATGCCAAATACCAATACGTGTGTTCCAGCAGTTGCACTTGAGAGCCAGTTTCTCCACAGGCTTAGTGTGTCTACCAACTTGGACCATATCGTCACTTAAGATCAGGTGAGATTATGGCCATAACGCTAAAACCTTAACTATAATAAAAAACAATGTCAATTGCTTCGTTTTTACGATACATTACAATCACCTTTTAGTTAATCACACTTTATCCCGTAACCTTGTCCAACCATGTTTCTTTAGGAATGATAGTCATATTTCATATTTTTTTAAAGTATAAACATTATTGAAGTTCTTCTATATGGATTGCGTGTTTTTGTCTTTTGTTAATTATTTAGTAAATTTTCTTCTAAGTGGGACTATATGACAGCACACGGCTGTGTTCCACTTAGTGTTCATAAAGCTCAAAGCTCAAAGAACCTAGGCTATTCCACTCATGAGGCTTTTCACGTCTCATTTTTAAAATTGCAAATTACATGAGATATAATTATTTAAATAAATAATAAAATACAATTACTCAAAATTATTTAATGGAACATGTTGTTATTGGTACTAACATATACAAATATATTTTAATTTAGCTAACAACTTGAATTTAGGGTCCTCTTGATTTTGAGGCTGTAGCCTGAAGCCTTTCAGCGTATAGGAATATTCGGGTCTGCCTTCAGCCGTTCTACATGACGACCACGGTCACTAATGTCGTTTTCATTTTGACTAACGCTAAGCTCACGACGACACATCAGTAATGCAAGGGTCGATTCATAATCCATTCCACTTGGGTTAACGGTGGCAAATGGAAAGAGAAAATCGCGGTTTTGAGCTTTGGCGTCGTGAACGCGTAATGGACGTAGCCTATGTGTATCATTGTCAGAATGAATGAATATATCCACTGTTTTATTTAATTTCCATTCATGTATTTGTAACTCGCACGTAAATTTTAGCTCTTTCGCCTTTAACGTTATGCCGAACTTCTTTTATGGGAGATATAAAGTTTTCTCTTGGTGTAATAATATTTCCTTATTATTTGTAATATAGAGACAAAGCTACTATTAATATACGTTAATACGTATAAATTATTAAATAAATTATTATCAATGAGGAAACTACGATGGGGCCACGACAACAATCATATTGTGTCCTAATACATAATCAAATATGTAAAAATAAGGATAGTTTATTCGCTTTATAACCTAAGCAAGCACATATGAACGTTAAAACTACTATCTTAAACTCGATCGGCTTTGTGAGTTTAATTATGTAAATATTGTTTATAGTTAACATTGAATTATTTTAGCGTATTTACAAGGACGGAGTAATTCTCTGATGCCATAAGGTATACCTCATAATAACCTACGCGTGGTCATTCAATTTATAATTCGACAAAGATGTGATGTAGTTAAGGGTTGGATGAATAGTTGCTTATTTCTAGCATTAAACCTATGTCGGTTGCTTACAAAAAAAGCTAAGTTTGACCCTTTTTGCATGTCCATTATTTAAATACCGTATTAGTATTATTTACGTATTCAAATCCAGTGACCATGACAAGATAAACTGTTAGAATACAGATATATAAACCCGAATTCGATAAAGTCGGTTGTAGAGGATACAGTTTATATAAATCAAATGTTACAGATGTTTTAGTAATTCCACAGGAAACTAAACCAACATACTGAAAATATAAAAAATCGTACTCAGAATATACTATAAACAGGTTTAATCTAGTTTCAATTAAGTAAATAGATGCGTTTGAGTTGGAAGTAGACTAATAATCAGAATAAGCAATTACTCTTACACGTGTTTTCTTGTGTTGAACATTTTCTTATCACAATATGGTTGCATTATATAAACACAAAAGATTGAATATTGTGATAATATAATTAATACGTGATTATTCAAGTAGACTTTTACATTAAGCTTTTATTTTATTAAGTTATTGACCTCGCTAGCAAAAAAATTAATAGACGTACTACGAATAAAGAAACTTGAGAATGAGGATGTACTAGGAGGCTAGAAATGTTTATAATGTTAAAAGTAAAAAAAATACATATAAAAATCGGATCCAGTTACAACTTACAAACATTTAAGCGTAGCCATTTGGTAGGAATGAATTGCGAACACACACACACACACACTGGATATGCGATTTAGGTATATATAATGACAGTAATTGCGTCCTTTTATTTTCACCTTGACTACGTTAGCAGAAGTGGCTTTTACAATTTCACCGGATATACATCGATATTTACCTTCAATATTCATTCAATTTGGAAAAACCGACCTTTTTATATGAAAATTTCATACAAATATTTGGATCTAGTTTTAAGCAAAAACAACTCTATTTACCTAATTATTGCTTATTCCACGGGTCTCATAATTTTATGGCGAAGTATTTTCGAATATGGCAATTATATAATTGTAATTATAGTATTTATCCTTTGTAATATTTTCTATATTCTTATATTTATTGAGAAATTTCAAGAAATTATATTTAGTATAACTATTTCTTCATTATGTTTTCTCATTCAATGAGGTATTTAATTAACAGGAATTATTTAAAATTATATATTAATTTTTAATTTACAATTTAATTTAATTCTACATTATCGCCTTGCAAATATTATAAGCGTTTAGTTTTAAGCCAAATTATGAAAACTCGCCGCACGATATTTATTCGCACTGTTTATATTCTGCGTAGTGAATCTAATTTTTAGTGGCAGAGATCTGTATTCGGCTGAATCGCGATCACTAAATACATAGTGGTAAGCTCGCCATTGTAAATTTCTTTAGTTTGTCGTGTATTGGGATCGACTAGTTATCTAAGAACTTGCATAAAACTAGACGACCAAGGCTGGATTGCCGCCGATCTTTGTTGCTATTAAATTGTGCTGTGCTTACTATCAGACATAGTGATGTACTAAGCCATTTTTCTAAAACTATTGAAAAAAAAGTAAAGAGAACATACATAAGTTCAAAGAATGACAACTTCACATTTAATTGAATGTGGACGGAACCACCTGAACTGTGTGACGTGGGCCGTTGAGGTAAAATTGTAACTTGAAATAACGTTTCTATTTTAAAATTAATGTATATAAAGTTAATAGATGTTTGACTAGCAAATACGCAAACATTGACATACTAGCTGCTCCGGTAGACGTAGTCTGCCATTTTCACATATCAATACCTTGATACAGTATGGTTATCGCGTTCAGGTCAATATCAAATACTATACATATAGGTATACTTGTCAATTTTCATAGTGATCGGTGCAACAGTAGTGAAATTTAGCGTTTTATATCAAACCTTTTATTTTATGCGATAAAAAACATCTAATAAATATGTTGACCCATATTTTTAGTTATCGAAGTAGCCTATTCAGTATTTCCAAAGAGATGTGGGTACAAAGGGACGAAAATAATTAAACAAATATATTTTTGACCTCTGTATCGATTACAAAGTATACTCCGATTATAATTAATGAAATAAAATTATATTTGATAAGATTACATTTTTTATATTATAGTAACTGCCTATATAAGCGATTTCGCCAATGTCAAGTAAAAATATTCATACCAGCAATGGTTATGTGGATAGATTTAATTATAATAAGAATTAATTTAAAAATGTAATTTTTAACTATCTATTCTAGCCACGAAAGAACACAATTCGTATTTATATCATAATTCATATTCATAACACTTGCCCGTTGACCATATTCAGTTTTACTTAAGTATTCTAATAGCTGCTTTTCTTTTATAATTACTTTTTACTAATATTGTAATTAATACGTACTGGCACAATTCACTTCTTAATAATCTGTGGAATGTGCTTATCTGAAGATCTTGCCGTTATCGTAATGAAAATGTTGTTTTTATTTTAATTCATATAATTCAGTTCTTTGACCTTATGTTATTTAGGACCATATATTGGTGGACTTTCACTTGATATAGTTAGATAATTAGTGGACAAGTGAAGTGAATTAAAATAACTAAAAAATATGTGAGCTTTTCCAAAAAGAAACCCAGTCATTTCTAACAATGAAGACACGATCATGTTAGACGTAAGTAAAGTTTTAAAATTTGAAAATGCTCTATCCGCGTGATATTGGCAGAATGTATGTATGTAATATATATAATCATGCAATTTCTTATTTATTTTCCACTAGCAGTGAGAGCGACTTCGTTCGCGAGGAACTAAAAATTGCTTAATAATTGTTTCCCGTTTTTGTAACTTTTTTTAATACAGCTTTGTTCCCATTGGTGTTAGCGTGAAGTTAAATAGTATAAAACCTTCCTCAATTATTGTTCTATCAAATACGAAAATATTTTCTATAACTCGACTCGTAGTCCCTAAGATTAGCATGTTCTAACAAACAAACTTTTTCTCTTTATAATATTAATTATTAATTAATATTCTGTATATTCCAATATGCTTATTCTATTTAATTTTTGTTTTGCGATTCATTTCAATATAAAAAAACTAATTAGAAAAAATATATAAAGTAAAAGTCTTTTTGACTCATTACTGTCTTAAAATTGATTAGTATTGAGAATAGTTACCAAATGAATTATAGCTTTTATTTGCCAATGGTGAGGTTTGGATTACTTTCCAAATTAACTGTGTTGAAGTATTATCCTCTACATGAGAAGTTGCGGACCTGGTTTAAGAACGTACAAAAATTAAACGTCAATAAATGATTATTATGTCAGCAGTATAAAACCACAAAAGGACTCACGACGTTTAATATCTGTCTAGCTATTATTCAGTATAGTATAGTATTCATTACATCAGAATATAATTCATTACATCAGAATATAATTCTACCGGATATAACAAGACACTTTCAAAAGATATAGAACACACGTATGAACTACTGCTAATCTTATTTTTTCTCATATTCTATTATATACATAGTGAAAAAAAAATGGAACAAAAAACATTACATAGGTACTCTTCAAATCGGATCTATTTTACTATTATTTATTGGAAAGTGATTGCACCGTGTTTAATGATAAGTAGAATAGAATCCCTAAGAAACGCAAAACATCAAGAAAAGAGCAATCTATCGACAATATCTGCTTTCACACTGAGGTAATGTCATCACGGCAATTGAATGAACACTGGTAGATTCCGAAACCGGCATGCCACTGTGACAGATGTTTTAGTGTATATGGTGATTACTATCCAGTCGAGCAAAAATGTTTCCTAGTATCACTTATACATCTCTTATATTAGTATTCCAAAGCGGAAAAGTTTGTTTAAGGAACTACCAGTCGGATTTCAGAAAATATTTTTGTATTTGATAGAGCAATCATTGGGGTAGGCTTTATAGAATTCAATATTTAATATCACATTACCCCCGATAGGAGCAAAGGTGTAATGAATTAAGTAACAAAAACGGGCAAAAATTACTAAATAATATTTTAGTTCCACGCAAACGAAGGCGTGGACGCAGTTAGTTAGCTATATTAAGTAAAAAATATATATAATTTTATATTTATAATCTTCTTTCATTGCCATTAGAACGCATCATAGAGTAACAAAGCTATGATCGGTCATTAGAGAGTGCGTAATCGGTTTTAAGTATAGAAAAAGTACAATTCGGTTGCACGGGTATGAGGAGGGGCGAGAAGAAAGTGAGGGGTTCGTCCATTATTTGTAATGTGATGTGCATACGGACTGCTGCCTATGGCTAGCGTATCGATATTTTGGAAAAAGTTGGACAAAGCGGATTCATTTTATTTGTTATAATAATAATATGAACTTGTTTTCCTAATTACTAAAAAAAATTAATAAAAGTATATAAATTAAAGATTTTGCAGTGAATAACCTTGAAACATAATAAGTTTATAGTACATCTGCTTCTCTGAATTTACTTTATCTTTAAAGTTTAAACAATGTAGTACAGTCTGGTGTATAAATATACTTCAATAACAGTTTTAGTTAGGTAAAGCATGTTAACCAAATTGATCTTACATAAACACAACAAAACGCATTAGAGAAATTTAATAAATTTAGCGATGTTAAAGCGGTGATAGCTCAGTGGTAGTGTGTCGGAATGCCGCATCATGGGACGTGAGTTCGAATCCAATAATATACAATGAGCTTGAGCTTTCGGTGAAGGAAAACATCGTGAGGAAACCACAGCATGGTGGTAGGGCTTTTTCTGATGTCCGTCTGGCCAGCTACCACCCTCAAGTTGAAAATCTGCCGCTGAATACCAATAGGTGTGTTCAAGCAGTTGTACTTGAGAGCCGGATCTTCCATAATAAAGGCCGGCAACGCACCTGCGATTCCCTTGATGTTGTAGGTATCCATGGACGGCGGTGATCACTTACCATCAGGTGACACGCTTGCTCGTTTGCCAGCTATTACATAAAAAAAATCTTTTGTCTTCGGGTTCTTAGGAAGGCTGTAACATTACGATATTTGTCATTGAATATATCTTCAAAAATATATAAGTAATTGAACATTTCCTAATTTAAATGACAAATAAAATGTTTCACTACAACAATCAAAAGCATATAAAACATCACTTAATAAATTAATAAGATGATTATTGCGTATAATATTTTTTAGAATGTACACATTAATTTAATTATACTCAGAAATAATATTAAGCAAATAAGGTATCTACTAAAATTATAAAACTCATTTATAGATACTCGATGCAATCAGAGTAGGCACAATAATACACGTCTTAAACATATGATGCGCTGCCATGACAGTTTAGTTAATATTTATTTTACATAGAATGAAAGTCAATCAGTACTTACACATACAAAGAGATACTATTGGATTTTAGGTTTATCTTTCTGTAATGGTTTTTACAAGTTTTCACTGCAAAATTAGACATTTATACCGCGTAAAAATATTATCTTAACGGAGATAATAACTGACAGAAACGCGCGTACAGATTGATCATAGGTACGGAAGTCGAGGACATACATGAAAAATTCATGTATGAATGGTAAGGCAGGCACGCACCTTCTAATGTAAGAGTAAGCCGTTTAATAATTCTATTGTACGCATAGTGATATGAATCTAACGACGGACAATTATAAGATATAAAGTGTGTATACTAACAAACACTTCAACATAATACCAAGAAAAAAGGCAAACGAGGTCATAACAATTAAAGGTATTTCCCACGTGCTACCGACAAATAGGATAAAATCGTTTGACGTTACTCAACATTATGTTAAAATAAAATGAAAGTGACGTCCTTTGTATTCCATTTGTTTGTTTACTTACGAAACATCCGCGAGTTGATTTAGGCAGTGCGCAGACGGAATTAGCAAAACATGAAATTCGCGGAAATGTAAATTTAAAAAGTGCACGCCTCCGTTAAAATCAATTCCACGATCCACTATGATGCAGATAACGAACGAATATAAATTACTACTGGTGTTCTCAGAGGCGGAGTGAAAGTCGGCTATATCGAAATACTGCCGGACCTGTGACACTTGGAATAGAAGGCAGATGAAGACATGCGCATCAATTAAACCATCGCTTTCACATATCGAACACAAACAATACAATAAAAATGATGTTCATACACAACACCGGGCGAATAACAATAACTATATCATGTGAAAAATATACACGAAAACAATTTACAAGGCGGATATCCCCGCAGATATTATCTAACATAACACACCTATTAATTTAACACATCTAAAAACAATGCGAGATTCGTCTATACAAATTAGTTTACCCATATGACGTTAATGAACCGGCTCTACTTCCGGGATCATTATATTAACCGATTAGTGAATGAACATCATTATAATTGGACTTACGCAAAACCGCAAATCGGTAAAACAACTATTTGATTCTGATCGAATATCTACAATGTGGTGCACGTTAAGAGACCATTGAATACGCGCTCACCTGTGAGTTGTCAATCGCGTACATAATATTGTATGAGTGCGTTTACGCGTTGCATGGCCTCGCGCGCAAAGGTGCGAGCGCGGTGTTTCGCGCAAGACTACGGAATCGACTAGCTTGTGCCGTTGTGTCGCACCACCGCGCCGCGCACCGCCACACCGCGCGCGCAACCGAGCGCATGCACACCTCCACGCACGGGCCTGCTGAGTGAAGGGGAAGCGGGGCACCGCCAGATCCGGGTTGTGCGCCCACTGCACCCGGCAGGCGGCCCCCAAACAAACCGAACACCGTTGACCTCTGCTACTCAGACAAATGTCTCTTCAATTTGTCGCATCCAACAGACCAAGTAAGAATGATGAACCGATTCCGGAAATACGACATAACGCCTTCACAATATTTGTTTAATAAATTAAAAGCAAAATTGAGTTATTATAGATTGTATTCTTTCTAGTTTTGTAATTATGGTCACTATTCACCTTTAGTGAAAAGTAAGGATAACTTTGTTATAGCTAAAACATTTACTTATTTATGTTCAATTAGAATTGAAGTTCCTAGACTTTTGCAGTTAATGGTGCACTTATAAGATTAGTATTGCTGTTATCACTAACAGCAATGCAACATCTTAGACAAATTATATGTGTAATACAATAACATAGATCATAAATACAGGTACTACATAAAGCAAAAAGGTACTAAATCTATTAGGCACTAAAGTATATTATACCTATTACAATTAGCATACAATGAAAACTAGCAACCATTGCTGGAAGATGGGAAATTAAATCACTAAAGTTTCTTAAAACTAAACTAATTCCTAAATTCCACTCCTAAGTGGCTTGACCTATCTTGATTTATATTTTATTTAGTTATTAGATGGTGCTTACCTATAATTAATATTTAGCTTATCAACTTAGTATAGTGATACTGCAGCCAATATTGAAATTTTGTTTTCTATGGTACATCTTCAGCAATTACACCTGACTAACATATTCACTAGATGATTATAAATAAAAAAAACGATGTTCCAAACTTTCTACTAATTAGTGACTCTTTAATCAATATAGTACCAATTAAAACCAATTAATTTCTTCAATATCTTAGACTAGGGATGATCTTCAATATTGGCTCTAATTTTATTCAGCCTTGTCTTTATTGTACCACATATTTGGATTGGACAAAAATTTACTATTAAATAAAAAAGTATCTTCGTTATACCAAACTACTCAAGTGCTAGATATACATCAGTTGCTACTGGAACATGAAACATGTCAACATACTACAATTATTGCCATAAACGCCTAATATCACCTCATATGGATGTTTCACATTCTTTTGGTGAAGAAATACACTTTCATTCATCCTCTTGTTTTATACGAGTGGGTTACGAGAGAAATGTGTGATAAGCACCATCAAATATCTACTACACAGATAACAACAACAACAACCAACAATCCACCATATTACCATAGAGCAGGAATTGCTTTTGCATATAATCGAGTCTCTGGCTGGACAAAAGAGTGTCACACCTAGTGAACCATAATCATGGTTCAGTTAATCACAATTATCATGGCCTACAACCTTACATAGTTGGTACTTATATTGTAGTAAATGTTACTTTTTCTGCATGACTGCATTCATAAATCAGCTTACGCTTGTAGACTTAGCTTGAGTCCCAAGCTTATAAACATCACCTGTAGTCTATTTGCTTAATGTATATGAAAAGCCAGGAAAAGGGATTTTACGACAACTAGTATTGATATAGGTGACTACTTACTGGATTAACTTCATGAACGAAACGCAGTGCAGCTATGTAGAAACTTAATAAGATAAAAATGTATAATTTGTACAAGTGCTGGCACTAATATGATATGCATTTAAATATTTACCATTGTTCAAAAAATTCCAAATAAATTCAAATCAAGGTACACAAGTGATGCAAATGTAAACTTATAAAATAAATGTAGGTATAGGTCATTATATTATATTTGATGGAATCAAACTTTCCGATAATATTTGTGCATATTAGGAATGAATTAAAATACATAGTTTTGTATAATGTAAACAGCCTCTATTTTAATCAGCTATTATGAGAATAATTAAAGAAGTAGTGAGAAAATACATTATTATCTAGATAAGTAATGGATATTTTTCATTTATTATAATTACAATTATATTATATATTGTTATAACTTTTTTACCATACAATTATTCAGTATGTCTCTTAAAGTGAAACATGAATTCCACTGAATACTAAAATGTATTTTTGTTAATAATAAAATTGAGAATTATAACACTGTAAATTAAGAAAGGTGTTGAAGAAGTTCCTGTTCGTTGTTCATGCAATGTGTGTTTGGTACCTGTTTTTCATTTCAGTGTTTAATGTATTGTTGTCAAGTTTTTAACATCCATTGCATTCATAAACTTAAAGAAATAAATGCCACAGATATTTTATTTTACACAGCTAATTCCTACTATTAAAGCAATGACTAAAATTTGTACTTTCTAAAATTCTATAACATAATAAAACTGCAGTAAGTTTACTTACAATGTATTTCATTTTAATTATAATATATCATATTAAAATACACAATAAGCATACATTCAATGCAACACATAGCCAAAATGTAGGCCCTTTTCTCTTCTGTTTTTATAGGTATATTTTACAAGCACATTACTATAACAACAACTTACCTGGATTCGTCCCACCAGCTCTCGAGGATTAAAGTTACCTTCCGTTGAATTTAAGTTGAATTCAACGTTGAAATACACATAATTAGGATTTTCATTTGAGAGGCACGATTTATTCTCGGAGAGTGTCACATAGTAAAAAGTTTCAACCAAATTTAAATATTTGCTGTAAAAGTCAGGAATACACGAACGAGGAACCGATATTAACAAATCTGCGTCTTGAGACATTGTTTGCTATTTTGTAACAAAATTTCACAAACGACTATCGCAATTTAATTGCATAATAGCACTTCAGATCAAAATAACTGGGACAACCAACCATCCCAACATATTTTTGATTTTTATTTTGCTGTAAAATTTTCACATAAGATTGACACTGACAACTGGCATTTCTTGTCATTGTTTTGCTTTTAAAGAAACGACAAAAGTACTAAAACCATACATCCAATTTGAATGTTATTTCATAAATAAAATAGTAAAGCATTAATAAAATAATAATTATTTTCTTAATACTGTCCAGGAAGTTTTTGGCAACTAACATATGATTATCATTATTCACAATGTACTTCCCTTATATACATATGAATTTAAATAAAAATCACATGATAGATCAAAACCGTGGCAAAATCTCGTACATTAAATATTTTGTGCTAATAGCTTATAAACGAACAACAGTAAGAAAGATTCGATTAAATAAGTCCCGGTTCAAAATATTTTTGAACGCGATGGTAAAGAAATTTTTTCTATACGAAGATCTCAATATGCAATGCAAGTACGAAACAAGATAAAATATTTATAAAAAATGCTTCAACATTGTTGTACATTATTGTTATATATAAATAGTTGTAGCATTTGTAAGAATCGTTTATATTAAAATAAATGATAAACAGTTATTTAATAATTATAATCCCCAATTTACAAAAAATATCTACTTATTTATAACTTGTAATAGTTTTCAATTTTAATATCAACTATTAAAGAACAATTTTGTATACTGCTTCTTTTATTCTATATCCTTACAGTTGTTTCCTGAAGTCTTATTCATACAGTGAAAGGTTATCGATTCGTATTTTTATGTATTCATGAATAAAATAATGCAATATTAGTTACTTCAACACTCAATTCTGACATTAAAGTAACATGAGCTATATGAAGAACTAAAACAATGTTTCGGACTAATCGCCATTAAAGGAGCAATTTAATTGTATCAGTCAATCAATTAAAATCCATAAAATAATTGTACAAAATTTTATTTTTCATAATATTTGTAAACTAAAGCAAGTACAATATTTTTGGAAGAAAATAAAAATATAATTAAAACTTGTAATGTAATAAAGGTTACTTTACATGGCATACAATAATGTCATTTCGTTTTTAGATGTTAAAAACTATATTATACTTTTTCTTAATATGTAGAATATTAATATTACTAGTATTATTCAAAATATGTCAATTGTCAATTTACTTTTTAACTATAGCGTCTACCTTCGTAGGTGATTTTGCTATATTATATGGTTAAATCTGATAGTACGGCAAGTTCTCGTCACCGCAGCCCTCTCCTCCTTTTTCCAGGCTTGAGACTGGCATTGAGATATTTTATTCGAATTATCCCAAGGGCGGAGTTATGCAGATCAATTAATTTAATTAAAGTGGTATACCTGTAAAAATAAAAAAGTATTTAAAATAAATTATAAATGGGATGATCAAATAAAAAAAATCATCCTTAGTAATTTCATATCTTAAATATAAATCTAAATCACCTTATTCTAAAAAGTAATGTAATTTGCTGTGACGACTTGTGTTAAAAATATTTAATTAAAACTTGCATCTGAGTCACTTGTCTCAGAAGATATTTTTTCTTTAGTTCTTCTGTGTTTAAGTTTTCTGTTTAACATTCTAGTTCTATACATTTTACTTTCATCGGCACATTTGGTAGTAATACTTGTCCTGGAAAGAAAAAAAAATAGAAAAATTCATAATGTATTGAGAAATATATCGTAAATATTATAATAAACAAACCTTACTACATTTTCCGGCACAGAACATCGGTCCACGACTGTTTGAACAATGTCTTGCACTAAATCAACATTTAATTTTTTCTTCGGCTGTTTTGTGGGAAAAGCCGGAGATCGCTTTCCCGTCAATGAATGCGTTGCTAGAACTCTAAAAATGTATTATCGCGGAATTATTTTCACTGTTACACAAGCAAACCTGATCTTAATTCACGAGTTACGAAAGCACATTTTACCTGCGTGAAAATATAGCAGTCAACAGTTTCCTGGTAGCAGAAGTGTATGAATTCCAATTTATATGACGCAACAGTCTTGCTGAGACTAGTGCGTGACCTTTACCAATTGGCACCTGTAAAAACCGTTGAATTAGTATTAAATTATCATTAAGTATATCTATGTCAATATCTGTATATCTATATTAATAAATCGTTAGACACAAAACTAATATATATATTTTTGTCTGTCTGTTGTCATATATGTAGGCGTTTAACTTAGAAACGGCTTACAATAGCTTGTTGTGGAATTGTTGAAATATTATGCTATTTCTTTGTTGATACAAAAAACTGTCAATTATAAGTTCATACTTGAAAACAGCAGAAAAAAAATTGAAGTTGAAAAAATTACCGAATATAAATACATACGAAGCCGCAGGCAGAACTATTATCTTGTACGAATTTGTTTATACGAATAAAAGTCACATATAATAGGTAAAAAAAGTAAAAATTAAACAATACCATTTTGTGGGGGCGATAGAAAACAATAGTTGTGTCCAATTGGATCGTGGCTGACACACACCAAAGCCTCTTTTTTATTTATTAACAAGGAGAAAAGAGCCATTTATAGACTTCCTCTCGTAATGCGTAACATTCAGGGCTCAACGGGCTCAGGCCCAGGTGAAAGATTCATCGTAAAATATCTACTAATAAAATATGTCATGGTAATGACAATACTCAAACCCCCATACGCCAGAGACTGCTTTCTAGGGTCGGATTTAGATGAAAAGAGGCCAAAGGATATTCCACTTATGAGGACCTTTCACCTCTTGCGTTGATCTTAAGCAATACGTTTTTATGTTTGTTTATTATTTATAAGCGTAGAATTTCTCCTTATTTTCGGTCCAATATTTTAATATTCACTGTTCATAGAACAGTGTAATTTCTTGCAAACAACTATAATATAGGACCCTCTTGATCTTCAGACCTTAGGTTGAAGTCTAGTTAGCCTATAAGGAGTAAAAGGAAATCCGGCCCTGTTGCTTTCACGCTTCTAGTTACATGCTACGATAATCAGCGTAAGAAAAAACAAAAAGTAAATATAAAAAATAATTTCTCCCATAAGTTTTATATTTTCTCTTACACTAATTATTGTAGAAAAAGGCAACTCAACTAGGGGCTTATGCGTACCTCTAACCCATCACAGTGATAAGTGATCAACTGAAATGTCGAGTATATCTATCCGACCAGTTCGCAACCATTATGCAGAACTCTATAAACACGTCTCAGTATTTTTAGATTGTAGTGCAGTTATCACCAAGTATTGTGCAGTAATATTTCAGTGCAAGTATAAAAAATAAAATAATTACCAAATCATTAGACTCGACGTTGTTAATAACTTTGCAGGATGTATTTTCTTTTTTATACACAATTTCGCAAGGAAATACGTCTCGGTTCAATGTCTTTTCAACACTGCTGGTTCTCGTCTAAAACATGATTAATATTAAATTTCATTAAAAAAATTTATTCCTATTTTTAACTGTAACATGAAAATGAATGTAAATATACCAAATACCTTTTTAGGACAATTATTATGAATCATATGTTGAGAAGGAGTTGCGTCTGAAGTACGATTTTTCTCATTATAAATTTGTTGATTTTCTTCTTTTAACACGTGCGATTTAAGTTTAGTGGTATTTATTTGTGCTTCCAATGCCTCTATCCTATCACTTAAGTGTGTAATAGTTAATTCCATTATTTTAATATTATTGAAATAATTATTTTCTACAGTTTGAGTTCCGATATCACGAGTTCTTAAGTTTGACCTTTTATGATATTCATTTGATGACAAATCATTGATATTACTCGATACTTGTGAGCTTTCGAATTGTTTATAGAAATGATTATTCAGTATCAATTCTAACGATTTCATAAGCTTACAGTCTTGATCTTTGTTTTTAGCTTCGCCATTTGCACTATTTGTAACGTTCTCTATAACGTTCTCCTGATCATTGTAGTGATTACTATTTTCTGTTGTTATAGTTGAATTTGTTGTATAATCAGAAGGTATTTTCTTTAAATTGTTTAGTTGATTCATATAACAACTCATACTGGTTTCGGCAAAACTTGATGACGGATCAACTCTAACATTTGAGGTAAAGAAGCAACTCATATAAAGGTTTGCTGTTTTGACTACATCCTCTGTATGATCCATTTGTGATTGTGTTCGTCCTAAAAATATAAATTTCTCTCACAATAAAAAAAGAACAAATAATAAATATCGATGATTACCAACTATAATTCAAATTCGAAACACCACAAATTAATCTGAAATTGGCATCACCTCATCCATTTCATTTTAGTATATATCGTTATGCACAAAATTAAAGATAAAACGCAGTATTTGTATTTATCTAAGTATCTCCTATTTGAGAGCGTAACAAACAAACAAACTGACTTTCACATTATTTTTAGTAAGGAGTAAGATGTACCTATTCAGTTTCTGATACCTCAATGAAAACATTAAGTTTGCGCACACTAACATATCGGCAGTATAATTATACAGTCAAGTTAGATTCTCAGAATAAAAGCAATAAAAAAATTAATATATCTGGGAACTTTAATAATATTACAAATTATAATATATATCGTTCGTGAAATAGGTTGCAATATACAGTTATTGAGTGACGCCTGGTCACGTGCAAATCTAACGCTATATAACTTCATATATTTTCCTATGTTATTATATATAATAATAACTTATTGGTACCTGAATCAATGATGTATTTATTTACATTCAATAACAAATAATTGACAAGTTCTGTGTTTTTTAAAATAATATTAAACTTTTTATGGGTGCACTCACGGTCGCATGGTCCAGATTCTCTGTTATTATTATGAAGATCCAAAAGGGCTTGCGCAGCGTCAAACTCCATCTCACTAAATTATATATCTGAAACAATTACATAACGTTAAAACTACCCATATTTTCTAACACATGTGATTTCCAGATAGATTCTACTTACCGCTTGGAGAAGATTCACTACAAAAATTTAGGAAAAATGTTAAGGATTTCGCAAATTCAATGAGAACCAACCACTTCATAAGACCAGTGTAGACTAACTAAAAATTAAAATTGATGCCATTTAAGTGTACTTTCTATTGTTGTAGAAAAAACTCCACGTTACTATTTTCAGAAGCAGGTAGGTAAATTTAAATCCCTTTAGACTGCCCAATGCCCGCACTCGTGTTAGCTATTGTCTAAAAGTTCGTTGAAAATAAGTTCGGTTTATGAGTAGAGGTCATTCTAATAATATTCATAAAAGAATAACTCACCAACAATACAATAATTCTTCGAAAGATTTACTTTCCTCTGCGCTTAAATTCCTTGTTAGTAGGAAATATAATAAAACCATATTATGTACTTATACTAGATTATTTTTGTTTAGTATTACCGATAATAATCGTTAAAATGGTTTAGTTATTGTAATGAATATTTACATTTGCTAAATTAAGAAACTGATAAAAAATAAATAGGTATTTAAAATAAATACCATTGAATTCACAAATTAGAAAAAAAAACACTTTTCATTTTAGCTATAGAAGTAAAGTATTGTAACAGAAGCTGTCGTTATTGATTATATTTTTTTATAAATTAATATAAACCGTTAGTTGGAGGTTATGCCCGTAGAATAATTTACGACTTGCTACTACTTGAATCAATGCGTGGTCCTAATACTATATTTACCTAGGTACCTACTTAGGACACGCGTTGACACATACTTCATAATTTCTTATTGGAGCGTATATTATCGAGCAACGACAAAAGTATCAAAGTGTCTGGAATAAATGTAAACATAATCAGAGTGGTTTTATATTTATTTATACATATTATCCACATTAATAACTTTCATGCCAATAAACAGTCCAGTCAAATCTCTTTTCAAGTGAAATTATAAGATTTCAGTTTCTTTCTGATATAGACATTCCTTTATCGGTTAGATACACATACTTACATAAAATTATTGTAAATTGATGTAATTTAATATAATATCTTATTTCTTGATTTTTTTTAAAATCCTATGAAGCAAAGCTTCGGCTTCGTAATTTGATTTTATAATATGAAATATTGCAAATTTTACCTGCTGTTATTTTATCGAACGATCGAACTGTTTTCTTGAATCAATAACACTGTAAACTTTTTCTCATATCCTTGTACTATGTACCCTCCGCGATTGAAAATACTAAATATAAGTTTTATATATTTTTAACTACCGTATACTGAGTGATATGACGAATACGTCATAACTTTTCGTAATGTAAAATATTAATTATTACACTAATATTTTTAAATAATATTGATATATGCCTAAGTATTTATTCAACAACTTTTTAGTGTGCAGACATTGTGAAAATAACCGTATTTTTATTATCATCCCTCTTTTATTACATACAATGATAGTATTAATTTTTTGTCATTACTTTGGGTAGGGTCGACCCACGTCGGCAACTTGAAATAGGGTCTCGTAGTATTTGTTCTTACCTGCGTTAGAAACACAACCAAACCGTACAGAATAACGAGTGCAGTCATTGCATGAACTTCAACTGCAAATCGTTGCATTTTAAAAATGGCACACCGTGTTTGGGTTCTAGTTGAGTGGGTGGATGAACGTAATGTTTTTCCTTCTTATGGAATAGTGAATGTTGACCTCCTGGCTTATAATAATACAGACATAAGTGTTGGAAAAGTGATATACATCAGTGTTAAATACGGTAATCCACGGCGCGCGGAAATTTTACGCATGTCAGGCACGTGTTTCTATCTTCTCAATTCATTTGTTTTGTTTTGTTATGAATATGGTTAATATATATTATTTTATTAGCAGATAGCAAACGTTATCTCAAAGAACATAAGGAAGCACTGGAAAGACAAGACCAGAAAGTTAAAAATGTGCTGCAGCTGTGCATGCGCACGATTAAAGAGATGAAGTCGGAATCACATGTAAGTTGTAGAAATATAATTTTTTAAGTTTTGTTTTGATTTATTTAATAGGTACTCAATTTCGCGTTGACGATGGAAAGAAAAAGGTGATTAATTAAACAATTAAAAAGCTGAAAATCAAACTTAATATGCAATATTAGCGTACTTCTATTTTTTACAATATTTAGTTTTTAATGATATCTATTGAAATAAGCATTTTACAATCTACACAATCGTATACTATTTTAACTCCAGCAAGAAATAAGGAATTACAAATTAAAATTATTTTAAAATCAGATCATCTCAGTGGTGTATGAATTTATCAAAACTTATTCTTTTGTATCGCTTAGTTGTTAAAAATCTAATCTTCTTCAATCCGAAAAGTATAGTTTGTATAGGAACACAATGTGCCGTTGTTACGAGAACAATTGATGGAGTATCTCTAGTTTTGTTGAATAAAAAAATAGCAATAATTTTAAACTTTACGTGCCTTTTAAAATGTTACTATGTGCAATCTCCTTTCTTTAAGAACGAAAGGCACCCCCAAAGTCCTCAACCAGTTCTTCTGACGTTCGTCCACTGAAACCTGAAACTGCAAACTTTAATTGTGTGCATACGATGACATACGTGATAATTAAACCTGTACGTAGTACATATAAATTGTGAAATGCATTACTAAAATGTTTGCGTGATTCTCAAATATTTGTTCGTGTTAATTAATTGTATTTACAAATTCTTTCACACTTGAAATTAGCGACATTGCCTACACAGGCATATGCTATAATGGAAAAAAACTATTATATGCATATCATAGTTAGTTAGTTACTAGCAAGTTAGTTAGCTCAGTGGTAGTGTGTACGACTTCGCGTCAAGGGACGTGACTTCGAATCCAAGCACCTACAATGAGCTTGAGCTTTCGGTGAAGGGAAACATTGTGAGGAAACCATAGCATGGTGGTAGGGCCTTTTCTAATGCCCGCCTGGGTAGCTACCAGCCTCAAGTTGTAAACCTGTCGCCAAATACCAATTGGTGTGTTCCGGCAGCTGCACTTGAGAGCCAGTTCCTCCACAGGTTTAGCGTGTCTACTAACTTGGGCCGTATCGTCACTTAAGATCAGGTGAGATTATGGCCATAACGCAAATCCTTAACTACAAAAAAAAAAATTGTATATCATAAAATATATAGGTATTATGTAGTTATATATTGTAAACTGTAGACATATCGGAAACCAATTAAACTGATATTATACTATGCACTAGATATACTGAACCCATAAGAAAGTCACTGTGACGAGTTTATCATCATGTACACAGTCGTTGCGAACCTATAACATAAATCCGTAATAATATAATTTTCCGAGTAAACTGCCAAATCATTATTTTAATAAAATTATTTAAAACTGTTTCAGTATCTGACTTCCATGGAAGGTAGGAATGCAGACGTAAGGGCCAGTCAAAAGGCAATACCTCATGTTACTGTGAAAGGTGAAATGAGTGCAACCGATAGTGAGACAGAAGTAAATAATTATTAGTTATTGTAATTTATTAGTGAAATTTGTGGCATAACCTGTATTTCTATTTTATAGCATTCTGCGGCCTTTTGCAATACTAAATATAGCGTACTCACATGAAACTTCTTTCCAAGTACCATTAACAACAAATACAAGAAAGTTTATTTTTGTTTAATATTATCATTATCGATTTTAATTGATAGCTTAATATACTATTTAAAAACTACTACATTTCAAGAGAAGTTAAGTAGTTTCTGTATGAAGGTGCTGCAAAATTTACGCATAGAGTTAAAATAGATCGTATCTGAAATTGAATGGATAATTCATTTACTTATATTAGAAATCATAATAACTTCGCGTCTATCTGCAGCTCCTATATTGGTACCTTACGTATATTCATGATGTGAGTTTTACATGAGTGAATTAGTTGTTATGTTACACTTATAACTTTTATCATTTCCAGGAAGCCGAACATATAACACACAGCAGAGTTCTTCATATAAACAATACTGTTAAATATATAACACCGTACACTAATAAAGAAAATGATCTCCGTCAGAAACGTTCACTCGGCAGTCCATCTAATTGTCAAAGACCTCGAATAGTCAGCAGTAGTACACCGATACCAGGAGGAAGTACTATAGTAAATTCAATATTATGCACTGATAAAGGAACTCAAACAGATACTTCTCTAGGACAACCACCATTAGATAAAATCGAAGAAATGGAAACCATGCTCAAAAGTTTGTACAAAAGATTTCATTCCTTAATAACACAAGTAAACAATATTGAATCAATATGTGCATCAGATTTAGAGCTAAACGGTAATGACGCGTCATTCATAGAGCCAACTGTGAACGGCTCATGGGTAGAACATAATAATAACCAGTTTAGAGAAACAGATCAATCAGCAGAACAAAATACAAATGACAAAGGAGCTGAAGAAATTGTTGAAGAAACCGGGACACAACAAAAACTTAACAACTCCCGTATAAAAGTAGAACTAGATAAAAAAACTGATAATACATTGCGGGTTCGAAGAATGTCTGCGCAAACAACTAATAACATTGAACATAACCCTGTGGTAGACTCTGATATGGTATTATTTACACATATTATTTTCATTCTACTGTTCCATATATTTGCATAGACTAATTTAAAGAAGTTACAGGTACCTATTGGCAATGGGAATGCTACAGTACCATCGAGATTGTTAAATGAGATCGACTGGAATTCGCACACTGCTGCAACGCGACAACTCTTGCAAGCGGTTTTTCCTCGAAAGTAATAAATATAGAAGTAATAACTAGAAAGTAGTTCTAATTAATAAGTTAATATTACAGTCCCACGCGTGCGCGCGTACATAATACAATACTACATACACACACGCTTGCTTTTTCCTTAATTCTTATGAATAAGTAATGAATGTTTGTATGCGTCACCATTTATAAACTTTTAACTTGTATACTATTAAAATGCGTAAGTGTGGTGGGAAACTCGGTTGAAACCAAGTTCCTGATATAGTATATTACTGACAAACGTAGTATATTATTGATCAATAAATACAAATAAATGAATTACTGGCGTCTGAGAACAATCAAATGAAACACAGAGATAAGTAATGAATTGAAGGAATGATAGGATATATACTAGTTGATATATTTTTTCAAGTTGTGAAAATAAACATTTTATTGTACATCATTCAATTCATTATAATACGCTACGAAACAGCTAACGCGTATGACGTGTACAGACCATATCTGTGCAACCGTTGAGAAATCCCTGTCTTGAACCAATAAGCGCGCACAATTGCATGTTGGTAGGGTTTTTTCTAATGCCCGCCGGGCTAGCAACCACCCTCAAGTTGAAAATCTGCGGCCAAATAACTATAGGTGTGTCCCGGCAGCTGAACTTGAGAGCCAGTTCCTCCACAGGTTTAGCGTGTCTACCAACTTGGGCCGTATCGTTACTTAAGATCAGGCAAGATTATGGCCATAACGCTAAACCTTAAGTACAAAAAAATAAACAAAAAACGTATGACTGCACAGCCAACAGCATACGCGCTATATATAACCGTCTACATTATAGAAATATAGTGCAATATAGAACACATTAAAGAAAGGGTTGTGACGGATACATTTTACATTTTCATTTGTCTAGCGTCCATCCGTAACGTGCGATGAAGAACTTCGTTCCAATAGATTGTGTTGAACTCCTGAAGTATTTGTAATTAAATACTTTCGTTACAGAATACTGGCGACTCATTCTCTCACAGGGAAACAATCACCGGCGTTTACAAATAAACCACCAAAAAAAATACTAGACCCGAAACTCGTTGAAGATATCGTAAAAACGGTATCTTTAAGGTCAGGAGTTCCAAAAAATCTAGTGAGGTTTGTACATTTAACTATATTATTAATATTATAAAGTGGAAAAATTAGCTTGTTTAAACGCTCTAATCTTAGGAAATACCTGTCAAATATCAATACTTCTTTTTGTGTTTATTTGCGGAATCATTGAGAAAGACTTCATGTCATTTATCATCATGCAAACACCAATAGGAGCAAAGCTGTATTGAATTATGTTACAAAAACGATCAAAACTCTTTAAATAATTTTTAGTTCCATGTGAACGAACTCGCGGCACAACTCGTATAGAAAAAAGTAAAAAATAATTTATCAATACAACTTTATAGGAAAATGACTGTTTTTACAGGAATACCATCACCATAAAATGTACGGATGAAGCAAAACTTTATCGAACTCGTCAGTATAAACACGCTCGTCATACAATACAACAACATGATGAAAATGCGCCTCCTTCGCCAGTCTCCTCGGATGAATCATTGCCAGTTAATAATTGAGCGTATTTGATAACTTAAAGAGGAATTTTCATAAAAACAAATTTAAAATAGTATTCCATATGTTGCGTTTTTGTCTCCTTATTACATGAAGATTGCTACTTTATATATATTAGTAATTGTATTCTGTATACTTTTAGTGAAACTTGGTATGTTTGGTGATGATAAGCCCCGTAGAGGCACTGGTTATCAAATGCAACTACCGGAACAATGATATAAGGTATTCAACTTAAGTGTTGTAGTTTAACAGACAAGCTCATTAAAGAGGTGACGTCACGATGGTTTTTTTTCGCAAAAATGTTATGTTCTGTAAGCATTCAAAATTATGTCCATACATACGGTGCCACGAAGCCTGAAAATACTACAACTGCGCTATCTTTGCTTGATACTAATAAGTTTCAAGACAATAAATCTTTACCCATGGAGGACTTAATTTGCACTAAGTTTGGGTAGTCCTTAATAATAAAGTTATCTATGTATATAAATTGAGTATTATAATAAATAAGCCATGCTTTTGACTCTGCACGCGTTTATTACACAGTATTTTTTTTTCTCCAAATATACAAATTTTCATTAAAGCCGCTTAGAAATAAATAAAAATTTAAATGTTCATGATTATTTTATTTATGACTGACAAAACTTCTATAAAAATCATAAACCATAAAAACTAGGTTATATTTATATTCATGTTGAAAGATTCGAATCAACAAAATTTCACCAAAAACCCTCACAACGTACATATACAGCAAAAGTATATTTAAAAAAAATGTATTTATTATAATTATTATAATGAATAATACTTTATAAAAAAAATCTGGGGAAATGCTTTTGTTTTATTGAAATAAAAATAAACTACATGTTGACCCTTAATAATAACAATTAATGTATCCAGTTTTATCAATATCCATTAGTATTAGGAGTGATATACATAAAAAGATACAACAACAAAAATTTAATACGATGTTAGCTCTCATAGAGGTCACATTGGACCCCGTAATATTCATGGATGACGTCACACACAAGAAAAGTGTCTTTAACGCCATCTGTTGACAAATTTTGTCAGCAATGTCCTACACATATAGTGTCACGAAACTTGAATATGTAAAAGGACGAAGAATTTGTTATTCCAGTAATTCATGTCTTACTACTTTTTATATAATCATAAATCTGGTGTCAGCTTATATCTACTTTTATGTTTAAAATAGAAAAAATACGTGATACATAAGTACACATTAGTTAATTATTAAGTATCGTGTAGTCATGAGGTCATGTTCTTCAAATGATACTGAATAAACCTTTTTTCGATTAAACATATACTGTTAGCCTTAGAGACTTTCATAGCTTCACCGAGTTTTGGAGGCAAGTGCGGAAAGCACAACCCTGGAGACAATTTAACGTTTAACGGACGAATGAATAAACCGTTTGTCATATTCTTACAGTCATAGGCCAGTTTTACTGTTCATATTTCTAAAAAAGATTTAGAATACGAAGAAATTCAAGTGTTTTATAAACATGTTAAAGTAAAGAAATATAAAAATAAAGATTGGCTATTATATCCCAGTAGAGCATTATTTGATTTCTTTGCCCATGTAAAACATATTAGCATTACAGTATTAAAAAATGTACCTGTTCATCGATGCATCTAGTTACCAAATTGTGAACTAGATAGCGCCACTATAATAACTTTATTAAAATGTCAAATTGCCTAGGGTAGATACCCTATTTACACACTACATACATGTACACGTACACTATTCACTATTACATATTACATGTACACATACATACATATTACATGTACACTATTCTTATCTATGCAATCAATATCAAGCAATGCACATTTAAAATGATTGTGATTTGCACGTTACAGTCAGTCCACTTAGTAACAAGGATATGGAAGTAACAAAAATACTTAGTAATATATCATGTTCTGAATGATTATTCACAATTCTACATATACGTAGATATAATCTATATTCTACATTACGTAAAATATCACCTTAATTTAAAGAATATAGGGCGAAGCAACTAAGTGTATGAATAAAATAAAAATTTAAACATGACAGCAAGGTCCCGCCAAAAGGGGCTAGGATAGAACCTTGCGGGACTCCTGATCTTATTGAATGTGGTGAGGATAGAGTTCCGTCCGCTTTATAGCAGAAGATACGGTCTGATAGGTAAGCGAGGATTATGCGGACTAGTCTGTCCGGGACTTGAAAGAGATTGAAAGGACAGATCTCAGAGGAATACGACAGAGAATATCGCTACATTGGTGACGCCGATTTTTTCATAGAAAAATAATGCAATTAATATTACTGTAACGAATATTAAAATTCAATGGAGCTGTATATTATCACTGTCAGCGTATAATGACACATTTAAAATTACATTGGAAATAAGTGACGCATGGGCCGAGTTACATCCCTTGCCGACATTAGCACTATTCCTAACAACGGGTTTAAGGCCGAATTGTCTACACTGCGGTGGTTTGAAACGCAACAAGATCTATGATATATCATTCAATACGTCCGAATACATATACACGAGACACATTGTGTATCTCTACCCAGCTGCTGGATACATTCCGAAGTCATCACTACCGAGAACAACGGACGAAGCTTCGCTCCACATTTTGTTTTATTATTCTATAATAGCATTGCTATTTATGTAAACCTTAGTCACTTAGTTAATTTTAACATTTATTTTACTAACTTTCATTCATAAGTTTTATATATTATTGTTTTGTTAACATATTTTATTGAAAGTATGTCGATCGAACGATCACAGATAGCCATATCACCTCCCATGACTCCAACTGTTTCGATAGTAGCGATCAAACTTCCACCCTTTTGGTCCGAAAAACCGGCCCTTTGGTTCGCCCAAATTGAAGCACAGTTTGACTTATGTAGCATAACTGCCGACGTTACAAAAATTAATTATGTTGTAGCTCAGTTAGACACGAGATTGGCGTCAGAGGTTGAGGATGTTATAATTAGTCCACCAGATGGTAACCGTTACGAAAAGATTACGGCTGACCTTATTCGTAGAGTCTCCTCCTCCCAAGAACAGCGAATCCGTCAACTACTATCGGAAGAGGAACTCGGTAATCACAAACCTCTTGTATATGCTTTTACTCAACGTAGAGAAAAGTTACCGCCGGTACAAACGAATCAACTATTATTCATTTCACAATTCACTACGGATAGTGTTCATATTAAGGGCAAGGAAAACGTGGTCGCGGATACCATGTCTCGCATAGAGGCTGTCGCTATTGACACCGATTTTTCAGATCTCGCACAATCACAGGAATTAGATAACGAACTTAAAGAAATTCTCAAATCCAATAGTTGTTCATTAAAATTGGAAAAAGTTATTATACCAGGGACTAGCACGACGATTATTGAAGACGACCACTCATGCTTTCTTGCGCGACAATACCATCCGTCGCCCGCTTCAACTGCCACACACTGGTCCCTATGAAATTCTTGACCGTCAAGAAAAAACTATAACCTTGAACATAAGAGG
Organism: Actias luna; assembly: GCA_039707435.1. Lineage (NCBI taxonomy): Eukaryota > Metazoa > Arthropoda > Insecta > Lepidoptera > Saturniidae > Actias > Actias luna. The sequence continues at coordinate 10,859,699 of JAZHAC010000030.1, forward strand.
CAAACCAACTGTAGTCAGTGTTGATAGGGTAAAACCAGCACACATAGATAACAACGATCAACTTTCCAATATTCCTTGTAGCCAGCCTCGTCAACCATCTCCCGACACAGCCGGAACCTCATCAGATCAGAGAATTTTAGACAGTTATGTTACTCGTTCTGGTCGACGAGTTCGCTTCGCTAAACCTATCGACGTGTAACCCCGTCTTTGTTTCTTCGTGGGGTGGTGATGTGGCGTCCTTTGTAATTGTCACTGGCCGTAATATCGGCCAGCATGCCAGCGGTTTGAAAGGACAGATATCAGAGGGATACGACAGAGAATATCGCTACAAAGCTATCACCAATATTTTAAAAACTTCAAAATTACTAAGTGTATGATAGAGAATGAGAAAGAATAAATATATAACTATTATCTTAACAGAAAATAAAAAGTAGAGCCTAGTAAAATTAAAAAAATGGCAAACTATGTCTATGCACATAGTTGCATAGAGTATATAATTACTGAGTTGTGGTGTTGAAAAGTACACAAATCAGATTGTATAGTAAGGTTAGAATCGATCACGTTAAATTGTAATACAAGAACTTTCTTTAAAAATGGATGATTTCGAGGACTCAGAGTTCGTGGCTTCAGAACATGATAGACTTGTTAGTGCTGTATCAAAGTTGGATAAAACTCAACATATTACAGAACCAACACGAAATGAACCCACAAACTTAAATTCAGAATTTAACCTGATTAAAAGATCTACTAAGTTAGATCTTAGTAAAGTTGTTGAAGTATTGGGAGAGACAGCTGGTCATGTAAATATTACTAAAAAGTTGAAAAGAACTCAAGACTTATCAAGAGTCTTATCTAAACCATTGGAAAAACCACAAATTGAACGGATTAAGCGAGCTACTGGATATGCTTTGACTAAGGAAAAAGTTGGAAGGTGGGACCCTGTTGTGGCTCGAAGCCGAACAGCTGACTGTGTATATTTTCCATTAAAACAAACGTCTTCCAAACTGCAGCCTACCAATGAATTTCTATCTAAATTGCAACTAAAATCTGATCTTGAAAGAGAGTTGGAGGAGATAGATCCCCCTACAAAAGCGGAAGAGGAGGATGATGAAGATCAAATTACTTATCCCATGACATATGAAGAAATGGTCGAGCATAGAAAGAATTTAGCTAAATTGAGAGCTCAAGAATCATACAGAGCAGCTAAAGCTAAGAGGCAAAGTAAAATAAAGAGCAAGAAGTATCATCGGTTAGTATTACTATATATTATTTATTAAAAATGCTATACTGTTTACAGTTATATAAATGTTAATACTTTTTAAAATTATGTGTATTTTGATTTTTAGACTACTTCCTAAATAATAAATTGTAAAATATTTCTAGTTATTTTATGTTATTGTATAATTAATTTCTTTACAGTATATTGAAGAAAGAAAAATTAAAACAACAATTAAAGGAATTTGAAGACTTACAAAAAACTAATCCTGAAGAAGCATTGAAGAAATTAGAAGCTCTTGAAAAAGCCAGAGCCTTAGAAAGACATACATTGAGACATAAGAACACTGGGAAATGGGCTAAGAATAAACTAATTCGTGCTAAATATGATACAGAGGTAATTGTTTATAAACTACTTAATCTACTATTTATTATTTAACTAGCTGTGCTTGTGACTTTGTGTATGGGACTTGAGTTTAACGTTTAATAAGTTACTCCATATAACATAGACATGCTAAATTTGGTTTTCTAAAATTGTTCAGCTTAGTTTAGGCTCTCATTGATTAACCCACTGCTTTACGTAAGTCACTCGCACTATATATCCTTCTCACTTGGCATTCTTATTCTTTTTGCATACAGTCATATAGTGATGTCACTTATACATCTTTTGCAATAATTGATCTATCAAATGCAAAGAAGTTTTTTGAAATTGTATTCATAGTATTAGAAATTAACATATTCCAACAAACTAAAAATTGTTTCTACTATATATATATACATAGTATACATAATTAAAATTGTGCTGATAGTGGTAGTAATTTAAGATAAAATACTATCTAGCTATAGGCAGAGACTTTATTTATATTAATAACTTTTTTGTTCTTTGCTTATTCATATATATTTTACTAGTAACCATTTTTTTATTTCAGGCAAGACAACAAATAGCAGAGCAACTTGCAGTTAGTAGAAGTTTGACACAAAAAACACAAAATGATGATAGCACTGACGATGATGAGTCTGATGAAAATGGAGCCATTCCTGATATAATGTTGACTCAAGATCCAATGAATCCATGGATGTTAAAACAAAATGAAAAGTCCAATGTAAATTCAGAATTTGAATTTGGATATAAACAATATCTGAAGGACAAGATATCTAATAAAGAAAATAGTGAGAGTGACAATGATGCTGAGGAGATTGAAAGTGATAGTCAACCAGTAAAGTATGGGCTGGATAAAATAAAAGAAGGCATTGATAAAATATTTATAGATAAGCCTGACAATATAAATTTAACTCAAAGTGAGGAGCTTATTGTAGAAAGTGAAACAGTAAGATATAACAATAAAAATAAAAACAAAAGACAAAAAAATGCTTGTAAAAAAGATACACAGAGGGAAACAAATGATATGCTAGAGAGTAAAATACCTTTAAAAAAAAGAAAAGCTATAAAACCTGAAAATGAAAAAGCAACAAGATCTAAGAATAAAAAAATTGTTGCTACATCTATTTGGACTGTTGAGTGTATAACAGATAACAATAATGAAACAAAACCTAAAAACATAGCATCAGCATTTGATTCACTTGAGAGTAATATCACGAAACAAGTAGAGAAAAAACTGAATAAACTGAGAAAAGGAATTCAAACTCTTGAAAAATTGACAAAAAGCAATGAAAAAAGGAAAATAAAAAAGAGGGGTCATAAAAAATCTAGAAATAATTTAGAATATTTAAAATTGAAAAATCAGAAGCAAAAAGCAATAATTGATGAAGAATTATTAGAGACAACATCAAAAACTGTTCCCGAGATGACTACAGAAGATCTACAGTGTCATAAATTAGGTGCAACAATAGAGCCTTCAGGACAAGTGCCTGTAGATTCAAACATTGATCCCAATAGGTTTATTGAAGTGAAACCTAAATATTTAAATTCTGTGATGCCTCGAAACAATAATGAAATTGATGAATTAGATGATGATGAGCAAGTAGTACCTAGAGTTAACATAGAAGAGATTTTTGAAGAAGATGATGTTGTTGCAAGTTTCAGACAGGAAAAGGAAGATGAGATTAATAAGGACAGGCCAGAAGAAATAAATTTAACCTTACCAGGTTGGGGTAGTTGGGCAGGAATTGGTATCAAAGCTCCAAAGCGTAGGAAAAATAGATTTATAACTAAACATGCCGAAAAAATTCCAAGACGAGATGAAAATAAAGGAGACATTATAATAAAAGAATACAAAGATCCTAAGCTTGCTGTACATAAAGTTAAAGAAGTCCCTTATCCGTTTAGAAGTGTGAAAGAATATGAAGCATCTATCAGAGCTCCATTAGGTAACACATTTATTCCTGAAAAAGCCCACAAGAGATTAATAAAACCAAGTCTGATTACTAAAGCAGGTACAATGATTGAACCAATGGATGAAGAAGAACTTCTCATAAAGAAAAAGAAATCATTCAAAAATGATTCTGTAATTAAAATTACAGAATAAAAATGAAATCAATTTACAAGTTTATTATTTTTTTATTTTATTAACTTAAATACCAACACGTACAGGTGGTGATACCAGAATTACACCATCACCTCTAACAAATAACATAGGGATGTTACGTTTTGTTGTTCTGTATACTTCTTCATATGTTTCTTCATCTATTTCAACAGTTGTTATAGTTTCTTCTGCATCACCAAGAACCATGTTTAAATGTTGGTCATAAGCCTGCACAAAAATAAATATTTGTGTAATTAATTAGTAATGACATTATAGGTAAAAATATGATATCAAATTTTGAATATTATGAAAATATGATTATCTGTAGCTTATTTATTTATTTAAATATTTAAGTATAATAGGTTTACAAAGCTATTCTTTAATATTAAAAAAACTGACGAACAAAGATATTATTATTTAACTCTCAAATGTGTGAAAGTTCTCCCTGGTCTCTGGTGACACAGTTGGAAGTATCGCCACGGTGCCTTTAAGTGGGTAGTGTTGGGTGATAAGCACCCAATGAGTCACCACATGCCCCTCACGCCTGAGACCTGAACCCTGGTAATTCATTTGAATTTGCATGATGCAATGAGGAAGTCTGTAAAGTATGGGGTTTTAAACACCATATTAATACAAATTAAAAATGTATCAAGGTATAAGCTATTATACTATTATAATTACTGAGATATGTTTTTAAAGGTGTAATAGTCTACAAAGGTATTAAACTTGGCAGTTAATAATAAATAAAAATAAGTATGATATAGGTAGAATATATTAAATAATGTAATTTTATTATTGGAAATGATAAGATTTTACTTGGAATTCTATTTGATACTTGGAAAACTTGTTGATATCTTAAAATCCCTTCCTAGAAAACACTTCATTGGCTATTCTATGGACACCCAGACAACTACTTTAACAAATCATTGTTCCCTCAGAAACATCTTCAACCTAGGAAATAGATATGAATATATTTAAGGTTTGTTGAATAACAGATAATACTTGAGTATTTCAAGAGTATCATTTCAGATTACAATTTTCACAAGGTTGCCGACTTGTGAGTGACATTTCTCAATTAATAAAAGTAGACTTATTTAATCTCTCAAATTTTCTTTTTAACATTTATTTCATTCCTCAATTGTGAGCCTACAATCTTACTAATGTAAAGATGACTATAAACATCCAAGGGTTGAAAAATACCACCAACCAAAACTTTCAAATTTAACAGATGATCCTACTTTAACCCCAAGTTATTTACTTTTAGCTTCCAAAGAATAAAGCACATTCATGTTCTATCCTCATTCTCACTATTTATTAAAAATCCTTGTATATCATAATATAAATGTTTTCTCATTTAATAAAACTAACATGCAATTTCCCTCTTAATTCACGCTCATTCCTCATTTTTACATATATTCTTTCATCCAAACTTAGTCTGATGAGGTCCAGTGGTTCCTTGACTGTCATTACTGCTACCTGAAAATAACAAATTAATTTGAAATATGCATCATAGAATGTCACAAGTATAGTTTAATGTTTATTTTCCTAAAATTTGATAAATTAAATTTTGATATTTGAAGAATCTTACATCATTATGTTGTGTAATTGTAACTTTTCTATATTTTTATATTTTATGTGATTCCCATATGTCAGGCTTATTGTAAACCAATTACAGATTAAATTATGTTTATATTAATATAATAATCCCTTCATTACTACAACTATTTCTCTAATACTACTATTACTAGTTTGTTAAAACTAAAGTCAAATGGGTTATTCATTTCCAGTGAGTTTTATTCTTTATGTAGTAATATTTTGCTTGAGCACTGAGAAAAATATTTTTTGGTTGAAATGAATCAGCCTACAATCTGACCTCTCCCATACAGTTCAATTTGATACACTGCATCAGAACACACACCATGATAAGTATTATTGACCTTCTAGAATATGTTACAATGAGGTGATTATTTCAATGTCATTAAATGTGTTTAACTTAATATGTCCTATGTATGTCGTGATCAAAGCCAATATGAGAAATATATTAGACCATACTACATTTTGTTGTAGACAAACAAACTCAAGACAAGAATGCTTCTATGCCATATGATTTCTTTTTATTTATTTATTTATGTATTTAGGTATGTACATTTAAGTTTTATGTTATAATTATCCTTATATATGAACCCTGAATGGTGTCAAATTAATAAAACAAATTTCTTTAAACTTTGTAAATTAACTAAGTTATTACACAAAACATTATTGGTTGTACTGCTAACAAATGTCGTACCAGTAAGTGATAAACGACCAGATTATTGTGACTTGTATTTAGAGGATCTCATATTTTTAACATTTCACTATATATCAAAAAAACTTGCATTTCAACAACATTTCATCACTTAACAATATCTATACTATATAGAAAGCTCAGAAGAAGCAAGCCGATTTCACTCTACAAGACAGGGATTGGTGGTATTTTTCGTTACTCTTATAAATTCGTAATGAAAAATTCAAAATTTATAAATGTACACCATAATCTAAACTTCTGTTCTTTAATTCTGTACGAATAGATAAATAAATATAATTGAATATGGTTAATTAGAACTCGTTACACCGTGAACCAGGACAAATCTAGGATACTTTTTATGAAGTCATACGTTATTTGTTTCGCTACTTTTGATCGTTGAACATATCTTTATGTGTATACTGTAAAATAGCGTTTGTATACTGTAATTAAATATTGTTATTTTAAATTAGGACATAACATAAACTATATGCTTTCCGTACAGCATTTGGCATCTGTAAGTTGATATTGTTATTGTAACTATAACTTACATTTTCACCGTCATCTGCCATTATTGCTGTGTGGTAGAATCTTATATCTAAATATAATAAAAGTGAAGAAGAGTGCTTGGTTTACTAAATTGTATGTTTGTACACAGTTCATAGGTGAACACACTCCTAAAGAAGTTTATAGAAACTTGAATAGGTTATATTCAATATTTACATCAATTTACACGGCGGTTAACCATAGATTATACCGGCATTACCAGTTCTAAAATAAACATTTCCTTTCATTTATGGATATAGACACGTTTGCGCTTTCGACAAGGGTTCTCGCAACGTAATGTTACTAAAATAGTTAAATATTATAAGAAATATTACAACTGAGGGTGTTTTAACCCCCTAATAACACTTATAATTAAATATTTTGTATAAATAAAATAAAACACGTCATTTTTGTATAACAAGAGAAACTTCATTCTATTTTTTTTATTCACATTAGACCTATAAAAAGGTTTCTACTAAAAAGGTTAACCGCCACACATCCCAAAAATTTAGTCAACTATACAACGTCTAAACTCCAAAAATTACTTATTTTGACACGATTACTCTGACTGCATCCTAAATTTGGTATTGTTCAAAAATCTTTGAAGCTCCCGAATGTTTAACCAATTTCCAAGAAGAAGAACACAGTTGACCCATCAAACTACCACTCAACCGAACAATCAATAATAAATAAGCTTGCCAAAACCGATCAACTGAACATCACTTTATATATGCCACCCGGCACTAGTTGGGTGACGTTATTAAAAAACACGGAGAGGTTTTGTTTCACTTGACATCGCCAAGGCGTTCGATAGGATATGAGATACAAGCCTGTTAAACAAGTCCCATGTTTAAAGAGTCTCTGATAGCTTAGTTAGATAATGATGATTACTTAGATTTATTAATAATTGTTCTATGTTTATTTGACATTGGTGAAATCGCCAACTAAGGCTTGCGTCATAATAAAAAAAATAGGCAACCCTATTGTTTAGTGTCAAAAATCTAAGTATTGTCAAAAATTAAGTACGCGTGCCACATAAATATACGATATTGCTTAGCAATTACTGAATATGGTTAGGAGTGGGTGAGTATACAGTGCTATTTATTATAATATAAATCAACCCTATTTATAATTGAACTTTTAACGGTTTATAAGATAATTTAACATCATTCGGACTTTTCAGACCTTATTTTTTCGCATGTCAATATGAAATACACTTCTGAAGAACGATAAAAACAGATCATCAAGTTATTTATTTCTCTGAATAAAATTGAGTTCATTACATTAACTTTTAATAAAAAATTAGGATTATTTATAATTATTATAACATTATCCATATTTTGTTCCATTCCACACTTTCCCTCTTGATTAGGTTGAAGCTCGGAAATAGGTTCGCGATCAGGAAGTGTAGAGAAAGAATCGTTACCTAGATAGTTTTCACTAACATATGGTGCCAATTGTCTGTTACATACTGTCATTTCTCGTCCATCTGGCTAGCAAATATAAGAACAACTGTGAGTAACATGTAATAACTGTACTTCATCTACTAAATGATCATATTTAGATGTCCTGACATTTCTGTTTAATAGTACAGGACCAGGTGTTAGTAACCAGCTCAGGGTAGAGCTTCCAGTAGGTGAACATGGGGGCTGTTGAAACATTTGATTGTGAGATGTTTAGATGTAGTGCATAATAGAAAACTTATGGAATGTAACGTCATATGTGCAGCTAGTTCCCAGTCTGTTGTATCTATTCTATTAGAGTTTCGGCAATGTTGTATTGTTCACCATAGTGTTCTATTTAGCTGTTTAATTTGACTGTTTTCTGCTGGATTATAGGCTATAGTCCTACTGGTTAAAACACCATAATGGTCTAGGAATAACTTTAATTCATTTGACATAAATGCAGTGCCTCTATCAGTCTGAATATAAGCAGGAGCACCAAACATGAAGAATAGGTTATAACAGTTTGTGAGACAGATATTTATATGGATATACAAAAGGAAATTGAGAATATTCATTAATTATTGTTATCAAATATTTGTTTGATGTTTTTGTTGGTATTGGCCCTTTAAAATTCATGTCTAATTGCTGAAAAGGTTCTATGGCTTTAATAATTTGCCTTGAATCTTCGCATATCTTGGTTTAGTTTGTAAAAGGACTAGACAAGAGACAGTCATTATTTTCACAATTTTGAGAGAATATGGAAGATTTTCAGATGTTATCCAGTGCATCATTCAAAATATACTGGACGGAAACAACAAATTATGTAACTCCCAAAATCTGTTGATCTATAATTAATAAAAAATGTCTCCCAATTAAGTAATGCCACCATTTCCTTAAAGATTCTACTATGGTGCAAACTTCCTTCTCAATTGCAGAATGTTTCGATTTTTGGCAAAGGATAGGCATCAAGCTCTATATAGCTAGTGATTGATTGTTTTTGAATAATCAATAAACAGACGTTTTCAATGACATTTTCCTCCTATAACGAGAACTTGAGCACACCACGGAGAAATACTTGGTTCAATAAAATAACAAAAAAATATGTAAAATTTTTGTAATTTCTGCTTTATAAAATTCTCATACGCCTCGGAAAACAATTTTGACTTCGTTGAATTGGATTTATATCTGATTATAAGTGTGTAAATATGGAAGCCAGGGACAGGGAAGCTGCATTATATTACATATACGTAAGGGTTTTCTGATATGTCCAAACTTCATTTCTACTAATTAATTATTTTTAAGTAAATCCTGGCTGATGATTACATCTACGCATAAATTATTCAGGACTAGTAAATAAAGTAATTGTTTGTAAATATGTTTATCAAGTTTGATAGTCCCATAAGCCCATTTACAAAAGAGAGAGGCCAGATTAATAGTTTGGTTAACAATTATTTTGTTTAGTTTCAAATGTGAACTAATTTTTCATTGAACTAACTGAACTGCCAATATCTATGAGGGCGTCAGCACGTATGCCGTTTATAATAATAGAGACTATAGCTTTTCGAAGACTTGTTGTGAAGAGGTGGAGATATCGTTTGCATCCTGGGTGTTGGCTGACCTTGTATCAGGGGAAATATAATTAAGGAGTGGTCAGCGAGACCTACAAACATTTGCAAAATGATCCCTTTTACTACATAATTGACATTTAGCGTTAAAAGCAGTACATTTTTCGCTCTTATGTGGGAAATCACATCAAACAAACATCGCCATTTACCATGTTGAAAAAAGTGGCCATAGGGTTTGATTTTGTTGATTCTCTCTTTACCTTTGACTCCTTAGATACAATATTTTCTTTAGAATCTAGAGCATTTAAGTAGGATGTGGATGGAAACAGTTTCCATAAGTTTTAACATTGTTTTCCTCTGACTCTAGAGTAAGAGCTTGATTTAATGCATCATCTAAATTTATGGTATTTTCTCTAATAATCTTTGATGATTTTTTTGCGAACAAATCTGGAGATGCATCTTGAATAAATTCTTGTTTATAGATTTCAGTCTTGACATCTTGAAAGTTACATTCGTGTGCTATTTGCTTCAATGGACGTACGTAATTTGATATAGATTTTTCTGATTGCTGTTTCCTTGTAGCTAGAACATGACGTGCATAAATTTCATTTTTAGGCATTACATAGAATTTATCAAGACATTCGATCGACTCTATATGTCATACACGAAACAACTAATGAATACACTGTCGGTGCTAAGTGTCTTATTAAAAAAAATTGGTTTATTGTATCATGAATTTCGATAACTTCTACAATAAAATTTGTAAATGTAGATCTCCAATAGCCACTTTAAATCTGCAGCTGTTGTACTCGGTTCGACGTCAAAACGTTTTGATATTTTATACATCATGACAATCACGAAATTTGACCATAGTACATAACACTGGTTATCTGTTATAAATGTGTTGGTTATTTACAGGAGAGATCGGGATAGAGATCGTGACCGCCGACGCTCACGAAGTCGATCCGAAACACCAGATCGGAAAAGGAGAAGATCGCGTTCAAGAAGTCGTGATAGGATCTCTAAATCTTCAAAGAGAAAACGCAGCCGCAGTAGGGAAAGAGATTCAAAACGAGACCGTAGCAGAGATAGGGATAGAGACAGAGATAGGAAAAGGTGATGTTTGACATTAATAACATTAGTTTATTTGAAATGTTGCCAAAACATATTTAATTACTTTTATATATGTGATAATATACAGTTTTGGAAAGCTATAACCTATATGTAAACTAGCTGTATCTGCAACTTTTGTTGTGTGAAATTAAAAAATAATTTAATCATGTTTGCACATTTTTGAAACATTTCAATATAGCTTTGCTCTTCTTGGTGGTAGTGTATTGTTAAATAACCTTAAGCCTTCTTCAATAATTGCTCTACCATATACAAAAATATTTTTGAAATTTGACTGGTAGTTCCTAAGACTAGTTTATTCTAACTAACAATTTTATTTCTCCTTATAATATTAGTATAGGTATGTTAGTGTCATTTATTCTGAATACATTTGAAATTAAAATAATTGTATTTTAAACAATTCGTATTTAATGTATTTTAGTGATAAAAGAGATGATAAAAGAAACAGTTCGAGTAGTAAGTCATCACGAAAAAAAACACCTGAGAAAGAAAAAGAAAGGTCTAAATCAAAAGAAAAAGCACTAAAAAATGAAGGAACTGATTATGATATAGGATCTGCTGATAAGGTGAGTGTAATCAAAATTACAATTATAATTATTTCTTATCCTCTTACCATTATGACTTCAGCTATTTTATTAATAACTGGCTTTACCCACCCCCTACTTCGTTCTCATGAAGCTAAAAATTATTTATCAACTTTTGCCCATTTTTGTAACTTTTTTCAATACAGATTTGCTCCTATTTGTTGTAGTGTTATGTTAAATAGCCTAAAGCCTTACTCAATTATCGTTCTGTCAAATACAAAAATTTATTTGAAATCAGACTTGTAGTGCCTAAGATTAGCGTTCAAACTAATTTTTCTGGTTTATACTATTAATATACGGTATCTGAGTAACGGAGCTTATCTGGGGTTTTTAAAATTGTGTTTATTCCTAAAAATATGTTTCAGTGCGCATTAAATATTGAATACACATCTACATTTTATGATGTTACAAACATACAAGCAGATTATTTAATTTAAAAATGTCAAATGTAATTGTTTTTGGAATTATTTTTTGAAAAAAAGACGTTTTTTACGATAATTACAACTATATAGATGAAAGCAAAAACATATCTAAATACAAAATTTCATCTAAATCGTTAGAGCTATTTCAGAGATATGCTAAATTTAGATATGTTGTAAATTTTCACTAAAACTTTATAGGAAGAAGAACATAGCCGTCTAGAGGCTGAAATGCAAAAACGACGTGAACGCATAGAGATATGGCGTGCAGAGCGAAAACGTAAGGAAATCGAGTCAGCCAAGAAAGAGGTGCAAAAAGGCAGCATTGTAACAAGTATACAGATGCCTGTCACAAAAAAATGGTCCCTAGAAGATGATTCTGGTGATGAAGGTATAAAATTTTAAAGTGTTTTGAAATTTAGTCTAAAGTGTAATTTTACTACACATACATAACATACTTTACTTTCTCTTTATTTAATTTTTTTATTAATTATTTAACTCCTTAGTTCCCAAAGGATTGAAGTAGACCCCAGGAATTGACAGGAGACTCGACTGTGGTCTACTTTGGCGTGACAAAAAAATGGGGGTTCACAATTCGTAAGCGGGGATCCACGATAATTTATTTGCTCTCAATAGTGAAGAACTAAAATGTTAGCTTGACTTCATGTATCAATGTAGGCAGACCATATTTTTACAAGCTCAGCACATTTTACTTGTAAAAACTTGCATATTCCATATTCAGTACAAAGTAAAGTTGGATGGAATCACTTTTATTGTTCATCATGACATTGAAGCGATGATAGTTCAGTGGTAGTGTGTAAGACTACGCGTCAAGGGACGTGAGTTCGAATCTAACCACCTACAATCAGCTTGAGCATTCGGTGAAGGAACACATTTCAAATGCCCGCCTGGCTAGCTACCACTCTCAAGTTGTAATTCTGCGGCCTAATACCAATGAGGTGTGTTCCGTCAGTTGCATTTGAGAACGAGTCATTTCACAGGTTTAGCGTGTCTAGCAACTTGGGCCGGATCGTCACTTAATATCAGTTGAAATTAACGCTAAACCTTCTATATATAAAAAGAAATCATGATGATTGCTCATCAATCAATAAATGAATTAACGAATCAATTCTTACTCGTTTTTTTTTTCGAAAGCTATTAATTCGTGGTTGGTACTCAGCCGCAACGCAAATTTCCATAGTAAGATCTAATCTTCAAATTTTTTGTCGAGTTTTGGGAATATGCTAGAAGTGTAGCTGTAGGGTGTCTTCCGGAACCAGCTAAATGTTGAAAGTGGTCTATGAGAAAAAAAGTCTGGGGACCTCGGATCTAGCTAATGTAATTTATCCTTATAATTTAAATGACATGATATTAAGTTTTAAATTTTAAATAACAGTCACAATCAATGATGTATGTAGAAATATGGGCGGTAAGCATTATTTTTCTAATTGTATAGTATTTACCATCTGATACAGTACATTTAGTTAACCACTCATATATATACATATGTTTAAGAAAATGTTTATTAAACAGATTATATTCAGTTTGCCCTAACTACGGCTATATTCAAGTCTACATGGAAAAGAGTAATTATTGGCCCTTTTATTTTATACTCATATATTTTAGGTGAAGATGGAGAGTCCAAAGAAAAAAATAATATAGCTGAGGAAAAGGAAGAAGTGAAGGATGAAATTGATCCTCTAGATGCATACATGCAAGAAGTACAACAGGCAAGTGTACCTATTTATTGTGCTTATAAATTTTTAATGTTAGTTGCACCCTTGACTTCCATCTAATTAGAAATTAAATTATGTCTTATAATTTTAGGATGTATTTAATTTTGTAGTAATACTTCCTTTATGGATTATTAGATTGATAAAACTAACATTTCACATGTAAAGTAATTTGATTAATATAAAATACAGTGAACACTTTTAGCGCACAATTCTTAAGAGCTAAGGTAGTCATGTAGGTCAAATGTGGGTCAAAATAATATTCTATTAGGAATGTGGTTGAAATTTAACAGATAAAAATGTTAGAGACTAGTTATATTAGACTAGAGAAGTTGAATACTTAACTTTCTTAATTTGGCAACTAACAGTCACTGTCTAAGATCATTACTGCCATTATCAAATAAATAGTGTCCTGTGATGTTCACATTGCTGACAAAGCTGTGGCGTCTTTTTTAGAATTTTCTGAAGTTTTTATGATATCTCAGTATTCATGGTTAATGAACTATGGTCCATACTATTACATCTAATACTCTTCATTTGTGCACATTAACCATGGAATATTATCCATAATGCTACCTATATTATGCTATATAAGGTCAAATAAATATTTTTTTGAATTAAAAACAAAAATTACCACATGATACACTAACCATCTGCTACAAAATCATATTCTGATTTTTCATTATAACCCATTGAACTTGCAGAATATTTATTTATTTATGTTTTATTAGGAGGTTCGCAAAGTAAATCAAATGGATCAAGCTAGAGGAATTAGTGTGCCAACTACTGGTGGCACAGGGATAGTAATTGTTACAGGAATGGCAAAGAAAAAAGTTAGCGAGCAGAAAAATAAAGGTATCTATTGATTTATATAACTCTACATTTTTTTTAATTTAAATTAAATTATATTTTATATCACCAATATTAAGGTACTTAATGATGTAATTTATGGAATAGGTGAACTAATAGAGCAAAACCAGGACGGCCTGGAATATTCATCAGAGGAGGAGACCGAAGATATTAAAGATGCAGCGGCAAATTTAGCATCAAAACAAAGAAAAGATTTAGCTAAAGTCGATCACTCTACCTTAAATTATTCAACATTTAGGAAAGTCTTTTATACTGAAGTAAGTATGAAAGATTTCTATTTCATTCAAACTTTCATAATTATTTTAGATGTTTTGAAATTTGTGTAACCATTAATGTTTATTATAATTATGTACTTACTAGCTTTTACATGTGACTTTGCTTGCGTTAATATTGATTTTGTCAAACAAATCGGACAACGCCATAAAAAGATCAACAAAGTTTATCCAGTCCTTTACCCTACTTTCTATAAGTTATTCACTAAAAAAGTAGCCTGTCTCCATCTCCTGGATCCACTCTATATGTATACCAAAAATCATCATAATAAATTCAGTGGTTTAGACGTGAGAACGTAATAAACAAACAACCTACTTTCGCATTTATAATATTACTATGATGTGATAAGGTATTTTTTTTTATTTCTTTGTTTTTAGGTAAGTGAATTAGCAAGAATGACACCCGAAGAAGTTGAAGCCTATCGAACTGAGTTAGAGGGTATTCGAGTGAAGGGAAAGGGTTGTCCGAAACCGATAAGGACATGGGCACATTGTGGTATAAGTAAAAAAGAAATGGACATTCTGAAGAAATTGAACTTTGAGAAACCCACACCTATACAGGCTCAAGCTATACCCGCTATTATGTCTGGAAGGTAAATTTATTTTAATATTTCTATCTGGTAGAGTGACATCATTAATAGGAAATATAATATGATTATTAAAATTTTCGATTATTACTGAGATTTCGATACTATCGACAGTTCCCATTTTAGTGTTGGCTTACCATCACGTAGACATTATTTGGTTATATACTAGCTGATATTGAAACGTATGTAGACAAAAGCGAGCCAATATGTTGGTTTTATCACTATTTTTTTTAATTCTTTTAGGTTTAGCGTTATGACTACAATCTCACCTTATGTTAAGTGACGTTTTGGCCCAAGATGGTTGACGCGCTAAACCTGTGAAAGGCCTCGCTCTCAAGTGAAACTGGCGGAACTCACCTATAGGTATTTGGCGGCAGATTTTCAACTTGTGGGTTTTAGCTAGCCAGGCGACCATTGGAAAAAGTCTTACCGCTATGCTATGGTTTCACCACGATTTTTTTCCTTCACCGAAATCTCAAGCTCATTGCAGGGATTCGAACTCACGTCTATCCACGCGGCATCCGTTAACATGCTTTAAAATGTGTGGTGCACTATATGTGTGGTGTTGGTGATGGATTTAATTAAAAATTAAAATAAAATATCTCATAATTAAACAGTGATAAATTTGGTTCAAAGGGACTTAATAGGTATAGCAAAAACTGGCTCAGGCAAGACCCTCGCTTTCATACTTCCAATGTTCCGGCACGTATTGGATCAGCCGCCGTTAGAAGACACAGATGGTCCAATATCGCTTATAATGACACCCACCAGAGAACTTTGTATGCAAATAGGAAAAGATATCAAGAAGTTTGCAAAATCGCTGGGTTTGAGAGTGGTCTGTGTGTATGGTGGTACGGGAATATCAGAGCAGGTTCGTTAACTGAGGTTTTTTACTGAGTACATTATGTTTCATACCTTAATGCTTATTTGCTGCACTAATCGCTTATTACATTTTATACTTGTTTATTTATATATTCTAACTTTATAAATCTTAATTTTTTAGTTCTTCTCGATGGCTGGATTATTTTCGAAATCGATAGTAGTTTTGACGTTCATAAGCGCCATCTCATGGCCTAATTTTATTATTTTGACTTGATTTCACTGTGTAGTTTTTCCAGTGTTGTTATATATAGTTTTCTTGGTGTATATAATATAAAATATTACAATTTGTAGATAGCGGAGTTGAAACGCGGTGCTGAGATGATAGTGTGCACTCCAGGCCGTATGATCGATATGTTGGCTGCTAACTCAGGACGAGTTACAAACCTTAGACGCGTTACGTACATAGTTCTTGATGAGGCCGATAGAATGTTCGACATGGGCTTTGAACCACAGGTAAATATTATAAATTATTGGAGGATTATCTACATAATGATTCAAAGTATAAAAATATTGCTTTAAAAAGCTAATCATAGGTTCGAATCCTATGAGTAGTTTACGATCTTAGTGAAGTAAATATCGTGACGTAAACATATCATGGTGGTGGGACACTTGCTAAGCTACTTCAAGTTGAAAAGCTGTTGCTAAGTGTCTAATAAATAGGTGTAATATTTTAAAGCGATGATGGCTTAGTTGGCAGTTTGTACAGACTCTGCGTCAATAGACGTGAATTTGAATCCCTGCAGTGAGCTTAAGCTTACCATAACCATAGTATGGTGGTAGGTTTTTTCTAATACCTGCCTGGCAAGTTATACCCTTGAGAGTCAGACCGTTGGTCACATAATATAATGTGAGCTATATAACCCTAAGCCTAAAAAAATGTTTTCTATAAAAAAATATGATATCAATGGTTGCATCTGAGAAGCAGTGTCCCTAGCCATGTTGTCTTTCGATGATGGGGAACATAAGGAAAAAGCTAAAATACACATGACACATGTAAAATTTGATTTTGAGAACTTAACAACTTTGAAAGGGGCACAGTTCTGTTAGGGATGGCATGTTACCTTTTTAAGCTAACCACTATCTAACATCGGATGGGATTGTGATTAAATGCTGAATTTATATATTATAAGTTAAAAAGCCAGTAAAAAGTTGTTGGAAAACATGAAAACCTCATATTTAGTATCTTTAACAATATTTTGTACAAAAACTTGTTTTCAACTTACTCTTCATTTAAAATCTACATTAATATTAAAGATTCTATTATTATTATAAAGTTTGTGTATTCCACTATTAATGATCGTATAGATAATTTAAAAGTAATGTTAGGTGGTATATCTTCATTGCAGAATTTATTAATGTATTTTGCAATGTTTCTTATGAAATTGTATATATAACAGGTAATGAAAATAATTGACAACATTAGGCCGGACAGACAGACTGTGATGTTTAGTGCTACATTTCCGAGACAGATGGAGGCATTGGCTCGGCGTATATTGCAGAAACCAATTGAAATTCAGGTAAAATTTATATTTCACAAGATATTTCACTTTGCATTATACCATTGGTATGAATTATTAATAAGATGGGGGAGCATACTTAATATTTTAGTTAACATTTATTCACATTATCAACAGACTTCTTATAGATTGCCCCTACTAAGTGTTTTTGTGATTTGATCGGTTTGTTTATTTTCATCAAATGTTATGTTCATTGTAATTTATTATCAAACTAAAGTATGTAAAACAAGTGTTAGAAAATTAAATTAATACGCACGCGTTTGATATGGAGTAATTATTTTTATGCCGTGATATTATTTTTTGCTATAGCATTAGTTGATTTCTAAAAAAAATTGTATATAACTATCGATCATGAATTTTGTAATTAACTATTGATGGTAGCGTTTAAAATCTGAAATGATAGAATAGTAAAATTTTATGACAGCTTTATCTGCTAATTTTTACTTAATCCATAATTAAACCAAACTGTAAACAGGTTGGTGGAAGAAGTGTAGTGTGCAAAGATGTCGAACAGCACGTCGCTATATTGGAGGAAGAAGCGAAGTTCTTCAAACTGCTGGAGTTGCTCGGCCTTTACAGTGAGATGGGGAGCATCATCGTGTTCGTGGATAAGCAGGAGAACGCTGATAGTCTGCTCAAAGACCTTATGAAGGCCTCATATTCCTGCATGAGTCTACATGGAGGTGAGTCAACAGTAATAATAAATACATTAACGTTGTAACTTTACAGTTTTAATTTAGCTTGAATCATCTAATTAAACAGAACAAAACATATTTTTCTGTGCTAATTTCTTGAGCATTAATAGGGATTTTTTAAGCTCATAAATATAGTGTTTTTACATTATTAGATATTCAATAAAATTTAGTCTCTAAAATTAAAAAAATGTATTGCACACTGTAGCTAGGGATGTTACGAAAATTATATTTCAGATTTGAATAATGATTAAATTAAAATAAATTCAGACTATTGGATAGGTTTCTTTTGTAAATTATTTCGGATGATCAACAGTTTTAGATAATTCAGCTTGTAAATGTTACATTTTGTTATATTTAGTTTAGAATAGGTATTATTCAAACACTTGTAGGTGACTAATATCGATAGTGTTACATTCGATTGCGTCAACTTCGGAAATTATTTTGAAATGTAACAGATATGGATTGGGTTCTGGATGTCGTATAGTTTCTGGTGAATCAGTCATATGCAAAGAGAGACAGATGAGGATACAAATGTTTTAAACAGGAATTAATCATTTTCTATACAACAGACATTGACTTTTGTTTCTAATTGTTTAGTTAATCTGTTTTTGATTCAGTAAGTTCGTAATAAATTTACAAGGTTTACTCTCAATTATTACAAACATTCAAGCTTTTAAATTTCCTTTGCAGGTTTCTTCTGTGTCTCCGTGTTTATATTAAATTTGTTTTACAACACGATGGGGCTACTGATACAGTTAAAAACCCTTCTATTATCCAAATAAATAATATAATTAAAAAAAAATACTTTAAAATTTGTAACGATTTTTGTTTATAGTTGAAGTACTATTATAATGAAAAAAAAAACTGTACAAATAGATCCGAGTGTGAGATAAAAATAATTTACTAATTAAAAAGAATATTTTGATTTCAGCGAACCATACCTGCTTTGGAGATGCTGCTTTTATTTATACCTAATATATTTTTGTTCCACAAGCCTACTGCTTTTTTCTATAAGTTGTATAATTAATCAACTCCTAGTATAATTAGATTTTAAAATTAATTTGCGTAAATAGAGGTGACATTTTGGTATTGCTACAATATTACGAATGAATACGATTAAATACTATGGTTTGTAAGGCCGAAAATAAAGAAAGTCCTATTTTCAACAGTGAGTCGAGAAAGCTAATGTTAATGAATAATAAAAAAAATGATAAGTGTTGCAGAATAAAAAAAAACAAAATTTTAGCACTATTAACAAAAAGTTCTTTGCAGAGTAGCATAATAGACAGAAATAACATGGTGCAAGTTCTTGTATTGAATATGAATATGGATATCTTAAGTTTATTTCATTTATGGATACAGATATGAAATTATTTCAGATATCCAATAGGTTTCAGATATTTGGTATAAAGGATTGAATAAAAAGTATTCAAAAAATATCGGCTACAAATATTAATGTTTAATTACCATAACAAATTGTTTACTTTCGAAAGTAACTAAATTATCGTGTATGAAGTGATGTCCTACATTTATTATGTATCAATAGGCAAGACAAAAACATTTTACTACATTTTTCTCCTGTGCTAATCAATTTGTTTGATTATTTAGTACAACTGACGAGGTTTCCTGTTAAAAGTTCAAAAAATTGGATGCATTAACTTCAATTTTTCTACCATCATAAGAATTTGCTCAAATTTTCATTAATGATTATGGTTGAATTTCGATCACCAGATGAACACTAATTATTATATTATAAAACTAGCTGTGCCTGCGACTTCGTTCGCATGGAACTGAAAATTATTTAACAAATTTGTAGCCTATGTTACTAACTGGAATAATTAAGAACTCTAATGGTGGATTTTTTTTGAAATCGGACCAGTAATTTTTAACTTATTCTTTACAAACAATAATATAAATTTTCCTCTTTGTAATATTAGTACAGATGATAGCTAATAAAAAGCAGTACGCTTAATCACGTAAATGGATTATTTAGTTGTGAAGTGACGAATATATTAATGGTGACCTGTTACAGGGATTGATCAATTCGACAGGGACTCGACGATCGTGGACTTCAAGAACGGGAAGGTGAAACTGTTGGTCGCGACCAGCGTCGCCGCGCGTGGACTTGACGTCAAGCAACTCGTGCTCGTTGTCAACTACGACTGCCCGAATCATTACGAAGACTATGTGCATAGGTATGTATTATTCGAACACTGATACTTAATAGAAATAGTACTACCTAATAGTAGTATCTAATCCTAACAATCCTGTCTGTCTATTTGTATGTTAGTTCGTCTGCCCGGTTGTCTCTCTGATTTAAATATAGTACCTAATTCTAACTAATAATGTATATGTGAAAATGAGTGTCTCTCTATTTGTATGTTTGTGGGTCTGCCGGTTTGTCTTTCTGTCTGCCTGTCTGTCTGTTTTGTACTTTGTTAAGCTTTTACGCTTAAACAGCTTAGTCGATTATGACGAATCTTGCTACATATATAGATAGGACTCCAGAGACGGCTTTAGGGTACCCTTTCTCGCGAAAAGCTTATAGATGTAAGGCGAGGTGAGGAGTAAACCTTGTATGAAACCTTTTGTTGAGATGACGAATTGTTTCAAACTTTGCAGAATTATTGTTTATATTTAATAATCTTTATTGATCATCAACCAGAATGGTTTGAGGAAATTAAGATTAACGTGAACAAACCGGCGTATAAAAGCTAGTAATTTAATATCCCGACCTTACCGAACCGACCGAATTTTTTGGTACAAATTATCTTAAAATTTTCAGGATATTGTAGTCGGGCTTTTTTGTTTTGATATCGCGTGTTTCACGAAAGAATACGCGATACTCGATATCTCACAGTACTTCTTCTCCTCATTTTCTGTATCTCTTCTTCTCCTTAAGGTCTCCACGTGATGAAGTGAAGATCCCTAACAAGCTTCAAAAAAGTTTGTGGTCAAAGCCACCCGAAAATCAACTAAGTTTTATGTTTTATTTAATCGTATGGCCAAATAAAGTATCTTATTAATTATTATTATCTTTCGTTTATAAATAAAGTATTTTATACGCCAAGGACGAGTCGACATATGATATTTTTTATGGTCGATATAGTACATACATAATTTCATACAAATTATATAATAATAACTTTTATTGAACAGAAAAAATACACTATAAATACATAAAATGTAGCTTAGTCTATTATTGCTATAAGGTTATTTCTGTACATTTATATATCTCAGCCCCTGCAGTAGGCCGAGCCTGTCTCTCAGACACTGTACTTTTTCCGTGACGTATTACAGCATGTTAAGATATCACTTACTTATATTTTAATTTAATTACGTGATATTATATAAATAGGTTTGACGTGTCTACTAACTTGAGTCGTAACGTAACTTAAGATCAGGTGAGATTATGGCTATAACGCTAACGGTACTATAAGACATAATAATAGCCTATCATCTTATAAAAAGAAAATTGGTGATATGTTGTTTAATGACTCATATTAAGAAACTATGCATTTCTGTATTTTTCTTTCATATTTTTTAAATGTATTACCTTTTTTTTATTAATTATACACCTAGATTGTTTTGTTACATTTTTCTTATCAAGTTGTAGATTTTAAACATATGGTACTATTGGCCTATTAGTTTATAGTGTTGTGATATATATTTATGTAATCGCTGTTTACTACCTAAATAAATGAAAATGATAAAGGGGACGTTTATAAATTATATGGATGTAGGAAAAACTGTGGGGCAACCGCGTACCGTGAAAGTGTGACGTCACAAGTGTATTAGGGTAGATCCTCGCTTGCGTACGCTTGTCGTTTATCTGTCGTTAGTTTCTACCATGTAAGTACGTACGTGCACTCAGATGCGGGCGCACGGGCCGGGCGGGCCACAAGGGTTACGCGTGGACGTTCCTGACGCCCGAGCAGGGTCGGTACGCGGGCGACGTGCTGCGCGCCTTCGAGCTGGCCGGCGCTGTGCCGACACCGGACCTGAGGAACCTCTGGGAGAAATACAAGGAGGCGCAGGAGAAGGAAGGCAAAAAGGTCCACACCGGCGGTGGATTCAGCGGCAAAGGTATTGTAATTCAAATTATTGTAGTTTTCCTCTACAGAAAGGTTCACGTGTGTTTTCATGTTAAACTACCTTTTTACCTATTTTAGTATGTCGTCGTTTTCAAATAAATATCTACTATATGTACTTTATAGGTATATACTTTACAGGTTTGATCATAATCTTACCTCATGTTAGGTGGCTATGTGGTCCAAGATATTTTGCATTTTCGATTTGTGAGTGATAGCTAGGCAGGTGGGCATTAGAAAAGCCCATATCAACATTATCACTACGTTTTATCTCACTGAAGGCTCAAGTTCTTTGCAGATGGATTCGATTTCACGTCCATTAACGCGGCTTCCGTAACCAATACCGACAGAGCCATCACCGCTTTAAATAAATAAATAATCTATAAAGTTACGTTTGCGTTGTACGCGGTTAGTTATTAGATCGTAATAGCACAACTGTCGTTATAACCGCATATCTAGTATTTGTTTGGATAATATTTTTATGAGGTCAAGTAAAACAATTTCATGCAAGACTATAATAATTATACCCTTTGTCCGACCAAATGTTCTAAAACAATGTTAGTACTGTAAACTTGTAACTGTACATTTTTTGTTTGCATTTTTTTCTTTATTTTGTTCAGGGGCCATCATAACGTAATAATACTAAAATTAAACACTTTGATACATCCTCTTTCATAAAATCATCTTTTACTCATTTCATATAACATTATAGCAATTTCATTTGAACGACTTACCTAAACTAGTGGTCGACCAGTGGTCAAAATTCGACCATAATAATTATTTAAATTATAAATTTAAACATTATTAAGGTTCTGTTGTCAGAGGCTCGTATTAATATATCTCTATATATTAATACGAGCCTACAAACGTAACTCTTTATGTTTGACGTTCAGTAAAAACAAACAATATTAATCTATTCTCAATTTGACCACAGACTTTAACAATAAATGTCAAAATATGTCAAATACAGGATAGTGTGTAATGCTTTTTTTATTGATTTGGTGTATTTTAGTATGCATAATTTAAAAAAAAATCATTCTGCACTCCTTTATATAAACTATAAGTGTGCGAAATTTCATACTTCTCCGTTCGCGCAATTTTCGTAAAAAAGGATACAAACTTTTTGCTTATCATATGCATATATGCATATCACATATTCACATGAAATGTGCTTACAACGAATTTATTTAAATTTAACTTAATTATTCGTTGGCAATATAATTACACTGATTGCACTTTTAATTTTATTTTCTATGTTTTTAATTGTTATGTTAAACTTTCTCGTTTTTATAATATTAATATGATTACTAAAATTAGTAAATTATAATTAGTAATATTAGTATAGTAATAGTATGAAGTATGTAATTTCTATATATTCTTTGGTTTGCCCGGGAATCAGGTTTCAAATTCGATGAGTCGGAAGCTCAAGCAGCCACTGAGAAGAAGAAGTACCAGAAGGCGGCTCTTGGCTTGCAGGATTCCGATGACGAGGATGTTGAAGGAGACCTCGACCAGCAGATCGAAACGATGTTCGCCGCAAAGAAAATTGTCAAAGAAATTAAGGTTAGTACAATTTCAGAATCGGCAGTATTCATTAATTTCTATCCATATCCTCATTTTTTTACTACTGCTACTTACGAATTATTATCTGGTAAGGTTTTAGTCTGTATTGAGAATTTTAATAAGAAAAATTTTTAGTTATAAATCTTTTTAGATTAATTACGTTAGCGACATATAGATTTGTGATAATATTTCTCAAAATAAACTCTTTATTACGTTCTTCGTTATTATGAAATAGTAAGTACTTACGTTATGTGCGAATTTTTAAAAGGAAGCCAATGGTAATCGGGTTTATTGGAATTTTCGCCACTGGTAGCTAGATAGGTGGGCATTGGAAAAAACCCTACGACCATGTTATGGGTTTATTATGATGTTTTCATTCACTGAAGCGATGATAACTCTGTGGTTGTGTGTACGACTTTGCGTCAAGGGACATGAGTTCGAATCCACCTACATTGAGCTTGAGCTTTCGGTGAAGGAAAACATCGTGAGGAATCCATAGCTTAGGGCTCTTTCTAATGCCCGCTTGCCTAGCAACCACCCTCAAGTTGAAAATCTGATGCCAATAACTAATAGGTGTGTTCCGCTAATGGTACTTGAGAGCCAGTTCCTCCACTGGTTTAGCGTTACCAATTTGGGCCGTATCGTTACTTAAAATCAGGTGTGGTTATGGATATAACGCTAAACCTTAACTATAAACAAACAAAAAAAATGTGAGCAAAGGCGCGGGTAAAAGCTAGTAATTAATATTTTAATAGGAGAGTATAAGCTAGCGTACTACTGCAGAATTGCTTTATGACTAGAGCCGTAAGTTATTACGTGTACACAGCCTGGTGTCGCCGTGGGCGGAGTGCCGCCGGGCGGCGCGGGCGGCGCGGGCGCTGTGGGCGTTGCGGGCGCGGCGGGCGGCGCGGACGGCAAGCTGGAGCTGGCCCGCCGCCTCGCCTCACGTATCAACCTGGCCAAGGGCCTGGGCACGGAGCAGAAGGGCGCCACGCAGCAGGCTGCCGAAGCCATCCTCAAAGGAGCTCCTTCAGCGCACACTCTCATCACGGTTAGTGTTTGTTTCTTATTATTATTAGTATAATTTTAATCTATAACAATCAGAACTACGTGTCAATATAGTCTTCTGTCGTGCCAAATCTGAAATGTGCGAAGGCAACTCAAAAAAAATTTTTAAGGAATTTATGATTCTCAACATTGAGGGTACAGACTGGAGAGAGAGATTATTATGCTTAAGTAAAAATGGATATATCTGAAGGGGTTTATTAAAATATAAATGAAAGTACACTTATAACTCATTACGTAACAATTAAATAGACAAGCAAAGTAAAAAAAATAACATCTAAAATAAAAAATTGTGCTTCCAACACCATCCACGTAATACAGTTGAAAATTTTGGGAAGAACTGCACAAAAGATAAATGCGGATAATCGAAACTGTGCATTAGATATAACAATGTCTAATACTATTTTACATTCTCTCTGTGTTATATATTTCTTTTCATTAATGTTACTAAATATTCCAAAATTTTACATACCTTTGAAATTCCACTTCCAAGTCTCCTACAACTATGTTATGGTCGTCGTAGATGTTTCACTTTAATATGAGAGAAAGTTAAAAACTTGAAGTAAAAACCCAAAATTAAAAAAGTTAATGTAATAAAATATTTCACAGCAGTCACGAGGACTGACGCCAGAAGTGAAAATTTAAAACTACAAACAAACAGTTGTTATTTTTGGACATCTAAATTAATTGTTTGATCTTAAATGAAAACTTATACTAATAGACAATAAGTTACACTAATAGAAACAGATATAGTGTGTACTTTAACACGTCGCGTGACCATGTTGATGACGACTTACATGAATTGACTTATCCAAAGATCCAAACCGCGCTATAGAAGTTTTCACTTCAAAAAGTAAAGTATTTTGTTTAACAAATTTAATATCATTAGGCTAAGACTGTGGCGGAACAACTGGCTGCGAAGTTGAACACTCGGCTCAACTACCAGCCTCGTGACGACGCTTCCAACGAACCAGCCGAGGAGGTGTTCCGCAAGTACGAGACCGAGTTGGAGATCAACGACTTCCCGCAGCAGGCGCGGTGGAGGGTCACCAGCAAGGTATGTCAACGATCCAT
This sequence comes from Actias luna, assembly GCA_039707435.1. Classification (NCBI taxonomy): domain Eukaryota; kingdom Metazoa; phylum Arthropoda; class Insecta; order Lepidoptera; family Saturniidae; genus Actias; species Actias luna. The sequence continues at coordinate 10,885,717 of JAZHAC010000030.1, forward strand.
TCATCTTCATTCATTCATTCATCTCAGGCACTCCTTGTAATGCAAAGTGTCTATTATTATTGTTTTTTTTTTTTTTGGAAATCTTTGCTAATGTAGATAATACATGATTGCACAGGTTATAACTTGTACGCGTCACCACTATTGTATTGTACTCGATGCGTACATATGGAATCTTATTATTGGATCGGTAATTTTTCGGCTCACAGGGTATCTTTTTGTAAAAAAAATCTGGACTATAAAGGGTCTTAGGCAGTAGTCTATAATCCGACAAATTCGATAGTTCGACACTGTCCTTCAAAACGTTTGTCGAATTACCGGTGGTCCGCTGTAATTCGTATCTTTGGAGATCATTACTACCATTATTAAGTGGATAAAGGTTTTTTGTAATTATTTCAGTATCCTATTTTTTTTTGTTAATTTTTTTTAGTTGTACAGTTTTAACGTTATTGTCACAATCTCTACTAATGTTAAATGACGATGTTGCTCGAATTGGTGAACACGCTAAGTGTTATACATTTGATCATGGGATCTAGTGACGGATGGAGGTCAGGAATAATAAAAAAACGTTTTTTTGAGATAATAATATGTATGTGAATGAATATTATTTTACAACTAACAATATTATAAATATGACAATTTTAAAATTAGAAAAGGAACGCATTGAAGTTAACATTGTGCTTAAACACTAAGCCTAATGGAGGGACTGGCTCTCAAGTGCAACTGCCTGAACACACCTATATGTATTTGGTGGTAGATGTTCAACTTGAGGGTAGTAACTATCCAGGCGGGCCATTAGACCTTGCAAATAAGCGACCACCGCTTGTCTGCTGAAAATATCCAGCGAGTTTTTGTGTAATCTCATAATTTACTGAGTTAGTACTTACTATGTGTATTGCCACCGATACTATAGTCGTCATGGTAAGAGACGATTGTATTCGAACCTTCTATATCATATGGTTATGTTCCGCTTACTGTTTAAAACGCTCAAAACATACCTTGATCCGTTCCACTTAACAATCAAGGTTGTAGTAGTCGCTGCGAAAACGCCTCTTATGACTCATACTCCATTCCATTTAACTTAATGTTTGTACTAAATGTCAAGCTAATATCCCACCAATATATTTAAAGTACTTCCATTCATGTCTATTGCAATTAGATATGATACTGTATCCTTAGCGAAGTTGCCTTTGAACAATATTGCTCACGTTTGTTGTTTTTTTTTATGTTAGCAATTGTTGAAAGACAACTTGGCCAGAGGTACTGATACAGATTTCGGATTTGTATATACATACGTTATGTAGTATTTATTGGTTTTGATTTGGTATCAAATTATTTGGAATATGGGTAGTTATGGATAATGTTTGATATAAAAAAAATGTATTTATTGTTAGATGTGAAATATATATTATTTGAACGATTATAGGCGTAATCCTTACTAATATTATAAATGCGAAAGTGAGTTTGTTTGTTCGTTACGCTTTCACGTCTAAACCGCTAAATCGATTATGTTGAATTTTGGCATAGAGATAGATGGGAACACGGAGACGCTGATAGCTACATTTTCTCGCGAAAACCTTATTGAAATTGGGGTAATCCGATTTGCTTGACAATATCAATATTAACGCGAGTGAAACCGCACGTCAGATCTAGTATATTTATATTTTAGCAATATATTCACTTGTACATGATGATAAGTCATAGTGATTCGATTGGATTGTTATGTTTCGTAACCGATCCAGTTGACTTGAGGATAAGAGCTTTTATATTGTCTATCATTAGATAATATCGTATACAAAAAAAAATATATCAATATTTCAAAGCAATCGATTTTTTATATAGAATATATTTGCACAATTGTTCTATAGTATATTAAAACTAACAATGACCTCAGAGATAAGCGTCCGATTAGGTATAATGAAAGAGTCTGACCTATTGCGTAGTTTGATTTGTCTCTAGTGACAGTTACTATATTTATTTAGATTAAATATGTTTTCTTAGTGATGGTTGTAATTTATTTCATAGTAATACAGCAAACTGATGACATTGCTTAGTGCTAGCCTAGTATAGTCTAAAACAATCGCGGTTATGAATAGAGACAATAATACATCGATGATTGTCATTGATATAACCGTTAGTAGCTGAATAAACTCCCAAGCATATACATTCTTTATAGTTAAGTTTTAGCGTTATGGTCACAATCTCGCCTAGTGTTAAGTGACCATTTGGCCCAAGATGGTGGACACGCTAAGCCTAGTGGAGGGAAAGGGTACTAAGGGAGATAGCAAATCATCGTTATGAAACCATATCATGGTAGTAGGGCTTTATTTATGTGTTGGTCAGTTGCACTTGAGAGCCAGTCCCTCTACTAGGCTTAGCGTGGTCACCATCTTGGGTCACATTGTCGCTTAACATCAGGTGAGATTATGGCCACAACACTATATCTATAAACTATAAAAAAAACTATAATGTACGGTGATCGTGTTTAATTTTGGGCACGTATGTTTTTATTTGATCAAAAGACAATATTTTCATTCGTTTTCAAGTTCTGTGTGTTGGGAGACTAAAAAATACATAATTAATGGCTAAGAGCACCACCCAGATCTTATGCAACTATTTGTGGATCACATAAAGTAATTCACCATCAAGTGGGTGAATTCTCGTACTGATACCTTTTAAGTCTGGATAGCTGAGAATAATATATGAGACTGACCTGGTGGACTAAGAGGAATACTCACTTAAACCTCGAAGGATGGTTCTACATTCTTTCTATTAGCCAGGGACTGAAATTTACTTTCACAGTTCCTCTATGGATGAGGAATCCTTAGAAACACCTATACTAAATCCCTTTATGGTTAAAATTCTTTTGCATTTCTTCGGTTACTGCTTATCATGCACTATGACAAACGGATTTTGACGTCAAAAAGCTATTACAGAGTGGATCAATAAGTGAACGATAGTGATTTCTAGAATAGACACTCTTCTCTGTGCATGTACGAAAACTAGTGTAAATGTATCTAAATTTAAATTATGTACCTACCTAATGATAAATTTATATATCACCAGATCGAGATACTTACCGGTTCTTCTCAATGACTGGGTTATTTTTCGAACCGGTGGCAGTTTCCATAAACACCTTCCCAGGGCCTGAATTGAATAAAGTTTTTTTGATTTGATTTGACTGTCCTGTCCTGTATTCCACCCGATAAGTTTTTGTTACTAATGACCTTATTTGTGTTCTTTATAATTATTTTAATTGGACGTGAATAATCTCATTTAGCGTACGGTGATTTATATTATTCTATATAGGCTATCGTAAATGCAACATACATCAGTGCATTCGGTACATTCGTCGTATACAGTTGGAGATCCCAAGATGCTGTTGAAGTTAGCAATAATTGGTGCGCTTGTATTTCTTTGTGTGAAATTATTGAGACGTCGTCAATGTTTCCACTGTAATTAGTACTGTTTGGTAATGTTATTTTTTTTTCGTTCTTGTCGTTTCGCTTTAACTAACACTTAAGAAGATAAATACGAGAATCTTTTTACGAACTAAATACACAATAAATAAAAATAAATTTACCATAAACTGATAAAACATTTTTGGATCTACTATCCGATATGCTACGAGTTTTAAATTTGGAACCCCTTCGGGGAAAAAAAATCTAATATATTTTTTACTTCATACTGTAGGTTTAAGACCTGTTTAACTTTTCATGCTTTTAAACCGGTTTATATTTTCTTTTGTTTATTTCAATAACCTTATTATATAGAATATATGTATAAAGACATAAACCGGTTACAAATAAGACAATAACAGAGCCAGTTTTGTTAATTTAAAAATATATTGTATTTACTTTTATTAGGCACCACTTATCAAGGTACCATCAAACTACCTGAACTCTTGACTTGAAATTGGCATACAATAACAATGGATTGTAAGATCACGTGTGATTGATAGAAAATATGCGTACAAAGCCTAGACCACTGGATATTATATATCAACTTTTCGTATCACGGTGTTTGTCCGCGATGAATTCCTAACCTAAACCGACCGACTGATTTTAATCAAATTTTACACTCTGTGTTCAGTTTGATCCAACTTGAGAGATAGAATACTTTTTAACTCGATAAGTTTAAATAACGCGATAGATGTCGCTGTTGTCGATGTGGTTGACTACTCGAAAAGGCAGATCAAGCAGTGCTAGGTCAGCTACTTTATTTATATTTTGATTGTTAAATGTTACAGGAGGCGTTGGCCTTGATAAGCGAGTACTCGGAAGCCGGCATCACGGTCCGCGGTACTTACGTGCCGCCGGGCAAACCGCCGCCCGAAGGCGAACGCAAACTGTACCTCGCTATAGAGAGCTCTCAGGAACTCGCCGTGGCTAAAGCCAAATCAGAAATCACTCGTCTCATAAAGGAAGAACTCTTGAAACTGCAGACATCCGCGCATCATATGGTCAACAAAGCTCGATACAAAGTTTTATAATTATTATGGAACCAAAATAAATGATTTGTATCTCTTTCTTGTTTTATTACTTAATTTTATACTTTATACTGGGAATAATGTCGCTTATCTCTGCATCACCTTTACGTTGACTGTCAGAAAATGCCTATGGTATTAAGTCCGACATTTCACTATGAATAAAGTTTAAGTAAGTACAGAAATAAATATACATTTAGGTATCCGACTTAGTCTGGAAGCAATGCATAAGCTGGTTTAGGTCTTATGGTAAGTAAGGTAGGAAAATATAGGGCAGGTTTAGGGAATATTGATAATTCTCACCAGTTGAGGCTTAAACGTTATTGTCTTATAAATATATATCTAAAAGTTTCAATGTCATTATAATTAGCCGTACTAAATCTACTATCTATACTAAATCTATAAGCCTGGATGCAAGAGTTAATCTCGAATTATTGATCCGATTATGAAAGCTAGTGTTAGTCCAGCGGTCTAACTTCGATTAGTTATTGTTGAAAATACGAGGAAATTCTTATAAAGACGGGGAAAATGCTCTTTCTGTTTTAATGTGTAACTGTCGGAATACACCTACAGGTATTTACCGGCAGATTTTTAAAGTATGAAAAAAGTTTGTATAACCGGTGTAAGTACAGCTTACTTGAAAATTTACTATAATATAAACGTTTAATAGATAAGGTATCAGAATCGTGTGATTGCATCGTGGAATACTCGCGAATGCTATTCGCAGCACGTCACGGCATTAGATAATAATTTAAACATTTTTATCAGAACTAATCTTATGTTTAAAGTATTAAAATTATGTAAAAATAATGTATTACTAGGTTCTTAAACAGCTTATTGTCAGATCCTAGATTTTATATTATTTAATTGTATGCAATGATATGCATCACTATAATTATTAGCTGTGCCCACGACGTCAGTCGCGTGGAACTAAAAATTATTTAATAATTTGTGTTTTGTAACTTTTACAGCTTTTCTCATATTGGTGGTAGCGTAATATTAAATAGCTTAAAGTCTTCGTCAATAATTTCTCTGTCATATACAAAAATATTTTTTTTTAATCTGACAGGAAGTTCCTAAGGTTAGCGGTTTTAAACAAACTTTTCTGCGTCGTAATATTAATATAGATAGAAACCCCCAAACTTCTATCATCCCTTCACGGATCACCATGGCGAAGGTTTTTATAAGGCGCGACTGATTTACTACTGGAAAACACAAGATATCGTTTACCGGGCAATCTGATTGTATATGGATCCTAATAATTATTATTTAAATGACAACATAGGCAGTGGAGTAGACAGTTATCCAAAGGTCATGAAAAATATGAGTGCCCTAATTAAAAACTATTTTACTTCTATCCAGTAAAAAAAGTTTCTATCTTTAAGGGGTAAAACTAAACTCTGTATCGGGCTCAACAAAACATAATAAAGCAAAACTACATACTACTTATATACACACACTTCAAAAAAGTCTGAGTAAAACACACAATTTACAGAAACGATAAGTTCGCAGGTCTCTCCCTCGCTGTATTTCATCAGGATATAAGAGGATAGGTGTGATTGTAAACTCCGAGGCCCAGTGGTATTGTATAGAATGATATAACATTGAGACACAACTTTTATGTGTATTTCCCAGCTGATATTAAAGACATTGTTTTCTTAACATGCATTGATCACGAGATTTACTGTTCAGATATGTCGTAGATTTAGTATATATAATATAATCTAATACATGTTTGATTTTCTGTTTTTGTGCGACATAATAAATTGTTTATTGGGCAGACCAGATTATACAAGATGCACACGAACTGTAGCAGTGGGCCGTTATTTGTGTGTGAATTGTAACCACAACAAAATTGTTGACAGTCGATAACAGCATACTATAAATAACCGCAACAGGGCCGATCTCGACATCTCTTGCGCGGACGACGCCGCGCCGCCTCCGTGATAACGCGCGGGTTATCACTTTGCCGCGGGAAGATTCCATAGCAAACAACCGTATGATACATAATCATAATGGGTTATAAAATACATAAGTGCTTATAGGTATTAATAATAAAGACGATGTTATTCAAAATAAGTATGCCTATTTACCTCATCCCTCTATAGGATTGATATTAAATTTGCGGTTTAAAATCTTGTCTTGGATGAATAATTCTATTGATTAAAGTCAGCTCATTAAGAATTTATTTATTGCCAATTCACATATGACTCGGTTTATATATTCTTAGAGCATGTTGAATGGTTTTATAGGATGGAAGGACTCTTGATCACGACCATTATACACTGGGTGTAACGTCTGCGTGCTACACATATAGCTGTATGTTCTTCCGAGATCAGTCGCTGTCCGTATATGCAGAAATCGTGAATCCGCGTATTCCGCGTGGTGCCGGCGGAATAGCATAGCAGCGCTCCATATCTTCCTGTAGGTATTGTGGAAGGCGAGTAGAGGAGTGTGAAAAAGTACTGACCCCTTGTAACTTGCTCACCGTTATATTATTCTATCTGTCTTAATCTTTCTCCGGTAACGGTTACCGTTGCACTAGGTCCAGAAGGACAAGGATTAGTATGTGCACCTGTGTCTCGCGCGTATACATGTGTACGTAAATATATATCCTGCGCAACTCACCGCTTCCGTATAAGGACTCCGATTCTAGAACGGAGTTGAAGACGCCTTAATAATGACTTTTGTTTTGGTTCGCGCGTATATGCCAGAGGCTCGCAGGTCGACATAACAACAGCACCAACGTCGATGAATTATTGTCTTTCAATGGTCACCGTTGGTTTTGGTTTCCATTGTGCTTGCAATCAGGCATATTGCTGTAATTTAGACGAGTTACGATAAAACTACATAGCACCAACCGTTTTGGATAAAATAAACAAACATCATTAGATACATTATATTGTTGCATTGACCAAAATTTATTTACTGTATCTCTGCGATTGAAGCTATGACAGCTCGTTGGTAGCGTGTACAAACGCCGCCTCAAATGACGTTAGTTCGAATCCTTGCAATGAACCTGAGTTTCCAGTGAAGGAACCACAGCATGGTGGTAGGGCTTTTCCTAATACCCGCCAGGCTAGCTACCATCCTCAAGTTGAAAATCTACCGCTAAATAACTACAGGTGTGTTCCGACAGTTGCACCTCAGAGCCAGTCCCTCCACTAGGCTTAGCGTGTCCACTATTTTCGGCCACATCGTCATTTAACATTAGGTGAGATCGTGGCCATAACGATAAACGCATAAACTGTTAAAAAATCTCCTCAATCATTTAGCTTATATTATTAATAACGGATACGAATATCAGTATGATTTGGCATCCTTAAACCACCGGTTCCATAGTGTTACTATCTTAGGTCACATAGTCAGTTGACATTACGTCAGATTATTGCCAAACGCTGATTTAATTAAGATAAAAAAAGAATTAAACATTAGAATATTTTTGTCAATTATATCTCTAATTTGAATTGTATGTAATAACTGCCGTTAGTAAACTGATATATTAAAAGTATTGTTCAAGCGTAGAATATTTTTGTAGAAACTTAGTAATATGTAGCTCTTTAATATTTTATTTATTTATTTCGAGAGGTGAAAACAAAACAGAAGTATACAATGAGTAGGTTTACAAAATGTAAAGACAAGAATAATGTGTATATTCCCATAACATATTCCACAGTTTAGTAATTTTAAGTAAATCGTGTCAGTACACACGAACTAGAAATATAAAAACAGTGTATATATAAATAAAATAAAATAAAAAAGACAAAAGAAAAGGACAAGAATATTATAGGCTAATTATAACAAAATAAATAAGGCTAATTTATGGGCTATTAATAAGAAATATGTCTCTTTTATTTTGTGCTTTTCCTACTTAAGTAGAGTTAGCATTTATTTTACACTCTGATAGTAGACAATAGGCGTCATCATAATCCTTGACACTTTGTATAGGCATTTCATTCCACGCAAAATTTATCCATTTTTATTATTGTACCTTTATTCTTATATCCTATCAGAAATCTATCTGAACACGATCAGGATAGTGAACACATTTTTATTTGCAGTTTAATTACTTCCTAATTTGACACTCGGAATTTACAAAGTATTGGAAATTAAACTTCGCTCTACATATTTTTAATCAGTGTTTTCATGACGGTGTGATGATTGGTACTTTACGGCAGTTGGCAGACAAATGTTAGCGCCGCTTTGAATCGATGACCGCAGTAAAAGTAAGTAAATGGAAGTAAGCTAATTAAAATGGTCGTGGGCTCGTCATATATGTTTAAAAATCAAAATCAGAGTAAAAAAAATAGGGACTCAGTCTTAAGAGTAGCACAAGACACTCTCAAATCCAATAAAGTGATGACAACCGGAACACTGCTGGAAATTACTGAACTCGAAAAATGGGCATCAGGCCCGATAGGATAGCATTGGTCTAATGATGAATGTAAGTGGTATACGTCATACTTTAAGTTAGATTCTTATCACCCAGCTTATGAGTTAGTTTATTAGCCTTTAACTTTTATCTTTAGTAATCTTTAGTAATATAGTCATATTAGGTACTATAGAGCCACACCATTTATGTTAATCTAAAGAATACGGTAATTTAAGGCGATTTAAAAAATAAGAGGCTCAATTTTGATATATAATTGTTTTTATCGTAGCACGACAACTAACTACACTGTACTTGGTGGTAAGCATAATAAAATGTAAAAATTACAACAATCTCGAAGAGATGATTTAATCATCAAGGCTTTGATGTAGCAAAGTTTTTGCGGGTGAATTAAGCTGGCTAATCCGGAAAGCAACGAAAAGAGGGTTACTGTGGCGAATGATGGTCGCAGCAACCGAGTCTGACATTAGGACGTACGCAAATAATAGGTAATAATCAACTTAAAAAATATTGTTTGATACACTCTCCATCGTTTATGGAGAACTTATCATTCTAGCTACGTGACATTGGCAAAATTGTGTGCGCACACTTGTAGTCATTAAATATAAGAAAAAGAATAAATGCTTCAAACATGTTTATTTATATAAATATAAAGCGGTGTAAAAAATCGATAATGTTTTTATTAAGAATATCGAAACGTTTCTATTCGGATACGATACACTTTGTAAGCGAAGTCCTGGCATAGGCATGATTTTTATTATTGTAATGTATCTTACAAACGATAAGACCGGCATGACGATTCTCATTATCAACGCATTTAGCGACAGTTACCAAGTAACCTATTGATCTATTTGTTATAATATTATTGTAACAAATTAATCGTTATCTGATATTATTTATTCCTGAATTACTAAGCCGTTAATTTTTATGATACGAGTAAATTCTGTTATACCTACCGTTTTTATTATCATTGCTCCTGTCTATCTAGGCAATGTCAAGAGTGAAATTGATACATATATAGGTATTTAATATCCTGACAAATAAGTGAAAATTATAAGTACGTAAAAGTTAGTCATAGACGGGAATCGAACCCACGACTTAAAGGTTCATAAGCCTTACCACCACTGTTTTTCGAGACCTGACTACTTATTCCTAAACGATTATCTTTACGTAGATACCTTATACCTTTTTAATAGTCTTATTGTGGACTTTGGGGAGCAGAGACTGAATGCATAGTCTTCTTCCTATCCATCTATTTCAATACTAGGCAATTATTTAAAACTGTTGTAGGCATTGGATAAAAGATTTTTTTTTTACTACATCATTGTGGATTAGCATGGTGTTTTTAAATTAATGTTGGTAATTATATGTGATAGGTCGGTGAATAGAGTTCAGCATAGTTAACTGACAGTGACTCATAATTATTCTATATGATTCGTAGAGATGCATGGTGGTGGGGCTTTTGGCAATGTCTACTTGGCTAGCTAAATACCTATAAGTGTGTTCCAACAGTTGTACTTGAGAGCCAGCCCATTTACTTGGCTTCGCGTATCCACATCCTGTGCCATATCGTCACTTAACATCATGCGAGATTGTGGCCATAACGCTAAACCTTTATTATAAAAAAAAGAAGATAAATGATGGGGCTATGTAGCAAAAACATATATATTGTATAAAGATATACCAGTTTTATAAGTGCAAGGTTAGGTTAAACCATCCGACCCGCTGTGAGGGGATGCGATAATGCATTTCCCCATGATAAAAAAGGTCAAACCACTCGAACAACTCTTTTTAGTTTCTTCGAGATATTTTTAAAGGCAACAGTGATTCTGATGGTGCCCGTGCATCATCAGATTCAACCACAAAATGTTTCACATTTTCAATTTGCCAATCAAATCAGTATATTTTGAAACATATACATAAACATATATAATACTAATAATTAAAGTAATGATGACATGTTTTTATGAATTGTATCAGCAGATACATGAATATTACATAAAGTAAAAAAAATAACATAATAGGTTTTTTTTATTTAATATACATATTATTCTACCCACAAACGTATATTTGTCAACAAGAAAACACTGCGCCCCTATCTGATACAGGAAATCGTTTTTTAAGTCGTACATACGTCGTCAATACATTTTGTCATCTTGTCTTTATTTACGTTCCATAAATCACTGACAAAATATATTAACACAGTAATTTAACTTCATTAAACGTAGGAACAAAATAGAAAATTCCAACACCGTTATAATGTTATAATTATTTATTTAAAACATGTCGTAATAGAATAAAGAAATATTTAAATGATTATAAAATTGCTAATAATAAACATAAATGTATTCTAAAATCATCATATCGGAGCCGTTAGGCAGTGTGTCCAAACGATGATTTTTAAGTAATGATAGTTCAGTTGGTAGTTTGTACGGACGCCTCGGCAATGGACGTGAGTACGAATCTACCTGAAATGAGGCTGAGCTTTCGGTGAAAAGGGTATAAGGGGCTTTCGGCGAAAAGGGAAATGGTGGAAGGACTTTTTCTAATGCCCAATTGGTTAGCTATCATTCTCACGTTGCAATTCTACCGTCAAATACCTATAGGTAAGTTCCGGCATATGCACTTGAGAGCCAGTCCCTCCACTCGGTTTAGCGTGTCCACTATGTTGGGCCACATCGTCACTTTAAATCGAGTGAGATTGTAGCTATGAAGCTAAACCTAGAAAGTATAAAAAATAGTGTGTTCACGCATGTATCAAAACATTATAAAACGTTACCCTGTTCCTCTTCTACACATTCGTGTATAGTTCATATTATTGAATACAAATTACCAAAACATTTAAATAAAACAAAAACGTTATTATTGTCTTATTGTCATTTATACAATTTATTTATAAAATGTATACAGTATCTATAACTGATTTTATCCTACACTATATCAGACACAATATCATATTCGTATTCATAACTGGAGCTGATTAAATATTTCTAAGATAGTCATATCCATATCCAGCCCAGAAATCTTATATTCGAGACATCCCTCAGTGGAAATCTCATATTGTTTTCACGTGAATCTGCATCTAAAAGATATTGTATTATTTAAAAAAAAATAACGTTTTAAGTTTTACCACATTTAAAGCGTATTGATTTAGGTATGTTACGGAAGAACCTGATACAGAGACTTTGTTCTGGCAATTATATTTCTAGCAAAAAATATTGTTAGATTTGTTGTGAGGTTAAAATAAAGTTTATTTATAATATTTTTAGGTGAGAAACTTAAAAAAAAATCGCGGGATATTAAAAAATACCTAGATGTCAACAATTTAAAAAGTATAGAAGTGATCTCATAATATAATAATAAAAAAAACATGGTTAAGCCATGTAGGTAGGTAGACATTTATCTTCGCAATCTGATATATAAAGATGGTATAAAATGAATTTAATAAGTAACGAAGAGTATCCGTTAGTAATAAATTATATCGTTATCAATTCTTCGAAGCTACTCGAAAGTGGCGTGATTCAATAAGGGAGGATTAGAGTGTTCGCTATCTTTAAAGTATAGACAAAAACAATGATAACGTGGGCAGGATATAATCACTGTAGATAAATACAATCTTTCCATTCCAGGGCGTGACAATGACGAGGTTTATCTGTGACGTATACAATGTTATCACAATCCTAAGGCATGCCTATTTATATGCGGCTATGAACTCACCTGTGGGTAGGTGTGCGGTGTTTACATGCCATCTCGCGTAGTTAGATGTGTCAATAGCGTGATTTTGATACGAAGCTTATTTACTTGTATAGTTTCACTAAATGTTGTCTTAATATTTAGTTGTATTATTCAATAATATTATGTAATTGATAGTGAAGATTCTACGTCTAAATTGTGACTAGGATTCATAAGGTTATTTTAGATTCTTCAGGTTTTTAGGTTATTTTCTGTTTCCCCCATTTTTACCGTGCAATCTCATCAATCACCCCATTTAAACCCCCTTTGAGAAATGAATTTAGAAATATCTTTTCGTTATTCTCACCTACGCTATATAAGACATCGTTTCATTACCAGTCATTCGTTTTTGATTGTATAAAAAAAAACAAATAAAATGTCTACTAAAAGTGACCATTTTTATCAACCTATAAACGGGATATGAGATTTTGAATCTGGATTGAAGTCTTAAGGTCATTTTATTGGTTTTAGTAATGGATACACATTATTTTAGATATCTGATAGTAATAACCATAATGACAGTTATGGTTATTATATTTTTCAAAGTATTAGTTGTTATAGTTGTTATAGTACACAAAGTGTAGTTGTTATAAGGAATGTAAGCAATAATAAGTGAAAATGTAATATTTCGAGAATAATATTATCTTTACTTAAAATTTTTGATTTTATTTAGTATTAGACAGTGTTTCCTCAACTCAGTTGAATTCAAAAATTATTTTAGATGACGAAAGGTTACGATTTTGGACCTTCGAATGTTTCTGGTACGTTTGTACAATTTCGACAACAGGATTTTTATGTTATGAGAATGGGAGACCAACATTATACATAATAATACTAATATTATAAATGTGAAAGTGAGTTTGTTTGTTCGTTACGCTTTCACACCCAAATAGCTGAAGCGATTGTAATGAATTTTGGCACAGGAGTGATTGGATCTTGGAGACGGAGATAAGCTACGTTTTCTCACGAAAAACTTATAGAAGGTGAGGTGAAGAGAGGGATAATCTTTGTATAAAACTTTTTATTTCGTCATGCGATTTGATTGAAAAAATCAATATTAATGCGAGCGAAGCTGAACATAAAATCTAGTAATAACAATAACGTTTAAATTTATGTCCTTATTTACAAGTTACCTCCTTATCGATATCATGAATAAACTTTCCATTTGTATGCACACGAGTTCTTCTGTTTCATGTCATGCGTGAATGCTTTATTTGGAATCTGTTTTATTTCTCGTAGTTTCTTTTACTGGGTTGTTGGACATGATAACTGGGGCCGAGTTGATCTCAACCACTTTATAAAATTAACCCATCATAGTGTCACGTTTAGGTGTGCTGACTGACGACAGATTAAAAAAAATACATTACGGAAAACGGGAAACATTTTGGTTAATATTATAATATATAATTATTATTATATAATATATGTCGAAGCGATGATAGCTGAGTGGTAGTATGTATGGATGCCGCGTCAAGGGACGTCTGTTAGAATCCACCTACAATGAGCTTGAGCTTTCGGTGAAGGAAAACAACGTGAGGAAACCATAGCATGGTGGTAGGACTCTTTCTAATGCCCGCCTGGCTAGCTACCACCCTTAAGTTGAAAATCTGTCGACAAATACCAATAGGTGTGTTGTGGCAGTTGCAGTTGAGAGTCAGTCCTTCCACGGGTTTAGCGTGTCTACCAACTTGTGCCGTATCGTCACTTAAGATAAGGTGAGATTATGGCCATAGCGCTAAACCTTACCTATAAAAAAACATGATTTACATTAAAAGGTGATGTTACTTGGAAAAATAAAAAGCTAGAAAAAAATTAAATATTGCTTGAGTGTTAAGTTGAATTTAGCATTAATATCATCATATGCTAGAGTGCCGTCAGTTTGCCTTATTATAATGCTCTAGCAAAAAAATGTTTTATTCTGTTATTAGTGGTGTTGCCCAAAATCAGTCTTTGCTTGAAAGGGCTTGTGTAAGCCATTTCCTAATGAATCAGAAGGATCTTAGCATAATTTGTAAAATACATTCTATAAGGCAGGCGGCCAGCATCGAAGCATATATAAAAAAATTCATTTATATTATTTCGGGTTTCTTTCATATTTCTAACAATAATCGTAAACAATATTCAAAATACATTTTAAATTTATCTTAAACGTGGCGTTGTCAAGCCTTCTTCCATAACAAACTATATTAAATGGCAATACCGACTGCAAGGATCGTTATGGTACCTACTCGGTACATAATATGTGCTTCTATAAATCGTATGTGAAATTTAACGTATGTGCTAAAATTTACCCAATAATATCATACAAATATACATATAGGTACTTGTGTTTCAAAGAATGTAGTCTATTAAGCAAAGTTTAAACTAACATTAATAGATTGAGTATCTATCTATTTATCTTATCCGTTATTTTAATTGACCATCGGTCGGTCGCGTCGGTGAGTATATGATTGCCGACAAAGACGCCGCTTTATTGAAGGTGTATTATAGTCATTGTAGTTTTATCGCCGCAGCCCTCACGTTAAGGGTTGCAAACCTTTTAAAGGATACATTTCCAAGCGCTTAGATCGATTGTTGTGAGATTTTATTGACCTCTTAAGAAATATTGTTGTATTAAGGGTAATGTATTGTAATAATAATATTATTATAGCTTTATATTGGACTTTACACACATTTATTGTACATCAACTTCTATCGTAGATACTCTATGTAGGTATTATGTACATAAATACAGTGGGTAACGTACCTAAGTTTAATTAAATATATAGCAAAAGATTAATATGTAGGTAATTGCAAGTCTTATTCGACTCTTGTTGCAAGACCAATACCAAGGCTAAGGCTGAAAGAGCAGTAGCAACACAAAGACCAGGTGTATTGGTGCTAAACCAATAGCAAGATTGGCTTACGTATTGTCTTGGTCTTGCATTTGGGCAACAATCATTAATAAATGTACATTTTTACTCAGTAAATAGTAACAGCAGGTATATAGACCCTGACCATGTTGCTTAATATCTCAACAAGTTTTCCATTCGTTTTGAATCACGTTGCAAGATGTTTCGCAATTATTTTTATTTCATGAGATAACATATCTGGTTTATTTTGGTAACGAAACACGAGTTCCGCGAGACATCGGCTGACAGCAGATAAAAACTCGATTAATTACAAAATATATATACATTTCAAAAGTTCTTTATAAAATGGGTATAGAGTAAATATACTGTTTTTTACGTTTAGTAAAATGATTTTGTACTAAAATTATATTAACATTGACATTTGAGAAATAAATTTCTCACAAGCAAATTACCGTAATAGTAAATTAATCTTTTATATTAAGCAATTTTTCGAGATATAAAGTGACAGAGAAGTTCGCAAACCATCTGTGTTAGGTGATGACTACGAAAAATTAGGGATTTTACTAAAGCAATATGAGATTATATGTATCTGCTAATTTTGAGGAAAAATATATAATTTTTCAATAATAAAAAACATGCTACCTATTATGTATATCTAAATCTAAGTCGATAGTAATCATGAATCGTTATCAAAAATAAGTGTAAGATTAAGCATGACAAACTGTTTTCTCACACCTGCACCTGATATATTATCAAAATAGTTTATTTTATCAACCATACACCCATTGTTGTGATTTTGAAGGAAATATAAATTACGCAAAGATGTTAAAAAAAAATGTACGGCAAAGTAAGTTGACTGAAATAGTTTTATTTTCCTAGGTGATAGCGAAGTGGCTCAGGTACTTACTACAGAAAGATCGGTTTTAGGTGTCGTTTTTCATTGTTACACTTTTTTCAGTCTAGCGTCTCAGCCCGCGAACCAATCAGAACGATGACCAGAAATCAGACGTGCGATAAGGAAGTCTGTTCCAAAGACTGCTTATTTATGATTTTCGGTGAAGGAAAACAGCGTGATGAAACTGTAGCATGGTGGTAAGGTATTTTGTAATACTCACCTGGCTAGCTTCCACCTTATCTTTATTAACGTGATGTTTAAATTCCACTCTTTACGGACTTTCTCGTGCCAAAGCGCAAGCGCATTACCCTAAGCGAGAGGGGCAGTGGTGACTCATCAGGTACTAATCAGCTAACACTACCTACTAAATCACACAATGGCGATATTACTAACTCCCGTGTTGCCAGACCCCAGGAACAGTTTTCGCACTTCTTAGTACTAGCTTCTTACAGTACTTCTTATTAGTTTAGTTATTTCTTAGTAGTACTTCTTACAGTACTAGCTAGTAGCTACAACTAAGAGTAATTACAAAATCCATTAGATATGTATGGTTCATCAAAATGTGACACATTATTGCTTTTAATTACATTTGAACGTCATTTAAAGAACAAGATTGCATTATAATATTCAATATGACTAAATCAAAGGTTTTTCTTAATACATTAGGTAAGCAACATTTATGTGAATCATTTGAAACAGAAAACTTACAATTTCCATAATTATTTTGCAGTGGAAATACGTTTTCAAATAGTATTTAATAGTTTCATTACAGACATTGATGGAGTATAAATGTTTCTGGAAAATTTGGCTGTGGAAATTGTAACATTTTATTCCATATTTTCTATATCCGTTTTTATTAATTATTGTTAATTATACATTTTATATTATATCTACTGATTATGCTCACTGTACTATAGGCAATAAATATACTAAAAAGCCACACAAAAAACAAATAAATATGTTTAGGACTGCAGTTTTTACATTTATATTACTGCAGTTTTATATTAGAACGTGTCTCCTTGCAGGATCATACAACATTTGGCTGGGCTGACTAGCACGGGTGAGATCCGCATAACCTTCCTAGTCCCCCTGAGCTGGGGGGGTATGCCTTAATGCATTTCTCCACGATAAAAAAAGGCGAGAGATACGAGTAGTGAAGGTGAGTGTTGACGCGCGTCGGAAATGGGCTATTTAGACCAACACCCGTGTCTCGAGAAATGGTCTCGGGAAATCTGGGTGTCTCACCAAGATAATAATATTCTAGTCTGTAAAACTACTCGTACGTGTTTTTTATCACGCATAGTGATCGTTCGCGTCACACGTCATCCATTATGATGCAATAGGAAGAAATTGTATCGAGTAAACAATTTTAATCAGTGCACACGACGATTCACCACTTAGTAACGACATTTGTGAATCATTGAAAAAAATTACTTGAATAATATCTTTAAATAATTAATAACATAATCTAACCTTTTTCATGAAGTTATTATTTAAGTTAAATATTTTTTACGATTACTTTTGTAAATTTATATTAATATTGTATTGTTTGTTTGTTTATTTAATATTGTTCTTTGAACGCGCTAATTTTAGAAACTAGCAGTTGGATTTCAAAAAATGTTGTACCTGATAGAGCAATAATTGTGGAAAGCTTTAGGCTATTTAACATTACGTTACCGCCTATAGGAGCAAAACTATATTGAAAAAAGGTTCAAAAACGGGTGAGAATTATTAAATAAATAGCAGTGCCCGCGACTTCGTTCGTGAGGAACTTAAAACTATTTAAATATTTCTTTTCTTAATAAGAAGTGACTAGTGTACTTTCTGTATCACTGGTAATGTATATGCAAAATTTTATGATGATCGGTTGTGCAGTTAACAAATATACTATCTGCCGCCAACGACTACATCTGTATAGAATTACTACTTTGAGTAGCCTACTTCCCAAATCTTAAATCAACATAATTATTACATTTTACATTATCAATCTACTTCGCAGCCTACACTAGAAGATAACTAGAGTGTTGTTTTTTGCCATTATTTCCTAACCTATTTGTTCATATTACATGCTACTAGAGGAGATTTTACTTCGTGAAGTTGTCTGCTTTAGTTTTACTTTCGTAACATTCATTCGTAAGGATTAATATTGAACAATAATAACAGTCGCAAGAAAGCCTACAGAAATTATATTTTATTTCCCGTTTTTGTCACTTTTATCAATATTGTTTGGGTCTTTTTAGTGCTAGCGTGATTTTAAATAGCCTAAAACCTTTTCCGCAGTGGTTTTTCTAACAAATACAAAAAATATTTTTGAAATTCGACTGGTAGTTTCTAAGATTAGCGCGTTCAAACAAACAAACATTTTTTTCCGCTTTATAATATTATTATAGATTTTTAGTTCCACACGAAGGATACCGAAGGATAACTATATTATATGTAGCTCGAAGTGATCTTTGTCGCAAATGCAAATGTTATGTATGAGACTACTTTAATTACGTTCTATCTAGATCAGAATCACAATTTGTAATTTCTTCATTTTCTGTAATTTATCATGCCATCAAAAACATAACATAACATAAACCTAAAAAACATAAACCAAGTTCAATATTATGATATATGCCTGGTTGTTGACTTGACCGACAAAGGAAGTGAGATCTAGATTAGTGCCAAGTTCAATGATCTGCCCTGAAATGTATTTAGAATAACATAAAATATTTTATAACAACTTAAATTTAATTTCTTCTTATAACTTAGGATAATATATTGAAGCCTAAGGTCTAACATGGCTAGTTCGAAAATAAGAAATATTTTTAAATACCTACTAAAACAGTCATGGAAGAGCCCTATGTTCGATGGTTAGTTTCTACCAGCAAGCCGAACCAGCCAAGTCAGACTTTAGACTTCAATATATTATGCTAAGTTGTAAAAAGAAATTATATTTAAAGCTGTTATA
This sequence comes from Actias luna, assembly GCA_039707435.1. Classification (NCBI taxonomy): domain Eukaryota; kingdom Metazoa; phylum Arthropoda; class Insecta; order Lepidoptera; family Saturniidae; genus Actias; species Actias luna. Next base: position 10,905,022 of record JAZHAC010000030.1, read on the forward strand.
AAATATTTTATATTTTTATAAATAAATTCCAGGGCTGACCATTGAATTTGGCTCTCATTTCACAGTTATGTTTTTGATAGGATATCATTAATTTTTATACACAGTGGGTACTTATTAATTATAAAATTAATAGACCAGATATTTAGTTAAAAAATACGGTTATCTGGAAAGTTTTCCGGGAGTTTTGAAAATGTGTAATATCATAGACTTTGATGTGTTCTTTACATATTTCAACTTTGCCATCTCGTATCATTGCCGCACCGCACCGGTATATTGGAAAAATGGCGTCTAATGGCAGTTTTTTGGCGATATGTTCTTTCTAATTCAATCGACCATAAAACATATTTACACAAATTAAACTATAGAAAAATTCCTACAATTTATGATCTTACAACTTTTATCGTAAAGTCAATAGTTTCGGCGTATGTGCGCTATAATAAATTAGTGTTCCTAATAGCATCAATTAATTGAAAAATTATAATAGAATGATAAAAGTTTACTAGTTTCTGTTTTATTCCTTTGTATTCACAAACTACCTATCCAGATGCCAAATTTAAACTATAAAAGTCACCTGGAACTAGGTTACAGTTTTGATCTATAGGTCTGTGTTAAAAATGACGATTTATGGATGTTAATATCTAAATAATGTTGTGAGATATGTTGATGACATTTGGAGGACGTATGTATATCGCAAGTCTCAATATATGAGTCAAATTCGACAAGTTTATGTTAAATAGTTTTCGAGTTATAATGGGAGTTAAAAGTGGCTCCAAATGGTTCTAGATACGACCCTCTACTAGTCTTAGCATGTCCACCATCTAGGGCCACATCGTCATTTGAGATTAACATTTTTTTTACAAATACAAATAATATATAAAATATGCTTCAGGTAATCTATATCGCATTTTGTTTTAGGTAAATTAGTGTATTTTGTGTTATAGATATTTATTATGGTAATTTATTGACACCACCTAATTATATAAGAAATTAGTATTAAAAAAATATTTTGACAGAATTTACGTTAAGTATTAATGCGACACGTGTAATAACACGTGACTCTTAGCATACCTTGTCATTCGCCGTCACCGATCGTGTTATAATACGTTATATCGAGAGTTCAACCTAATCTATAATGTCGCTTAGTTTATCAAGTCCACCCGCCACGTTTTTCTGTTTGATTGCGATATATTCAAAAATAATCAAACGTAATTTCATACGGTTTTCACTAATAGACGTAGTTATCCATGAGGAAGATTTCAGTGTATACTTTATTAAAGTTTTATTTAAATTGGCTTGAGATATGAAGATGAATTGGGAACTGGGAGCATTACTGACATGTGTCCCGTAAACCAACTTAGCGTATGAAAATAGTAGTAGAAAATAGTGTATGTACGAATCTGGGCTGGATTACTAGATGGGTATAAAAAAGCATTAATCGTTGAAAGAATCGAGCTGTCCACGATATTGCTCGAGGGTTACGGACAATTTAATCTGGTGCATGCGACACACGACACTATCTGTTACCTTCTTGCTTGTGTGTGGTCTGTACTCTTGGCCCTCCAAAACCGCAATTTACTCATAGAGAGGTGTATGTACAGTAAATTGTGTACTAGGTATGTGTAATGGTCACCCGGGAGGTTAGAGCTGCCACCATCAATTTACACCCCAATTGGCCCGCCAAACTTTCTGAGTCACTTCTCACCATTAAGCAAGTCACAGTACCAATCCACAGACCCCACATAGGCCCACAAATCACCACTTTTTCTTTAAATCACAATAATCATAAAAATTGGACTTTCTTTTTTATTTTTAAAATCTGTCATTATACATAGAAATAATCTTCTTCTTCTTTTATTTAATAGCCACATGTCATGGAAATAATCATTATTTTGTAACTAACTGTCAGTAATGTTTTCTTATGTTTACGCAAATAATATTCATTCTCAAATTACTGACAGTTATTGAAATAAAACTAATTTAAACGGATTTTATCGTACCATCAGATGGGCCGGCTTCCTATTTGCTGCTCATTATCACTAAAAAAAATCCATAGGTTTCCGTTTATTTAAAATACTGACAATTTACAATAAAATACCAAAAATTTAGAGGATAAAATAATAATATACCATTGTGTTTATGATAATTGTTCAACGTGATAGAATAGATAACATATTGTAATGCTAATTGTTTTGACGACATGTTGACAAAAAAACATAGTTATCTCTATAAACGTTTTTTCATGCTATAACAGTGAAAACATTGTGTCTGGTAATAGGCATAGTACAATCTAAAAACTATAGTTGTCATCGAACGATCAAAAGTCTAGGACTGCAGTAAATTCTATACTAGAACGTGTCTCTAAAGTTGTGCTAGTAGGATCCTACCTAATTTGGTTGGGCAGGGAGAGAAATACGAGTAGTGAAGGCTCGTGTTGACGCGCGTCGGTAAGGACCCCTTAAACCACTTTGAAGCGATGCCAGCTCAGTGGTATTGTGTACGGACTCCGCGTTACGGGACGTGAGTTCGAATCCACCTACAATAAGCTTGAGCTTTCGGTGAAGAAAAACATCGTGAGGAAACCATAGCATGGTTTTAGAGATGTTTCTAAAGCCCACCTGGATAGCTACCACCCTCAAGTTCAAAATTTGCCGCCAAATATCAATAGGTGTGTTCCGGCAATTGTACTTGGAAATCAGTCCCACCACAGGTTTAGCGTTTCTACCAACTTCAGCCGTAATGGCTCTTAAGATCAGTTGAGATTATGGCCATAACGCTAACTATAAAAAGAAACCCACATTCGTGTCATAAGTCTCGGAAATTGCGTAGAGTTTTTCTCTCTACCACATGACGGACCTGGTACAGGCACGGTGAATCCATAGTTGACTAAAAAATTTGTCTCCAACTAATTGGTAATTATAATACTTACATTTTAGGTACCCAATACTATTTACGTCAATTCTATCCGATACTATGCATTGATACATGAAATTTCCCGTTTCGTCATGTAAATACGTCATGTGGCTAAACAGACGTAATGTGCGCTATTTTTAACTGTCTTTGTTACTTTATTTATGTTTTTATATGTTTTCTATGGCATTCCTCTGTGTATCCATATCTATATTGATATTAATATTATAAATCCTAAAGTTTGTTTGTTTGTTTATTTGTTTGTTACTCTTTCACGTCTAAAGCGCTGCATCGAATGTGATGAATTTTAATCTAAAGATAGATGGGAACCTGGGGACGGTGACAGGTTATATTTTCTCTGAAAGGTAGTGCAGTAAAGAGAAGGATAAACATTGTATGAAATTTTTTATGGCGTCATCTAATTTATTTGACAAAATCAATATTAACGCGAGCGATGCCGCAGTTAAAAGCTAGTCCAATAATAAACGGTAATTTATTATTAAGTTAACTACTATTAGTTGTCCAAATTTCGATCTTAATCACGATTTAAAGATTGAGGAAACACATACTTGTAACGGTGGGACATAAACAGTTTCCAAAATGATTTTATTGACAAAACATACTAAAATCCTTTAATGACTACTGAAATAAGAAAATAAGATAGTGAACTGTATTGTTTTTGGTTATTATGTACAGATTAATATATGGGCTGAAACAATGTTAACTATATAAACAATAAAAGACACAATTTAAAAATGTATGGGTTGCAATCATTTTGTTCAAAATTATCAAAAAGATTTACATCGATATTAATAATCAATATAAAATTACATAATATTAAATACATTTAAATAAAATGATTTTAAAAGTTGGTGCGGAAGTTTTGGCCACCTGGAAAATAAAAATGTTTTTCTGTTAGTAAGGTAGATACTTGCTGTTATAAAACTGTTTTATTTTCCTTCAAAATAGCAGTTTACTGTTACGTCACTATACCCTATAGGAAGTGCAGTGCAATCCTAAAACAACACAACCCCTGAAAAATTACCAATTATGCTGGTTTTCAAACTCCATTCGGTAGATGAATATGTATTGGCGTATCCAGAAAAGCGTCAAATCAACAGACTGGTTATCGAGTAAGGACCTCTGACACACCATTTAAGACATATACAAGCTAGTACCGGAATGTCCCGCCGATCAAGCTTTCTTTTTCTGCAATCGCACGCTACAACAGAAAACGAAAAAAAGAATGAAATGCTATTCATTTGACAATTTGACATTTCTTTATAAAAGTATAAGTGTATTAATTTCAAGGTTTTTCTTCCATTTACTTAATCATATCATTATACAAATTATCACGATACAAATACAAATATTTTACTTTCCAGAAAGTATACATAATACAAATTATCACGATACAAATTAAAAAAAAATTACTTTTCAGATTTACATGATTTAAGCCTTATTTGAGCCTTCAGATTAGGCAATGTCTGTGACATGGAAGCCGCAGTAAATGCAGGGCCGGATTTTCCTAAAAGCTTTAGCCTATAGCCTAGGACATTAATATCAAGAGAGAACTACATTCAAGGTGTTAGCAAGATCCAAAGCACACTATTCTAAAAAAACTGTGAACACTAAAACGCAGGTCGTAAATAAGAAGACATTAAACGCATGAGGTGAAAGGGTAATAAGGGTAATAAGTGGAAGAGCCTATTTTCATCTAAATCCGATCCTGCCTAAATATTAGAATATGTTACAAATCATTAAGGCTCATACAACGCATTTACAAGACTTTCTTATTAAAATTACCGGATAGTTGTTGTAGCTACAATCATGACCTGAAATATTGTTTATCATATACTTTACTTATGAACAATAATCACATTATATTACGCAAACAGAATGAAATAACATAGGTATGTGATTTTAAATAAAAAGCACAACTCGACAGAAGTATGATTAAGTATTTCGTATTTAGGTGGTTCGATTACTTTCATTTAATACGACAGCTTTTCGGTAGATGGCGTTAAAAATTTGGAGCTTTAATTTTTTTTGTCAGTAATCAGATGTCGCTAGGTTCACCATTTTAGCGGTTGTTAATAGTTTATCAGGAACAAAAGTAAGTAATTAAAGTCAAACTAATAAAGTACCGGAATGGTGTAGATATGTATACGACATAATAACAATATACACGGCAACAATCCCGTCCGAGTGATTCTCCTATGGTTTATCGTTTTTTGGGATTAGCCAGCCATTGATAGCGGCTTGCAAACCTGCATTACATCGAACAGTGGCAATTAGTTTCGTATATGTCAGTGGTCGTTATTGTTTTAGCCATAATAGGGCATAAAAATGTATTGTTCTTACCAAAAGGTACTGTAGATTCTACTGTAAAGCAAAAATAAATTGACATTTACTTTGAGTAATGACGCTGATTTATTTGATTTTTTAATGGATAGATTATTAATAATCTTGCTAACTCGTCGAATATTTCTTATACCAGATAATTAAATGTAAAGAATTATAAAGGAATAATCTAGGTCTTAAAGTAAATGGTATGTTAAAAGAACATATACTTTTCAACGTGATGTAAACTAGCATATCGATCATTATTATCAAACACTACAATTCAATATACATATAAAGCAACGTCTGCCTGTCTGTCCTTTAGCGTGCTTATGTTCTCATAATCTCTAAACCAATTTACGTGAAAGTTTTTTCCTTTACGACATCCCATCAGGCTTTTTAGGATATAAATATTGTGTCATAAATATTCTACTATAAAATACACAGCATAAAATTTATTATTATTATTTTTGACAAACAATATTTGTGTAGTTTCAGCTAGCAGAACCGCGAGCACAGTTAGTGTATGATTATTTAATTTGAATTTAATATTAGCATACCTATATAGGTATGTATATACATTTATTTGATGTAAAATTAATAATTATTTTGATCATAGTCTACAGAGATCAAATTCGCGTCCATCCGATTATATCTCGACAATAAATACATTAATTTATAATACATAATTTTTTCATTAAACTCCACATTAAAATCCATAGTTACTGTCGTATTCAACATTTGTTATAAGGTATTGCGGTTAACAGTAAAATCTGAAGATATTAGGTATAAATACAAGTCTGTTAATAGTAAACAACATTAAAGACCAGATTTTATTCTGCCCAAAAAAATTATGTTATGATAATGACATAAATACTTACAGGTTTTATTTTCCTGTTTACAATGTTTATATATAATTTAGTAAGTACATGCCAATACCTATAGGTATAAAGAATCATTGTATTTTTAGCAATCCAAATTTGCCTTTTTTTTCATTTAATCTAAGTATTTTGGTAATTTTCCAGTACTGATTTTGAATAGTATTTTCACGTTTGCAGTAAAGACTTACGGTAGTAGTAATAATATTCGTCGTGTAGAACAGGCGAAGGAATTTATGTATACTGCCAAACCATATGGTAATAGACTTCCCATATAATTAATGTCAAAACTTATGCTCAGATTATTAATTATTCTTTATAAAAATATTATAAATATTTGCATGGGTTCTTCTTGGTAGGAATTTAATCCGTCATGTTGTGGTTTTTATTGTAATTATTAAATAAACCATACATGATCCAGTGTTATGTAACATTGATAGTATTTTGCATGATACACTTTAGTTATTGTGTTTTAGTGTATATAATTATAAATTATTACGCAAGTCATCATTTCTTAGTTGCCAGTAAAACTCCTTGTATAGTTTTAATGAGAGTCACCATCTTGTTAAAGTGCTGAATGAACCCTGAAAATTTCCTAGATAATTTATCATTCTACACGACATTGACATAATTGTGTATTGATATTGGTTGTCACTTTTTAAGTGGACGAAGAAGGATTTATGTCAATGAAATGTATTAAAAAAAACATGAAACTAAACGGCGGGAAGATCAATGCTTAATTACATATTTGCTTATGTTTGAACTGGGTTTTGTTTGGTTTCTTTTGACGCAGTTTCAGTGTGCGTAATACGTATTCATTAATAGTTATAAAGAATAATGATATCACGGTAACGATATAGTTTTCCTATAACTTTATTCTATTGTATTACATACATATATCACATCAAATTACAGTGTAATGAAATGTACGTACGTAATTTTATTCGTTATGAGGTGACGCGCCAGTGCGCTCTTGTTGGTTTATTTACTTAGCTTAAATAATGTGTTAAAATGTCAACATGTATATGTATACTGAATGATTACACAAGTGGAAATATTATGACGCATTTTCTATTATGAATCCATCATCGTTCTTGAAATTACGGTTAAAAATAATCTTTTAAACATGTCTCTGCGATGTTTATACATACTTCTCGAAATAGTTATGTCATCGAAATTTATCAAAGGCCAGTAGGTACCAACTAAGATTTACTACTTATTTTATGTTCCTGATAAAGTTTTTTTTTAAATGTATTCAAATGTATGTATGTAAACAAAGCAAGTTGGAGTAAATTATTGAAATAGTTCACAAATAGACAATGTCAGATGTGCGCTTACATGACCCGGTAACCTCATTCATTATTTATTAATGGAATAGTAGGTATAGTGTGTAGTGCTACGAGTTGCTTTTAATAAGGTTTAAGTAGAAAAAATAAGGTTTATAATAAAATACAGGTATATGATAAAGATAATATTTTTTATTTAGCTTACTTTTTGCATTAAGCTCACAACTGTGAAATATTTTCAACGATAAAAATATAACAATACGAACAAGTTAAGGTTCGATACAACATTTCTTATACAATATTACTTTACTAATTATTCTTTAATATCACAATATACTTAAAACTAAGTTTATTTAAAGCTTTCAAGTTTGAACTTACGAGCTAATTTAACCTACTTTTGATTGTGAGATCTAGGTTTATCTGTATTTCACGTAAACACTATATTAGGATGGCGGACGCACTGGGCCGTGTGTGGCTCCGAACGGTGCTGGAACAGATGTGACCGCGGAGCCGAGGTCCGCCGGCTCCAACGGCACTGCTGTTTACCAGGGCCTCCATACTGCTGCGCCCTTCGTGAAGGCGGTATTGGTCGTGCAGTCCAGAGGTGTAGCGGTGTGTATGGGCATCGGCGAAGCTGGCGGGGAAGGTGTCACGTAACCAGATGATGAGGAAGCAGTAGATAGTGCCGGGCTCGGCGGGCTGGCCGGCGGAGTGTCAGTTCCGGCGGCAGCGCGCTGCATGTCGTTGAGCCTGTGTCCGAGGTGGGTCATCAGCTGAGTGCCGAGCCTCACGTCCACACCAGGAATAGAAGCCAAACAGCGTGACACTTCGTTAGCGGCATGAGTGAATCCAGCCCGGAAGCGATCCACATCCACATTCGGGTTGAGTGATAGGCGTCGCTGGCGCCTCAGCTTATGAAGATGACGGACTGTCAATTCCAAAATATCAGCTTTCTCCAATTTGGCGACGTTCTCTCCTTCAGACTGCAACGCGCTGACCATCAGCTCCTTGAGTTCGTCCAAGCAACGGTTGATGCGAGCGCGCCTTTTGCGCTCGAGCATCGGTTTCATCACTTTGCGGTATTGATAAGTGCGCGAGACGGGCTGCGGGCCGTCCTCTGCGAGCGAATACGCGATCTCGTAAGACATTGTGTGTGTGTATATATAAGTTTAATGGAAGCGTGCGTTTGCGCTGAGCGGTGAACGCGGAATGTGGTGTTGCTGTTAGGTGGGGTCTTATATAGGGAGCGGAGGGCGCGCGATCGTGGGAACGCAGAGAGCTGTCGAGTTCCCACACGCGCCACCTGTGCTGAGCAGCTGCCGGCGGAGCGGGGCGCTGATCGCGGGGCTAGGGTGGTGGGGGGGGACACGCGCCCGCGCCGCGCGTGCGCCTCGTAAACAATCGTCGCGCGGGCGCGCACACTGCGACGTGACGCCTTGCCTCCTCACAGTCACCGAGGTACCTACTGATTTCTTGGCTACCAGTCACCTAGACAATTGCCAGCCTTAGCTCATAGAGATCCTAGATATTCTAATACCGTGCACGTTATGGAGCCTAATAAGAATTATTGTAATATTAAAGGTGCAAAGACATGCTTAAAAAGGGCACGTGCAGTCAACTCTAAAAATATTTGAAACAAACATTGAATCTATTATATTTTAATTTGATGCACGAAAAAAATAATTTTTCGAAAATTTTGGAACTTCGGAGTATTGCGTAGTAAGGAACGATAGAATATGTAACCGGCGAAGTCTGTGGTTGTTGATTTTAATGTTATATTTATTTATATCGATATCTGAGTCATAGTTACAGCAAATCTAGAAAGATCGATCAAACTTTATTACGACTGTCAATGTATCATCAAGTTTAAACTTCAGTCGTTACGTAAGATATAGATTTAATTAAAGTTATGTGTAATTAATGCAGATTTATGTGGCTGTCGCAACGTAATGCGATGTGAGGCCATCAATCAGTAGCGGCGTGCCACAGCACAATAGCCTCACGTCAATTACATTCCGATTTCGACTACTGAGTTGCCGTTCATCAATCACGTATTACGCTCTGTAATAATTATTGACAGGCAGGATTACAGTGGCGATACGCGCAGCGCCCGCGCCATCACTACATAAATGAGACCTTCTTAATGACCGATATTAGTGGAGTTGAAATGGTTTCGCAATGGGATTTGTTGGTGTGCGTATCCTGATACGTAATGAATTAACATTGAGCGTGCAGCGCCATAACATACATTGCACTAGCGCCGTTGTAGTTAACTTTTTATTTATTAGTGCAGTTAGGGTTGATCAATATTTTTAATATAAAGTATTGAATTGAAGCTTGTTAGACTGCGATGCGATAACTGGACGAAAACAGAGAGTGAAATTTCAAGGACGATATTGTACATAACGAGATATTTTATTTAAAATCTAATTCACAGTTTAAGCTATCCGCGTCTCTTTTTTAAGGAGGCCTTTTTAAGAAAAGCTACTTTTATACTTTAATGTCCTACATTTTAACGAGATTTCAATCCATTACTCATTACATCAGTTCATGGGACAAATAAATATTATGTATATTTATTAAATTGCTAATTATGTTTTAGCAATAAAGTATTCCATCTTTTGTTAATAACGGGATTTGTTGGCGTATGTTTCTTGAGATATGCTTGGCAATTAAATGAATGTTGTTCGTGCGGCGCCATGACACGCACCGAGGTAGCGCCGCGCCGATGTGCTTTATGTTTTTATTTATTAATAGCGGTAGGGCTGGTCAAGTTTTGAAGTAAAACGTATTAGGTGGTGTTTTGATAATTGGGAATTACAAAGTCAAGTCATATTATATTACTAGAGAGAACAGACAGTTCCCACATAAAGAGTACAAATAGAGCTGTATATTGTATATATCTATATTACTTTAAGAAAGCGGGAAAACTTGTTTGCTTTTTTTTAAACGTACTAATCTCTGGAACTACCAGTCAGATTTCAAAAATTCTTATTGTATTTGATAGAGAAATCATTGAGCAAGGCATTAGGCTATTTAACAAAGACATTATGGAATAATTCATTATTACACGGAGGACGAATTGTTGTGCTTTAAAAAAAAAGTCGAATCTATTTCTTTAATTAAAATTCATTGGTATTTATTACGACTGGTAGTTGCGGTGTGGCAGGACACAACAATCGGTCCAATTGAATCATGACCACTAGGTGCAACACCAGGCATGGGTGACGTGTTCCAGGATCAACTGACGTATACCCGGATATTAACTAGCGTACATTCTCCATGATATTTTCGTCATGGTGACTACCAATTGCATTACCGGGATCAGATTCTCGATATATCACTAATCCCTCAGTGTTCATCAATATTTTTGTTTTATACTATGCTTTATCTCGTGCGATGTCGCACTTTTATAAAGGCCTAGCGTTATGGACACAATCTCATCTGATGTTTTTGGTCCAAGATGGTGAACACGCTAAACCCAGTGGAGGGACTAGCTCTTAAGCGCAATTGTCGGAACACACCTTTAGGCATTCACGGAAGATTTTCAACTTGTTGGCAATACGGGAGTATGAAATGTCGCCGTGGTTCATTTTATTGGGTGATTAGCACCCTATGAGTCACTATATGCCCTTCATGCCCTTTGACCTGAGCCCGGGTAATACGTTTGGGCGTTACGATAAGAATGTCCGTAAAGACTGGGATTTTAAACACCACGTTAATAAAAGAAAGGGTGGTAGCTAGCTAGGTGGGCAACAAAAAAAGGCCTACCATCATGCAAAACAATACTATGCCAATTAAAAAAAACCTAATATTGCGTGTGTATGTATCTAATATTGAGTTTGTCAAATCTAGACAAGAGCTAGTTATTTGTTTAAAAGGTGGCGGTAATATTTGCGTGGGCGAGCATCCCACACACAATGCCGATGTGACGCTTGAAATATTGTCCCACATCGTGGTATTACAGCGCCGCGCCGCGCTCCTTGCCGCGGCGGCACGCGTTATTATCGGGTATAGTGCTTTCTCCGAAACGCCCACTTTTAAAAGCCAAACGCTCTGTAAATAATTTATTGAATTTCGATAAAGGAATTTTCGTCGTTCGACATTAGTAATCGTTTAGTACGTGACAGATCTCACTTAAAGATGAACCGTAGTGCTGATAGTGGGTAGAATTGTATGCGTTCTCGTGGAACTAAAAATTATTTAAAAACTTTTTGCTCATTTTTGTAACTTTTTTCAATACAGCTGTGCTTCTATTGGTAGTATCGTGATGTTATATAATCTAAATCATTCCTTTTTCAATGACAGCTCTATCAAAACCAAATTTTGAAATTTGACTGAAATTCATAAGGTTAACGCGATCAAACAAACAAACTTTTCCGTTTTATAATATTAATATAGATTCAAAGTTTCTTGCCTTCTGCACGTGGATACATCCATTTTTGATATCCATACTTTTCCTGGGTGAATCCAAAATACTATGTAAAGCCCTCGTTCTGGTGGCTTTCTTGATGGACGCCAAAATTATATACGTAAATAATAATTGCTATTTATTTGGTATGGTTGTTAATTTAGAACATCGGTTCTGAACTTTTTTATTTGATAATCACTATGATATTTTAATTATACTGTTCTTAATTTTTTACACCGAACACTTGATAAGGTGGCGATACGACACTTTTTGCTTTGATAAAATATATGGACTTCAAAACGTGAAAAAAACATAGCCGATCCGGTTCTGGTAGCTTGTTTAATGTTATTATTATAATGTTATCTAAGATCATTTATTTTTCTGACATTGAGATTAAATTAGGGATACAAGTACTTTAATAAAAAAGGTGTTTTATATATCTACTTGTATTATATTTTAACACATGTCATACTTCATATTTTTGAATGCTTCCTTTTTATAAGGTGCGATATTTGGGTTGAGAAACGATGATCTATTAATGAATAATCCTAAATTCCCGAGTGCGTCCCCTTTACGTGTCACGGTATGTGGGTTGAGAAACTTTGACTTATATAATGGTTAACTTGCTTGTGTTTTGTTTATATCAATAAATAAAAATGACATAATTTTCCTATATTAGGCATAAATCGTTGGAAAAATTTATCATGACATCGTTAAATATATAGGCAGGTTGAGGTAATTTAGTGACAAGCATTATTAAAAAACATATTAAGAGGGAACGATTCGTGTTGTTTATTAATTGTTTAATGGCTATGAAATTAAACTTATATGTTGTTTGATAGGCTTAAAAATTCCATTGGCCTAATGTGTTGTGTACGGAAAAATGACGCGTTGCATCGCGTCGAGTCGGTGGCGTCACTGTCGCGCGCACTCTAACACTACCGATTGTACTTATCTGTGGAAAGTTAAGGTCAGTGCACACATTACGTTATGCAGTTAGGGATGAGCTGCATATAAGAAACATTGATGTTCTTTTAATGAATAAAATATTGATGTTTAAATACTATGTAAATGATTTTTTTATGTTAAACATCTATTGGTGCATCTTGCGACATAATTCTACCCATGTGCCGTGACGGTGAACGGCGTAACGCTCTCTTATGGCATCATGTGCCCTCTACGCTATCATTCATACCTTCTATATGTATATAAGCTGCGTATATATATATAGCGTGGATCCTGAATTATCAGATGCCATTAAAACTCTCTAGAAAATTATAACAACTATGTCATCGCTTTGTTAGAATTTCTAAAATTATCAAACGAAACCATACTTGAAAATAGAATTAGTGATTTTCAACGCAGAGTATTAGTTGCCAAGTTAGTAAAAACAGAACGGTATAATCTATATTAATATTATAAACAGGAAAAGTATTTTTTAACGCTCTAATCTGAGGAACTACTAGATAAATTTCGATAATTATGTATATAATAGAACAATCATTAAGGAAAGCTTTAGGCTATATAACGTGACACTACCACCAACAGGAACAAAGCTGTGTTGGAGACAGTTACAGAAACGTGTAAAAAATATAAAAACATGTTTAGCTGCACGCGAACGATGTCGCAGGCATAGCTAGTTTAATATATAAAGTATAAAACGCGTAGATGCATAGGTGATGCAATCGAAGGTCGTGCACATTCATGTCACAAGTTCCGGGCGGATTCAAAACTACGTTACGCATGCAGTGAGTGACCTTTGGCTGACTGGTGTCTTCATGACAACCTCGTGATGGATGGCACGTTATAAGCTGATTAATACTTTCATATTGCATTCACAAGTTTTAGCGGTCTTGTTAATAATCCGTGGTTTTTTATTCCTCTTTTCATATTAATTTTTCTATCACGCTTGAGTAATAGTTTACAAACTTCGAAGTTGAATTTTATAAACACAAATTTTATTAACTGATAGCTGTCCCGGCAGCTTGTCCCAGCATTAAAACTTTGTAAAAGCATACTTTTTATTCTTTCTATTCTTTACATCTTCCAATTTAATTAGCCCAGTGTTGGAGTCAAAATAATTTGTAGTTCCCTTATTAGGTTGTCACTTTATCGCTCATCGCTGTTTAGGGGCAAGACCCAGAGGCGGAATAAGTCAACGACTTGCCCGTAGTAATAATGTGGCTAAATTGAGAGGTGAGATTAAAGGTGGTTATTGTGACTGTAACACGACCAATATAAACGCATGAAATAATAGCTAGCTTAGGCTTGCCATGTTCTCTATTCAGCTGGTGTGTAACCGGTGATCAAGCAAGGTCTTTGATCTGTACCCGAGTAGGTTGCAACTACCATGGATGTGATGATATGTCCGTCATAGTGACTTTTAGTTTATCACGTCGACTGTCTATGATTTGCAGAACTCTTGATGGTAAAAATTCTTCCAAATATTTGATTATTGAAGGCGTTACTTTGCAGAAATTCATCGTTAAATGTTGAAGAGTAAATTAAAAAAAAAACTTCCGCTTTGAAATGATGGCCGCTGACGTCGTTGGTTGACGGTTGACCCGAAATTGGCGGATGGTTAAACCAAATGTGGTACAATCGAATTCAATTCAACATGTTATATTTATTACAGATAGTACTGTGCTTATACTCAGACAGAGTGTCGTTACCGTGTTTAGATATGAAAAAAAAAATACTGTCACTAACAAACGGCCCTCATTTGTCCCGGGGCACACTGCCCCCCAGCTGGCCCTGTCCGTGTCTCCTTGACAGGTCAAAGGAATTTTTACCCACAATGAACATATAAAAAAAGATTCGCTAAATTTTCCTTTTAATCGTTAACATTAACGAGCTGCGAGATTAAAACACCATTTGCAATATTGCTTTATCAATAATTAATTCAGGTTAATGATCGGAGTCATGTCTTAGTAATTATCTGTACTTGTGTATTAAGTACTAGGAATTTTCCTATTTGTACGCAAAGTCTTTGTTTGTGAGAGCACGCGTTCACTTACTCACTGACACTTTAAAATGTATTTATATCTGATAAGGACTGTGTACATTATGCGACTATATTATTTCGGTTATTTTAGTATGACATTGTGCTAATCTTGGTCTCCGGTTCTGGGAACGGGTAATATTTGTTTAAAACTGCCAGAAATTGCTGTAAAACGAATGTTGAGAGCATATTATTGGGATAATTACGATTCCTTATAACAAACCTATTTTTCTGTATTTTTTTTACAAAATAAACAACGTAAAATCTTTCCAAGAGTAAATCGTGCACTTTGGTCTCACTTGATAGTACAATGACTGGTTCTCGAGTGAACTGACAGAACACATCGGTAGGTATTTGGAGGCAGATTTTCATCTTGTATAGTTGGCCAGGCGAGTTTTGAAAAAGCCCTATTACCATGCTATAGTTTCATCACGTTTTCTTTCACCGAAAGCTCGGCTCATTGCAGGCAGATTCAAATTCACGTTTATTGACGCGGGGTTCGTACACACTACTAATTGAGCCATTATATTATATAATAAAATAGGTTTATTTTGTAATGGTATAGAATCAACTGGCTGTTACCATCTTTGAGTAACACGCATGTGACCATTTCGGTGTTTACTTTATTGTATTGTTCACTAGCTTTTGCCCGCGGTTTCGCCTGCGGTGGTATAGATTTTTGCTATCCTTTGAAAACGCCTTTTTTTAGATGAAAGGATGCGTATGAACTTTTTCGTAGCCCTGTCGATGTGTATGCAAAATTTCATGTCCATCAGTTGAGAACACAAAGGTGACAAAGAAACAAAGCTACATTGCATTTATAATATTACCTCGGGATTTTAGTGTAATGTAATTATTATAGATAATTTGTAGGCCACTGAGGTAATGACACACGTTGTTAATTTGATAATAATATTTTGCGTAAGTGAATAATAACAAAATACGTAGTGTTTATTACTAACACGATGAATTGGTCACGTACAGCCATGTCGACGTTCGTAGTTTTGTGGTTATCCTCTAGTCTGTATTACGAAGTCAACTTTAGGGTTGACAACTTATCATAAAATTTAATGTAATTAATTGAAATATGTCCAATACAACGGTAGAGACTTTAATGAGTAATAATAATGAGAATCTTAAAGTTGAAAAGAAAAATAGAAAAAAAAGTTAATTTGATGTAAAACTTCCATTTTATTAACTACTCATTTTCGAGCAAGCCTTTAGAAGTAGCGGACGTCTGTGAATGTTTTGTTGGTTGAAGTCATAACTTAACGTCCTTAGACTGCATGCCTAATTCCTACTTCACACTGCAAAAGAAATAACCTAAAAGCAATGATGGTTCTATGATATTTATTCATAGAGTATGAGCTTTCGGTCAAAGGACCACACCATGAGGGAATGCGCCTTTAACCTAAATTCCATTTTCACCACCTGGATAATATTGTGTTGTATCGATAGCATAGTATTAGTCCATTTTCAAATTTACAAATATTTCGCCAAATATTCATAGATGTGGAATCTAACTACCGTTTGTGAGAGTTAAGCTAAGATTTTTGTTATTTTGCGCCGCACAGTTAATTAAAATTGGACTGTATTGTGGCTAAATAAAGTATAATTATATTTTATAGTGTACTCGTCTGGATTGTTTAAATAAATATATATCTTAATTACGTATTTACTGTGTAATTTAAATATACTGTGAACCCTAATCGATAATGAGTACAAACGTGCTGATAAGGTGATATTTGAAGTGTGTCCACGCGCTATAGAGCTATTTGTTACATGTAGTTATGGCATGTGTATTGTATATACAGAGTTTTATTGCTAGCGGTGATTTATTTTGTTTTAAAATTTACTTTAATTTACGATTAATACATATTTTAACAAAAAATGAATAAGAAGAAAACTCTGGCTGGACGTCGACAACCTCACACAAAAGGTTGCCGAAGATCGGTCAAGGTGGAGGTTCTGAAGTAGGAAAGCGAACCTTTGCACTAGACCGGGAAAACGCTAAGCAGAAAAAGGTTAAGTAGGACTAAGAAATTCATCTATTTTTATTATTATACAATTATTGATAACTCATTACCGTGTGAATGAATAGTGCAATCAATATTTTACTGTTTTCATTTTAAAGGGACTTTTAATGGTAGCCTTATTTACGAGATCACTTAATCACTTAAAAGGATATAATATTAATACACATAAATATGTTAAAAGTATTAAAATTGTTTGAACTTTTTCGTCAAATTAAATATTCTTAGTTATCCGCATTGTAGACATACTTCGAATTCTAATGCCGGGTTACAGATACGGGCGTTTGTATACAAGTAGGTAACTGTAAAATGATCAAGGTATCATGCAAATCGAACCCGTGATTGAATACTTTTAGTCAGCCATTTAATGATTTATATATATAATAACAGTCTGTAAACGTTTTACTATTCGCTATAAGCTTATTAAATGACTTTAAATACCTAGAGATCTACTGTACTATATTTCTCCCACATACAGTGATGTTAGAAAAACTTCTTCGAAACGTTTGGATTTCCCCACGATGTTTTCCTTAAACGTAATTTATGTCAGTAAATGTACTTGAATTCTGAAAAAAATATTTGAACCTGTCCTCATCGTTCAATAATCTCATCTAAACCGAAATTCCACCGGATTTGTAAATTCATATTTTTATTATTAATAATCAAGGAGAACTTAATAAGAATTATATTTTGAAAGCCTTTTACCTAACTCTATGCTAAAGCATTATATCAGAATAGATTTTGTTTTTAAACGTGCTAGTCCCTGATAGCCAGGTCTGTCCCCGAGGGAAAGATATATAACTTTACGCGAAGGAAGTCGCGGGCACAGTTACTGTAGTATAAAATGAATTTATTTTCTTTAGATAATTTATGGTGATACTGAATTTAGGAGTTCTATGGTTTTTATCTAATAAACGAGACATTACTACATAAAATGTAGGGGATTATTTGAAGCCCAAAGCAATACAGTAATTACATTGTATTCATCTGATGATGTCTACCGGATTTCGATGCGAATTATAAAGATCTCGGCGACCGGTCGTGCGGTGACGTCCGCGAAGTGATCTGACTTACCGTATCATATGATAATGACGTACATTTCTATAAACGGATGAAGCTGGGATCTACGTCATTGGTGATTCATATTTAAAAAAACTTTTCTTTCAATGTAAATTCTTTAATATTTTTATTATGATGACTAATACTGAAAGATCGTCATAACTTTTTGTTGCAGAATCTTACGTTTGTTTTCGTCTGCTTTTAAAAGTGAATACTCATCGTGTTTATTAAGTTATTTGTTTATTGATTAAATACAAGTGTCATATCAAGAATTCGTCATGATCAATAAGTTAATTTTCTTTATCATTAAGATTACATTCGGTGGAAGTTTTATAGTTTCCTATATATCCGGCTCAGGATTCCCGGTTCCAAAAAAACTCAGTATCTGTTTGTAAGTTTTTTAGTGCTCAAATTAACTTTTCTTTTATTAATTGTTAAAGTAGCTTTGTCATGAAATGTACCTTTTAATTTTACTAGGATGTTGTTAGAATGCAATAGCTACTCTTAGTTACAGTTTTCATGTCGTATATATAATCTTTTTTTTTATATAATTGACCCTCTGCAGTGAAATTTCTATATTATAAATATGCATTTGATTTTTTCTTGACTACATCTAATCTTTTGGGTCTGAAATTAGATTTTTTCTGCAGCTTCGCTGGTGTTAATGTGCATTTTCTCAATCCATGAATTATTAATCCATTTCTCTGTAGTCGCCAGTCTCGGGCACTTCTCAGTGTTATCCTCTCAGCCATAAGCTAACTATTAGTCTAAGTAAATGATTATTATTAGAAGTAAATTAATCTAGAGTGAAATAATTAATGTTCATTACAGTACTTACTTTTATTTCTAGTGGTTACCTAGATAGGTTATTTATTTAGTGTTATTATTGGTTATATAGCTACACACGTATATAACTAAATTGGTCGTAAGACGCCGAGCAAAGTTCGATTCCCAAATGTTAGGTACCTAAGTACTAGTACATATTAATATGTTAGAGCAGTGTTGTCTAACAAGTGGGTAGCGGCCTCCAAGGAGATTGTTGTGTATTACTCGGGAGGTCGCGGTCATAACTTACATATTTTTTTTTTATACTTAAGGTTTACCGTTATGGCCGTAATCTCACCTGATCTTAAGTGACGATACGGCCCAAGTTGGTAGACACGCTAAACCTGTGGAGGAACTGGCTCTCAAGTGCTGCTGCCGGAACACACCTATTGGTATTTGGCGGCAGGTTCACAACTAGAGGGTGGTAGCTAGCCAGGCGGGCATTAGAAAAAGCCCTACCACCATGCTATGGTTTCCTCACGATGTTTTCCTTCACCGAAAGCTCAAGCTCATTGTAGGTGCTTGGGTTCGAACCCACGTCCCTTGACGCGAAGTCGTGCACACTACCACTGAGCTATCATCGCAAGTAAATAAATAGTGATGCTTATAGGATCTACACTATAATTAAAATATATCAATTTCGTTGAAAACTGTGCTCGTTTACCTTTTGAACCACTTTTGCACATTTGAGACTTAATTATTCAAAATATTTTATTACAGTTGTTTGTGTTATGGCTGTACATATTTTTTACCTGTAAACAGGTTGTTAAAAGGTATTACAAATTCTTAGGTATTTATCCACCATGCTTCTATTTAAAAGTTTGGATTATGTAGATTGGAAAAATTCAAGTTAAGAATAGTCATAAAATGCTTCCAAAAGACCTGCAGACCCAAACGTCGCTCGTACTAAGCCTTTTTATCATTTATTTAGATTCCACTTCAGCGAATTTGCGTATTATCGTTGATACTAATCTCACAGTCATTTGTGTTCATTCGCCGTCTCTTCAAATATTATTTTAGCTGCCGTTCCATGAAAGCGGTCGGCATTAGTAAAGCCGGTTGGCGGTTGTCGCCGGTCGCGGTGCGGCGCCAACATTTGCAAGTCTCGCCAAATATTTGAACCAGACGCACTTGACTAATGACTTACATGTGTCTCGAATTTTTTTTTATTCAGTTTCTTCGTTTTCTTTTTGCGATGTTTCAGATGTGCCGC
This sequence comes from Actias luna, assembly GCA_039707435.1. Classification (NCBI taxonomy): domain Eukaryota; kingdom Metazoa; phylum Arthropoda; class Insecta; order Lepidoptera; family Saturniidae; genus Actias; species Actias luna. The sequence goes on from JAZHAC010000030.1 coordinate 10,924,978, forward strand.
CACTCGTTATGGTTTCATAAATTTTAAAATAATATATTTAACGAGTAGGGTGTTTATTGCATTATTGCTGACCTAGTACTATTATGTTTTATAAAGCGTAGTAAAGGAATGGTCGAGACATGATAGAGCCTTTTTGTTTCTTTAAACTTGGGTTATTATATGGTAATAAAAAATTGCGGTTTTTGTAGATAATCGTTATTTGTTTGTTTTTTTTTTACCTATTTTTTTTGTTTCACTATAGGTGTCAAGTATAATTGAAGATAAACTATAGTAAAAACTTTTAATGGATAGTGATTTAATGTTTTTGTTCTATTTTTTGTTGGTGTTTGTTATACATGAAATAATCAATTATTTCGTCAGTGTTATGTATTTAACATAACTAATTAATGAATGATAAATTATTTGTCGATATTTTTTTATTGTAAAGCGACAAAGTGCCAGTACTGCACCTGATGTACGTTAAAATCGTTCGACGTACATCAAATCCAGGTCGTAGGTAATCCAAAAACAACAATCCTCAATCAGTCGTCGCCATCATGCCGGCTTGTTCCAATATCAGAGTTCAGTAAATTTTCGTGCATAAACAAGAAAATTTTTTTATTAAAATATAAATACAATTCTAGTAGTCGGCGATATCTTTGAAGTATCTACCACTCGTTCAAGTCAATGGGCACGAGACAAAGCTAAAATTACCTTGAACATAGATTTGTGGCTAATTTTTCTCAGAAAACCGGCCCGACTACCGACAATGGACTGTAAAACAGGTACTTGGGATTAAACAAAGGATGACACTTGAGACAGTAAAACTGTTCAGGGGTTGAAAGAAAAAAAAGTATGAATACAATGCGGCGCCAATTTTTTTCGCGCCAGATTCAAATGTGAGGTGTTGGGACAAACGACGTGAAATGTCTGGTTTTTATATTTAAATATATCCCATGTGACTGGGCACTTGAAACGTCTCGCCATAACACGACCCGATAGCAAGCATGTTGAAGTACTCGACAGTACTGATAAACGAATGTATGGCAATGTAGACTTATCTTAAACGATATTTCGAAATATAAATAGAATGTTTTAACAGTTCTTAAAATAATAAAAAAAAAAATCTTAAATTTATACGTTACCATTTAGTTGATTAATGGAAGGAAATTGCTAAGTGAAAGTTCGAAAATACGCCTGTTAAAGCAATTTCGAATGCAAATAACCAAAGGGAAAAAGAAGAAGAGGGCGTCCCAGAAAATGATAGATAGAGGATATAAAAGCGATAGCAGGAAACGAATGCATAAGGAAAGCTAAGGACAAAAAAGTCTGGGAAAGGCTGGGAGGTAGGGCCTTTAGCTGAGAAGGGTTCCGATCAATGGCAATGAAAACGGCAACAACAGCGTTAAAGAAGCGATTATGAATTTATCTGATTTATCAATATTTTTGTTAACATGTAGGTACCTGTAAAAAGATTTTATATTGAAAATAAATAGACTTATTTATTATTAATGCAATTTCTATGAGTGTTGCGTTCCAGGATTTGTCTGTGGTTGAAGGCAGTAAGTAAAGTATCAAACAAGGTGGTAGAAATCTGTACGTGACTGGATCGTGACCATATCTCAAGTGATGTTAGTGAAGTGATGTTGTATGAAGAAACTACTTTATTTATTTAAGAATTATCTACAGAAAGAAAGAAAGAAATCGTTTAATACTAATAAAATACATACAAGCAATAAAGGACAATATAAATAAAAATATTGAAAGAAAAGACAATACACAGATTAATAATAATAGTGTATATCTAATTATTAGCATAGGTCGTCCAGCTCAGCATATGCTGAAGTGTCCGAAACACTCAGCGCTGATTTTCAGCTGGAAATCAAATCCAGTTGCGGTGTGTTAAAAACATATTCCATCAATCGCAGTAAAAATTCTGAATAACAATATTCTCAGCAAAGACAAATTATAGTAAATTAAATTAGGCATTTCTTACATATATACGATAAATATTGTGTGCAGGGGTATAAATAAATAAATAGATAATAATTAGGGTACTAATCAAATATTTATTATTATAGCATATTATTAATTGTATTGGTGATAGTACCTACTAGTATACACTATATCGCAGTTATCAACTTCTCACAAATGAAATAGATATGCCTAAAATGACAGACTAAGTATAAAGTAAAGACAATCACAAAAAATAAAACGCGAAACAAGAAAAAATAATTGAGTAAGTTAGTACAATTTCCTATGTGTCAGTATGATTTGCTTCAGTCATCTGTAGTTTATGCCATTGCTTTTCCTTACCTTATTTTGTAACTTATTTCTAACCACTTTTATATTTTAAAGGGAACCCGGTGACCTATGTGCAATGATTAACTTTGTTATATTTTCCAAATCCTTAGTTAGACAATTCCTTGTGGTTAGTCCAGTAATATGTAGGATTCATAATTAGCTGTTTATCTTTTTTAACGTATCCCTGCATAAAATGAAACATAATTAGATTTGTATAATATCAATTATTATAACCTACTGTAGCGAATGATTTCGATTTTGCAGCAGTCTATTATCAATAACAAGCAAATGGTGAATTTTGAAATGATTATCGTTGAACAAAGTACTACGTCACTTCAAAATGGGTTCGCAAATATCCATGAATAATGTGAATACAAAGATTACGTTTGATGTTTTGTTTGAGTGGCTAGTTGTTCGTCGCACGGATTCCTGGAAGGAGAAACCCTTAAAACCCTTTTCATGTAAAACGCGAAATATCCACGTGCTATAGCCGACAAAAGTGTTCTTAAGATAGAGGACCATTCCTCATTATTGTACAGGACGTGCTAGAAATAATAAAACACTCCAAAAGTCTTTCAAACGAACCGCTTCACGTTCAAAGTCTTTTATGGTTGTTAAAGTCATATTTTACAGAAGTTTCTGAATACAATTTTACGGTTCATTTTATGATTATATTTAGGTTTTACAATAGTATACAAGTTTGTGGTGTCACTGCGAGATTCGCTTTTTTTCAATGTAAATTAATATTTGGAATTGACGTTTATGTTGGTCGACTTCGTTGTTTTTGTTATTTATTATGCTCTTAAAATATAATGGAGGTAATTTAAATTTTTATAAAGGATTTTATGTTATTGCCGAGCCGTTATAAAATTATAGATTACTTTGACAGAAGTAATCCCGTACCTCATTAAAAAGTTAAGTGGATATTAATATAACCTTCTTGAGGAGTTTAATAAACTATTAATTTGACGGATTTTATTCATAGCTTTAGCTTTAGTAAACCGGTAAAAAACATAATAAAAAATATTACAACTTGCTCGCTGTATCAATAAAAGTTACAATGTTATGACTAGGCTGAATAGTTAGATTATTCGGCATTAGCATTCAAGACTATTATTTTTGTTTGCATTTACATTTTAGATATTTTATATTTCATACTACGTTCCATACTATGTAATATCTGTGTCTTGGGCAGAACCTGTAACTAATTACACAGATAACTTAAGTATTGAATGAAAAAGAAATCTTGCCAAAAAGGGTGTAATACCCGTCTGGGCTAGCTGCACTCTCGAATTAAAATTCACTCTACTATATCTATGTTCCGACACTTGTTTTGAGGACAACAAGACTTTATTTCTCTTTGTGGCATAAAGTTTTTAACTCTTTTAAAGCAAAGGTACTCTATCTGATGCATGGTACAATTACCAATTGGCAATTCTTTGACTATTATGCTGTCTCGAACGCAGCTGTATTTACATGGAGTGATCCATGAAATACGATAAACCAAGAAGAGTTAGTGTGGAGGCTTTCTCCCTATGTGCATGGTGACTGCAAGGGATCTTTCATACAATACGTTCGCACTTATGGGAGAGGGGTGTGGCTTACTGTGACAAAATGTGACATTCGGGGCTGGAGGGGTCTAAGAAAACGAGACGTACGCAGCACTTAAAATATTTATGCTATTATATATCATGTACGGAACGAGGAGGGTCTATCATTTGTGACGTATTATTAATTAAGGTAAAAAAAACGGGGGCAAGGGGACGTCTAAAAGGTAAAATTTGGCGTGAGGTATTTTTATGAACGGCCCTCAAAAAAATCGAATATAGATCTTTATGACTCCCATTGATTAGGGACATCACACTAACAGCATTTAATTAGATAATTATCAGGCTCTGCATTAAATATCTGATTTTTTAATTATTATTAACGTGGTGTAAAAATCCGTTTACGAACTTCCTCATCGTAAAGTGTAAATGCATCTAGGGCACGATGGGTATGTCCATAACCCTAATAGACTTGTGACGTCACACTTTCACGGTTAGTATTTACCTCACAGCTTTGCCCACGACCATATAATTTATAAACATATCGTTTGAAGGAATGCACTATATAGATCATGAGCAAGTTCATACGACATACAGTTCATATGATTTTCAGGTAGCTGTGACCATAACCTATTTTCATGGCTGGATCTGCGCCTGAAACGCAGTCACCGGGTTCAGGCCAAGGTGAGACAGGCGTATAGAGACTAATCGTTTGACAAATACCAACAAACTACACATTAAAAAGCACTGTGATACTTCAATCTCTGTGTTGCCAGAGACCATGGACAACTTTAATACTTCTTATACCATAGTATCTTCTAGTATATTGTTACATTACTGATTACCATGTAATATCAATGTACATATACGTATCTATCAAACTCAATAAAACTATAATTATTTGAATGTTTCATAGTCATTTCAAAAACAAAACGTTCGAATATTATTTTAAACGTATTTAGATCGATGATAGCTTCAAAAACCTCTAATTAATTGATTAAAATAATACATTATAAATAATAGCTCGCAGGCGATTGTACAAGTCAACCGCTTATTACTAGGTAACTCCGTGTCATTGAGTAGAAAAGTTATATTTATAATACGAAGCCATGTAATTACGCAGCGTCCAAGCATTCAGTAGCCGTATTTTTATTTCATGACCGATCAATTTATTTGATTACATATCGACGTAATTATGAGCTTCGCTACGGTATGGGAAGAAAAACGTTACTATCGTAACGTATCAGTTAACAATTTACAAAGTTAATTTCTCATCTTTTATGACCGAGTCTATGCATACGTACCTGAACATAAATATTATTATGAATAATAAAAATGTTAATATTTGATGCAGTGTTCAAATATCAACAATTTTTTATTTTTTAACGTATAGAGTTTCGCTAGTATTGATAATGATGTTAAGTAACAAAGGCTAAAGAAGTACCTACATCTCAAGTCAAAATTCCGTGAAACAACTATGGCTGCTTGGATACGAACATCACGAGATAACCCACTATCATGCTATGATTTTAGAACGATGTTTTTTTATCGAAAGTTCAAGCTCATGGTAGGAGATCGAACTCACGGCACATCGACATCATTAGTTCCAACTTCCAAGACTTGCGTAAAACGGAAGTCCAGCAACATACGTAGAATTTAATAAATTGGATGACCACTTAAAGATAATCGTGGACTTTGAATTAGTCAATGTTTTAAGATAATTTATATATATCCGTCGGCATCATGTGGATGCATTTCGCGTCCGGCATCTAACTGCAGCCATCGGACTTGAGTCGTGTTTTACTGATTAATATCAACGGCAGAGAGCCGGTTATCGGTCGCACTGACGTATTTACGAGTAGGATATTAATTCACTGTAATCATTTGTACACGAGTACGCGCGCTGCCGAGCGGTGGGTTGCCCGCGGGCGGATCGCACCGCATCACCGCCGCGCCGCCTAACCAAACACCTATCTATGAAATCTCTTTAATGACTACCGGTCACCTTTTTTTAGATAAGATTATTTCGTCGAAACTTCTTTACGTGCGCAGTCATTGCGGGTTTTCTCGGTCATTCGGATTTATTTTATATCTGCGGGAAAAGACACCTCAGTTAGTCATTTCTGGAGGTTCGATGTATTAAGCGTTAATTCATGATGACTTATAACTTTTTCCCTAAGTATTTTAATTGCATTTCTAGGAATATAGTTATTATTATGTTAAATGGACGACTTTCTAATTTAGATTTACAATTCACATGTAAAACTTGGGATTCACCATGAATTGTTCTATTTTTTTTTTTCAATTATATTTTTTATAGTAAACAAGTATGGTGTTTACTCCTAATGCTACGAGGTGTTAAATAATGATGGGCCTAAGGTAATAAAAACATAATCCTTGTGAAAATACTGATTATATATGACATATTTTTAACTTGCTCGTGGTAGCCAACAGTTGCGAATTTGAAACGTTATAACTGAGTCTTGCTTCCGCAAATAATTGGTATAACGGCTTAGAATTAAATGGGTTTCGCGGAAGCCAAGAGTTCTGTGGAAATATCATCCAGGTACCGCGAACCAAGTATATTTATCTTTAAAACGTTTAATTATTTTTAATAATAATAATTTAACTTACTTCAATTCAACCGCCTTTTTTTACTAGCAATATAATTCGAATATATTATATTATACATGTATAAATAGTATTCAATAAAATTTAAAATTTCACCCAACCCTACTCTTCAGAACACCCAACTTGCAATGCGTAACAGCCTAAATATTTTGGGAATGAATATTCGGAGCGACCTAAATCTCAAGGACCACATCGAGAGTGTCATCTCCACAACATCTCGGAGACTCGGAATCCTGAACAGAGTGCGTCGGTTTTTCATGCCCGACCAGTTGTACCTTCTTTATAAGGCCCAAGTTCGGCCGTGCATGGAATACTGCACGCATCTCTGGGATGGATCCGCTCAATATCTACTCGATGCCTTAGACAGGTTGCAGAGGCAGGCTGTCCGTATTGTTAATGATGCAGACACCACCAGCACCGTAGAACCACTGAAACTACGAAGGGACATTGCCTCTCTAAGCGTGTTCTACCGTATGTACCACGGCGAGTGTTCTGAAGAGCTCTTCAATATAATCTCCTCCTCCCCGTTCCACTACAGAAACATGCGGGCGCGACTTCGATGTCACAGCTTCACGGTGACTCCTATTGAATCGCGAACTAAAAAGTTCGCTGATTCATACTTTTGTCGTACCGTGGAGCCGTGGAACTGTCTTCCGGACAGCGTATTCCCACCCTCCTATGACTTAGGGTCCTTCAAAAGAGGCGTGAAAAGGTATCTAAGCAGGCCAGCATGACAGCGGTGACTGATTGTGAATTTTGAATCATTGTCAGTCACCGCTGTTCTGGATTGTACTGTACTTAACACCAGGTGCAGTACAGTCACTTAGCTGAGCAACATAAAAAAAAATTAATACTTTTATTTATATCTTTCAGTATATTAAATAAAAGTCTCATAAAATCAGAAAAAGTATGACGTGTCTTACCGCTGCTTTAGTATATCATTATAAGCATTTTTTTTATAGTTAAGGCTTAGCGTAATGGCCATAATCTCACCTGATCGTAAGTGACGATACGGCCCAAGTTGGTAGACACGCTAAACCTGTGGAGGGACTGGCTGTCAAGTGCAACTGCTGGAACATACCAATTGGTATTTTGGCAGATTTTTAACTTGAGGGTAGTAGCTAGCCAGGCGGGCATCAGAAAAAGCTGTACCAACATGCTATGGTTTCCTCACGATGTTCTCCTTCACCGAAAGCTCAAGCTCATTGTAGGTGGTTGGATTCGAACTCACGTCTTATGACACGGCGTTCCTACACTCTACAGTGGCTATCATCGCTTTTCGAAAGCTCAAGCTCATTGTAGGTGGTTGGTTTTATTAGTCTCCTATCCCTCATTTATAAAACTAAATTTGTCCAGCTTTTGGTCATGGACTTAGCGCGTTAATAAAGAGACCATCGTTTTGAATATTAATGGAATTCTCATCATATCAGATCGACGACAAATTTAATTAATCATAATGAACTGGTAATAGAGGAAATTGACACAATGATAGTCGCGGCATAAGTCATACACTCTGTTGAAATATTAATTAAACAAGTGAGTTTTTTAATTATTTTTTCAATAGAAATCATAAACGTAATAAAAATACCAGTTTGTATGGTTATTAAATATACATGAATTGATACGCCTCCTATTGAATGTGGTTTGCGGTGAGAATAATTATGTTTAAGTACGTAACACTTGCAGAAAAATAACACGTAAATAAAATGCTTGTATAAATTGTAGTTGACGTACATAGAAATACCCTTTGCGCCCAGCCAGATAAGGCCTATGGAATACCATCATCACCACAGAAAATAAATTGAATTTTCCTGTTGTACTATTAAATAAGTGTTTTTAAACAAGTACTACAATTTGTACAAACTAATACAATCGCCACAATAACTGTACTTCACCTGATGGTAAGTTTCAGTACGGTCCAAGAACATTAGTAACTGGCATAATGGAAAATGACCTCCGTCAGTCGCAACTGTTATGCTGGCCTGCTAAATACTACTTTACGCCTCAATGAAAAGACCCAATATTATAGGAAGGAGGGAACATGCATATCGGAAGACGGTTGCACACATCCACAGTGCGACAAAAACAATATTTATGTAGTAAATTTTGTATATTGATAGTTCTATGTAACGTTCAATATTAACATTACTTTTTTATAGACTTACACATACATAATAAGTAGAAAACAGGAAAGAGAGCTAGGTCTAGCAACTACTTGGTATCATAGATAAATACACACATTTGTGTACTAGCGCAAATCAGTCCATCAGTTGAGAATGCCCATCTGACCCCTATATATTTACATACAATTATTAATTAGTGTGTTCTGAATTTACAATGAATAGGTCTTATATTCTTGTTTGAATGTTTAAACATTGCGTTAATAGATATAGTTAGAAATTCTACCATAAACCTATACTTTTGAATCAAACTACAACATGGTGGTAAGACATTTTCGAATTCGTGTCAATCTATATCCGAGTTGAAAACCTATATGTCTACAAGTACCACACTGCACTTGAGAGTCAATCTTCTTAACGCTTAGCGTGATATCATATTAAGACGATCCAACCCTTACTTTTAGGAAAGGTTATAAATAAACGCTAAATATATAAAGAAGGAAAGACAAACTATAGAAAATGTATTGTATCCATAATTTCAATGTTTTATATTATTAATAGTACAAAATTGATTTAACAATTTCATCGGCAACGCTCGACAAATGTTTGTAGTATCGCCACGTATGGGGAAACACTAAACGACATATTTCTCAGCATTTGTTTATTTTATTATTAGATTTATTTGAAACAAATTATGATCAACCGATGGTGTGGTTTTCCTTTAATAATGTGTTGAAATCGATTACCATACAATGTTTACACCAAGAACTTTACGGGTTCTTACAACTATAAAATATGTTCAGTAGATTATTTATATACTGCTAATTTTATAAAAATATCCTATAGATGTTTTTAACAATAAAAGTATCAATAATATGTTGCCGATCTTAAATTCCCTTCTCCAAGGAAATATGAAAACACTATTAAATCTTTTAACTCTAGCATAAGGAAGATCGCAGCCATATCATTTTACGTTGGGTTTTTGTTGTAGGTAATGTTAGTAATGCCCTGGTACCATAAATTTCCATAACTTACGATAACCACTCGATTCGAAACTTTTTCACTAATGGTTTCACATGAATAAAACCACTTGCAAAAATTAATATAGAAAAAAAATAAAAATAAGCATAATAAGCAATATTAAAATAAGACAGTGTTTTGAACTGGCCATCAAAACTTTTCAATAACTTGTCAATTAATTCTTGATCACAATTGCATTACGATAATTGTTTTACTTGATGCGCCGTACGTAGATATAAGAAACAAAATAAACCGGTGCGTTTTGAAAGTTGTTAGAATGATCTAGATAACAAACTTGTCTAATTAACAAATGAAGGTTGCAAGACGGGCGTTGCGGTATGGTAACTGTCGACTTAATTTCTGTATTAAAAAAAAACACCGCATTAACTTTCCTCATATATCTCGCGGTTCTATCTCAAAAGCAGATCATAATTTATTAACAGATTAGAGTAAATAATAGCCGTGAACTATGCTGATCGTTGTAGGTCACAGTTGACATTAACTGCAGACTTTTTTGCTTTAATTATATTTAGAAGCGCGGTTAGTCAAGTCAATAACGGCTGGAATGCCGCTCTGGTATGTTCACTAATTAGAGTTTGGTGTATAAATAACAATTATTAGATAATTTGTATTAATTGAAAACATATTTTATTTAATCAATAACGCTATGGAGTGACCGAGAAATGTTCTCCATTATAATTGGAAAGCTATGCATTTATTGCCAGCCCTAGTACATATGTGTTTTCTGCAACACCAATAATAATTTGTAAACTTAAAAAATGTACATATATCTTTTAATGTAAACAAAGGTGCTGTGATGAAAAAATAACTTTTTAAATGAAGTAACTGTATAAATTAAAACATATATTATGTATATATATAAAAAGACATGCTTTAATAGCAGTGTGTATAACACAGCGTTGATGGTTGACAGTTCCAATCCTTCTATCGAGTATGTGTTTTTATTATGGAAAAATCTTGATGAAAGCATACTACAGTAGCAAGGTCTTTTCCATTGGATGCCTGGTTGGCTGATCCGTCTCAAATTACCTATATTTGAGTTGGGGAAGTCACACTTTAGAGTCAGTTATTTAGTGTGTCAACCTTAAATAATAAGCACACTATAAAAATACTGATATTATAATAATTAACAATAATTAAAATTATGTTTTTCAAGGTAAACGCATGAACTATTGATATCACCTCATTTCCAATCCCTCCACAAGCCATGACTGGCGGGCGTGGTTACTGTACGTAGTGTACTCATGGTATAGAGTTGGTATTTCCTGTTATAACAAGACTTTAAAATCTTTTGTGAAATTTATGGTAATTTGATGCGTCATTAGCATGGCATATAATACATGTGTCAGGAATTATTCATACACTTCTCTTACTTAATCGTTGTTTCTTTCATTACTTATATGGTATTTGGATGACCAAGTTTAACTCGGTATGTTTTTTAAAAGCGTTTGTGCTCACAATATATATATTTAGATAGGACTAGGATATAACTTTTTAGTAGATACGAATATAACTGAACATTTCATTAGAAATTATTTGCTTTAAATATTGCGTTTTCGTGATAACTACAACTATAAGGTATATTAAAAAAGCAAAGATCTGTCTAAGTACAAAACTTCATTCGAATCGTTTCCGAGATATACGAAATGTATATACATATGTCATATATACCATATTTGCACACTTGATTGTATTATATTAGATATGAATAAGTGTGGTAATATTAAATGAACCAAAAGTAAATAAGAATGAAACCAATAGTTTTAAATATTAGTAAAAAATAAATTAATGTATGTTCTACATCTAATGCAATTGTATATTTTTGTAAAATGTTGATTTCAGTTTTTAAATGTTAAGATAAAAATTATTAGCAATTATTATTGTAAGTCACATCGGACATGGTTTATTGTAATTCGGTTAATAGGTATGTTGTTTATATTGATTAAATTACTTTGAAATGAATTGGTCATTTAATTTTATTACATCATAGAATTGCTCTGGGCACGTAACCCGAATTACCACGTATAATATAAATAATTAATGTTGGATTTCATTTTCTCATTTCCTCTCTATGATTGAAAATTATTAACTCTTTCTACCGGCATACAATGAGTTAATACACCGATTACCATGCAATATATACATACCTACCAACATATATAAGTACATTAATGTAAAGAAATGTTTAAATTACATATCAATACTTCGAAAGAGCAATACGATAGCAAAAGTTGCAAATAATCGGCTATAAATTGACAAATAAAGCACACTTCAGTTGATACATAATATGAATTTGTAATTTCGAAGCAAATATATAGATATTTTTTATATCACTTTGCTTTTGTGAAGTCTATATTAATATTATGAAGCGGAAAAGTAAGTTTGAATGCACTATTCATAGGAACTACTAGATTAATTTCAAAAATTATTTTTGTAGTTGTTAGAACAATCATTGAAGAAAGTTTCAGGCTTTTAACACCATGCTGTAACCAATAAGAGCAAAGCTGAATTGAAAAAGGTAACAATAAAAAATACAAAAATGATTACTATATAATTAAATAAAATTTTAGTTCCACGTGAACGAAGTCGCGGATATAGCTAGTAAGTAATAAGAGGGCCGAAGCCACTTTCGCATTGCTTCAATTCCAGTGGGGAGTAATCACCACTATTTAACACAATCGTGAACCTTCAAGCTACAACAAAGTTGGTGTGATAGTACACCCCCCAGGCCTAGAACAAGCCGTAGCGTTGTATGCCTTTTTTTATTAATGTGTTGTTTAAAATCCCAGTGTTTACGGGCTTCCTCATCGCAACGCGCAAACGCATTACCCGGGCTCAGGTCAAAGGCGTGGGGACATGTGGTGACTCATCAGGTGCTAATCACCAATACTACACACTAAAACGTACCACGTTCGCAATTCTTCTAGTCTCTGGAGCCTTGTATGTCTGGACTACTTACTGCAAAGTCATGGGCTTCATTGCCACTCGCTTCAGGAATGAGAATAAATGAAAACCTTCTCATACCTCCGACAACAAGCATGTCGGGTGCCAGATGGGAAAATGTAAACTCCTAGAGTATTAAAATACCATCTTTCCCATTTTTTTTCCTTATCACCTTGAGCCCGGCGATGACGAATCAGTCAAGCCAGTATTTTATATATGTATAGATAATACATACTTTCAATCGAACTCCGAAGGTATTAATCAATACCGGGCAACTCGTTAGGATTTGAATAAAACAACTCTGACGTTTAGAAGAATGAGTTATTAGTAATTTCAACCTTATTTACAGGTAATAAGACCGTGATGATGTCATAAGGGCTGAAAACAGTTCGTGTTGGAACAACTTGAGCGATTGAATGTTGAAAATTAATTTACAAGTTTTTGATAGTGAGCCTCGTAATGTGGGACGAGACCAATATTGTATTATTACATTAAAATTAAATACGTAAAAGCAATTTTTCAAAGATTGACGGGACTGTAAGTGAATAATAATTTAGGTACGTAATAGGGCTGTTATAGATATGAGTCAGTTATGGATATATAGATATACTATAGCTTCGGATATGGTCAGCAGTTGGTATTACATTTTGAATGAAGTGAATTTCACAGAAAAATCGGTACTTTTAAACATTTTAAGTGAATAATTTTAGCTGATTAAACTGATTATTTCGATATTAATAGTACAATATCTTGCAAATATCTAATGTTCAAACAACGCTTTAAGAAGTTGGTGAGAATCTCGTGTTAAAATTGCCCAGGGAGTTTTCGTGGCTATTAAGCAAATCATACTTCGAATTATTACTTGTAATTTACTTAAATTATGTACAATAAGCAAATAAAGCAGATCCTGTAGAATGGCCACCAGCGAATACAACATAGCGCGAGGCTAAATAACATAAGCATATAAATTAAAATCAGAACCACAATATGACAGATTTATATCCCATCAAAATTTCATATATATCATAATTTCTTGAATATTAGGTTATTTTTATTATTCTCATTCATTCTTATTTCTTTCCGCAACTATTGATAGAAATAGGTTACATTTAAAATTAAAATTTTATTATGTATTCTGAACATCTGATTATTTGTACAAAGCTTTATTTATAAGTCCATCCAAAGGTAGTACAGACACGTAATTGGAAGATTCATTGATCACATATTTTGGAAGTTATTTTCCATGAATACAAAGTAAACAGAATGGAAAGTCCGCATACCATTTGGATGACCATAAGAATATAGAACCTTTCGGCCTAGTCGATAAATATCATACTAATATTATAAATGCGTAAGTGAGTTTGTTTGTTTGCTTATTACGCTTTCACGCCTAAACCGCTAAATCGATTATGATGAATTTCGGTATAGAGATAGATGGAACCTGAAAACAGTAATATGCTATTTTTCTCCCCAAAAACTTATTAGAAGTGGGGTAAACAGAAAGATAAATATTGTATAATTTTTTTATTGCGTTATCAGGATTTGTTTGACAAAATCTATATTAACGCGAGCGAAGTCGCGAGTAAAATCTAGTATCTTTAATACAAGCTTAAGTGTGTGATTTACTTTGAAAACAAAGTTTTGCTAGAAAAAAAATTAATTAATCATAACATAAGTATCTTCACTTGTCATAACTGTAAGTTAAAAAATCATTGAACTACAGTTTATATAAAAATTGGTCCAAAATAATCTGCTTCTAAAAAAAGAAGTTCGTGTTCGTGAGTTCATATAATTAAAGAGAACCGCACGGTGGGCCTAGCGGTTAAAGCAGTAGGCTCGTCGTCACCGCTACGCCGAAGTGCTGTGAGTTCGAGTCCCGCACAGGACAATTATTTATGTGATCAATACATAATTGTTCAGAGTTTGGTTGTTACTCCGTGTTCGTAATTTTGTTTATAAAGTCATTCTCAGTTGACCAATTGTATTAGATCAGATGCCATAAAGAAATACAATATTTTTTTTTTTTTGAATTGACATTCGCTGTTAGCCGTAAGGGCTTTGACAGCTTCACCGAACTTTTTGGGGCGAGTGCTGAGGGCACTCAGCTCCGAGGCAGCGAGCGCAAGGGTGCCAGAATGGCCGAACCTCGGCTTGGGATGCTGCGGGAAAAACAAACAAGGATCGTGGGGGTAGTCCCTTACAGAACCGTGTACTTAACGTATAGGTGTGCATGGATGGTATGCGGTGTGATGATGTACTTTCAGTGATGTAGAGTGTCATGGTATCGCGCGAGCAGAGTCACTTGAGGGCTCCTATCCGGAGGATCGAACCTAGGCTCAAGCGTCTGCAGAGGGAGGCCGCGGCGGGTGTGCGGGAGCGAAATTAACCGCTCGGCCTCGGCGGCGAGGGCGGCGGTTACGCGGGCGTGTACGCGGACACGTACGATTGGTGGAGACGGTAGGAAGAAGTGCGTTCAATCTCGTTATTTTATCGACGGGATCAGTGAAACAATTACGTGGCCGTCGCCCGAAACCTTTGGCGTGCGGATTAGCATTGTAGCTCACTGTGTGTACTATTTTGGGGTTGGGATGAACTTCGGCTTTTTCGAAGAATTGCTTTGTAAGGTCTTTGATATATGCATATATGGACGGAATATCCATATCTTTATGGAGATCTACATTACGGACGTACGGAGGGGCTTGGACGGCTATACGCATGAATTTATTTTGCAGAACTTGTAGTTTGCGAAGAGTGGTGTGCGAAGCGTGAGCGAATACGGGGCAACTGTAGGTAAGTATGGGGCGGATGCATACTTTGTATATTGTGAGCTTATGTCTGAGTGACATCTTGCTCTTAGAGGAGGTTAGGTTGCGTAGTAGAGCCATAGCTGTGGTGGCTTTTTTCTGTACATAATCTATATGTTTGTTAAAGGTGAGATGTTTATCTAAAACTACACCAAGGTATTTAGTTTGGTTAGCCCAGGGGATATTGACACCAAAAAGATGCAATGTTCTTTTTATATTCTTCCTCGCGTGAGGATCGAACATAATAGCCGCGCTTTTGTCTGGGTTTATTCCTATGCGCCATTTGAGGCACCAGGACCCGAACGTAGACACAGCCCTTTGGACGCGGTAGTATAAGTGAATCCTATTCCTGCCTGAACTGAAGATGACCGTGTCGTCTGCGTAAGAGCCTACTGCGGTGTCGGGGAATTCGGGGATGTCACTAACAAACAGGTTGAAGAGGCAAGGGGCTAGGATAGAACCTTGCGGGACCCCTGATCTTATTGAATGTGGTGAGGATAGAGTTCCGTCCGCTTTATAGCAGAAGGTACGGTCTGATAGGTAAGCGAGGATTATGCGGACTAGTCTGTCCGGGACTTGAAAGAGATTGAGTTTAAATATGAGGCCTTCGTGCCAGACCTTATCGAAAGCTTTGGCTATGTCGAAAAATACGGCAAGCGTGCGCCTAGGACGGCGTGGCTCCGTGAAATTGGAGAGAATATGCTCCGTGAGGCGGAGCACTTGGTGGGTACACGAGTGCTTCGGTCGAAAGCCGAATTGCTCGTGTGGTAAGAGACATTTCTCTGAGACAATGGATTGAAGTCGGTTCAGAAGGAGCCGCTCGTATATTTTACCTAACGTATTGAGGAGGCTAATTGGGCGGTAGCTTTCTGGGAGAGATGCCTTTTTCCCGGGTTTGCGGATACCTATTACTGTTGCCTTTTTCCAAGCGGCTGGAAAATGGCAGTGAATTATGGCCGCATTGAAGATACAGACCAGAAGAGCTATAAGTTTATCAGGGAGAAGTTTTAGGGCTTCGTTCCTGATTCCATCGGGACCAGGGGCTTTCCTTGGCTTGAGGTGTTTTATGATCGCGACAACTTCGTCATTTGTGACCGGGTCTAAATTTTCAACTGGTGGGGTCTCTCTTATTGATTGAATTGTTCGATTGACCCTCCCGATGTGTCCGGGATCTATGGTATGATATTCATAGAAATTGGGAGAACACTGTTGTTCGAGAGTGGTAGCGAGATACTCTGCCTTGTCTATACTTTCGAAGGCGGGCAGATTGCCGGAGCCTCTATCCAGCGGTGGCATTGAGGACGAGTAGCTGCTCTTTTGTTTACGGACAAGATCCCAGAAGGCAAGATGAGATGGTTTGATTTCCTCTAAAAGACTGTCCCATCTTTGACCGCGGAGTTCGGAGATACGAGTTTTAACTAATCGTTGTAAGTTACGTAGCCGTACGCGATTTTCCTCCGTCGGATAAGAATCATGGGCGCGAGTCGCGGCGTTTTTTTCCGTGATCAGTCTTCGAATGTCATCAGGGAGTATAAAGCGGCGATCGTTTGCCGCCTTTACCTCTTTCGAGGTTTCGCTGATGGCATTCTGGAGGTGACCGACCAGGGAGTCAATTGCCATATCGGCATCGGTCACAGACTTTATCTCGTCGGGGATCCTATCTAAAAAAGGGGAGGAGAGATTATTTGAGAGATAGTGTTTGAGCTTTGGATAGTCAGCCACTTTGACTGAAGCAGGTGTGTGGTCACCCGGGTGACCTAGTTGCAAAACTACTGGGCGGTGATCGGAATCTAGTTCATGTACGACATCGATTTGTCGTATCTGAAGCGCAATCCCTTTTAAAATAGCTATGTCTAAAACTGAAGGGCGGCAGTTAGGTTGATAATGAGTAGGCTCAGAAGGAGCAATTACGTCGAACGTAAGCGTATTTTCTAGCCAGTATAGAGTCCTACCATTAGTGGTACTACGCGGGTTGTTGTATTGAATGTGCCCGCTGTTTAGATCGCCAGCCACTATAACAGAGTCACCGAGCGCGAAAAGCGTCTCCAAATCCGACTGGAGGAGAGTTTTATTAGGCGAAAGGTACGCGGAAACGATAAAGATAGTGGGATGACCGGTCATACCCACTCTACACACCGAGACTTCTAAATTTTTAAGTTCGGGAGGATCTATTGGCATGCAGTACAGTGACTTTCTATAGTATATGAGCGTGCCGCCGCCTCTTACGCCGATACGATCATTTCTTACTATCTTGTAGTTCGCAATCGCGGGATTGCGAACGCTCGGTTTTAAAAGAGTTTCTTGTGCTAGAAACACGTCTATTTGCCGCTCCTTAAGGAAGCTAGCTACCAAGTCGCGTTGGGGTTTCAGGTTGCGCGCGTTAAAAAAGGACAAAGATAGGCCTCGGGGTCTAATCTTATCCTCCATTGCGAGTTTAATTAGGAGAAGCGCGGATAAGGCGTTGCATGGTCCTTGCAATGCCTGGGAAGCACTTAATGGCTTTTAGACGTCCAAAATCCTGACTAGCGCTAATCATGTCGTCGAACGCAATGATATCATCTACGGAGTGTTCTTCTAGTAGTTCGGCGAGCCAGTCGATGCCTTTGAAACCAGTAGAAGGACCGGCCGCGGTGAGTTTCGCCTGTTTAGCCTTCGGAGGCTGCTGATTGGTGGTCCACGCGTTGGTCGAAGCTAGTGTGGGTCTTTGGGGAGAAGATGGGTTCGCAGAAGTGACCCGCGCTGACTTACCCAGGCTCGGGAAATCCTGATTAGACATGAGTGGCGGCGGTGCGGTACGTGCAGCCGTTGTTTGCGCTGAGGGCGCCTGATTAAAGAAACGCGTGTGTCTTGTGCGTGGAGCGCGTTCACACCCGCGATAGTTCGCGGGGTGCCCGGCTTTACCACATAGGACGCAGCTCGGTGGAGTTGGAGAGTCACGGGTGCGAGAGCACTCCTTAGTGGAGTGGTTTTCTAAACATTTGACGCAACGCGGGTTGATAAAGCAGTTGCGAGCGGAGTGGCCGTATGCTTGACAGTTATGGCATTGAGTGGGGATATGCCTCTTATGGGGGATCTCTACAACTATGCCGGAGAGGCCGCAGACGGATTGGAGGGAGAAAATTTCTTTCCCTTCCTTGGATCGGTCCAAAGTGACTAGAACTAGGTCGTATAGTTTTTTTGTTATATTATGGTACATTCGATGTACCTCGTGCACCGGTAAATTTTGCTCCTTAAGGGAGGCTAGGATTAGCTCCTCGGGGAGCTCTTTAGGAACGCGCCTAAGAACGACGCGCAGAAGGCGCTCTTCTTCAGTTGTGTAGGTATAGAACTGGTGTTTTCCTTCCCGGAGAAAGGACGTTAAATTCTTATAATCTTTAATAGACGGGACTTTAACCTGTATCCCTGAAGGGGTGCTGGTGGCCCTAGTGTATGCAATTTTCCTTGAGTTGAGCTGAGCCGAGATGCTTACCCAGGAAGCCTTATCGCAGATCGTAACGGGGGGCGGTGGGCGTACCGCTTCCTCAGTCGAGCTAGCGGATGTGGGAGGTTGGGTCATTGGGGTATTAGCGTTCTCGGATGCAGTAGGTACGCGCCTTGTTTTTGCGACAGCAGTTTCAACTGTTGAGGGTGATAGCACCCTCTTGTTCTTGGCCTTGGTGACTATTATAAAGTCGGCTTCAGGATTGCTTTCAGGTTCCAAATCGAGGTCCCTCATTTCAGCCTCGTTTTCGGGGGTCGGGTCGGAGGATAATAGCGAGAAAGAGTTCGCCGTTGGTATTGGCCGTGGTGCGTACGATATTTGCTCCTCGAAAGGACGAGGCGCAAGCGTAGGGGTGGGGGTCGCTGAAGGCGACTGTGTACTTATTATGTTGACAGCAGGTGCCTGCGAGTGAATTAACACAGGCGAGCGGGATCGGGAGCGTGAGTGTGGAGATGCTGGGCGACGCACCGGTGCTGTCGCTGCGGTAGATGGGGTGCGGAGGGGTAGTAATGTGGATGGGGGGGACGCCGGTCGAGCACGAGTTGGTGCATTCGCCGCGGTCGGTGGGGTGCGAACGCGTTGGACCGGTTGGGAGGCGAGGAACGCCTTGAGCAAGTCTGGTTGCTCTAGAAATACAATACATTCTGTTCAAACCTGGAAATGTTCGGTTATTCAATTATACAATTAAAATTGCATTCATTATTAAAATGACCTTGCGATTTATTGCTCATAAATGTAAGACCATACATGTAATTGAAACTTGGTAATTCAATTGCAGCGTTTTTACAACTGATGTTATAATTGTAACATCTTAATTATTACAGTTAAATGTTAATAGCGAATGTTGATTTTTTATTACCTATAAATTACTTTTAAATATCTCTTACTTTACAAGGATTAAAATTTCTTAATTGTAATATTTATGTAATAAATAGTTAGACAAGCTACCATATACGTTAGTTATTCACTTAATTACTTAGACATTGTTAAGACAACTAAACTTAGTAGGTTAGGACCAGTTAGTTAGTTAGGATCGCGAACGTTTGTTCGTTTTCCGGCAGTAGCCCAAGTCGAGGTTCGGCCATTCTTCGGGTTCGGGTTCGGGGCTGAGTGCCTTCAGCATTCGCCCAAAAAAGTTCGGTGAAGCTGTCAAAGCTCTTACGGCTAAAAGCGTGTCAGGGCGAAAAATGTTGACTTAATTACTTAAATTAAAATCCTACTCATATTACATAGTTGATAAAAATAAAGCGAAAGCAAATTTATATTACGTATAAGCTTTAATAGGTACAATAATTTGACATTTTATTGCCGATTATCTGTTGAGTTTACTTTCGCTTTGCTGTTGCGAATCACATAATAAAGAGGCCTATCGGGTAACGAGTACAACGTTTATGGTGATAAGTTCGATATGGACACTCTCTTATGGTTGGTCTGTCTTATTAAGTTCTCTATAGCGCTTTTAGATGCTTAGAGGTATACCGCTGGACGTAACAGTGACGTCCGCTAAGGTTTGCTGATCTTTTCGTGGTGAACCATAGGGATTCAGACACAGTACCATAATTTTGGAGTGTTATTACAAAAAAAACATACTACATAAATACGGACGTGGAGGTTTAAATGTGAATAAAGAATAATTATATTTTAAAACGTTTATTATATTACTTAATATTGATCGGTAGCTTATATGTTTTGAACAGTAGGTATTCACCTACTAAATTAATATATATATCGTAGATTGTAAAACAATAAACAAAGTAATTACTTTCGCTAATCGATTTTAAACGAAACCATGTATTAATAACAAAAATAAAACCAAATATTCCAAAAACTTAATCTTATAAAGATATTTGAACAATAAAAGTCCTTACACTATATGCTCGAATAAATTATACCTAAAGAAAAACTAAAACATTATCACAAAATGAGACTGCGCCTGAAAGGAACAACCAGATAAATTATGCCGCCAACGATAAGAAGTTTCGTTGCTTTGAAAGCATTAGAACAATAATCAATTAGAAAAAAACAACGTCCCAAAACAATTAACGAAAGTTAATCCCAAAGTC
Organism: Actias luna; assembly: GCA_039707435.1. Classification (NCBI taxonomy): domain Eukaryota; kingdom Metazoa; phylum Arthropoda; class Insecta; order Lepidoptera; family Saturniidae; genus Actias; species Actias luna. The sequence goes on from JAZHAC010000030.1 coordinate 10,945,891, forward strand.
GAATCCATGACGTGCGCCCGCCCACACGAAACGTAAAAAATTACGTATTAACAATACTCACACTAAACAATGAAACAACAGTACGCGCACACATCAACACGTACACGCACATACACACATGTCGCTTATTAGTATGTGAGTCGCGGCGAACGTTGCGCGTGCTCGCCACTCGCTCCACGGCTTCTTATTATTATTATTTATTGTTGAATAATGTGAATGGTAATGCGTGGTTGTTCACGATCCCGCATAACACCTGCCGTATTTTCCCACAGTCGAGCTGGGCTGGAGGCGCGCGCAGGAAGTGTGCGGGTGTGAGCGAGAGGTGCGATACGCGTGTATTGCACGTGCGTGACAGGCGACGGTATAACGTATTAGAGCGGGACAGAGCGAGGGACGCCGCGCCGCGCCGCATCGTAGCGCGTAGTCGAGCGTATAATCGTAGCCCGTAGCTCCTGTAAAACAACTATGTAACAAAATAAATCTAATTACATAACACATAACAGTTACAGGTTTTGTGATGTCGTTAAATTAGAAAGTTAAAACTATTTATTACTTTTCAAGACACTTGAAAGAGGCGCTTATCGCATAGCGTTTAGATTTATAATAATACGCCCTATAAAACACGCGTGACCTATACATTATCAACACTATAGATTTTTAATTTCGATATTTGAAATCTTTAAATCTTTAACCATATTAAATATTATAATTATAATATGATAAATAAGTAAATAACTTTGACAGTTATATTGAATTTGTTTTATAAATACAATATTTTTACTTTATTTTATTTTTATTATTTGGCTGTTTAGCGAATTTGTCAGTGCCTCTCTTTTCAATTACACGAGCTATGTTCACTCAACCGGGTTTCGGCGGCACCTTGGTATGTCGTGCTGTGGTTATGATAGTTTACTTTTAAATTATCGTTATTTGACTCTATATTGTGAAATATATATGATATTTTACGTAATATTTCTTGGTTATTAAGCAAAATAAAGCAGATTAGAATTAATGAATCATGAATTCTAAAATGTAAGTTCTGATCATTTTCTTAGAATACTAAAATGATCACAAAAAATACTTTAATAAAGAAAATAATTATAATCTTGACAGTGATAGTAATAGTTTTTAATAACAAAAACTGTTTGCAAGTAATACAAAATAAATTAAACTAAGTAGCGTAAAAAATGGAAGACGCGCGCCTTTTTTCGATTAATTAAACTTTATATATTACCAACTGACCTGGCGTACCTTTTTCTGGCTTTTCGAGTAGTCAATCACATTGATTACGGTATCATGTATCGCGTTATGATCCCTTATCGAGATAAAAAGTATCCTATTTTTAGAGTTGGATCAAACTGCACACAGTCTGCAAAATTTGATTTAAATCGGTTCGGTAGTTTAGGAGTTCATCGCGGACAAACAACGTGACACAAAATTTTTATATATAAAGATTTTCCTCATAAATGTACTGGTAAACATTATCTGGAACGTGTAAACATCGGTCATTATACTCTCGGCGCCATTAAGTCCTCGCCCAAGGCTCTAGCAGTAATCCAGCTTCAAATGTAATGACCAACTTAGCGCACTTGTATCATAATGTACTATAATTTTAAATGCATTTTAATATATTTGAAGCCGCCCATCTATGATAACTAATAAAAAGACACATGTTGTGTGTTATTACTGGTACTTAAACGTACTGATTAGTATATTTCTCTAATTCTTCTAAACATACTTTTGTCCAGGATAATTTTAGAAAAATACCATGATATATTAAAACTGCTAATCTTCGATTGTAATAAATAATACTGCCTAAATTCAAATAATTTATTCAAAAACAACTTGTCTAGAGGCATATGTTATAAAGATATTCAGTACAGTTTACACGCTTGATTTAGTCGTTGAAATTTAATTAAATTTAATTGAATAATTTAATGTGTTACTTATATGCATATATGTTACTAGCTATGCCCACGGCTTTGTTCGCGTGGAATTAAACAATATTTAATATTTTTTGTCAGTTTTTGTAACTTTTATCAATATAGCTTTGATCTATTTTTTTATCCTCGCCCGGCAAAATGACAGCACTTCACCAAATGGTAAGCTTCAGTACAGTCCAGTGACAGTAGTGACTACGCAGGGGCAAATATCCTTCGTTAGCCGCAACTGTTTTGCCGGCCCACTAAATATTTCTTCATGCCTCGTTTAAAAGACCCAATATCATAGGAAGGAGGGAACACCCAGATCGGAAGACGGTTCCACAGCTCCAGTGTACGAAAAAGGGAAGATTTTTTGAACTTTTTGGTGCGCGTCGGAGTGGGTGTTATGTTAAAGCTGTGGCTCTGTAGTCCAGCACGGGTGGATTTGCTGTGGAAAGGAGACGAGGGGATTAGGTGAAATAACTTATTGGTGGTAGCCGAAAGCCTTCCTCAATGATTGCCCTAATACATCTTCTCTTTAATTAAATATTGAGTAAAAATTATGAAAATCTATATATGCGTAACCGAGACTACTGAAAATCTGGTTAATAAAAAATCTAAAACTTTAACCCATACTGTTTCTAACCGGTTCAAATAGACTCGAAGTCAAATTCGAGTCATAAACGTTTAATTAAAAACCCACCATTTTTTTGCCAATCCGACACAAATGTCTCATAAAGTTAAATCTCGCATTGTGTCTATATGACTAATATCAATACAGTGAAGATCGTCAAGAATTCTCGGATTGCCTGCAGTGTTTACAACTACAAGTTAATACACTAGCTGTGTCCGCGAATCCGTTCGCGTGGTACTGAAATTTTATTGCGTAATTAAAAAATATATATTTACATGGCCTACATTACTCAGGGCATTCTAAAGATGAAAGAATTTTTGAAATCGGTCCAATAGTTATTGAGTTTATACGTTACAAACAAAAATATAAATCTGTTATTTTTATAATATAGGTATAGTAAGTATACGTAATATAAGTATAGATATACTTACTACGTTATCACCATTCATTTAAAACAATTATGTTATTAGTCGGTTCGTGTTATGATTTACGTCACGGAGGTTCTATCCGCATGTATTTGCGCCTTCTTATTACGTCAGTGGATATAAAAACTGTTTGTAATGATTTTCATCTTCGGTTTTTGTGATCGTCCGTAAATACGTACATGTACATGTACTATAACGTAATGTTTTTGTGTGTTATAGTTTAGGTATTTTTATTCGTTTTCATGTAGTTTAAGTGTTCGGGAAGGTTCAATTTTTCTACAGATCTCTTTAGAAAATAAAAAAATTCTTAATTTACTTATACCTACATTACGTGTCCTAAACATTATCAAATTTAACAAAACATGTATTTAAAAGCTAAATAGGGCTTGTAAGTGTTATTATAAAAAAGTCTTGTAAATTCGTTCATTGTTCCGCGAACAGTTAGCATATTAACATATAATCACAGATACATTACCTTTCATAAAAATAAATAGAACACATCAATGAACATAGCTTTTAAGTATTGTGTTAGCCTTGATAAATAACTCTTAACCATGTATAATTATGATATTATTTAAATGCATTATAAATCATTATTTAGTCGAAAACAACTATAAACTTTCGATTTCCACTATCGGCGGTGAGTTTAAAACCATATCCCAAATGACAAATGTATATTAATATTATTGATGTTTAATAAAATACAGGATTCTAAACAACTCTCTCCGAGAGAACAAAACCTCATCATGAAATTATAGCATGGTGGTAGGGCTTTTTCTAATGTCTACCTGACTAGCAACTATCCTAAAGTTTAAAATTTACCGCCAAATATCTATAGATGTGTTCCGGTAGTCACACCTGAGCGCCAGTCTTTCCACGAGGTTTAGCGTGTTCAAGTGTCCACCATTTTGGGCCATATCGTCACTTAATATGAGGTGAGATTATGGCCATAATGTTAATCCTATTTACTATTTTAAAAAACTTTTTTTAGTCTCCGGATGGGCAACTCTCGTAACTTGCCCAGTGTATTGCGATAGAAAGTACATCCGTGTATTTTCAGCATGTAACAAAAAAAGGATCTGTACTTGACTGAATCTTAATGACCATACGTTTGCTGAGATACCTATACATAAAACTATTATGTAAATATAAAAGACAAGAATAACTTCTTAAAAAAAAGATGCTGATCGAGTTTCTTCCTGGTTTTCTCGATGACTGCATTACTTTCTGAACCGGTAATAGTTTTGACGTTCATAATCGCCTTTTTAAGGCCCTAAATTGAATAAAGATTTCTTATTTTTTACTCGTCTCTGTGACTCTTTTCACTCATGGTATTTTGAGGCCAGCCAGTGTATCTCTATGCATTAAGCTTGCAGCTTCGTCCCTGGCGACCGACTATGGATTCCTAATCTATTAGTGGCCTGCACCGTTTTAAATTATAATACGCTTAGGTACTATTACTCAGTGCTATCATTATATGTAAAAATACTCATTAAAATATTCTTCCAGATCATCCATTCAATTAGGTATGTTATTATTTTGTTATAATAATATCTTTAAAAAAGTTGCTATACCTAATAGTAGTTTTATAGTGTTAAATTACTACGAATAGGTTGACAGGCTATTTATTATGTATATTAAGCGTTTTTTAATAATGTTCTAAAGTAAGCCTCCGGCCGTGGAATGTTTTAATGTAATCTTGATTACTTAATTTAAAACTGGGTACCCTTTAGTGGCTGGTTACGACATAACTTGATAAAATTTGAAAATGCATGAATAATTTATATTATCTTGTGCGTCGGACATAACCGAAGTAACTTTTTCTTGCCCTTATCGCACCTAAATAGGGTTAGATTCTTTACTCTTCTATTTTCACTTATCAATTGTTATATCAGTAGACACACCTTTTACACAAATATATTACTCACATAATGCATCCATGCCATCATTTTTAGTAACCTAATGTTAAAAAGCCCTTTACGGACTTCTTCATCTGATGCGGGATAGTCAAACCCAAGGCCAAGGCCAGAGAAGAATGTGCCAAGACTCCTCGGCTAGCAAGCATTGTTCAAAGTACCCAATAAAAACCCCACTTTCTTCGATTACCCGCGACACAGGATTTTTTTCCTAGTGCGGTATCAAAAAATTTTTTTATGCCTTGTAATAATAATTTATGTTAAATACATTTTTTCATTTTCATTTCCAAAAGCACTTTGGTGATACTTCAATCTCTCGTGTTGTCAGAAACCAGGGACGATGACCACACTTGTTCTAATGGTCATACCTCTTTCAGTCTTGCTGTCATACAATATCCGTCCATAATCAATACTGTTTTAGTTAAATGATTTTCATTACTTTTCTCTCTATAGCATCACGGAAATCGTCTGCAGTGTACTTGATTGTGAGTCCAATACAATCTTTAAACGTGGTTGTTACCATGGAACGATAAGCATTCTATCAAGGGTTCTACGCTGACGAGTCGGGCCATAAGCTTTATTATAGTTAGAAATGCATTAGTTGACTGTGAAAGATAACAAATTAAAAGCGAGACATTATAACGAGTTGAAGCTATAATTGAAAGGACATATTCCACTGCCTCCTGGTTAGCTACTGTTATCAAGTTGGAAATCTATCAGCAAGCATCTATGCAAACATTCTGTCACTTGTACTGGACAACTAGTTCTTCTAAGCTTAACGTATTACTATCAGATCATTTCTTTACTCGTTGCGGTGATTGCGAGATTGATCTCTTGTCCTCCCACTGCGTGCGGCAAAAGTCACCGTGGAGATTATAGACCATTGCGTTAAAGGGTATCTTCGTTGATGAACTGGGTGAGTCACCTGCAAGCCTTTCTTCCCTGAGGTGAGAGGTAACCCATTTCAAAGATTGTCTTCAAGACAAAAAGAAAAAACATATGATGAGATTTTGACTAAAGCAAAAAAAAAAAAAAAACTATTACTTCACAGGAAATTTTGACGTATCTTCAAATCGGCTTAGATCCACTTTTATTGCGCATCTTTATCATTGTTGACGTATCAAAACAAATGATCATAAAGTATCATGTTACTCAAATCATTGTCATTCGTATAAATATCTTAAGTGAACATCCTTATAAAGATTCTGTACTGTACAGGTAGGTAGACGTGCAATTTTCCTGTTATGCTCTACATCAATAGATCACATAATACAACAATATGGAGTTGGCCACCGCATGAATAGTCAACCCCGGATGTTCGCAATTTAGTTACGTTCGAATCAATGAGTGCTTTTCTATACGTGAGTTAACAATAAATTTTGCTCATCTCGTCTTAAGTACATGAAATATATTGATTTTAAACTTTATACTTTGACGTTAAAGTTGTTTTTTCTATATGTTATTACTATTTCAACCCCACGGCTCCTCCAGTGCGCTGGTCAGTCTATTAAATCGGCACGTAGTTGACCGGATGCGACGCTCGTGTTACAGTGATTTTACAAACACACATGTTACGTCACTTTATACTTAAACTGTCGTAGCTTCGAGGGTGGCTTTTGAACGGTTCTTAGTTATGCATTTTTTTTTGTATACTGTCTACGACTTATTAACAAAGTTTTTAATTTTTTTGTTCAACAGAATATAAAGTTGACTGAAGCCGTATATTGGTCATAAGATATTTATTTTCCTATTTGTATAAGAAATTCGGTATTCTATAAATATTTGATTGTACTGTAGATGTGTATATAGTATTGTAATCTTAATTTTAGTTTGTTATAAATTACCGTATTTTTTTATAACTCGTCTATCCACAGATAAAGTAACAGATTGATAGTTCATCGTTAGTTGTCCTTGCCACCGTTAAGGTAGCATACAAGTATTTCAGCAGTTAGATTATTATTGGCTGATTCTATAAATAAATCAGTTTTCCGTCAGGTATATACAGTTACTAGCTGTGCCCGCGACTTCATTCTAGTGGGATTAGAATTTTATTTAGTAATTCTTTTACTTTCTGTAGCTTTTTAATCTATCAAATATAGATTTAATCCTATTGGCGGTAGCGTGATGGTAAATGGCTTAAACCTAATGATTGCTCTATAACATACAAAAATAGTATATAATCTTACAGGTAGTTTCTGAGATTAGCGCGGTCAAATAAATAACCTTTTGCTTGATAATATTACTATAGATTTATCATTAGCGAAGTTGATGTTGTGCGAGTAAATTTTATAGTAAATCTTATGAATCACGGCGTAAGACGAGGACTTCCAAGCGGCCGGTTTCACGGCCAATTGGCTTCGGCGACTCAATGATAGAGTTTTTGCACAGTTCGGCCGACCCCTGTACCAGTGTGGCCGCCAAATGTGACATTTCGCGTGTAAACCGACCTCGGACAGCCGATACTTTTCGCCGAGATTGTCGCCACATGCCACGGCATATGGCGTGCCAAAGGTCGACTCAGGGGGTATTTTTTATACCCTTCCTTGTTTACGTCAAGTTCATTCGAGCATAAAAACACGCAAGTAATAATTAAAAATGCAAATGAAAAGATAGTGTACCCATCTACATTTAGCTACTGATTGAATTTACCTAACTATGGAGATATGGCTGTCTTTTTGTTTGTTAAGTCAAGTCGTCATGAACTACTATAACAAACTAAAGACTGTACACGAGCATGATAGTGACAACCACCGATCAAGCATGAAGCACTTGATGGTCGCCATTGTTTTTGTATTATACTGTGCTTATCATCAGGTATAGTTTAGTTATATTAAAAAAAAATTGTCATAGCATTTTAACCAAACTTTGTTAGGAGTATGCCAAGATGCCGTATGAGCAAATATGGTTAGCATTTCACAGACTTTTATAAAAAAGCATATAGGTATAACATTATTGATATAACCGATGGAATAAAACCCCTTAAAAAGTGAACAAAACCATACAAAGAAACTTTTTTGTATTGAAGTACGATCGCTTATCACGATTATTAGCACGATCTCAGTTGCGAAATAATAAACGATCTTTAAATACAGTAGCGAACCGTGGTCTTTATATATGCGTCAATAAAAATAACTCGTGAACATACCGACACCTTTATTTTATACGTTGAATGGAACTAATCGGCGATTCACCTTTCATTTTTATTACACAGTAGAATCGTATTCACATATCGAAAATATCTATTGAAGCGTTGTTGTGAATTAAAGGCTTGTATTTTACTATTATTTTATTAACTTTATAGGTTTAGCGTTGTGATACGTAGCGTAGCGATGTGGCTCAAGATGGTGGACACATTAAGCCATGTGGAGAGTCTGGCTCTCAAGTGCAACAGCCGGAACACACATATTCGTATTTCGCGGCATCTTTTTAACCTTAGGGTGGTAGTTGTGTAGGTGGGCATTAGAAAAAACCATGCAAAATCTTTACTCCTTTATGTAATGTATTTTTTTTTCGGCTATAGTAACAATATTTTCTATAATCTTTTTTGGTTTTGTCAGTACCTCCTTTTCTTTTGTTTGTTAGCAACATTGTCAATTACGCCAATGTCATATAGAATCAATATATTTTTGCTATTTTTTAACTATGTACAGTTTTTTTGGTACCCTATAAATAATACTGCGATTTATTACTTATAATGTGTACCAATTACCCGGTTACTTTTAACATGCGAGTTTTTTGGCTTAAACGCTAGTTGTACTTTGAAGGTTACAATAGGTAATATTCAAATAGACATGTCCTTGGACATTGTGTTATTCATGATAATAATAAGATGCGTTTAATTATACTTTGTAATTAACCAAAGTAGTAATAATGAAGTTGCAAAGTATTTATTAAAACAATCTATAGAAATAGGTCACTCCAAACTATTAAGCTTTCTATTCTAGTATATCGCATGTGGTAGGGCTTTTTCTAATGCCCATATAGATAGCTATCACCCTTAACTTGAAAATCTGCCGCCAAATACCTATCGGTGTGTTCCGCCAGTTGCACTTGAGAGCCAGTACCTACACTAGGCTTAACATGTACATCGTCTTGGGCCACATCGTCATATCAAGTGATTTTATAGTTGTAACGCTAGACCTATCAAATATTTATACAATAAAGAAACGAACCACAATTACAGAAAAATATTATTAAACATTTATGCTTGTATGAACGTTGGCTTTTTCGATAAGTCGTCATCACGATAACAAACAGAATAAAAAAATGTTTACGCCTTCTAAAGGATCATACTACTAATCTTAAAACCGCGTAAGCTTTAGTCATTCATATTTATGACAAAAGAGATATTATCGGTATAATCCGTCGGCGTCACAACTTGTGACTTCCGTATTATAAAAATCAAACGTCTCACCAACCCGGACACGGGCGTAATACAATCATTATTACTTTCAATTTAATAGAATGCATAAAACGTTTTCCGAGATACGAATCACGAATTATTGTTCGAATAACTTGAATACAGAATCTTTATAGTTCGAGTTATTCTATGTTGCGTCTCGTTCGCTCGTACGGTCGTTGGCGGTGGTAGCACGTGCGACACGTTAAAGGCAGATCGTTCCCACGGTCGCGCTCGAGCCAGACTCGGCCCCCCGCGCACCCGCCGCTGCGCGTGATTCGACTCCGGACACTCGTGCCACAATCCATTGACAGTAACGAGTTTAATCCGATGCCTGATCTAACTTAAATATCCTTTATTTCAAATCGGACCTTATTAAACTCGTTCTTCATGCAACAATAATTAATTAAATTTGTCTGACTGAAAATTACAAGTTTGCGTAACTTGTGAAATTCTAATGCAGTTTAGTTTAAGTAAAATTGTATAATATATAGTCGACTGATCTATGTTTAATATTATAAAGCAGAAAAGTTTGTTTGTTTGTTTGAACACGCTAATTTAGGAACTACCACGTGAATTTCGATAAATTTTATTTAATGTGGAGCAATTACTGAGGTATATTTTAGGCTATTTAACACCACGCTACCATCAATAGGAGCAAAGCTGTATGGAAAACAGTTACAAAAACGGGCAAACACTATTGAATAATTTTTAGTTCCTCGCCATCGAAGTTCTATACTACTTTATGTATAAAAAAGCTAATCATTCAACTTCATCGTTACGTACTAGTTAAAGTATACAACATAGAACATTATCGATTTGAGGATTTTGTGACATAATACTGAATTTTAGTAGGTTGTTATAGCTTAAAATAAAACTAATTTAAACGGATTTTATCGCGGTTATTTATTAATTTGATCCCAACGTTTCGAAAGCTTTTCAGCCTTCGTGGTCACGGAGCGGACTGAGGTTGTCCAGAAAAGTTCATGTTACTGTGTCTAGCTTCAGTTTAATTTTTGTTATTGATAGTGTTCCGATCTACGCAGAAACATTAAATTGGTAAAACATAAAATTAACAAAAATTAAATTGAAGGTAGACACAGTAACATGAACTTTTCTGGACAACCTACACCTCAGTCCGCCCCGTGACTAGGAAGGCTGAAAATCTTTCGAAACGTCGGGATCAAAATTAATAAATAACCGCGATAAAATCCGTTTAAATTAGTTTTATTTCAATGAATAATATTCGCGTAAACATAAGAAATCATTATGTTGGTATACCGATAACTGGGAGTAAAGTTTCAAGGACGCGATACGTTTAGCACTCAACAAGCGAGAGAAGAAAGATGTAGCGTGAAATGAAAGAAAAAAAGAGTTAGAACAAAAAAATTCTTCTTCCAGACGTGAATGTAAAAGAGTAAACACATGATACTAATATGTGGTATACCACATTATTTGTTTATTTCATTATCATATTAAAATTATGTATAAAATAACTTTCAAATGCTACAACTCTTCCGCGTGTATATATTGGCTTTGGCACCTTCTTTTTTTCTTAATACAAATAGTATTAAGAGATAAGTAAAGGTGTTGTCATAGAGCTTCAATTACATAAGGATATTAAAGCAGTACGTTGTTTTCATATAATAACCATTGTCAAGAATAGAATTGAGATTTCAAAATAATAATGGGTTATGCATGAAGTGAATCGTCTGTCTTCTTTCGGCTAGATACGCACCAACGTAATAAAGTGCCCGCACAGCACGTTCCAATTGCGAAATGTTGTTTGATGATTTTTAATGAAAGCGACGGAAACGGTCGCTTCCTAGTGTTGCCCTTTCGGGCAACGGATATCATTTGCATCTTTTAATAGCATCCAATTTAATTTAATAGAAAGCTGATAAAGATATTGTATATGACAATAATGCATCCATACTAATATTATAAATGCAAAAGTGAGTTTGTTTGTTAGTTGAGCTTTGACGGCTAAACTGCTAAATCGATTATGATGATTTTTTGTACAATTATAGATGGGAACCTGGAAACGGAGATAGGCTACTTTTTCTTGCTAAAAACTTATAGGAAGTGAGGTATAATCTAGTTTTCTTTATATAAGTTGTATATAAGTCGAATAACTTTTTTATAAATGTGTAATTTGAAAATCTAAAATAGTGATAAAACAGATGTTATACCAATAGTCGCATTTTTTTTTAATTAAAATTTGTTTTGAACTTTGCATTTTTATGGCGTGATGAGTTTTTCCATTTATTTTTTAACATAATCGAACAGGTATAATGTTTTTAATAGCAAAGAGTTAAATAAAGTATTTCTGAGCGATAAGAAATAATTGTGAGTACCGTTATCCAAATGATCCTCACATAATCTTGTAAGCAGTGATTAACACAAATTAAATTCTTTTCATCTCGACCGCGCTATGTATTACGCGTAAATTTTGCATTGATTATACTTTATGATGTGTTTTAAAAACATGTTCCACGATTAGTTTCAACATATTTTTTTTATTATATTACTATAAAGCAGTCGAGTGTTTAATACTTGTATTTAGCATACATTTATATTAAATTATAATTGATACTAAGATATATTTATAGAAGTTCGGCAAAGTAACAATCTCACATGATTTTAAGTGACGATGTAATCCAATATCATATTGCCCGTACTGTCAGAGAACAGAAACAGCTTTCACACTTGTTCTAGTCTACGGTGGGGACGCAACATACTTAATCTTTCATCTCTGGTATTGCTTTGTGACTTGTTTGATAATACTTATTAGCTGATGAGTTTTTTTTTTATGTAACAGAAGGCAAACGAGTAAACGTGTCACCTGCTGGTAAGTAAGTTCATCACCGCCAATGGATACCCACAACACCAGAGGAATCGCAAGTGCGTAGCTGGCCTTTATTGGCCGGACTGACCCTCAAGTGCCACTGCCGGAACACATCTAATGGTCATCTAACAAGTCTAGTGGTTTTTGGTAGTGGCAGCTAGTCAGACGGGCATTAAAAAAAGCCCTACCACCAGGCAGTTTCCACGTGTTCCGCTTTTTAACTTTTTTTATATTTTCAATTTTTACGCTGAGTATACTAAAGAAAACATGGTCTTACCTTCCACATGAAAGCAGAGAGAACAAGAGCTTAGTGATTACATTTATTTTATAATGAATTTAATAGGTCGAAGGGAAGACTGACCGGTGGCTCAGTGTTGAGACATTGAAACAAGTAATTCAAGTCTGTCGTAATCCTCTTAGGTGATAGAACTTTCAAAAGCAATGCGACGTTATTAAACTGGATATTGTATTTGTTTCACTTATCATATCATAGCCAGATTACTATTTGAACTCATGTTAATGACGTCACAGCTTGCGCTGTAGATAAAAAATATCTTTGTACAGTAAGTAAACAAATAGCGAAACAAGAATTCTAGACTGATAAGACTTAATTTTTAGTAAAATGGTGAAGAGTTATTGATTAGTGTTAATTTTAGACCAAACCCTGGTAGGTTATTAATGGTCATTGTTTAATCAATCTTCAATTTTCGATCATTACAAAATTCAATTAAAAGCAGAATAATGGAATCATATTTTATATTAAGGATTGTTTTGCAGGATGCTGTCGCTACTAAATCATTTGTAAATGTATAATTATTTTTTTGCGATTAAAGACTGAAATTATCATTAAATAATTGAATAATAGCATAGTGATTTCTTGTGTTTACGCGAATATTATTCATTGAAATAAAACTAATTTAAACAGATTTTATCGCGGTTATTTATTGATTTTGATCCCGACGTTTCGCAAGGTTTTCAGCCTTCGTGGTCACGGGGCGGACTGAGGTGTAGGTTGTCCAGAAAAGTTCATGTTACTTCAATAACATCAAAATCAATAAATAACCGCGATAAAATCCGTTTACATTAGTTTTATTTCAATAATAGCATAGTGCTAGGGCTTTTTATAATGACCGCCTGGCTAGCTACCACCCTGCAGTTGAAAATTGCTATATGTGCTGGAAGCAGTTGTCCCTCCACTCGGCTTAGCGTGTCTACTTTTAGGGCACATCGTTATTTGACATTAGGTGAGATTGTGGCTTTTAAAGCTAAAAACCTAACCATGAAAAAAAAACTTTATGATAAAATAATGCGTATTTATATGTATAGTTAAGAATACGCAAAGCAGTAAACAAGCTAGTAACACGGCAGCGGGTCCATGAACATGCACGAACGCATGACATTGCAGCGCGCGAGCGCATGCCCGTGCGTCGCCGTCTCGTGTCCACACGGTCTTGGTACAACTCACAACCGTAAGCGAGTATTCTTAAACTATAATCCTTACTAATATTATAAATGCGAAAGTGAGTTTGTTTGTTTGTTTGTTTAGCTTTCATGCCAAAACCGCTGAGCAGACTATGACAAACTTTAATATAGAGATAGATGAGAACCTGGACATTTGACGTCATGTCTAGGTGCATTTGTTACAAAAGACAAAAAAAATATATTTTGTTTCTTATTTTAAAACAGGTTTTACGTTTATCGTTTGTAGTACAATGATGCACGCGTTAATTTTCTTTATTAACTTTCCTTTTTTATCTTTATTAACTAGAAGTCTTATCCATAGGTAATTTAAAACTTCGAATATTTTTCCAACACTACGTATACTAACATAGCAAACAAAAACTGTAGTATTCCATCTACAAAGGTTGTAACACCAGATTTTGATGCTTCCTTTCTTCATAGAGCACTGGATATCATTATAACTATATAATTAGGAGATAGTGTTTGTATAGCATCGTATATTTAAAACCGTAACGATAAATGTGACAAAGATGCAATCAATTACGTTCAGTGTATTAAAATAGGTATAAAGTACGATGTCTATTAAAAGTAAATATAAAATAGAATGTAACAATGATAATATGATCTTCGTACATATGTAATCACAGTTTCCTTGTAGGTACACAGCCTTTTCAATGTCACGTGGATATAATATGTTTTAATTAGGAACAAACAAGATATTAACTGCTGTGTGCTTAGACATGCTACGAGTAGGATATCTTTGACTCGACAGGTGCAATTCAGTAATACACTCTATAAAATTCCTTAGTAACACTACAATCTAGTCCAGGAAGCGATTTCGTATTCCTTTTAGTCGCTTTCAAAAGTGTTAGAACTGATTAAGACGTTTTTATTGTAAGCTCAAAAAGCATCTTTCCAGCTATTGAAGGGAAACATTTGGAGACACATTGAAGAGATATTTAAATCGGTATAAAAAAACACGATCCGTAATTTCAATCAGAATTTTCGTCCAACAATTAAACCGACACTTGAGGAGATACATTTCAAAAATAGCAAAAACACTGGTAATGTATTCGTAGGAGACCTTAAATTACTATAACAACTAATATAGTAAGTAACTACTCTAGTTACTATAATTATATATTAAAACATATTTCTTTGAACTGGAAATCTTTGAAAGTATAATCTATGTATATAAAAATGAATCTTTGATTCCCTTGGTCATCGCATCACGCGAGAAAGGTTGTAACGATTTCACAAATTTTTTTGGGTATGTTAATTATATTCAGAAGATGGTTCTTATGAAAGAAAAAATTGAGAATGTTTACCGGGACATTAGAAAATCTAATTCATATAAATAAAAACGAATTGATGAAATGTTTTTTTATTGTGTTCATTATTCTCAGGATAAGGTTAGTGTAAAAGAAAAAAAAAAACGAATGTGATAGAAGACTGTGAAAGAAGAGTTAGTCTTATTAAAAGTAAAAACCGGTTTGCTCGATTTCATTCCTCTTTTTTTAAGTTTTCTAATATTTTCTAGGTTTGCAAAACAGAAATATTAAGTAAGTTGCTAAAAAATTAAATAATTGCAGTAAACCTAAAAAAATGAAAAAATAATGGCAGTTGACATTAGACAGTTCGAACGTTTGATGAATGTGAACTTAGTAGCCAGCTGATTTTTTTAAAGTCTTAAATCTTACCTTGCGACTGTAAGTGATACGAAGTTCACCGGGTCAGCTAGTAATAGATAAAATGAGGTCTTCAACCGCATTGTCAACTGGAGACTTGTTTTGTTTAAAAAACGAAGTGTTTCTCGTAATAATTGTTTATATTTTTGTGGTTGATATTACATATATACTAAGATAATAGAATAATGAGAGTAGCAACCATTTACATTGTGACATTGTATCGCGTGCGACCTTAAGGTAGGGTTAACGCGTGCGGTGTTGCGCTTACGATTCATTACATATTAAAAGCTGTAGCGTTTATACTCTTTGCTAACTAATAATATATGCTACGTTTTTTTTATATTTTTAGGTTTTGCCTCCAATCCCAATTGATATTAAGAGACGTAGGGACCCAACATTGTAGTGTACAAAATCTGCAAGTAAAATGGCTTCTATGCTAAACTCTTACTGGCTTATAAAAACTTTTTGATAGGTATGCGATTTCACGAGATATTAAGGCAGCCGGATATAAAAAAAATATCTTATCACGAAGATGTGGTTTCATTGTGATCTTTACCTTCATAGTTCGACGTTCATAAACACATCAGGGCTTAAATTGAATAAAGTATTTTGATTCGGTTTGATCGAAACGTCAAGATCAATATTAAGTTGAACCTACGTCTTTCTCATTGCACCTAAGAACATGTTATTACTAAGTTTATAACAAAAACATGCTATTACTATTGCTTCAATATTAATGTAATATAATATAAGAGTAAAGTGAATTATCAATAATGATACACTAAAGTTATATATATTTCAAGGTCCAACCTCTACAGATCTGTTTTGGCAGTTGCTATAGCTAACAAAGCCATTCCTAAACATCATATTTTAAATCAGATTGAACACTAAACTTATAAAGAAGCATAAAAGGTTATCATTTAATTTGTAAATAAACTTGTACACTATTAAATAAGCGAATCAATGATACATCATTTTTTTAAAACAACACCTTGCTATGTATCTTGTTTTGCATTGTGATAGATGTGAACGTTCAGGTAAATATTTATTCCCTTTTGTATTTATCCTAGAGAAAAACATTTATTGTACGTACTTCTTATCGTAATATTCCTATACCAGTAATCCTACTAATACGATTCCACGGTGACCTTGCATACCGCCTTGTGACCAGAGACCAGAAACCGCTTTCACAACACTTCTAGACATACTATTGTCCTAATTAAACGAGCAATTTTATATATAAATTACTACGTGAAGACAAATAAACATCTCCAATCTAACTCATATGAAATTAAGATTGAGTGCAAGGGTATTAAATCGTGTAAAAACGGACAGGAAGCGCTGACACGCGATGTAAATGCGTCATGCGACACGAGCACGCGATCCACAGCGAAGACGTACAGCCTTGTCCAGCGCTCGCGACGCACGTTCAGCGCTGCGCGAGCGGAAGGATTACACATGAACATGTATTATAGGTTAACTCAAACGGCAATGAGACACGTACATTATAGTTAGTATATATAGAAGTAAGGTTTGATAACATCAACGTTTAACAGAGTGCGACTCTGGAATAAAAACTATTTTAATAAGTTTAATTTTTACATAAAACACAATATTTTTTGTGACGGATTTTAAATTTTCTTTTTATCAAAATCAACTCATTTCGAAACAAAACAATGATGACTTAATTCACGATAAAGAAATTTATAAAAAATTAGTATAGATGTCTTCTGTAATGTCTTGAAATCTTAAGAAATAATAAAACGGTGAGAAATACATGAAAGAATCGAATTACTAACGGAGCGTATACAATTATTATCATTATAATGCGATAATTTATATAAAGGTCACGCGTAATACCATTCAGCGTGCACATACCGTGCATTATTCCATATTGAAGAAACCATTGACAAACTGAATAAAAAATTTAGCTGTATCTAATTTTATTGCCAAACAAATAACTACCTTAAGCTATCACAATACACGATATTATCAATTGAATTCTGTTATCACAAAGTAACGATTTCAAATTATTTGTAAAACATCAAAAACTAAATCGTGAGTTATCTGAATGTGGCACTTTTGTACAGCATTGTAAGGATCAAAATTATTTCATAATGACATCAAGACTGTAAATCGTAAGCCAGGAAGCGTATTGTTAGGTCACGTTCTCACAGCTCCCCTTTTCTTCGAGGGGGGAATAAATAATTGCACTTTTTTCTGTCACATATGGCTAAGGAAACGGGGAATTGTGCAAGAGCGTTCCCACGGTTCGCCCCTCGGGTATAACAGGCCGAATGAGGTCAAGAAAAAATACGTGCCAGCACAATGTACGGGTTTTCTTTGTGACGGCAGATGCACACCGAACCTAGGGTTAAATGTTGAATCATTTGTAAAAATGTTAGTTGATTGACATCAACACCGTATTCTATAAATAGTTTATTGGATATTTTTCAAATAATGTGATTACATTTTGTTTTTTTAATGACATATAGCTTATTTTTTATAGTTGACCAAGTTTAAGAGAAAATTAATTTAAAAAAAAACAAAAAAACATTTTATTAATAATACATTAATATGCGAAAAATGGATTAGTTATTAATATGCAAGACTAAATAGGTGAATATTTTCGAATTTATAGTTTATATACTTTATGGCTTTGCAAAGTAATGACGCTCTGTCTGACGGTGAAAACATTTAAATTCAAAAAATGACGGTGACTGTCAATGGTCGTAGCTATCATATCACTCTGTAAACTTTTCGGTAGCTGGGCATTCGTCGGAAAATCCCGTTACGTGATACGCCAAAGCCGACGAATTAAAACATTTTATATATGTTGTATGGTACCTACTTGTAATCCGATTCCATACAATTATCGAAGCTTACGACTAAATATATTTATTTTATTTTTCGACTTGACGTACGCTGTTAGCCTTAAGGATTTTGACAGCTTCACCGAACTATTTGGGGCGAGTGCTGAGTGCACTCAGCTCCGAGGCAGCGAGCGCAAGGGTGCCAGGATGGCCAAACCTAGGCTTGGGCTGCTGCCGGAAAGTGAACAAGTATTTGCGATCCTAACTAACCAACAGGTCCTAACTTACTAAATTAGTGATCCTAGCACAACCTTATCGGGCAAGCCGCGCAAGGGCAGCGGGGGTAGGCCCTTACAGAACCGTGTACTTAACGTGTGGATGGTATGCGGTGTGATGATGTACTTTTAGTGATATAGAGTTTCACTGTATCGTACGAGCACAGTCACTCGAGGGCTCTAGTCTGCGGAGGAAGGCCGCGTCGGATGTGCAGGTATATTTATGCGATACATACGTTGCCGATGTGTCTCTACAATGTGGAATAACAGTTACATTTGTAATAATGTGATAATAAAGCATTTAAAGCGATGATAGATCAGTGGTAGTGTGTACTGACATCGCGTCGAATTCGAATTGCTGCAATGAGCTTGAGCTTTCCATGAAGGAAAACATCATGATGTAACCATAGCATCATTGTAGGGCTTTTCCTCGTGCTCGCCTGGCTAGTTACTACCCTCAAGTTCAAAATCTACCACCAAATACAAATACGTCTGTTCCGGCTGTAGCACTTGAAAGTCAGTCCTTCTACAGATTTAGCGTGTTCACCATCTTGAGCCATATAGTCATCTAACATTAGGTTAAACTTGAAAACCTATTTAAAAAGTCAGACGTTAGTTCAGTAAAGTGAGATTTTTTTTTAATTAGATTTGACGTAGTAGTTAAGCTGACGTTTTAAACTCTAAATAGTAATGTGCTTCCGATTTCAAAACCCATTTGCGACACGGTAAACGGTCAGAATTAAGTATACAATACTTTATGCACCAAAAAAAAAGAAGAATTGCACCTTTTCTAAGGTGCACCATGTTTGAAACTGGTCGCGTTCCCACGATCGCTCGCGCCAGTTGTGCGCGTAGTTCCCTCGACGGCTCTCATTTTACTTTTTTTTTGCAATTTCAAAGGTGATGTCTGTATGTCAACCGAGAAGGTTTTTAATGTTTTGTATTTCTACTAATAAAAAAATACTGTTGGCATTTTGATGCGTATTATAGAAATATTGTCTATATCCATACTGTTTTATCAGATAAGGGTAAATATTTTGTTACGGCAGACAATTATTTTACATAGTTAAACTTTTACCCGCGGCTTCGCTCGCATCGAAACCATTAAATAAGGTGTTTTATTATTCGTATCGTGTTCTATGTTACTTATAATACCTCTAAGAATATGTGTACGAAGTTTCATGATGATCGGTTATGTAGTGTTCGAGTTGAAGATAACAAACAAACTTACATTCACAATTATAATATTAGTATAGATATACACGTAAATCAACGCTATGCTTTATTTGAATGAAAAATATACCTTATTACACCAATAAGTAATGTTTTCACGCGTGCTTGGCCTCTGACTAATCATAATATACACTCCATCAATGAAAGGCCTGTGCCTGGAAGAGCTTTCGCTGACTAAAATGTTGGCTGCTTTTTATTTAAGCCCGTATTGTATAATGAATAGGGTATAATGTTTATTGTCGGTGATAAGAAACGTTAAAAATTGAAAATTGTATACGAAGGTTGAGTGGAGTGCGCACATTGCGCGTACACGGGATCCGTTCCCACGATCCACGCGACATATGGCGCGCGCGGCGTGCACTCACTCGTGATCAACGGTGACGCGTGGACAAAAAACTATCACGGACTTAAGTAACGGATCTACGGGTGATTCTCACAAGTAAAACATTAAACGAAAGCTAGTTTACTGATGATATTAGCAATTGCATTTATTAAGGCATAAAATAGTCTTACTTTTTGTTTCTTCATTATTAAGACTATGGGATACATGTCTTTTAAACTTAACTCGTACTAACTTTCTAATCCTCATACATAGCTCTTGCATTGCTAATTTGTTAGAAGTATGCATAGAAATTTTGGGGTAATTGAAATGTTTCAAAATTGGGGCAATTTATCTTTTCAAAAATTATTTATTATTAACACTAACTAGGCAAAATAATCTAAACCAGATATATCACGCAAATGCCATTGATTTTGCATATTTCAAGTAACGTAACATTATGAAATAAAATAGAATCGTTGATAAATTAATATCTCGTTCAAACTCCATTTTAAATTTAAATTATTCATACTTAGGTGTTACTTTGACATAACCTTAATTTTAGTTTACAAGTAGTACGATATTTCTAATGCATAATTTTAAAGATAAGATACCTACAGCAGGTCGATTATACTATAAATACACTTTTTATATTAAGCTTTTGCTGAGTATAATAACCAACTTAGTATTTCATTTTCTCTAAGAAGTTTAAACCATTACGAAGAATGTTGTATTACTATTAATGTTCTGTTTACTTTTGCAGTAACTAGCAAAATGAAATGAAATAAAAATTGTAATTTGTACAGATGTTGAACAAAACATTACCTGGCATTATTGATTAAACTCCTTGATTTAAATGTTTTTTCAGAATTTATGTGTTTTTCAGAAGTGATACACCGATAGCGATGTATGACCGATACCGTGAAGTGTGTAAAAAATAAATAATATGTATTATATTTCTGCGGCCGATATAATAAACCTCAAATAAAAATACAAAAGTTTTGATCAAATTCTAAATATTATATAATACTTTTCTATTGTTACACGAGGCACAATAATAATATATATCATGTTTCTAACCGTTACTACTATACGCATAATATAAACATAATCATAAAAAAATGAGATAATAATTATTACGATGAATGTATAAACGTATATTGGACCATGTGAAAATATTTTTATGAGCCAATTAAAAAGCAGTGATATAAAAAAGTTAAATACCAAGGTCAGGCGAATCGTTCCGAATTTGAATTTCCGAATAGATGTTTTTTAGCGCGGGGGGCAGGTGGCGCGAGCAACTGTCGCTGTTCCCACGGCCCGCGAACACCGGGCGACTGACGTCTTGCCAGTACATTTATTTGTATGTGAGACCGTGTCATGATTGCCAATTAAGAAATTTATTTCCATACATGCCTTTTTTTAATGTAATGTTTCTATTAGTAAGGTTATTAGTATCCAATGTCGATTTATCTAGAACTCGAATGCTCGATACACTATACTCTTTCATTTTTTATTCGTCGACTGTATACAAGCAAATATATGTATTATATTATTTTTAATATTATCTACAGTGATGGTTCAATGGAACTACGTTGTAATGTCATATCAAACATTTGAGTGTCCTACAAGCCATAATAAAACTATATTTTTTATGTTCTTTATATTGGGTGTGTGACTACAACTTTACATGAAATTTTAATTGTCGCGCTAAGCCTTAAATGAGACAGGTTTTTAAATCAATTAGTGATAGTTTTATATTCAAAAATGCTTGTTAATTCACTTGAAAAGCCTTAGCATCTTTCTATGTTTTTATTTTAATTTTTCATTGAAAGATTACATCCATGTAGGATTCTATCCATGTTATTTGATGCAGTGTTCGAATGCGCTATTACTGGTGTATCCAGCACCACTACAAATAATGCTATAAGCATGATGTTCCAAAATTTTCTTGGTTTCACTAAACTCACTTTATGAAGCGATGATGGCTGAGTTGATAGCATGATGGAGGCCGCGTCATTGGTCAGACAATAAGTCAGAGTTTTCGGTGAAGGAAAACATCGTAATAAAACTATATCACGGTGGCACGGCGTTTCTAATGGCCGTCTGGTTGGCTATTGCCCACATGTTGAAAATCTGTCCTCAAAAACCTATATGTGTGTTCCGGCAGGCACTTGAGAGACAGTTCCTCCATTGCGCATGGCATGTTCACCATCTCGGACCACATCACCGTTTAAGATAAGGTGACCTTGTCACCATAATTCGAAATCTATTAAGTATATAAAAAAAAACTTTCCTCCGTAGGTATAAAGTGCAGTTTCAAATAATACTAAGCATCACAATAGCGAAGAAGTATATTATTAGTTTTCTCCTATCTACCTTTTTTAAGGAAGATCTTACATAAGATATCCTTCCGCCGGGCTGCAAAAGCATGGGTTATGTTGGATTCTGACTGACAAAAACCTACGGACTCTATACTTTTCAGCAGGATTGATGGAGCGCTTTCGCATTCATCATCTAATTCGGATAATTTACCCCAAGTTCTTCGTTTGAAAAAAATCTGGCAAGATCCGTGGTTATTTTTATTGCTATTTTAAGGTAGCTAATGTAAAACCCTTAACAGACTTAGGATGTTGGTGTCATGGATGTTGTCAAGTACTATAAAAATATAGCATAAAACGCTTTAAAAATTAAAACGTATATTATTAAGAGGAGGAATATTATCACACCTAACAGAATGTGTAGTTAGGTGGTTCGGTTACAATTGAAAACATTTGTTGACATAATTGTGGCGCGCTGAGGCTGTCGCGTGCGAACAGAACAAGGCTCCCGAACCTATTGTTCGACATATACAAACATATTTCAGCAATGATATCATCTTTATATCCAATGTGTTTTTCACTTAAACGCCACATCGGCTGTTTGTTTTGAGTCACAATTTTATTCATGACTTTTACTGTTCGGCTTAATGAGAATTTTTATGGCATTTATCTTTTTCTGTTTTCATGAAAAAATTACAATGCTTTTTAACTTCACGTAATGATTGACAACGCAATACATTATTTACTAACCGATGAGTTCCGGAAGCGCACTTAGTCAGTCCTTCTATTAGGCTTAGCGTATCCACCATCTTGGGCCACTTCGTGACTGAGACTGAACATCAGGTGAGATTGTGGCCATAATGCTATAGCTTATAAACTGTAAAAAAATTAACACTACTAGTAAAAAACCTAATTATCATAATCAAGTATATTAGTTTCACAGAAACAATATTTGACGTAATTCCCGGTAGGATTTTTTGCGAAATGTATATGTCATTGAGTTATTAACAAATATTTTACTGATAAAATAACACCATTATTAAACGGTATTTTAGATTTTTACTTATTTTTTGTTTTAATCTTCGAACAAAAAAGGTATAAATGTCAAATAAAATCAAATCAAGTCTTTATTCGATTTAGGCCCTGAGAAGACACCTATGAATGTCTAAACTACTATCGGTTCGGAAAATAACCTATTCATCAAAAAGAACCGGCAAGAAACATGATTTATTTATATCTTTTAGGTACATTTTTTATGTAATGGTTTAATGAGTGCATTGACAATATGTAGTTATTAGCGGATGCGCAGAGAGGGGTGTTAATTCCAGAAAAAAAGACATCAAAACCCGTTTGGCATGGTGCTTGAACATACTATACGGCAATTCGGTAATGTGCTTTGGGACTTTTTTGTAAAACCTACTTTAAAAAACTGTTACTGGTCTTACTGAGTCTGAAATAGGGGGTGACCAGTTTGTAATCATTTCTAGTATTTAAATCATGTCGGGCCTTCACGAAATTTAGCTGTTCAATGTACAGCGCCATCTTCTATCCATTGATAAACTAATCTAATCCAGAGAATAGATCAAGGGGAGGAAGTATTTGCAAGACAATTGTTATGGAGACAATGTAGGTCATAGTGCGTCGTTATTCAATACGTGGGAAAAAATCGCTTATCGAGGGTGAATTGTGCTATAAATTTTGCCAACTTAAAATTTTGTCTTCAGTTATTTTTAAGTTATCAACCAGGAAGTAACGGGACATAGCAGGATGTATTTTGTGTTGTGACTATAAGGTTTCATGATTTTTGGAGAAATTCCGGTTTAATTGCGTTTTGAAGTGTTTTGAAATATGCTGTAAGAAAATTTTGTATCTATACAAGTGTGTTGAATTTAGTGTATCTAGAGTGTTACAGAATCAGAAAACTATTTTGGAGGTGTTTTGTGTGACAGTTGTTCTAAGATTATGTTACACGTGTTATGTAGACAGTATTATAGTATTACTTATAGAAATTCCTGAATTACTAACAATACAAATTATTTATCTGTTAATAGTGCATAAATTTACATATTAATACGTGAAACGAAGGCTTTTGATCCTTTTTTAAGAACACTACGGGCACTAGTGTTTGAGATAAAAAGATGTGGCGCAATGAAAGTTTATATGGAGAAGTGCAGAGAGCTTCGCTTTTAATTTTTAACTTAAATTAAATGTTTATTGTTTACATTCAAACTGTCAATGTCAAACCATAGTATGTTTTCAAACAGTTTAACCCGTCTAGAGATTGTCGTCAAAGAACTTTTAAATGTTGTCAAATAATAACAATATTATTATATTTACTTTTAGAAGTACAATTACCTCTTTGCCATATAACTTTAATAATGTTCAAATATTAAAATGTATTTATTTATGGTTAAATTTCGATCACTAGTTCGACGACCACGACTACAATCTAAAGCACATTATAAAATTATGAAAAAATATCTTATACGTGTCCCTGTTATGTGATGTAAGAATAATCATATTTATTGACTGACTTATAAATTTCGTTTAAATGATTTAGGGCTATAATATCTAGACGACACTTTACGCTTTTATTTTAAGCGTCAGTATTTTCCGATTCGCTGTGATTTTGCTAGTTTTAGATAGACATATATTAATTCATAGATTTTTAATTACTTTAAGTGATTATTAGTTGCTTATTAAAATGATCTGGAGTTCGCATATATGCCTGTAGTCGTATACTTTTCATGAACCGACAATGACTCAGTAGTTGAATTCCAACTAAATTGTATGTTCGGCAACCAGGCTAATTCCAATTTTTAACGTGGGTAATAGGAGGTAATTCTTTTCGCGTTTGCCTGGAAAGGTCAAAAGAAGTATGTAAGGTTCGGCTGGTAAGGACTCGGGATACTAAAACTCTTCGTAACTTTGCCTATATGGTGGCATTACATAACCTTATTTGTCAGGAACAACTTTTTCATATCTTCTAATCAGACTAATAATTACCTACAATAAACTTATGCTTTTCCCGTTTTTTGTTTGGTTTCTTCTTTGTTTCATGGAACTAGAATTTGTAGTATGGGTTACTCAGTTTTCCCCCAGACATTTTTTTATAAGGACACTAAAATATTCACTCAAGACTGGCAGAACACCAATAAAACCTCAGCTGTTGTAGTTGTCCACAAACGAGGGTAACCAATTACGATTAGTTGAGCCGTCTGCCTGTTTGCTAAAAACACTGCAACAATATATACAATGTTTATAAGTAATGGTATATTCGAGATAATTAAGGAACATGTTCGGAGTGTACGTCATAACCGCGTAACGAACATAATTACAGGAAAATGTGTTAATAAAAAATCGGCAATTGTAATAGCGGAAACAAAATAAAAACTACGTAGATGTTTGTTATATGATCATCTTCAGCGGTTTTATAATATAAAATCTGGAGAGATTGTGTCTTGATTTCAACAAGGAATAAAAATAAAAAAGGATCTGGCCTATCAAATGAATACGAAACATATTTGTAAAACAAATTGAATATTTGGAAAAATACCATCTTAGAACCCTAACAACGGACCTAATTAATATTATTATTGGGTTGTATGGTAAAGATGACGCCTAAAAAATGTATAAAACAAATATTATCTATGTTCGGATATGAATCGAAAATAATATATTATGTTTGATGTCAGTTGTGATAAAACTGAATATGTTTTATCAGTTGTGTAATGAAATGAATTGTGATCATCACACAACTCCACAATGTGTGACTCATATGTTTATGATTAAGGAGAATAGCATTGCCATTATTAAATTTTCTTTATATAATGTAATTCGTGTATCAAATGTTTTACTCATGTACGACGTTGGGTCTTTCAAAAGAGGCATGGGAATGAACTTGAGTTGATAAACTACCATCAACAACTGTCGGTAATAATTGTATTACTAGCGGTCACGATTGTTTATAAACTATACCCTATTTACCATCACCACATAGCTTTCTATTAAAGTCATTTAACCGAGGCAGTATATACAGTATTCAATTGTTACACGGTGGTAGACTTTTTCCTAATGTCCGCCTGGCTAACTAGCACTCATAAGTTAATGTCTAGCGCCAAATACTTTTAGATGGGTACCAGCAGTTGCACTTGAGATTCAGTCTCTACTTGGTTTCGTGTGTCCATCATTTTCAACCACATCATCACTTAACATCAAGAGAGAGTGTGGCCAAACGATAAACCTATAAAGTTTTTTTTTTTTTACATATGCGTGCATATCTGTGACGCCCTCGACTTTTCTCGTGTCTCCTATCAATGATGCTTAAAACGACCTCCTAAAGGCTGTCTACCTCATTACAGGTTATTTTCGCAACTACCCTTTTTAACATAGCCAAATGTATTGAAATAAAACTAATTTAAATGGATTTTATCGCGGATATTTATTGATTTTGATCGGGATCGTTTCGAAAGATTTTCAGCCATAGTGGCACGGGCGGGCTTTAGACCTAAGAAATCATTATAGCCAAATTTGTTCACAAAACTGTTTCTCGCGTTTCCGTGGACAGGTTATCGGAGAACTATGTGAGACTTACCCGTTGCGACCTAAAAATATCTACTAAAAATCTCCAGGGCGATTTTACATTCCCACGTTATTTGCTAGAGATTTGGTATCGCATTGGTATTGCTTCTAGTCGATGTCGGAGTTCAATTCCTGATCGTATCAGTTATATTTTCCAACCTGATAGTTACGCTTATTGCTTGGCAGTTTTTATTGCATGCGTATCTGATTATCTTATCTACATGCAATTAGGAATGGCAGGCAGCTTTCGTGGTTGCCAGTGATAAGTCTATGACTTTGAAATGTGATTATTTTCAGTATGGAATACATTTGTATTCTTGGTCGTGCAGTTTAAGCGTGTGACCTTAACGTTCATTCGCCAGCTCATCGCATCGACGCAAGTGTATAGGCGGCACGTTGCTATCGGCTATCATCTGAACAAACTCCGGCCCGGGTGATATCACCGCGAAGTCAGTACGATACATTACACAGGTGTCGTTGTATTTGTCAACTGTTAATGGACTGTGAATAGGTCGCCGCCGAATTTGTAATTTCGCGTAAATAGTTCTTTATGTGCAGCGATGAAAGATTACTAGGTTTTTTTTATGAATAACGTAAGTTACTAGATAGTATTTTTCTAACATAATTAGGGGGTTGTTTTATAGCCAGGTTTAGCGTTATGGCCACAATTTCACCTTATGTTAGTGGAGTTAATTTAGTGGAGGGGTTGGCTCTCAATTTCAACTGCCGGAACAGACCTATAGGTATGTGGCGGTAGACTTTCAACTTGTAGATGGAAGCTAACCAGGCGAGCATTAGAAAAACCACCACTATGCAGAAATGCAGGGTACATTTAACAGAATGGATTAATCGTGTAAAAAACCTAATTAATGATATACTCCCATCTTATCGAGGATCACATCAAATTAACCTAATATTCCTAAGACGTGTAGAGTTACTAAAACTAATTGTGTAAGAATGGACCAAAGTTGGCAATCTGGTAGTGATATGTTTAGTACTAGAACACTAGAAGCGTCCATAAGGTAGAGCTAGATTCTAACCCGCTGAATGTTTCTTTACTACTTTACTTCTATAAAAAATATTAAGGGTCAGAACAAGATTAAAATCCAAATAAGCTAACTCAGCTCAAAAACTCGTCTATTAAACTATTCGTCAGTTAAATTATCTTCTACGATCAAAACGCATATTACAAAATAAAACAAGAAGCAAGATATCGTTTTAATAAGTTTTGAAGCATTTATTGCTGAGAAATAGTGATGTAGATAAAAATATATAGGCAGCTCTATTTCGTCTCGAGATTAAGTTCTAAAGAAGCATGAAAAAACATTAATTGCTCCCGGAGTATTAAATATGAAATGCGTGAAATAGTATAAGATGTTACTTATAATTGATTTTATCGTATTCACAACATTCTAATAACGATGTAACTGTAATTGAGAACTAATTAACTTGTCGGCCGCTTACAATTACCAATTAGCCATACCTAATAATTGCTACGAGATAAAAACTCAAAGCCGATGATACAACTTATTGACGCTATCCCTACGAAATAAACGCACGTCTAAGTGCTATTATATACTGAAAAGGAATATTTTCTTTTTGCAAATAATAACAATTACCGATGCACGTGTCCGAGAAATGTTGGGTATTTAAAATAAAGCAAAAAAAAAAAGAAATTATATATAACCCAAATCTTGCAAGAGTTGCGAAATACTAAATAAGGGTTGCAAAAACTCATTTCTAACCCGAAACACGAGTAAACACGTGCATGAGGTAACAATGCATCGATGAGTCACGAACGAGCCTCAAAACGTCCTCGATACCGGAGCGAATGCCGTATTATTAAACTTGTAAAGAAAAAAAAAGATAAGCGCTCGCCCGTCGTACCGCGTCAAGGAATTGTACATCTGCCGAAATTTCTCACGGATCCATCGAGAGACGTATAGTATTATTACACCGGACCACTTCGCTATCTTTACAAGCGTATTATGGATCTTATGTGTTATGGGCAATTATGAAGTGTCCCGGCGGCTAGCGGTACCACTCGGCGAGAACTTTTTAATCAATAACTTGGCGATTTGCATATCTGGTTCTATAAGCATTTAACGCGACGTGTTTTAACTTTATGTGAAACGGACGCCAATTAACGCGACTGGTTTAAATGAAATTTGTTGTTACTTGGTGATATATTATACCCACATGGTTTACAGAAAATTATTATGTCGAACATGAATGAATATTCTATTATGGTTAATCTATGTAGTAGATACACTTTATTAATTATAATATGTAGGTACTTTACTCCGTAAAACTGGTCATTAAAATACAGATAATATTCCGTTAAATTTATCGATGTAGACCATAACTTTAAAAACTTATTTCAACTACTGCCCACATTGCTAATGAGAAATTTATTAGGCCTGGTAAAGTTTTTTGATTACTAGCTAAATGAAAAAAAAAACTGTTATGTAGTTACTGTTGACTTAATTTAATTTTGATAGGTCTATGCTAGTATAGTAGTTGCGTTAACATTTAGTAGGAAAATAAGTTTTGACACTTTAATCCGCCCTACGCCGCCTTAACCCTTCCTAATTTTCTCGGATCGTTAAACGCCCTCGTAAAAGTATCTAGCTTCCCCAACTGATAAAAAGTGAGCTAGATAAACTTGATTTTTGTTTATTTAAGACCAAAAAGGAAGCCTAACACTTAACTAATTTAAATATTACAAAAATTCGGTTATTTTAGCTCTTAAAATATATTTTCTTGCGAAGAATTTAATTATTATAAAACTACTCGTCGATGCATCAGATCCTATTTGCCATTTAAGTAATTTATTGGTTTCTCAGAAACGGCTTCAGAAGAAAATATATGTTTAGGTAATAGTCTTAGTTCCACGTTTTCTTATATAGGTTCATGTTAACGCCAAGACTTGAACTGTGACCTAAATATCAATAATTAGTCGATATACTTATCTTAGCCTTGGTGGTTTTCTCTATTGTCACAACAGCGAAGAGTCATGTACTCTTTATATTATAAATATAATATACTTTATGTTTATTGTAAACAATATTAGATATTTGGTTATGCATTTGTATAGCTGGTTTTAGTTGGTACTAACAATATCGTTATTTGCATTTATTCATAAAATTTTGCAAGTCTCACGTGCATCCATAAATTTAAAAGTGTTTCTTTTTACATTTCTTGTATTGATTCTTTTTGTATTGCACAATGCCATTATTACTTTTCATTTTCACAGTTGTGAATTCACGAAACTTGTTCTGACTTGTTCGTCGTACGTTTTCGTAACAGGTTGAAACTTGTCGCAGGCTTGAAGGGTGGTTTTTACGAACTCAATTTTTATTCCCTACATGTGCTTACATTGTGATTGTTTATGATATATAACTTTTAATTATATGTATTAATGTGAAACTATTAGTACTTAAAAACAATTGTTAAAATGTATTACTTATTAAATAATTACTTACGGAACTTATATTAGTCTGAATTGTCGTATGTAGTAGGTATTGTATTGTGTACTAGCTGACCCGAAAGACGTTGTTTTTTCGGCCAGACATACGCTGTTAGCTGTAAGGGCTTTGACAGCTTCACCGAACTTGTTGTCCTTCCTCTTTTAACTATGAATATTTAATTCGAATTGGTATAATATATAAAAAAAGTATTCAAAAACATAGTGTCAATTATTGTATCGCTCTATGACAACTGACAGCTACTTATGTAAAATTGTTATTGTCGTTAAGTTTAAAATTTTCTTAAATTTGCTGATATTCCGGCCAACTTCCTTAATTTTTTCTTTCATAAGAACCTTGTCTTCACAATAATTAAACCGACAAAAAGAGAATTGGCGAACTGTTTCTCCCGTTCACCCGTGATGCGATGACCAAGGGAAATAGGTATTCATTTATATATATATACATAGAAGGTTAATCTATTAATTATGAAGTGTGAAGTAAAATAATAATTCTTTGTAAACTAATTTTATTCTCAATTTTAAGCGTATCAATTTATAGTACGTATATTTTAAAATGTCAAGTTCATTTGTAATTATACTTTTGTGATTTGTAAATTACAATATTTGTAAATAATTGCTATAAATCTGGTTCTGGTAATTATTTTGCTAGTAGGAAGATACATTACCACAGAATATACATTGGCAATTATTGAATCACAATAACATGGTATTATAATTGTTACTAACGAAGTAGCGGACGATTGCAAGTTTTCAAATATTTTGTAATTAACTCAATATGTATCCAACATATTACAGTTTTTGGAATCATTAACTATATACTTTAACGTATTGTTATATTTAGGATGAACATAAAAGTTCAGAAATACTCTTACTTATTAATAGCTCTCTAAATTACGGACTTGTAAAATAAAAACCAATTAAGGCAATAAATCTAAAAAAAGTTAATGTAACTATAGATAGATTGTAAATCATGATCAATAAACCGTAAGTTACTTAGTCGATTGATACTGAATTCTTTAAAACCATTAGTCAAACCTCCGCCTAATTGTACAAAATAAATAATCGTTTACGACAAGAGAATGAAAGCGTGGCTGTAAAAAGCGACGATTAAAAACCCAGTAGCGCATCGCTTGAGGTCTGGTCCGCCTTGGGCCTTGCACGTGCGCGCTCGAACAAAATGTTGCCCTGCATGTATGGCCTGGTCGCGCCGCGCACTAACTTAACCACAGTGCTTATACCATAGCTATAAGTATGGTGGCTCGCGCCATCGCCCGCGCCATCGTTACCATCCCGTCTGACCACTTTTTGAACGCTCGGTCCGAGATAAAGTTTCCAATTCGAAACATTTTTATTACTTACAGATTTTACTTTGTTTTATTACATTGAATAGAGTTTTTACTCGCTCCTGCGTTTATCGCTTGTAATGTATTGCAATTTGTATGTGCGTTGGGTATAAATAAAAGTTTGTAAATTAGATTCATTTTTGTTTTATTTTCATTTCTTATCAGATAATTTGTATAGCTTACATTATAATAAATTATTTATTCGTAAAACAATTAAAGCTCGTTCAGGAAGAACATAAAGCAAACCTAATATTAATTTATACAATACAATAATATTTTTAAAATATCACATACAAAAATCGATTAAAGCTGCTGAGGAGTTATCATGACCTTAAAACAGATCTAACTCTATCTTATTCCTATATGGCACCGAACTCTACTTAAAGCTAACATCACAGACGGTTGCGGAAACCAACGGAGTGCACTGGCTTCATGGAAGACACTGATTCGTATCCGGAGTTGCATTTAAGCTTGTACCCAGCGGTCTTGGAAGATCGGATACTGTTGTTCCGCGGACTGGCACTCGGTGTAGCAGTGAGCGGCCGCGAAGTCAGCGTCCTGTTTAGTGACAGCCGTCCAGAAGAAGGTGCCGGCTTCAGTGCGTGCGAAATGAACTGGTACGTAGAAGTTATCAGGTGTGACTGGGACGAGATCGCATGTGTTGTTTTGATTGTAGACGAGGAAAGCTGCGTTTGGTTGGCACGCTTCCATCTCTTCGTATATTTTCCTTTCCAACATCTCGTTACTTGTATTTTGTTCCTCTTCGTAGCACGTGTCACATTTGGCAGGACCTCGCTTTGTTGTTTTCTTAATCATCTTCATCAGCGGCCTAAGTAAAGCCTTGATGCCACTGTTCTTCATCTTTTCCGTATTGTATCTGTTCTCGTTGATCGAGTTGTTGGTCGCGATGATGTATTCGTTATTAGCGTAGATAGACATATTAATAATGTTTATAATAGATATATGAGGAGAGAGCGTGTGTCGCTAGTGAGATCACAGGCGGGAATGTGGGGCTGTACGATCCGGTTGGCCTTTTATACCTGGCGGTCCGCCCCCGGCACAAAAGCTCAGCGTACGTGAAATGTTCCCCTTCGCGTGTGTGAGACAGTCAAGTGGCTTATTCGGTACCCTAATAATTAATAATACTTTCAGTATAACGTGACAGGTTTTTGTGATTTGGTCATTTGTATAACGTTAAGTTTTATGATTTATCAACTAAGTAATTTTGAACACTTTTCTTAGTCTTAGTTGTAGATGGAGTCTTATTGGATATATATAATATAAATATGTATTGACTTTATTATATATACTATAATACACAAATGGGCAATAAAATCACTTTTATTAGTATTTTCACAATTTTTTTGTATTTGGTATATTGGAGTATTTTTGGTAATAGCTGCCTAGCCATAAAATATAAGAGCGTTTGCTCAAGGTCCATATATAATTTTATCTAATATAATAGTAACAAGTGGTGTTGAAAGGGTAAGTAATGACATTTATCCACGTGCCGTCCACACGCCCAAAAGTGTGGGTAAACAACAACTGTTCATTAGTCCCCTCTCGTTACGCAGTGGAACAATGCGATTGATATCGGTACTCCTGTGGGTCAATAAGTCATGGGGTAACTCCAGCCCCCTTGTTGGCTCCATTCAATGGACGCGCGTTCCTCACGTGACCTTAATTGTGTGTAAATTATATCTAGTACGTCAGATAATTGGAAAAATGTGTATTTCACCACACCATACAAATAATGTTTCAGATTATGTATGTTTTCATTTTTTGCAGTATGAAGTACATAAATAGGTAAATTATAAGGACTACCTCATTTACATATTTAGTTCAGATTTAAAATTTAAATTTTCTTAATAATAGGTTCACCATATTTCCTTTACAAAAAGAATTATAGAACTAAGGTGCCACCTACGCACAAAATATTCGACTCATACCGGTCCAAACACGTAGAATTTTTTCTTAACATGTCCGAAGATATTAAAAAAAATATATATATTTTTATAAGAAATCAGTGTAGCGGTGATAGTGTTACGCGGGCCAATGAGATGCGCCCGCCCCGGCAGGTGCTACGTTCCGAAGGTTCTCGCACACACACGCTTCAAGTCCAAATATACGATCTTTGAACACGTGCATTCGAAGGGGATACACATACGTATCAGCCCGAGCAGTGAGCGGGACACGTGATATTTTTTATTGATATGAATAGATTCACTACTCCCCCGTATCCGAAATAGGGTAACGCAAAGGCTAATTTGGTTATTGAAAATTGAGGGGTTGTTCGTGGGAATGCTCCTCGTTCCTAGGTTCCCAGGGTTGTGCGCACATTGAGCTTTTTTTCGGCGATTCGAGATTCGGAACGACGACAGATGGCAAGCGGGCGATCTACTGTGTTATAATAAATCGTATCGGGTATTGGAATTACACATACCATTTTGATGGTTCAAAGCGATTGTGGGGTGAGTGGGGGATGAAGATGTAAACAAGTGTAAAAGGGGTCAGTGGATCGCGGACTAGCATATAATTAAATGTCTATTAAGGCAATTTTAAGATTATTATGAGAATAGTTAGGGTTGAATTTTTGATTTTAAGATAAAAGTATCCATTAGGAGTTGTGTGGGATATTTTATGGTAGTGTGGTATAAAGTTTATAAATTACTGTGACAGATAAATTATGTTTTTTCAGAAGCTGAACACACACTCTTGGACATATTGTTAACGTAGGTAATTAAGAAATTGAAGAATAATTAATTTTTATCATTAGAGTGTCGAGCGTTTTTGGATATCAATAATTTGTATGTTTAATGTACAATGTTTGTATGCAAATATTGTATGCAGAAGAAAATTGCCTACCACCATACTATTGTGTTACGAAGATGTTTCTCTTCATTGGAAGCTCAGACTCATTGCAAGGATTTGACCTAATATTCATCGCCATGTTTTCGTTCGTTTAAAATAATACTATACCTAATACCTCCTTAAAAGTACCTTCCCTTTTACAAGGGAAAACATTAGCTAAATTATCACACTACCTTACAAGCCGGTGGTAAATTCATACACCGAGAAATTTACAATTCCTTTTTTTCCCATAGGTATATTTATACTTTAAATTTTTTTTTAAACTTTCAGATTTCTTCCCGATGATTTATTTCATAGTAGTTGATAGTGTTACTAATTTAAAGTAATAGTTTAAAAGAGTTGCGCATTTTTTTTGGTATATGCCAAAACTCAGCTCTGCGACTAACAGATACCTATTTAGTTGGTTGACGTTTCCAGATTTCCATTACTTTCTAGCGACGAATGAAAGTAAACAATTAGAAGTCATCTAGTAAACTTGATAATATATTGTTTGATGAATTATTATTTTTAGTTGTCAAGACTTCAATTTTTGTTCCTTTTATTTAAGTCGACCATATCGTCAGGTAGGTATGAATTTAATTTTTTTTTAAATAGGGACAGGTATCACGGAATAATCAAGTCTCTCACGGTCAGGAGACGCAAAAACTGACAAAAGACTATGAAAAGAATAGATACCGATCAAAGGGAAGACACTTTGCATCATATTTAAAAAGTCGCCCCTTCTGCCCTCGGCGTGACAAGTGTGCGTCGAATCGCATCGTGATATACTGTTGGGGTGTTCCTCCCCTATTATCTGAGCAGTTTAGATTGCACTTGTTGCGAGGGTAATGTTGGGTAACGTTTGGATTATGTTTTTTTTTTACTGGGTGTTGATAATTTAGTGAATTTAGGGAAGATTTCGTGAGTGGAGGTTTATGTTTTTGGAGTGCAGCAAAGTGGAACTTTTATAGATAATATGCATTTTTATTAGCGTTTGATTACGTTTCTGTTAGTTTGAGATGAAGGTATTATGGTGCAAAACCACGAAAATAGGCGTAATTGTCAATAACAGTTGCAAAGAGACACATAGATTGGAAACTCATTGGAAACATGTATCTAACATCTAAAAAATCTTATTCATAGAAATATCAAGGTCATTTAAGTTTCGAATTTGGACTTTTTAAATCCTTACTAAACGTACTGTGAAAGTGAAGAAGTATCACCTGGTCTTCGGTATTACCTACAGCATAGAGTATTCCGAATTTAAATTGAAAAGACATTTTAGCAGACCAGCAACGGCTTTCGCTGAAGGAAAATATTGTGATGAAACCATAGCATGGTGACAGAGCCTTTTCTAATGCCCGTTTGGCTAACTACCATTCTCAAGTTGAAAATTTACTGCCAAATACTTATGGATGTGTTGTACTTTACTGTACCATTTTGGGCCACATCGTCACTTAAGACCAGCTGATATTGTGGCCAGGCTAAAAATACACGTTAAAAAAAATACACGTTTCCTTTCTTAGATGGTTCTGGATATCATCGCATAGGAAGGCTTTATCATGGACCATGTGACACATGGCTGTTTTAATTTTCATTATGAAGAATATATATAGCAATTGAACGGTTCGGCAACACGAACGATTCTTTGCTCTCTGTTAAATTGTCAGAGTATATTGTTAATATTATAGCTTTAACAATAACACCCATTTATAAATAAACAATATTAAACAAAATTATTGTTGTTTCATTTCAAATAACTATATATATAAGAAAGTCAAAATAAATAATTACAACTGACACGTAAACGTTTAGGCTATAACTATTTTGATTATTGAAATTTTATGAATAGTCGGCACGTAAATAATAACAATATTATACTATTGTAAATAAAAAATGTATTGAGTGTCGATAAGATCAATAATTTAAGCATCATGTTGCAGGTTTGTATTTTGTAATACAAAAATTATAATGTATCGTCTTCGTATACCTATTGCATAAAAATAATTGAACCACAATCACAAAACTAAATATTGAATCATTATAACAAATAATAGATTGTGTGAAATGAAACATATAGTAATTTTATAAAAATCAAACAATTATAATTTATCAAGTTTGATTGATCTGAACCTATACAATACAGATTTAAAAGTCGTGTCATAATAAAATGATTGTAAGTTCTATTACAGTTTGTATTCCCATTCAGTATTCAGAACTCCATAATAATTTCAGAGATATTATTTATAGTTCTATTGAGTCGCTAGGTTATCTATACTTACGTACATTTCGACTTTTATGGTTTACATGTTCGATATAGCTTTCTATACCATTTTACTAGAATACAAATACCTTGAAGGAGTTGTAAATATACTTAGATAAAAAATAGTATTGACGGTTACAGTTCTCCCCCTCGTATCTTGAGTGTGGGAATTTCAGTTAAGAGATTTATTTTCCTAAATAGAAATAGGGGGTGGAAAATAAAGGAATGAATAAATCACCCCTAATCGCTGCTTTTGTTCCCTTGTACACTTGTAGCGCGTCACCACAACGTATGAGATTAGTTACCAATTTCATTTTCATTTTCTGTATACTACTGATTTTAAACGTAACTCTATTATCTCACTAATAAAGACGTATTTTCTAAACTTTTTGATTTCTAGTAGCATATAAAATTATGTTTTGTAACAGAATATGTGAGTGGAGAACTTTAGGGGTTGCTGAACAATTAACAGAGATGCAGGTAGGCTCATTTTATACTGTAAAAAAATATTAATTGGTTTTGCATGCACGTGATAGTTTGGTGGATATAATCTAACAATAAGTGTTTTTGATTGCTTTTTCTACCAGTAAAATGACGGACGGTATTTGATGGTAGTACAATTCATCAATAACTGTGACCACAGGCAGATCGCCAATTCGTGGCCGTTGTCATGCCAGCCTAACAGGTTTTCCTTAGGTGACCATTAAACGAGATAAATAAATTGGTTTTATGATCAACTCATTCTCGTATAGATTCTTAACACCAAGTACTGATTCAGAAATGAAACAAACCAAAATAAAGGAAAACAAATCAAAGCAATCTGTAAACTAATATGAAATTCTTCGTAGACCAGTGTATGGGAATCGCACCCAACAATATCCATAGAACACTGTATCTCGCGGTTCCTTGTAAAAGACGTAAGAGTTGCAGTGATGCGGCTACTGACGACATTGTAGCACTACTGCGATAGTCTCCTTCTTTATCTCTTATAGCTTTACTATTAGGCTACAACCTCACTTGATATTAAGTGATGATCAGGCTCAATATGGTAACACGTCAAGAAGATTGAGGCACTCAAAGTGCGACGTGTCGGTAAATAATTGTAGATGTTTGATGATACGTTTTTAACTCAAAGTGTAGCTATGCGGGAATTGGGCAATACTGTGCTATCACAGAATGAATTTAACATGATGTTTTTAAGTCACCGAAATCGTATACTTATTTTTCAGAATTTAATCTACATTTATTTTACGACTGGGTACTCCGAACATCATAACATTAAGTACCTCATTATGTTTACATATATTTTAGCAACGTTCACACAATAATATTCATGACCTACGATGCAGTAAGAAGTGATGCGTTGTTTGTTGTTTATTAAGTATATTGAGGTATTTTCCTATATTCAAAAGCTGAACCATAGCGGCTCGGTTAACATCAGAAATTATTACAATTACTTATTATGGTATTTTCTAAGTTATGACATAAATATTCAAATGATCCAATGTAAATGTGTAAAAGCTTTTAACGTTCAAGAATCAGGTATATTAACAGATATGTGGGTCTCGTTAAGAACACTTAAGTTTACGGAAACTTTAATGATTTGAAATAATTAATGAGATGAAAGTGGATAAGGGGATAATCAGCCCCCTCATTTTAGGATCACTTTCATAGGGCTGCGGTCTCTCTGTAAGCGAGATTGTGAAATGTGACATGTAACCAAAGTATAACGTTGAACAATAATAATACTTATTTATATAGAGTTGCGCTATTCATTCCAGACTCCAAAAATACGATGAATAATTTTCATCGCAAGGTAGGATAGATAAAAATCGTTTGATATCAAAAGTCAACGCATTTAAAGTTACGTTTAATGTCTTACTAGATTTTACGTTCGGCTTCATTCGGCTATTGGTTTTGTTAAACAAATTGGATGATGCAATAAAAAGTTTTATATAAAGTTGGTCCCTTTCTTTACCTCACTTTCTATAAGTTTTAAGCAATAAAATGTAGCTTATCTTCGTCTCCAGGGCTCCGCCTATCCCTGTAGCAAAGTTCATCACAATCGATTCAGGAGTTTAGGTGTGAAAGCGTAACAAACAAACATACAAACTCACTATCGCATTTATAATATACATATAGTCCAGGATAACTTTGATAACATTAATAAATAAATTTTTCTAATGCCCGCCTTACTAGCTACCGCCCTCATTTTGGAATAGGTATCTATAGGTGTGATTTGGCAGTTGTACTTGAGATCGAGTCCCAGCAAAAGGTTTATCTTGTACACCAATTTGGGTCATATGGTCACTTAAGATCTATCAGATTATGGCCATAACGCTAAATCTGTAAACTATACAAAAAATGATATCGAATAAACTATTTTAAATGCTATAACGGATTACTAAAAATAACTCGTCAAGCACAATTGAGACAAATATTACCACTTGACTTGACCTTTTAATACCAGTCTCATATTGAAACTCAGATACTCATAATGAAAATCGAAACAAAGCTATGCGGAATAAAAATAATAAAAAAATAGGTGCTATGATAAATTTTACTACAATTCTGTAAGAGTTGGCTGGCTTCTTATTTACATTTAATGTTATCTTCATATCTTATATGTTCAATGATCAGAACATTCAATAATCTTTACTAATGTTAGTATATAATTGAATATATTAGAACTTTTAATAAAAGTGAGGTTATAATACCCTGTGGAATGAAAAGCTTGAGAAAGTGTCGTGTACATATTTCGGAGAATTAAATGTATTAAGAAAATCTCGCTCAAATAGCAAACGATTCTCTATATTATTTATGGTTTATTTCTAATTAGTTTAAATCTGTTGGGGAGTAAATTTGTAATAGGCGGGAGTTGTACTCGGATGTTAAGTATAATTACGACGTAAAACTAAAAAAAGGATGCTCGGTACATTATCGAAGTTTTAATTAAGGATTCGTTGCGCTCTGTTTTGATGGGCGGATCGTAATAAAATTCTAATAACTTTTACTGAAGTTTCCATTATATCCTTTTATTTTGTTTAGGATGTAATATTTTTAGTCGATAGGGTTATAAGTTTGTTGTTCTGTTTTCGAAAATTTTATTATTAAATGGATGTTTTAATTTCAGAGTTTGTGATTAAGTAAGAAAAAATATAAAATAAAATAACCTAAGATGCATCTGCCTAATTAACATATTTTAATGATTGATGATTGATATTAGTACCTTTTTTACGTTGATTTAATGCGTTAAAATGAAGAAAACTTTTTGATTGTGACATTAAAAAGCATTTACCTTAATTTAAAATAAGTACTTAATTAAAATAATAATTTTATACATTATTATTTAAATTTATTTATTTCAAGTGGAGTTGTATCTAATTTTGAGGATAATAAATAAATGTGGTACTTGAATATTTGCAAAATCTTCTCAACGTTTTTCAAATTTGCTGAAGTATAGTGAAATAATAGAAATAAAATATTGAGATAATGTATTTCAAAGTTAATAACTTTAATATTATTGTCAGTTGCGCCTATAAAAAAGAATGTAGGCAGAACTTCTGTTTAGTTTCATATAAAACTCAACTAAATCAAAATAAAAGAACTGGTGTCTCCATAGCTATTAAAACTTTTAATTATGACTCAAGCTATTTGGATCCTTCTATTAGTAGTTAAGGCGACGGTCAATGAAACAAACCATAAATAAACGTTTAAGTACAACGGACTGTTAATTCGAGCAATTTGTAGGCGGCGCAAACTACACCGTTCAAGATACGAACGGTGTGCTGTTTATCTCCTTTCAATCTCAACATTTCTTTCTTTAATTTAAAACGCATATTCTTCCGACTGCATATTTGTTCATTCAGTTTGCTTACTTTATTAGTATTGTGTATAAAGCATTTATACATATAGGAATATGAAATACCGAATGATCAAGATACCTAAGCTACAAGAATTATTTTTAAATAACAATGATACAATATTATTAAAATATATTTAGGGATGTAATATCTGAATCATTGAATATTCAGACAAAAAAAAATATTACAAACTCTTAGCAATTAATGGTAAGAGTGTTGGGTAAACTATAGGCAAGCGCTTGTTTTCCGAGACCAAGCATGGGCCTACTTATTAAGCCATAATACAAGTTACTGATAACTTTAAACTTCTAAACTAAGTTTTGAGTTTTTGTCTATACTGTGGTAGTAAAGGAGAATTTTCAAAGTGTCTATTAACCCCTAACCAAGACAGCCTAGTTAAGAGTTGTTAAATAACAAAAAGAGATAACATTCGATTTACTATGTCAAAGTAACTTTGAAATGGCATAGGTCTCCTCACGACGTTTTCCTTCACTGCCAATATCGTAAGTAATGTAATTGAAATATAAGTCAAATATTTGTGAGTTTGGGTGTTAGAATATATCTAAATATATATTAATCCGATTCGGGCCATTATCTTACTAGTGAAAAGTCTAAATTATCTCTGAGTTTATAGGCATTTATTGACATTAGTTCTTATATATAAAGTTTGTATTACACCTTGATCTTAACTATGATAAGTTTGAACGAGTTCGATGATGGGAATCGCGTTTACTTACTAAATGCGTATTCGTACTCTTGTTCATGAATCCTAACTATTCATAATTTTTGGGAGAACATTTGTTATTATCATTATACAAATGAAAAATACTGTATTTTCATGACGAATTTTTTTTAATGTTATAGAATTTTGCATTAAAAATAACAACGAAAAAGTGAAAATAATTACAGTAAATCGCTCTAAACTTATTACTTGTAGACGCTGTTTGGTCATTAGGTAATTGTGGTCGTTATCGCTAGACAATCATTAGCGCACCAGTTTGTTTATATACTTTATAAAATGTTTCATTAATAGAGATTACTATCCAATTGGTTAACACAAATTTTAAAGAATTATGTCCTTTTTTTTGAAATTATGAGGGTGTGAAATACTTTAAACCCTCGAAGTAAGCTTTAGACACACAACCTAGAAGTAAAAACGAAGAAATAGTATCTAATATGTGTTAAAAACATTTAACGTTAGATGTATCATTTTTTTATATGTTCATATTAATTTCGTCGCCATTTAGTTTGCTAACTTTATTGCCTAATTTTATCATCAACTCTCATTATTTTCATTTCTATATTGTATCAACATACGTGCTAGTACAATAGTTAAATTTTTTTGTATATGGTTTTTAAGTTTTACATTTTTGGCCACGATTTCACCTGATTTTAATGGACAATGTAGTCGAAAATCGCGGACACGCTAAACCTAGTGGACTAGCTCTTAAGTGCAGCTGCCGGAACACATCTATAGCTAGCTAAACATTAAATAATAAAGCTAGCTAGGATATTAAAGAATACCCTACGAATGTGCTAAGGTTTCATATATCGAAAATTTAGGCTCATTGCAATGATTCGAACACACGCCCATCGATGCGGTGTCCGTGTAACCACTGAGCCCTACTTGTTACGAAATGCTTCACGTCTCAATCATTTATATATATTAAGTATTTTTCAATACGTATAATTCAATATTTATCTATATTGTAATTGTTTTTTATTTTAATGTTACGACGTTAAATGATAGTACACAATTTTACAGGGAATAAGCCGCGGACGACTTTATAATTATAATCGTATCACCTCAGTTATGTATGATAAACAATCACTAGCTATGTAAAATATCATATTACCTGATAAATTATTACAAACCCTACGTTTCTTACATAATGAGGAGCTACAGCTCACTATTAAATCGATCGATATGAATCGATTGTCAATTTATGCCCATCTCTAATCGCTATCGTTCTTGAAATTGAATGAAAAAATGTTATAAAATAAAGTCCTATTATTAAAAAAAATGTATTAAAAAAAGTAGTATGTTGTGTGGTAGATATTGTCTGTTATAATTTAATGGTATAAAAATTGAATGAATTCTAAAAATATTGTATAGAACTAGCCGTGACCATGACTTCGTTGGCTTAGAACTAAAATTATTTAATCTCGCGCCGTCATTTATATTATAACACCTTTTGATAGAGTATACCGATTTTAATTAAACAAAGACTAAATATTACCCGAGAAAACGCTTTGTGATTTATTTGGTGACATTTTATCATAATCGTTAATACTTTAACAATTATGTGTGCACACACAGGCAAAATAATGTCTAAAAATGATGTAAATGTATTTTATTATCTAGTTATTCTTAGTCACTTGCAATATGTTTTTACATAAATCTATAGAGTAAATTTTAAATTTATATTTTAATTACATATAGGTATGAATAGATGACAATTTTTTTTTTACACTTGTAAATTAATTGCTCTGATACTTACTCCATATTAAGTACGCGTTTATAAAGTCTTATCAAGGGATAGAAGTATTACGATATCTTTTCGATTACATTCCGTGTTCTTAAATATAATAACAAATTAGAGTCATACAATTGTGGCAGAAAACCTTGTTAACTAATTTTACTTGTTAAGATTGAGAGGAACAAGTAATAAAACTATGTATACTAGAAGATATAGTTGATGGAAGACCTTATATTTACGTGGATATAATACATTTACGTATGCCCTTTTGCAAAAATGTCGGACAAACTCTGAGGGATTTAATTAGCGTCGACTAGAAATATCCTATCCGGTATTGCCACTAGTACAAACACTTTCAAGTAAACAGGCAAGATTTTTTTATGTTTTACAAGATTAGCGTTATAGCAATAATCTCACTTGATCTTAAGTGTCGATTTGACTTAAGATAGTGGATACCCTATGCCTAGTGAATGGAATAGTTCTCAAATGCAGTTATAGGTGTTTGGCGGTAGATTTTCAACTTGAGAGTAGTACCTAGCCAGTTGGGCAAAAGCCTTATCACCATGTTATAGTTTCCTCACGCTGTTTCTTTAAATTTATTCACATCGAAACGGGATTCTTGTCTTAATTACTGTTATACGTGTCGTTAAATACAAATAACAGTGCTCGTGCCGATTGCAAAAACAAGAGTAGGCTTTTAAATAACTGTAATACTTATCCAGCGACAGCGTCCTTATCTCGTGAGATTGCGGTTCCTGGCGCCGGCTTTTTGCTGCGGTCGCGAGGCGGCTCTCAATGGAATTAGTAGAAATAATTGTGATCGTCAATGCGGCTGTATTTCTTACATTGTGCATTCTCGTTTATTCTTCCCGATATCATTTAATTAAAGAAAATTGTGGACTATAATATTTCATTACTTTTCGAATTATCATGGAGTAACAGATTTAAGTGATTTGCTTTTATTATAAGGATTTTGTGGGTATTTTATATTTTTAATACAGAAAATATTTTTAATAATTCTTGCAATTGTGGTTTTTCTATAGAACAAGGTAGCAAGTAAACAGGTTGACTGATAGTAACCAATATTTAGAATTCTATGGACGCTTGTAACACTAGAGGTATCGCTGACGCAATATCGATATTGAACATCTGCATCTCACTCTGAAAGCTTTACTCACTGCAGGAACACAAGAAATGGCTCTAGAAATATTAGTTTTTTTTAGCTTAATCAATTGTTTGATAGCTAACGAATTCTTGATGTCCTTGAGTCAAGGTTCTCCGAACTCGCTTATATTTCTTTTTCTCAGGCTATAACATTCTAAGGCCGCGTTCCTATGACACTATTTCATAATGCACAAATTCCGTTTAGGTAGATTTAACAAACGTAGGCGTCCACTGAAAGTCAACAATAAAG
Organism: Actias luna; assembly: GCA_039707435.1. Classification (NCBI taxonomy): domain Eukaryota; kingdom Metazoa; phylum Arthropoda; class Insecta; order Lepidoptera; family Saturniidae; genus Actias; species Actias luna. Next base: position 10,990,429 of record JAZHAC010000030.1, read on the forward strand.
AAACTTGTAATCTATTGTAACTATTTAACTTTTAACACTATAAAGCAATTATTCCACAAGCAATACATCATGATCATCAATAATTTGTAAAAACTGTTTGTTATTTAAAGTGGACATTAAGCATATACATAAAACCGTTCAACAACCTGAGTGGTTGGGCCCTGAGTACATCGCATGTACCGTAAAAGCCTTCTGCCGTTAAAAACAGTTCGGGAGCTGCAAAATTACGTTATACTATGTAGATGCAATTCCGGTGAAGAGTGAACGCACGCATCTACTTTGATATCGATAGGATATGTACTTTATGTCAAAACACAAACTTTAATTCCCAAGTCTTCGAGGAAGGAAGTCGCGACTAGCAACTGGTAAGAAAGAAATAACATTTATTTCGATGATGATGAATACACAATATACACAGTGTAAATACGCAAGTGTATAGATTAGCGATTAGAATGTATATATAAAAATACAGTCTTTCAAAGTAAAGCCTCATACAACATCGAAAAAGGGCCCAAGCTCAGCATGTGCTATAGCAAACCGCTATAGCATATTGTAGGGCTTTTTCTAATGTCCGCCTGGGTAGCTACCACCCTCAAGTTGTAAACCTGCCGCCAAATAAATACCAATAGGTGTGTTCCGGCAGCTGCACTTGAGAGCCAGTTTCTCCACAGGTTTAGCGTGTCTACCAACTTGGGCCGTATCGTCACTTAAGATCAGATAAGATTATGGCCATAACGCTAAACATTAAGTATAAAAAAAAAATGATAGAAAAAAAGTAACAAATAAAGATACATCGACATACGTTATTTAACAACGATTACCGTAACAAAAGTTTTTTAAATGCATTCGAGTTTTTGTATAACTAAGTTAATCAACTCGTCAATAGAGGGTTAGGGATGATTTGGGGGAAAATTAACCCTTTTGTTGAGAACCAATTGAACCCCCGGCACGGTTTACCTTCGTTATGTTAAACACCAGTTAATTGGCTGAATACAGTTTTCGAATTATGAATTATAAAAATTAAAAACATTGGATAAACAAAAAAAAAAACGAGTTTTGTATAATTCGTGCAGTGGTATATTTAAGAAAGAAATATTTTGGGTAGGTAACTATTGCATTCAGTATTTCTTTTTTTTACTCTTTCAGTTCGGTTGTTGTAATGTAACAATTAATATTATGAAGAGATAGAGAATATTTTGAAATAAAATTATTGATTACAGAAATGAAAAATTGCTTAATTTTTATTATTATTGGTTTTATAAGACAACATTTAAAATGCTTTTTTAGTCTCTGTTCTGCAAGTTTAATATATCTCTAAATAAGCAGAAGATGTATAAAAATATTTAGGAAACTCATGACAGCCATTTTTTGAAATACATACAAAACATATATATTATCCTAGCGACGACGGCTCAGTTAGTAGTGTGTACGGACGCCGCATCAAGGGACGTAAGTTCGAATGTACCTACAATGACCTTGAGCTTTTGGTTAAGAAAAATATCGTGATGAAACCATAACATGTTGGTAGTGCTTTTTCTAAAGACCGCCTTGCTACTTGCTAACTACCACACTCAGGTTGAAAATCTACCGCCAAATATGTGTAGGCGTATTCCGCAGTTGCACTTGAGAGCCAGTCCATATATCTATAAAAACATTTAATAAAACAAAGTATGCGATTTTCTGTAAATTTTTATAATTGTGTTACATAACACTGAGGCATACATGTAACGTTTTCGTTTTAATGAACAAGTGGTGTACGACTTAAGAGTTATATTAATGTATAAATGTGTTTAAAAGTATAGAATATAACACCTTTTTGCGGCACCTAAAGCCCCGGAACACCTTATTATTGATGATTGGCGTCGTTTGGCTTGATTTGTCTTAATGATGGTAAATTACAGCAGTAAAATGTGAACGGCCCGTGCGGTCCAGCACAAATTACCTTCACGAACGACTTAAAGGGAATTTTACTCATTGACCGTAATTAAGTTTTACTATTTACTAAATTTTATATGTATTTTTAGAACGTTAATTTTTTTCGTTGCCACTTTAGTGTAACTTTAATTGACAGTGTTTCACATTTGATTTTTAGTATATTCAATCGCGTCTGAAGTACAACAGTGAAGATTTAATCGAAACAATTATATTAATGCAGGTTTTATATGCACTTTGAAGTTCATATAGGAATATGATGATGAGGAGTATTACCGAGAAAGTTTTAAGAAATGGAAGCGATTACAGCTAAGTTGGTGTTGTATATGACGCCCCATCAAGCGGTGTAAGTTGCAATCCACCTAAAATGAGCTCACGCTTTCGGTGAAGGTAAACACCTTGATGAAATATAGTAAAGTGGTAGGGCTTCTTCTAATGGCCGCCTGGCTAGCTACCATCCTCAAGTTGAAAAGCTGCTAACAAATACCTATAGATGTGATCCGGCAGTTACATTTGAGAGCCAGTCCCTACATTAGGCTTAGCGTGTCCACCATATTGGGCCACATCGTCACTAAAAATCAGGAGAGATTGATAATGCTAAAGCATAACTACAAAAAAAGAAAAGAAACTCGCTGAAGCGCATCTGTGGTGGCCATATAAAGCGAAGGCCCGAAAGCATGTCTCAAGGCAAGTCATATGGATTTAGGTCTAAAGAAGCGAGGTAGACTCCTTCTCACTTGGATAACTAAACAACAATGACCTGAAACAAGCTCAAGTGAATGACTCCACGACCTAGAACCGTAGTATCTGGCGAACAATGACGAGGATAGCCGACACCAAATGAAATGGGATAAAGCTAGGCAAAGAGAGAGAGAGGTTTTACATTATAGTACACACAATTTCCAACTCTGTCATAGGTAATTTTTTGTTTAAAAACTGTTTTAATGTTATAAGTAACGAGCATGATTAAAATCGAAACAAAAGAAGACTGTATTGGAATACGTAATAATTTCTTCGAACCCTTAATAAAAGATACGGAATAACGCTTTAGCATTTTATCACAGTCCCTAAAAAATAGTGATAAAGGGCCAAATAAAAACGATCTCTGAAGATAAATACTTGCTTCCCGGTGGTGGGTTTGTATCGTTTCATTTGATAAAGTATAGATTAATGTGACAATAAAACCCGGCACGTAAGGGTCGGGTTATCTCGTGTCGCAGCTCAACGAACAGAATGCTTATCACGGTTATCTTTCAAGGATCGTGGATTAATAGGTGACACTTTTCGTTTTGTCTCATATTTTACAAAACCTTGATATATTTTTGGTTTTTCTGACAGTCACTGTAAGATTTATGTGTGGAGTATGTTTGTGTAATAGCATTTCAACGCTTTAAAATTATTTGAAGTGTTTACTTGAAATACATCTACCTACCAGTGGGCTCTAGTCTGCAGTTTAAGAGCAAAAATTGCTTGATCTTGACTAGGCGAGAGTAGAGCACTTCTTCACTTCTTCGGCGTATGAGGCGTGCACTACTTTAACCATTGATTGATACAACATAACTAACAAACTATATAAGTAAAATATATTTAATTTGTAACTAACATTATCTGGGTAATAAATTTGTTTAGTAACCATATTTTTAAGTATCAGTAAAACAAAGTATTAATTTTCATTTTAATTATTAATTCATAAAAGCTCTCAACTACATTGGCTTTCACGAGCTTGTCCAATTAATTAATCAACCAAACGTTGATGGTAGTAATTGATTTTCTAAAATTGTATTTAATTAAGACATTCAGTCTTACATATCGAGTATTCAGGATGAATGCAAAATATATAATTTTGATAATGAAACTTTTATCGTTGATATTGCAATAAATTATTTTAAACTTAAGTTATCTTATATGGCTTAAATAAATAATATAAGAAATCCACTGAATTGGGCACATACCTATTCAAACATCCCGTCTATCCCTTAAGTTTTACAAACATCCAAATCGATTCACCGATAAACCTGTAAAAACAAAGAGTCATCATCGATCATTTAACAGAATCGGACCGTTGCCGCGTTGCCCAACTTTCGGTAAACCGAAAACTTTGCTTCAAAATTACGGGCCTAAGAAAACAAAAAAAAAAATCGTTCCCGAAGATTTATTTAAGGGAGCGTAAAGATCTGTTTATGGTATGCGTCGGTAATTAAGGGGCGGCTCGCACACGTGCGCGCGCGCAAAAACGAAAACGAAAAAACCGTACCTGTTCCCTTCTCGAGAGCGACAGGTCCGCTGACACGCTCTTCAGGGCGACTTGTTCTCAAACTTTATCCAATCTATACTAATATTATGAAGCGCAAAAGTTTAATTGTTTGAAAGCGCTAATCTTTGAAATTACCAATCGGATATTAAAAATTCTATTGTATTTGATATACCAATCATAGATGAAGGCTTTAGCCTATTTAAGTTCACGCTACCTCAAATAAGAGCAAAGCTGTATTGAAAAAAGTTGCAAAAACAGGTAAAAAATATTTATTATTTTTAGTACCACGCGAATGAAGTCGCAGGCTCAGCTAGTCATTCATATACATAAAGGCGTTGGTTGACTGACTCATCCACGTACTCTAAAAACTACTGAATCTATAAAAAATAAATTTCTACAGGAGTCTCTTTTTTTGACGTAAAGCCTCATTAAGAAGAAAATAGGTGACATCTAAATCTTTATTATTGTTATTTAAACAACATATACGTTATTACATTTGAAAATTAAAAAGTAAATTAAACTACATGCGTAAATGATGCGTGTTAGAAAGGAACCTTTTAAATCCTTAAATTTACATCTGTATCACGATTCTCGGGATTTGCTCGGTGTTTTCTTCTCTGCCACAAGATGTACCCGGCACTCGCACGGTGAATACATAGATTGCTAAGGAGTTCGTCTCTAAAAACTTTAGTTTCCATTTTGAGAACCACTGGCATCGTCTTTCCTTAATGTTATCTTATTATAACTAAAATGACTTCGGTGTTCGAAGATAATAGTCAGAGCTCCGGGTTCCTTACCATGATTTTTTTCACTGGATTTTTTAAACGTGTCGAGATAATACCGCTTTTAGATATCGCGTGTTAGATGTTATTTGATTTAGAAACAGACGGTAAAATATTCGTTGCCGTTAATTCAATGAATTTGCGAATACATTACACCGAGATAACCTTATTGGTCGATTTATAAATAAAATTGACATTTGCTGAACTTACCTCTTTATTTATCCTCGGTTCAGTTGTTTATGGGCTTGAATAAAATGATTAACTAAATTCACTCTCATTTGTTAGTCTTTTTTGGAGAATTAATAAGTTATCTTTTGTCATCAGTATTCTATTTTTTTACATAAGTGAGGTTTCAAATAGGTGTAAGACTTATTTAATGATAAGCGGTCAACACTACTGTGAACGCTTCTAAAAACCTACCTACCTTTATAAGTGCGTTGAAGAAAAAACGTGATTAATCATTTTGATTTTGAGGTTGCGCTAAAAACTAAAGATATATGTCTAGAAATATAAAAAAACAATAAGTATTGAAGGAACTGTTTAAAAATCTATCGATTTTACTAATGGTTTTTACATAGTATCTTTGTAAATGAGATGCGCTTTTTTATAACTTATGCTTAAGGTGCAGAATAATAAATGATGAATTCATATCACGACCTCAACTTGCCTATCACAAACGACAGAGTAAAATAAAAAGGGTTATCTATTATAATGGAAATGAAATTCCACCAAGCCGCACCGCGGTACAGTGCTATCGGACCTCCATCGGCACGTGTTTAGAACAATCATTTGTTTTTGTTTATAAATTCCTAAATTATAGTTTTTTGTCAAATTTGTTTCGAGAATGATTTCTTATTTTATTTATGATTTGCTTTTTAAATATTTAGTAATTAAAACAAATGTTCCCTGGCAAAGGTTATTCTACACTATGTAGTAGTTAAGAACTCGAATACATAGCCACTATATTCAATGAAAAATCCATCATTCATGTATGTACAAATTTTCATTTTGATCAGTCAAACATTATGGAAATTAAAATTTTTATCTCATATCTGATAGGAACCCATTCTTTTTATTAAATAAAGTATACTATATATTGATTTATAATTATTATGGTGTCAAAGTATCCAGTAGTGTTTTGCGCGTAAAAAGGAAAAAATATATAAAATAAAATTGTAAAAATATATATTTTTATCCTGTATATATTACCGATAAAAAACAACGCACTATTTATCATTTTAAAAAATTATATAATGTTTGGTTTTGTTATAGTTTGTTATTATGTGTATAGATTTTATTACATTCCAATTATTTCTGAATGCGTTTGATTTACTGTAATTTAATTATTGACTACTGAAGGGCAAAGCAAATAATTTAACTCAACTTAAAAACGCAAATAGAAAAAAATATCAACTCATTATGGCTTAACCAAATTAACGGTAAAAATATGACTCGAAATAAAGAAAAACATTAATTCATATTAAATAATAAGTACATCACATAAATAGTCATGTACGAAAAAAAGTATTAAACTTATATTTTTTAACTCCTTCCATATAATTCCAATGATGGGACAAATATAGTAAACAGATAATTTGTTTTTAAAAAAATATGTAGGGTAGACCAAAAACATTTTTTTCGAGTAAATCAAAAATTAAATGTTGTTGTTTATATTCATGTTCAGTAGTTGCTCGAAAAAGGTCTAAGGTACTCTATTTGGAAACAAAAAAAATCTTGAGCGACCTTGAAATATTAAAATATCGACTTGAAAATGTCAGTATTTTAATAATTTTAATACTAGAAAATGATTAAATAACGAGGAAAAAATAATATTAAAAAAAATCGACGATTTCGGATTTTTAAAATTTGAGCGTCTTTTTAATAAAAAGAATTTAACCATGCTTTAGAAGAGGGCTTTTAAAACATGTGAACTAAAGTATTTTTGTAAAAGACTCGAAAGAATATATATCCTTTTTTTAGGCCAACCCAGTATGTAAATTGAAAAGTTATCATATCTCGTGATGCGCATGACAACTCATTAAATTAAAGTCAGTTAAGTCGATCTGTCATCGGTAATCACGTCGACATACCTGCGTAGTCTCACAGCGGATGATATATCATCCCGACTAATGACGGGAAGTTGGGTTTATAATAACAAATGCGAAGCATATAAGTAATGTTTAATGAGGCGGTATGCTTGAACTTATTTACTTTTTCACCAGCAGTCGACGTAAATAAAATACATTATGCTCGTATGTTTCCTTTTATGGTTACCTTTACCTACATTTTAAGATTTGCTAACACACCGCCACACGACTTGTGAACAATCTTTACATAGTCAGTTATAAATAAATATAACGATTTTTGGTACAAGGTACAAAACATAAATGAATAAGTATTTGCCACACATTTCTTTGTAGTTATAATCTTAATTTTAATTTTTTATGTAGTGAAACTGAACGGTGTCAGATTTCGACGTAGCTTATAGATAACCTGCCACAAAAAAATCTAGAGCCGAATTTCGGCAACATTGAAATGTTATATTATGTAACAAATGTAGCATAGACGGCGTTATGATTCAGCCTGTGGGCTGTTAAGAATACTGCCTATAGTCGGTTAGCTATAGAAAAGTTAAGTACCTTCCTATATAAAAATTGTATCTAAGACCGGAGTATATAAAATACATTGAATTAAATATAAACTAAATAAAAACAATTAGATCACTGCACTGAATTCTTTTTATTATCTACAATCTCCATTGAGATTTGTCGTGTTAGTTACATTGATAGGCTAAAGTTAAAGTTAGGGTTGTCAAGTTCTATGTTCATGTTATAGTATTTTGTCGGGAAATAAATTATTTTCATTATGAATATATTACCCATGTCGGCGATTTCATTCGCGTAATACTAAAAATATTTTGCAGGTTTTATTTTTCAATACAGATTTGCTCTTATTGATGGTAGCATTATGTTAAATAATCTAAAACATTTCTCAATGATTGCTCTATCAAATACAAAAATATTTTTTGTTATCCGATTGTGTGTTTAAGCAAACATTTCCGCTTTATAATAATAATATATATTTAATATAGAATTGTGTATATTATATATGTATATATCATCGATGATAATCCTAGAGCATATTCACAAGTGACATGATTTTATGGCACGTATTTATTTACATCAATTTTCAAACTTTATTCACATATTATTACTACGTCACTATGTCGGTTACTATTCTTGGTGTACAATGGCTTCCATTACGGTAGACATAGTTATCACGTCCTACCACTCCGGAAAGTATTTTGAAGAACTAAGTTAATTGATAGCTATATGTTTTATAACTGTAAATTAATCACACACGTTAAAGACACATAATCATAATTGTTTGGTTTCATGTAAATAATATTAAAATTAACTACCATGCCAACCCTAGGTTTGAGCAAAGAAATCGGAGAAGTTTATGCCATATCTCCCACTATTTATCTGACCGTTAGTCGGTTTGTCGTCAACTTATCGTTTCGGACGCTTTATCTAACATCTACGAGTAATTTCTGAACTATTGAGCCGCACGGAAACGTCAGGATTCGGTCTGATTGCGTTAAAATTAGTCGTATTATGGTTTTGGGATATGCTGGTCGGCTTAGTAATAAGGTCTTTTTAGAGTATTGTATTACTTACATACCTTTTATTTTTACATGAAATGGATTTTGTCGACTTTTATTAGTCGGATCACTTATAAAATTCGAAAATGTTTTTTATAGCTGTATAAGATAGTGATTATTCGAATTACTTCCGTCCTATTTGTTTATCTTTTTTTATATAGTATGGACATTTTTAAGACGTTGAAGTCTAATTTATTTTATGTCATATATGAGATTTTGACTATATTTAACGATATAATATAAGTTTTTGTTTTATAGGATGGTTACACTTGATATATAAAATACATCAAAATATTGTGTATTCCAGCACAAGTAAACGTAAAATAACTATCACTTAAATAACTAACCAGCATACGTAAATATTAGCAGCTTATATATTATTTAAGAATAAAAGAAGAATATATTATTTAAGGTAGGGTTATTATTTAAGAACCATTGTTTCGCAAACCTGATCAAAAGTCAGTCTCTATAGGTTAGGGTGTAAGTATTTATTGGCATTTAGAGAACATGGACAAATGATGGTGACACAACAGAGTAATTGTTAGAGCAAGGTGGTTGCATAGTTTCACGAAATAAAGTTTGTAAAATATGTAGGTACTGTTGTATTGGTTGTATAATATTAATAAGATCAAATATTAATATTAATAGTATTATATAATAGTAATTTTGAATATTAATTAGCACAGTATATAATACGCATACCTAATAGTAACTACAAGATCCAAAAATAGCGATCATACAATAGAGTCAAGAACTCACATCGAGTTCGAATCCAACCACCTACAATGAGCTTGTGCTTTCGGTCAAGGTAAACACCTTTAGGAAACCATACCATAGTGGTAGTGCTTTTTCTAATGCCCGCTTGGCTACCATAAGTGTGTTCCTATACCTATAGGTGTGTTCGGGCAGCTGCATTTGAGAGCCCGTTCCTCCACAGGTTTAGCGTGTCGGCCAATTTTGGCCGTATCGTCACTTAAGATCAGGTGTGATTATGGCCGTAACGCTAAAACCTAACTATAAAAAACTGGGTACCGTTTGCCGTTGCTTTTGCTGTTCTTAAGTTTCATATATGGTGGTCATCATAGCCGACTAAATTAAGCACCTCATATTTCTAAATATTAAATCTTTAGTATTAATATTAATGATTATTATTTTTGAATTCATTTATAATATTGCAAAATAATATAACAGGCTCTATTTATCATCGAATGAGATATCAAGATTGAATGTCGTGTAAAATTTTGCGTAAAGTTTTGTTGCACAATACCGAGATTATGTTTATTGAAAACTCACAATACAAATATTATGTCGTTATTGTCACGAGGACGTGATGCGCCCTAGCTAAATATTTGTAAGGGAGATATATTGATAAACATCTTTTTGGTGGTAATCCTATATATTATTGGTGTCAAGTGTACCGTAGCGAGATTACACCGTCGATGTCTTGTGTAGGTAACTGCCGGATAACTATATTTCTTGTTTGTGTAATATAAAAAAAATTGGTTCACGGTGTATAAATTTACATGATAAGAATATGCCTATATTATTGTCAGCATTCAACTAAATTTTAATGTTTATGTAGGAATTAATTTTTTTACATGTTTTGTGACTTTTTTAATAGTTTATAGGTTTAGCGTTATTTATTGCATAATTGTTTACACATATTTTGGGTTTAGACTTTAGCCGAAATGTTTCACACACGCAGGTCATATATATAATTTCTTTACTTAAGATAATTTCTCCAATAGAGACTAATCCTTGTCGCGAATGACTAATATTCACAGACGTAAAGTATAAATATTCACAGACGTAAAAACGATAACAATCACATGTGAGTCACACGAGTAATAAAATAACTGTATTGTATGGGTGCGAACTCACATTGCCTAGTGTTTGAATCATAACGCCACCCGTCCGTGCAATCTCTCTCTTTACTAATAATAATCTGAAGCGCTGATAGCTCAGTTGGTAGTGTGTACGGACGCCGCTTCAATGGACATTAGTTCGAATCCACCTGCAATGAGCCTAAGTTTTCGGCGCAGGAAAATATCATGATGAAACTAGAGCATGGTTGCAGGGCTTTTTCTAATAATTACCTGGATAGCTAGCACTCTTAAGTTGAAAATCTGCTGACTAATACCTACGGGTATGTTCCGGAAGTTACACTTGAGACCTAGTCCATCCGCTAAGCTGAGCGTGTCCACTATCTTGGGCCACATCGTCACAAACCTATAAACCATAAAAAATAATCGTATCTATACTAACTTTATAAGGAGGAAAGACTTGTATTTTTGTTTTTAACGAACAAACTCAAAAACTACTGGATCGATTTCAAAAATTCTTTTACTATTACAATGCTATAATATCCCAGAGTAACATAGGCTATAAATTAGTTAAATAATTTTCGATTTTATGCGCAAGAAGTCGCAGGCACAGCTTGTCTGGGATAAAATAACGCATGAGTTATGAAACACTTAATACCAAGTATTTAGTGAAACGTAAATCATATAAATTTATTCTTAAGCCTCCAAAAGTTAAAAAAATTCCTACGAAATAGTACTTAATAATACCATCGGTGTAAATCACGCCGCAACACAACGGACACTCTAAATCCTGGCTTATCTTATAGACACAATCTCTGTGTGGAGTTTGGTGTTACGTTACGAATACGGACCAAAGGGAAGAACAAACTGCATCGAAGACCCCATTCAGCGTACGCTTTAACAATGTTCTATTTGACCGGATAATGTAAAATTTACGCGTGAATTAATTTCAAACGCCAGATACATCGTTATATACCTTTTGTGAGTTTACAATATCTTTATACATTTTTTTAATAATCTTTTATTAAAGGCTTAGAGTTGTAGGTAGTTTCAAAAGATGTTATGTTTCTATTTAATATAAAAAATCGTGGTTTTCTGATATGTTTATTTATTCAGCAGCTTACTGCCGTAGCTAATATATATTGAAGATAATCTTAAATGTAAAGGTTTTTATTATTAACAATAATTAATTAAAAACATTTTAAAATACTTGTATATTTCAATACATCTAGATTTTACTCGGTTATCGAAATGTAACTTTAATTGTTATTGTTAATTTATATTTATTCATGTAAAGGTGATAAAAAACCCTTTTTTTGATAACATTGAATGTCTTTGGTACCTACTAACAAAATCGATTTACAAATAATGGACAAAAATGTACCTATCAAACTGTTTTGTTTTTACCTATGTATGTATATATTTGCGGGATTTTATTCTTGTATGATGTTGAATAACTGATAAAAAACGTGACATGAGTCATAAAAAAACATGAACGTACATTAATTTTGATTTGAGATATACATTTATTTATTTATTCATTACAAAAAAATATACATAGATGAGAACATAACTACGGTAGGTCAAAACTGTGTTGTAGCCACTATCACCCACCTCCGTAATATATCTAAACTATTTTACAAGGGTATATAACTGAAAACATATATGAATTAATGAAGCTTAATCTATCTTTACTTAAGCAAAGTAAATGCAAAGTGAGCAATGTGTTTGTATATTTGTGTAAGCGTCTATTAATGTCTATAATGTAATGAGTTGATCAGAGCGAGAATGTAAATATTTAAGTATAGGGTAGCAAGACGCTAGAATTCCCTCCAGACTACAATGCATACATGATATATACCTATATGGATGCTATATGTAAACAACGGCTAATTTAGGTGTGTCGCTTTCCAAGGTCGGGTAAATATTACTACCACCGTAAGTGCCCTGTACGTAGTGATAATTCCATTGCCATGACTTTTAGACCTTTTAAACCTCTCTTTAGTCGTCATTGTTATTTGATTTATCTTACCATCAAGTACTGTTCAACAACTTTTACAAGATTTTATAAAAAAAGGTGTAATGTCTGAATGTGTTTCAAAATCGAAGATAAAATAATTTGAACAGGTTCATCAATTTATTTGCCATGACAATTACTAATCATAAATATTCTAGTTCATAACATTTATCATGCAAATTCCGGTATGTTGCATCACGAATCATTATGTCATTCACATGTAACTCAAAGATCATTAAAGCGTAACATACCATATACCATACCATGGAACTGCGGCTCCGGCAACGGTGCGGTCGTGCCGCCTCACAAATATTTTGGAAATATTTCTCCAACTTGTCGCCGTTTTATCTACCGCTTCTTTCCGTTTGCTTGATAATTGTCCCGCGACTACTCTTGACTATTTGTTTACATTTATTTATAATCATTTTAATCGATAACATAATAAGGTATAGTTTCCTTTGATATTTAGCAAAAGGTTGAGTTGTTTTTGAATTGGTTGTAATTTATTATCTCATAGCGAAATCTTTAGGGAACACTATAATGGATACGCGCAAAAAGCGAGACGTTAGTCAAGGAGGAGGGCTGACACATGAACTTTAATTTAATTACATCATAATTATTAATACTTAAGTTATGTGCTTTTTCTCTAGTCAATACGTTCTCTTTTTTTAATTCTGGTTTTATTTCACAAGGAATATATTTACTACTCTTAGTAAAAATCATATAATTCATGGGAGTAATTATCTGGTTATTTATGACACTCAAAGTGAGTATGATTTGTGTGAACATTTATTACCAAAATAGACGAAGAAGGGATTTGGATTGTATGATAGTAAAGTATAGATTGTTTTTTTCCTTCTTTAAAGGTTAAGTTTAGGTACATTCTTACCTGAGATAAGTGAGTTGTTGGTAACTTACTGATGTCAGACAGCCTGGTGGGTATAAGAGTTACCCTTTTACCATGTTATGGTTTCATAACAACGTTTCCCTCACTGAAAGTTCTGGCTTTTTATTGAAGTTTGAATTTAATCACTTAGACGTGATGTTCATATACACTACCACTGAATCATCGTTTGAAATGTCTCAATGTATTTACAATTTATTTTTAAATTGTATGGTATGAAGATTTTTTTAAACTGTGTCAATATCGATTTTTAATGTATATTATTTTAACGGTCTAACTTTTCCATTCTGTCAGGTGTATTTAAATTTAAACTAAAGTAATCAGAGAAGTATTGTGATTCCTGTGCTCTTATATTGTTTTGCCTTGAAATAAAAATATATTTGGCCCCTGGCAAAGTACTGTTGAATTAGAAACAAGAATATGCGAAAAATTATACATAATATTTTAGTTACAGAAACATGCATTTTTATATCACGATAGTACCAACCCTAAGCATCTATAATCCATATCTACCATCTCGTGCCAAGTAATTTGACACTTTTCACTGACAAAGCCCACATTTGCTCTATACAGACATACAAACCTACGGAACGATACGCAAAAACGTGAAGCGAGCTTCACAAAAAGCAATTAGCGTTTTTTGCTCAGCCCAAATTCAAAATTAATTTTTAAAGGAATCCAATTTAAAAAAAAAATTCGTGAAGCACGTGTTCATGCGAGAATATGCGGACTGGAAACTATGTCTTATTTTTCATAATTAGGCCGTGAAGTTTTGGAGAGACGTGTTCCGTCAAGCCCTGGAATTGGACGAGGGTGGTCTGAAGGAAGCAACGGCATGTAGAATTTGACAAGATATAATTAGAATTTAAAAAGTCATGTCAGTTACTCAGATTCTGCCTGAGTTATGCATTTGATTTGGGTCAAAAGTTATGGTGAGATCAAAAAAGCTTGCTGTGACCCTCGATATATTTTTATATTATTAGAACATTGTTTTAACTAAGTTATGTAAATATTTTCGGATGAAGTTCTTTATCGCACGTTGGAAATAGAAGCTAGACAAAACAAAATATAAGATTTTACCGTCACGACCATTTCGCTATTCTATACTATATTGCACTGTTTCTATAGTGTAGACTGATGTATTATAAAATGTTTATTGTCACAACTATAAAAATATATTATTTATAAAATTTTCTACCTTTCCTTCAAATTCATTAGTTATCTTTGCGTTTCACTTAATTGCTTATAGACGCCAGTAATTAATTTATTTGTATTTGTTAGTCAATCCCTACTAATATTATGAACGCGAAAATGAGTTTTGTCGATGAGTTTTTTCGATTGTGATGAATTTTGGTATAGAGATAGATGGGACCTCAGAGACGTTAATAGGGTAATTTTTCTCGCGTAAAAGACATTGTGATAAACTTTGCATAAACGTTTATATTGCGTCATACAATTTGACAAAACCAATATTAATGTGAGCGAAGCCGCAGGTAAATGTTAGTAATATAATACTTTATCAATAATAATATACTAAATAAGGAAATTCGCTTGAACCGAGTGTTCTACGACACTCACGCATTTTGTAGACATGCATTTAATCAGCAAAATAAATCTTCTAAGAGAAATTTATTGAAAGTACGGTATAATCTAAAATCATTGGCAACCCTCGGTGACAGTTTCCATCGGTAAACATTTAATTTATATCGACTGACTAAGATGCTTCTTGATGCAACTATAAATGATTCGATACCATAGAAAAGGAGAATACTTAGTACACTTAAAAGTACAGTACCTTTTAAATAATTACCAATTAAAATATGCAACCTTAGATTCATTAACTTCCCAGTTGAATACAAAAATAAATAATAAACAATTTATTGTATGATTAATTTGGCTCATATCAACAAATGCAGAATCTTCCAGCATCCATTAATTTTTATCTGGAATTTTTGCGGAGTATACAAGGATAGGATATTTGTGAGATATCCAGTTATCAATTCAAATCAAAACAAATCAAAACAAATCAAAAATCTTTATTCAATTTAGGCCTTAAGAAGGCGCTTATGAACGTCAAAACTACTACCGGTTCGGAAAGTAACGCAGTCATCGAGAAGAACCGGTAAGAATCTCGATCTGCATCTTTTTTTAACTCTTATTCTTATCTATTTATATAATAGTTTAATGTTTTACAGTAGTTATTAGCGAATGTAAAGAGAGGGGTGTCAATTCCAGACATCACGATCGCTCACATATTGATGCACCCTATAATACACTTTTGATATCAAAACCCGTTTGACATGGTTCTTGAACCTACTGTCAGGCAATTCAGTAATATGTTTTGGGACCTTATTATAAAACTTGAGATTATTACCTAAAAAACTGTTACTCGTCTTACTCAGTCTAAAATAGGGAGTGACGAGTTTGTCGCAATTTCTAGTATTCAAATTATGGCGACTTTAACGAAGTCTAGCTTTTGTAAGTTTTTGCGGACATACATCAAATTATCAATAATATATTAAGAGGGCAAAGTTAAAATACGAAATTGCGAAAATTTATCCTTTAATGATCCGCGAGGTCTCATATTGTAAATAGCTATCAAGTATCAAGTTGCGTGATTGGGATTTGGTACCAGACTGCATCAGAACCACTACGCATGTGGTGATAGACCCTTCATACTGTTTTTTTTTTATTTGTCTCGATCAGCCAGTGAATATTTAAATAACTTCTGATGAATTGCTGGTCTCTCGGTAGTCATTATTGTTTACTAGTAATACTGTGCTTGTCATTGCTATGCTATTAAAAATCAAGAAGCTTTCTAGAAGGGTAAGAATATTTTCATGTGTGTCTTGATGGCTTGATAGGTTTTAACGTATGAGAGGGCATCAGATTCCCTTTAATTGTTGGGTTAAACGAGTGAAGTAAATGAGTTAGAACAGGATAATTGGATTTCATTTTCTTAATATTATTATATAAAAAATTGTATTTTCATATCAAGTTTTACTTTATATCATATGAATGGCAGATTCTGGAAGTCAATATAATAAGATATAGATTCTGTATATGTATATGTGCAAACTATTTTTTATTTATTTTCTGTGAACTTCTACCAAATAATTTTGCACAAGCAGATGTAGCATTTTAATATTTTTTTACATCTCATTTGGGCAATACCTATGGTTTAAGATAGTAATATAAGGGTAGAATTAGTTCTTAAATGGAACTTCCTAAATATACGTATAGGTGCTTGGCTATATACTTTCAAGTTAGTTTGTGAGTCTTCTGTGCTATTGTTTCAGTACGAAATCCTACAATGAACATCTATTTTCATTGCTTATTAAACGAAATTTAAGGCTCATTTCAGGATTTGAACCCTGGTCGATCGATGTGTATGTTAGAATCGCTATCACTTAGTCATCATCACTTCGATATGATGTTTAACAAATAAAGCAGCAAATACAATGATCAATCAAAATGCAAGAAACTTAGTAGCGTATACACCGAACAATGTTTGCGAATTAAGCTTCAGATATGTTTTTAGATAAGACAAATTGAATAAAAGCCATGTCCCGAGGCGATATCAGATCCGTATCTATTAATCCGAACAGGAAACTTATTGTCGAAGTCCAGATGTGAAATTCCTTACCGTTTTGTGGAAGTATTTCGTTCAATTGTAGTACGCGCTCGTGGGCGTGGTCCGATTGTGCATTCCGAATTTCACTTTGTAGTAATTCAATGCGGTACATTTCAGTGTCTGAACGGTTTTTGTTATATATGCAACAAGAATAAATACTTTTTTTCCTAATTGTCTTGGTCACAATATAGTGTTGTGATAATATTAAAAACTAGCTGTCACCCGTCTCCGCTACTCTAAGCGCTATTTAAGCAACCTTGAATAAAACGGCGAATATATATATATAAAAAAAACAAGTGGTATATAATGTATACAACAGTAAATCGGAAAAAATAAAGAGGCAGTGGAATTAAAATACAAAGCATAGTAGATTCATCTTCGAAAAACTACGCATCGAACACCTATTCTAGTGTAGTAACCGTACCTAGGTCAAATGCGAGATAAAAAGAACAAGAACTACCCAAGGCTGTGATTAAAAACACCCCACATAAATGTTATACATGATTATCAATAGGGTTCTTTACGAGGTCCACTTTACCAGTACTTGATCTGTTTGCTGATGAGTGGAAGGAATTGTGTAGTACTTTCAGGATCGTTTGTGAGAGATTTGAGTGACTGGATTGTTTTGTTATATTTGTGTTAAATTATATTTAATTAATGTATTCTTTTGTTTTGTATTTTAATTATGTGGTTTGCACAGTGTAAGGTATATCTGTTGAATTGTGTAAATAAATAAAATAAAATATATAAAAAATGTTGTCCTTTCCCTATGCCAAAAACTAAATACCAATTGAACCCATGCTGTTCAACGTTGTGACCGGACGTCGTGCAAGTTATCATTGCTTAAAAATGACATAACCGAATTAGTAAAAAAACAACGACCCCTAATTGAATAGAGTATTTACAAACTTCTTTAAAAGCATCTTGTTAAACGACAAAAAAAGTGTTAGCACGTGATTCTGTGCGTCCAAAGGAAGTAATTCAAGCGGCAAATTGATATCGAAAAGGGATTCTCTACTGTTTTGAAAATAGAAATCGCGCTGTCGGATTCCTTGTGAAGGATTAAATTCGTGAGTTGCTGGTCCCATTGGAAGGATTGTTTTTACAGCTTAAAGGAACCCTTTGTCGGGTTTGCGGATTTGCCGACTATCGGGAAGTAATATAATATGCGGCGGCAACATAAGCACCCATTTTTACGGTTCTTGAATGAACCCGTGCAACCTTCAAAAGATCCTACGTGATCCTCAATGGGCTTGTTTCTGTTTCATGCTTTTAGCTCTTCAATAGGCTGTAAACGAATCGTTTATTTCTATAGGTGCCGCCTAGATTGTTCTCGATTTCGTCGTAACATGTTTGCACGTCGTAATAATTCCAAAGATATTGTTTTAATTTGATTTAGTTAATTTATTTATAATAACATAAATAAAATGGTGTTGTTAGTATGTTCTTTAATTAGTTCAATGAATAGTGTTCGTTGGTAATC
Organism: Actias luna; assembly: GCA_039707435.1. Classification (NCBI taxonomy): domain Eukaryota; kingdom Metazoa; phylum Arthropoda; class Insecta; order Lepidoptera; family Saturniidae; genus Actias; species Actias luna. The sequence continues at coordinate 11,008,922 of JAZHAC010000030.1, forward strand.
GTATCATTAATAGTAGCTGACCTAATATGGATTTTCGAGTACAAAAAAAAACTCTAGAAAAAATGGAAACCGCATATGCTTTTTTCACCGGATATTTTTATTACAAATTTTTTTCTATTATTTTTGCACTGAAATAGCTTTCAGAAAAGTAAATATATATACTTGTGACTATATTTTCAGTGAAATACGAAAGGCAAACATAAAATTTGGCTAATTAATTAGTCTTACAGATGGAGAAGTCTTGCTGATGGTATTTTGCTAAATTCCGTGGATTCGAATTTCACATAGTACAATTAATTGCGTAACCCAAACATAATTGTTCAAGATTTGGGTTATGGTTCATGTATGATAATTGTATGTTTTTAATATTATCCTCTAAATAACTGGATAAGAGATAATAATATTTAAACAAGTCAACTGCTCTTCATAAATATACTAGCTGTGCACTGAGTTGCACTTGCTTAAGATACTAAAATATTGTTAACTAAAAAAAAACTTGGTTTATTTTATTACACTTTATTTTTATTTTTAAGTATTACATCTTAAATATTTTGATTATTTTCTCTATATATTACCGAAAGAAACTAAACATTTACTTGAAGGTTTTGTTACTTTAAAGTAAAAGGATCTATTCTACAACTCATTGTGATGCAATTTTCTATAGCTGTACATATATAATGTTTTACGATTCAAGTTTTGGTGAATGATTATTGATCTATAAAATGCTAATCGAAGGTTGGTAGCTCATATATTACAATATTATATTAAATAAAAGCTTTGGACGCGGTAAGGGTTTTCGAGAGGGCGTGCAATAATCTTTATGTCATCTCTAGCTTACTACTTAGTGGGGGTCGGTGGAATTTCACACGAGCACGATAGAGCTACCTGCTTAATAATTTGTTCAAATAGTTCGTGTTTGTGATATCTTATTTTATATATACATTGTTGTCATTACTTTTAGCGTATTTAACTTTTATATAAATATTCTTTTACAATTACTCTACAGAGTCTACAATTTTTCTGTAATATGTATGTACAGGGAATTGTACATACATATTTGCTAAACAAAACACGAATTATTCTAGGCTCCGTTCTATTTTAGTAAAATTTTTTAGCCCTCTCGTATGAGATACTTTCATTGCAGCTACTTCTAAATTTAACAAGAAGATCCCTAATGACATAATAAACACCAGTCATTTAGGTATTGGCGGCGACAAGAAACATCCAGTATATAGTCGAGCACTTGAGCCCCGAGAACAAAGATTTTCACGTGGCAGTTTGCAGGAAGTCTAAAGAACTGAACTACAAATTCGTATGGATATGAAGTGGAAAGAGTTTTGTCCGTAAAAATGAAGAACTATATATACATGTAATTCAGACAGTCTTAATAAATTAAGCTAATATTTAATAAATATTTGTAATGTTTATACTCACGCGCTTAATTATTAAATTTAGTTCGCACCTAAAATTAAGATATTCTATAACCTACAAGTATATTATCAGAATGAAAAGAGGCTTGAAAAAAAAAAAGAAACAAGTTTTCGTTAATGTTGTTTGCAATAGCTTTGACGTTATTATTGTAAGTGAGACTGTTGAATAATAGTGTGTTCGACCAAGTTTTCGTTAATGTTGTTTGCAATAGCTTTGACGTTATTATTCTAAGTGAGACTTTGTTGAATAATAGTGTGTTAGATTCTGAGTTATTTGATTCATGTTATACTGTTTACAGACGTGACCACGAAAGCTTTGGCTTTCATTCTAAAAAATATGGGGGAGGCGTATTAAATGCTGTAGTAAATTGCTACAAATCCATTAGAATCAAGAGTAGGATTGTGAAAATCTCTGGATTTAAATTACGAAAAAAAAAATGCGAAAAAGGAAAATATAGGAAGTCATATACATGTGTGTACTGCTTATTTACTACCCACGATTAAACATCATATTTTACATGGTTATTTGGAACGTACTTGTCAAAATATATTGGAACGTCAAAATGTCAAATTATTAATTATTGGTGACTTCAACTTGAGTAGAATATCCTGGTGAAAAACATCACATCACTAGGAGGTATATCTACAGGTGTCCAATTTTCTAATATATTTTTAAACTTCATAGTCCTGAACGGTCTCAATCAATTGCGTTCATAATAATAAAGATAAAGTACTAGACCTTGTACTTAGTTCTATTAATGTCCACAATCTAGCCGCGCACATATTCCCTCTTTCTGTAGTTGATAATTATTACCCTCCAGTACAGTTTCAAATACTTATTAAGAGTGAAGCCGGTTTACGTTCTAATAGCAATAAAAGATTTTGCTTTTTTAAGGCTGATTATGAAAGAATAATAAATGAATTAAATGCAAGGTCTTGGGAAATAATTTTCAAAAATAATCAGTCTGTTGATGAGATGTTTGTTACGTACCAAATATGTTTAATTATGATATAATGTAGAATGTAAATATGTACCGAAAATTAAGCTAGATAATAACAAGAATCCCCCGTGGTTTTAGGTAATACAAATACCTAAAAATAACTAAAATATATGACAATCCTCGTGATAAATTAACATTAAACATGCTACAATACCAGTTTCATGAATTAAAACCTCTCGCTTACAACAATTGTATGAACAGATTAGAAACAATGATGAAATCAAATCCTAAGTTAATATGGACTTTTATCAAACATAAAAAGAAAAATAATAGCCAATATCCAGCTGAAATTATCCTCGAAGACAAATAAGTAACCAATGGTACTATCATTTGTATTTATTTTGCCTGTCATTTTTTACCTGTGTACGACTCAAGCATATCAGCTTCTAATAATTTACATGATTAGGATTACACTACCAATCATTTAACTAATATACCATTCACAGAGTAACAAATTTCCAATGTTTTAAAAAGACTGCACCTGTAAAAAGGTGCTTGTTCTGACGGTATTTAGTCCGTTTTAGCAGTCAAATGCACCATAGTTCTCGTACACCCTCTTCCTTATATTCAATAAATCCTTAAGCACTGGGATATTCCCATCATCTTGGAAGAATATTTTAGTCATTCCCTTGTATAAAAGTGTTAACAAAGATGTGATCAAAAACTACAGACCTATTACACCAGTATTTGCTAAGATATTTACTTACTGTTATGCAATCACCTCGCTTGGCATTTCAAGCAAATTATTTCTCCTAAAAAACACTGCTTCATAAAGACTAGATCCACCTTCATACATATTGTAACACTTGTTAATGATTTAACATCTCTTATTGACCAAAATAAATGCGCTGATATTGTTTACACCGACTTCAGTAAAGCATCCGACAAAGTTAACCATACTGATAAATTTAGAATACTGATTAAAAAACTAGACCCGATTTGTATCGCTAATAATTTTCTCGAATGTTGTCAGTCATATCTCTATTGTCGTAAGTATATAGTGGTTGTTAACGACTATAGCTTACAACCTTTTGGTATACACTCAGGAGTTCCTCCGGGATCAAATTCAGTACCTTTACTTTTTAACAATTTTATTAATGATATTGCTTTAGTATTTCACAACTCGAAGTGTTACTTGTGATGTTACTTGGATGACCTCAAATTGCGTCTTTTAATCGATACTCTTAATGACGTTTCTTTGCTGCAAAATAATCCCAATGCTTTAATCGACTGGTGTAATACGATTGGCATAGTTTTAAATGCAGATAAATGCCATGTAATTTATTTCTCACGTAAAGTCTGGTCTCATTCGCCAGTATTTCATAAAGTCTCATATTCTACATTAAGTAAGTAATATTGATGACCTGGGAATTACTTTTGGCAGCATGCTCCGGTTCGATCGAACATCGATATTTGTTAATAAGGGACATTGTTACATTGTTAATAAGGGATTCAAATTGTTAGGTTTTGTATTGCGAAAAAGCATTGATTTCAAACAGGTCAAAATAAAAATTGTTTTTATAATGCAGTCGTATATAGCGGTCTATAATATTGTAGTGTCGCATGACACTCTTATTACGATATACATAACACGAACAAATTAGAGCGAGTGCAAAAACTGTTCTTGTGGCTTTGTCTTACATAATGCGTCTAGGAATAAAATTTACCATGTATCAAGACAGCCTTCAACATTTCAAGTTGCTTTCCTTAGAATATCGCAGGGCGTTACTAGATCTCACTTTCTTATTTAAATTAGTAAACGGAATCTTCGACACGCCTGAATTATTAAGTATAGTCAAAATTAACGTTCCCAAGATGTTACTTCGAGCCTCAAGATTCAAGTTATTTTCTACTAATTATTATCGAACTAATTTAGGGCTTTATTCTCCTATGAATACAATGCTAACACATTATTTAAAAAACAGATCTTGTTGTAGTTAGTAATACCCTAAACACATTTAAGTCCATCCGTTTGATAAAGTAGTTTTATATTTGTTATTTAATTTTATTTCATTTCATTTATAAATTAATTTTAATTTCACACAATTTACTGTGGTCTGTCAATATTCATTTTCAGGTTTTAAAATAATACTATTATATGTCCCCCAACAAAATAAATATGTGTCGTATTTACCTATAATTAAGGATACATTTGTGCTTGAAATTTCATATGTATTTTTAATTTTAAGGAATGTCAAATTGTAAACCTTGTTGGTGATTTATATTAAAAATAAATAAAGTACACCGTATCTGATAGTGGGCACAGTACCTATAATTAAAAAAGAATAAAGACCACCGAGAGATATAGAAAATGTATTTTTGTCAACACTTACCATTGGCGAAGTTGTATATATAGACAGACGGCATAATATAAAAAAAATAATCCATCTAGGGTCTTTTGTCCTATCGATCTATCTGATATTGTCTAAAAATATAAAATATCTTCCATCTTTTCTTTCTACGATTGCAACAGTTGGAAATATGCTATCGAAATCTAAAACGCAACTAACTAAAAGAGGGATACTGTGTTGGGATTATTGCTATAAACATGGCGATCGCAACCCAGTCGGATATAGATCTACCACTTTATTGTTGGACATACATCGGCTGATCCCAGAATATAAAATGCCTAAAGAAACCACTATGCAGGTATAACACTTGATATATGGTGGTCGCGAACAAATTTCTTTTTACATTACAATTTATTTCTTACAATATAATACTGAAGAATTGGACAAGGGATCTTCCAAATCAAATTATAAATTGAGGGAGGTCAAGAACGTATGTAGTCTATTCTATATATTCTTTCCAATCATTAATTTAGATTAAAGAAGGTGGTATGAAATGTCTCAGTCACTAATCCTCTATAGCCATCGAGTCGAGTAATAAATTATAGCATTCATGAGCGATTCGACGTGTATTGTTATTTGTAATAAAAAAATATCGGCCTGAGCTGAACTTCTTTAGCATTTTTTAGCATAACCCACTCGAAATAGCCGGAAGCCATATGCGCACAAATATTTAAAAGTGGTTTGGCTATGGACAATTTTTTGTAACGAAAAAAGCAAAAAAAAAAGGTTTTTGTGAACCCGTCGTGAATTCATTTAATGGTAACTAAGTATCAAAATTTGGACCCTTTTTTCGTATGACAAACCCTATTCTTGGTCCCGAAAAGATTAGCGTCACTATTGTAAGTTATTTTTTGATCGAGGTTAATTTTTTTTTTGCTTCCTTCTAGTCGTGTCAACATTAATAAATAACAGAAATAGTCCAATGACATGATATTTGATTAGCAAATTAATATTTACAAATAAGCAATAAGTGTGTCTCTTACAAAAAACAAAATCAAAGACTACAAAAAAATACATCCAAATGCTTGATTCCGAGTCCGAGCTGACTACGAGTCACGAATTAGAATTATTCATTTTATAATATTACGTATTGTTTAAAGCGCTCAGATTAGATATATTTTTAAATGTTTTTATATTCTATATTCGGGTTAACCTTCCATCATTAATTGTTTGGACCTACTATTTTTGTAGTGTGTATGAGTAATAATCTTAAGTGACGATTTTCAAATTGCAGGTGGTAGCTAGCCAGCGGGCATTAGAAAAAGCCTTACCACCATGCCATGGTTTCATCACGATGTTTTTCCTTCACCCATAACTCAGGCTCCGGCTCACTCAGGTTCTAACTCACGTCCATTGATGCGACGTTCCTACACGGTACGGCTGAGCCATCATCAATTGCAACTATTTAATTCTAAATCAAACAAAGGCTAGTTTATGATAACTAAATGGCTGACATATATACATATTACAACACAATATTTTACATATTATATAGATATTTATTACTGATAGTGATGAGAGATAGTCTCTCCACTAGGTTTAGCTTGTCCACCATGTTCGGTCACATCGTCACTTAACATCAGGTGAGATTGTGGATATAACGCTAAGCCTATGAGGTATTGAAAAATATATTAATATTTTTTATAAATTAATATTTGTACTAAAAACGCTTATTTTAAAATTTATTAAACTACATAATATGACATATTCTGTTACTTCAATAAAGTACTAAGTGTTTAAACAAAAAATCATACTTAAAATTATGGGTACCTATATACAATTGAAATAAGTTCTACTGATTGATGAGGAGAGATCAGAAGAAACAATTTAGAACCACGTCTCGAAGAGCACAATATAACATCGGTCTCTGAATGCGCCTACCGAATCTGTCCTATAAATAATATTATACACTTCATTGTTGCCGGCTCAATGCAAAGCCTTAAGGTTGGATGATCTCTTAAAATAACAAGTGTTTGCTTCAATGATTATCAACAATGTGTATACCTTTAGCTGCCCCATGAAAGCCTTCTCATGACATCCATATAAGTTATTTAATGGTCAATTATATTTCTACCTTATAATTTCACACGTAAAGTTTATTTTCATTCGAGTATTATGTAATTTCGAACATTTTTAGTTGTAAGGAAATTTTGGCCGTGTTGCGTATATGAATAAAGTTTTATGTTCTCCGCGTTGATATCTATAAAGGATGTTACTTAAATTTAGCTTTAAAATAAAATGTGCGTGAAACGTGACGGCCAAGTTGGTTCACCATCACAAAGCAACATTCAATCTATTGATACTCTGCTATTTAAATGGTTTTACACATTTATAATATGAGTTACGGTAAATAGGGGCTATTGTGTGTAGTTTTTATTTTGTTCCGATTATATTGTATGAAAATAATGCATTTAATTCTATTTCAATATTTGGATGATGCTTCGAGGTACTTTGCAAATGTAATTATTGAATTAAATATCTTTGTGGATATAGTTTTTGAGTTACCTCTTTTATATTACACATTTGTTTGTGAATACTAAACTTTATAGATAAGGAGAAAGACAATCCAGGAGTGGTATTGATAAATGGTAATGATACGACACGAAGTTCTAGGTTTAAGAACACTTCATAAAATAAATAAAAAATGAAGTCAACAGTAAGTTATGAATACAAACGAAGGATGGCGTGTCACTTTGATTTATGTTCAGAAATATCTTGAGGTTATAATAACTATCAGCTGCTAGCCAAGCCATAAAGTTTTATAAAATTAGCAAAATCACCCATCTGCTCTGATGTTTTTTTTTAATACTGGGCAGTATAAGAACTTGAAGAAGGTTGTTGAATGATCCCCGCCCTATATCGTATTCCCCGCCCTCCTACACCCTACGCCCAACAATAACAACTTTCTATTAAAAGGTTTTATTGTTAGTATTTAAAGGATCTGGAAATTTTCAATAATGTTTAAAGATTTCGAACTATACTTGCGATTTTGTCATTGTACTGCTATTGTCGACTTCAAGGTGTAAGTGTAAGTGAACCTGAAATTAACTGTACTAGTTTTATTATACTCTACAGCTACTGTATATCTAAAAATATTCTAAATATACTGGTAAATTGAATTAATTATGATCGTAATTCGTATAAAATATATTTTCTTTACAAATATATTTCTTTAGTTTTATAGTAGGTCGCATAGCGCGTTTTAACTGACCATTGTAAAAAAATATATAATGACAATCAAAAGTAATGTCAGAACTAATAAAATAAAGAATAGAAATATATTATTAAAACGAAATTTCACTAAATTAGAAAATAATTTTTAATTGTATTTCTTTTATTCACAGCTGATGTAATTATAATAATAGTATATTACTATTAGAATAGATTAGTATAAGAATTTATGATTAATAAATTAAATCTTATATTCACAGAGCAACGTATGAGGGTTTTAATCACAATAATCTAGACATATCTTATATATTTTTAACCCTAATACCATAAAAAGTACAGTTCTTTTATCTATAGAAAAGCTGTTTGGAAACAGAAAACTATTTCTTTTTTTGGATTGCCTGAGATTTCCCAGATAATTAATGTTTTATCATTAGTAAATTCTAAAAATTGATTATAGTTTTTTCTTGAAAATAGCAATTTTAATATAAATAAATATACTTTTTGAACTCGTAGTGGCGGAAGATGAAATAATTATACGGTGTGATGATTTAGCGATTTTTGACCATTCTGTTCATATTACAAACAAGCCGTCTGCGCAATTAAAAATAACAAATTGGCGTTCTTCTCGGATTTTTTTAAGTACGAAGAGTTTACTGGTGCCGCCCTAGGCGGAGTACTCCGCCCTATCACGCCCGCGGCGTTACAGACGACGTGCTCGTTGTTAACGCCGGGTTGTATTTTTGTAATTTGACATGTAATATTCATCGATGAATATTGCTTTGCTGTGAATATAGTTAAGACATTTTAAATTCCTTTGTCGGCTTTGTTAAATATTTAAGAACATCTTGTGTGAATAATTTTAAAAGTCCTATAAATAGTTATATAGTTTTGTTTAGAATTTATGTTCATAGAAAAATGTCTTATTATTTTATTTATTATAATTTTACGTCGAGTAGAATATATTGCTGAAATTATACAATTGATTTTATTAAGAATACACAAAACTTAATATTTTAAGAATAGAAATAGTCAATAATATAAATAAAGTATGAAAAAATATATAGTATTTATAAAGTGAGCATAAGAATAGCCTTTCACAAAAAAAAAATATAATGCAAAAACTACACAGTTTATTAAATAGTTTAGTAAAAAAAAAACCGTGTATAAATAATATATGGCACCTTTAATAGTAAATGATTACTGTCACCTGTTGACAACAGTAACAACAAGAGTATAACGTTACCGACTTTGGAAATTGTATTTTAGCTCTGAGTAAAAAAAACCTGTCCTGGGCAACTCATTCCACATCTCTAATGTACACGAAACATTTACGCTAATCCAAATCTGTAAGATTACTGTAAGATTATCTGTGAGTATTTACATACTTACTATAATAACAAATTCTGCAATAGATATAGATAATTTTAATGAATAATTATTCTTCAGCTGTAAGAAAATTGGTCACATTAGTGTATGATTTTTACTTTTGCTTTGATAAACAGAAATAAAAGCTATGAGCATAAATAATCAAACTCAGTCTTAATATTTCAATACTGAATTGTGATGTCACAGCGGGATTTTACTATTTAAATACCAAATGCAGTTATATAAAAACATGATTGACATGAAACAGCGAAATATTTTTTATTTAAAAATTTTCCCGTATTCGGATATCAGGTATTGTCCTAAACAATGAGTGTTCGCTTTTCTTATCTCCACATCTACTCGGTATTGAAGGGGCCCGAGATGTTATCAGGATTCGATCTCAGAACTCGGCTTGTTAATCCCTATACGTTGTCAGACAATAGGGCGGATTCATCGCGACACTTGGTCGCTATTCAGTCGAGACAAATTGGGCATTATGAATTGTTTTTTTTTGTTTATAACCCATTGTTTATAGGACTATGATAAATTACTAATAAAATATCAAAGAGATAATGGTATGTTTCAAAATTTTGGCATTATCTCTATTTTATGGAAATTAACTACGAATAAATCAGCTACTTTATTTGTGACTAACTGTGCCTGAGACTTCGTTCGCGTGGAACTACAATTATTTAATCTCGCGCCGTCATTCGAATTACAATAACTTTCATAGGGTTTACCGATTTTCATGAAACAAAGACTAAATGTTACTCGAGGATACGTTTTATGATTTCCTTTATGACATTTTATCCTAAGTGTTGTACAATAGCAGCGATGCGTGCATTAACAAACAAACAGACAGATGTGTCTAAAATTATGTAAATGTATTTTATTACTTATTCCTAGTCACTTGCAATAATATTTTTTACACATAAATCTAAAAAGTAAAAATATGTAAAATTTACTTTCTTATTATATGTGTAGATTATACATGTTGTGTTTTCATTTTTTTCAATAAAGGTGGGTAAGCAAAACCGCCCACTTGAGTGGTTTTTATATCGTATAGATGCATGTAGATAATTCCAGTTACTGTGCAGTCATATTATAAATGTTTTTGTTTATACAGATAATACTCGTACTAAAATTAACAATAGAATAGAATAATTAACACGTTTATCTCGGCATTCAGAACAATAATTTGACCATAAACATAAGTAACCGTCTTTTGAGAGATTCGAACGCACAACGTTCAGGTATGTGGTCAACGGTAAGATGACTTTTTAAATCACCTTGTCAGTCATAATTATGTATGTAAAACGTACATATAACTGTAACTGGGTTAAATATTTACATTAAAATATATTTGCAAATTAAAATCGTTTTATACTTTGGAATCGATACGGAAGTTAAATATTTTATTTATTATAAAATATTATATATTATAATATAATATAAGAAAGATATTTTTTCATTTTAATGTGTTTTTCTATCTGCCATCTTGTATGCAATATCACTTTGAAAGTACTGAAAAGATTTTGCTGTAATTTAACACGGTAACAACTAATGTTAGTTAGTTAGCACATAGGACTGTTTATGCCGCTTATGATTTGTATACTACAGTATATGGAATAGCAGTTAAAACTTTTAAGTAAATTAACTAGGTTGGTAGCTGAACGTCTTAGCTAACAATTTAAGCTTTTTTTATGTCTAACATTAGGAGTATAATGCATCGTCAACCAAATATTTTTTATAAGATTATAAGTAATATCTTTATCCCATATATTTTAACGTTGATTTCGCACGTAATCAGTGAAATATAATTTTGCGTTATTATTTTCTTCACTACAAATTATATTGTGTGAAGTTAGAAGAAGTGTCAAAGCCTTTCCTGGACTCTGGCATCATGGGGTTTTGAGGATCGCTGTAGGGTTTTTTTATTGAGTATTTGACTGCTTGTCACTCGAAAAGTAGGTATATACTACATGCCCCTATTGTAAAGAAGTCCTTGTGAAACGATGTGTACGAACTCCGCGTCAAGTGATTTAGAATCCACCTACAATGAGCTTGAGCTTTGAAGTGATAATAGCTCAGTAGTAGTGTGTACGGACTCCGCGTCAAGGGACGTGCGTTCGAATCCATATATAACGAGCCTGACCTTTCGGTGACCTTTTGACCACAGCATGGTGGTACGGGCTTATTCTAATACCCGCCTGGCTAAAACTACGCTCGAGTTAAAAATCTGCCGCCCAATACCAATAGGTGTGTTCCGGCAGTTGCACTTAAGAGCCAGTTTCTCTACAGGTTTAGCGTGTCTACCAACTTGGGCCTTATCGTCACTTAAAATCAGGTGAGATTATGCCCATTACCCTAAACCTTAAAGGTAAAAAAAATCCGTGAATATTTTTTCCATTACAGTAATAAAAAAGGCCAGGTCAATAATTCCAATCCTATGCTTATAATTATGATACAGTTAAAGCAACGTTGATGATAAAAGATGAGGAATAATATACAGGAGGGGTAAATATTTAAACTGTGTAAAAAGCGAGTTGTACAGTTACTGAATTATACGTAACTTTTATTTTAAATAGGTACGTATGAGTCATTATAATTCGACAAGGTGTTCCCGAGTCCATTCTATCTTACGAGGCATCTGAACGATGATAAATATACGCTAAATGCTTTAAAAAAAGGCACCCAAGTGAAAAAAATTATGAGTCATTCTTGAAGTATATTGATGTTATTACGTCCTTCCATTGTCATATTTAGGAGTTTTGATGTATGCTTATAATGACTTTTGATGTACAGCGTGTTTGAAAACGTTTGCAGATAATATGTAACTTATTTACATATTTGTATATAGTGAAAATATTGTAACACAAAATGGAGTGATTATATTTAGTTACATTATAGACCGAGTGTCGATTTTTGGAACGAAGTTCCTTATCGCATGGTACTGTTGGAGGCTAGACAAATGATAATGTAAGATTTTTTCGTCACGACCCTTTCTTAAGTGTGTTCTATATTGTACTATATTTTATAGTTTAGACGGTTATCCGTAGCGCTTATGCTATTGGCTATACTCAGTGTACTTATAGGTGCGGTCTTATTGGTTCCAGACAGCCATTAAGTTCTCAGCGGCTGTGCGGATATAGTTTGTACACATTCACTTCAGCTATTTCGTACTATAATGAATTGGATTTATTAAAGAATTATGAAATGCTTATTTTCACAACTAGTATAATATGGTAATAACAAAATTTCTTAACATTCCTATAATACATTTGTTATCTCTGCGTTTTATTTAACTTTTCTCAGATGTTTGTAATTAATTTATTTGTATTTGTTAATCAATAATATAATATATTTATGAATAATAATATACTACGTAAGAAAAGTTGTTTCAATCTAATGTTCTAAATTCGCGCCTTTCTTTTATACTTTATAGGTTTATATACGTTATACGTTATGTCCACAATCTCATCTGATGTTAAGTGATGATATGGGTCCAGATAGTGGACACGCTAAAGCTAGTGGAGAACTGGCTCTCGTGAGTAACTCCCGGAACACACCTGTAGATGTTTGTTGACAAAATTACTTAATTAGATAAATATTTAAAACTTTTATTGAAATCTTAAATGATCTAAAGCATTGTTGTTGAAATTTAAATTGAATCATACATTCGTATAACTAATGCAGTTCTTTTAAATGAGTTCATTAATATTCAACAAACTACCAATACAAAATTAAATATAAATATTGCCATTAGAAAAAATCAGTTATGTTAACACAAACTTCTATAAACGCAAGAAAGATAAATTTTTCTCCAGTTAATAGGATGCAGTGGAATAAATAATATTCATAAGGCGTTTACAATGTGAATGTATATGTTGATAATAAACTTCGGAAATTTGTTAATTTGTGTACATTACTTAGTTAATTTGTAAATAGTGCTGTGCAGAATTAAGAGTTATTGGTTGTTTTATCCAGGATTGTTGTTTAAATTATTTCTTATATTAGAACCTAACCGATTCTAATGAACCAAAAAAAACTTACGTAATTTGGATTGCCACTCTACAATTATGTACTCTTTCGTTCAATAGCATCCTGACCCCTATAAATATTACAGTAATCAGTGACATTCACATATATGATTTAGATCTTTAAGCCTGTATTCATTCATAATTGAACAGTTAACTGCTTCTTTTATACTCAGCTTAGTTCTTGCATTATAATATACTTAGAACCATATGCCCTACGTTGTATTACCGTGATATATAAAAAAATGTTCAAACCGGTACTTAATTTACTGTTTACATCTGCTTAGAAGCTGAGAAAACATTCTTTTACATCATTTCACGTCAAAACCCTAACCATTCCGCCTAATATCCTCCGTGTTATGGACTCTGTTAATATAATTATTGTCAAATGCCAAACGCGTATTCTTATCCGCTCCGATGAATTTGTGAGCGAAATATAAAAATTTAATACGACCAATGGTCTACATTGAATTGTGTTCTGGAATAAACGATCTTTGGAGGCAAATCGGACAATAGATGACGGAATAAAGCATCATATTTATTTCATAATAAATGACAATTATCGTAAATTGATTTCTGAGCCGACAATGGGTAGCGCAGCTAACCAAACATTGGCCAAAGGATCCGTAGCTTGTCATTGTGAAGATTTGGAGAATGGAAAAGAAATCTCCAAAGTCGATGAATGTAAGAAAAGGTTTGCATTTGTTGTAAGTAGGAAAAGTAACAAATATGTACATATTTCATGAAAATAAATAAATAACTTCACTTATTTCGATACAAAATCGTCCTAATTTACTATATAATTTTGAGTGACATATAACAAAAAAATATTATTTGTTTTACTGATCTCTGGTGTGTATTATCTTGGGAAACATCAACACATAACATCAGGTGAGATTGTGGCGATAACGCTAAATCTTATCTATGAAAACATAAATATCTAAGAGATATTTAATTAAGAATTATAATCTATACTTTAATTTTATGTCACTCAAAATTATATAGTAAATTAGGACGAAAACACACATACAATTGTTTTACTGATCTGTGGTAGACACGCTAAGCCTAGTGGATGGACTGGTTGCCCAGTGCAACTGCCGGAACCCACCTATAGGTATTAGGCGGCAGATTTTCAACTTCAGGGTGGTAGCTAGACAAGCAGACCGTAGGAAAAGCCCTAGCATCATGCATTTACAAGTATTTGAAATTCAATTATTTGAATCAATACTACTTAACTTATTAATAAAATAGAGTTTATGTAGTTATAATGCGAGAAATACCCGTAACGAGTTATAGCACAGTTGTGATCGTTAAATCGGATAATATACCTAATATAATGTGTAACATAATATGCTTAAAGCAATAATCATATAAATAAAATGCTGTTTAAAACCATTTCTTTTTTAATAGCCCTTTATAAGATATAAAATCGTTTCCATAAGATAATATAATTTTAATGAGCTTGTATAATTGTGTAAATGCGTTCTCGGTTTAATTATTTATAATATACTCTATTATAATTTCACTACAGCTTTAGTGATGTCAAGTAATTTTGTGACTAAAGATGGTAAAACGCGAAATCTAGAAACACTAGCTATTTGAGGAATTTTCAAGTTTAGTGTGATGTCTAATCAGGTGGATCACACAAAATGCCTACTCTATAGTCCTATGGCTTTATCATATCATATTATTATATTATAGGTTCGGGACCATGCTCATCCTTTGTTGATATTTCACTTTACTGATCGTACAAGTTGATTGATCTTGTTGTCATGGTTCGCGGGTAATAAAAACTCTTCATGTAGTAGGGTAGGGGTTGAAGAATAAATTTGCACAGGAAGAGGTAATTTAAAACAAAATTACTATTTATCTGTTCTTGTCTGATGTTAGTTTAAAGTAGAAATCCTATATGCTTTTGTTTTGCTTGTAGTGTTTGCTTAAGTTAAAGTCTTTGGTATTCAAAGTTGAATTTCATTAACCGTTCTGTTGATTGCACATATATTGAATAAGTATGGAAGATCAAAATTTTAACAGATTCTAATGCTATTATACAAAAAGTGAAAGTGTAGGGGCAGGCTAATTTGAGGTCTTGCTTGTTTTTTAACGTTACTCAGAATTACAAAGTTTTAATGTTACGTATGCCGCCTTATCTCTTTCTACGAACACTTTGGACACAGAAAAACTTGCATGTCTCGATATATATATTTAGTTTTGGAACATAAGTAATTGTGTGTATATGTCGTAACTTTCTAAGCATTTATTATTCATTATTAATACGAATACAGATTTAAAAATGCAAGCAATTTATAAGCAAGTTGGAATGATGGTAACTACAAGCAATGAGTTGTAGAACTGATGATGGGTCAGTTGGTAATGTGTACCATGTGTACCGGTATGTGCACCATACCGTGTGCCATGTCAGTGGACTAGAGTTTCAATTCTGGAAATGAGCTTGAGCTTTTAAAACCTTTCATTATAAAACTGTAGCAATTTGGTAGGGGTTTTTCTCATGCTTATCTGGCTAACTAGCACCCTCAAGTTGAAAATCTACCGCCAAATACCTATGAGTATGTCCAAATTGCATCTTAGGCCACATTATCATTTAATATCAAGTGAGATTGTGGCCAACGCTAAAGCATTTAAAAAAAGCTTGAATGGCCATCATAATTTATAGATTGTACTATGATTACCCTCAAATATAATCGTCACTTTTTTGGGCTACGATTAAAATATAAAAATCAAAACTCTTTGTAGAACATTGAAAGTTTATAAACCAAATACAATTTTCTTTTGTCTACATTGATATAATAAAAACAGTTCATGTGCTTGCATATTATATTTTCTGTATAAGTACAAGTTCTATGAGTGGCCATCAATTGAAGTACAACAACTGTATTCCTCAAACCGCTTCCTAAAATATGTTGTTCGCGTTAAAAGCTAAATAAATGTCCAGGTGCTTTTAGACAATTAGGGTATAATCACTATATTTGAAGTGTTGTCACGGACTTTCTAAGAAGCATATTGTTGGCTGCCACCCAGTAGACTTGTGTTTGCAAACGTTCTGAATAACTCTGGTTCAATATTTGCTTTACGAATGAACGAAACAATGCCTCCGTTGGGACTGTTATTTTCTTGGGAGGCACATGGACGGATGTTAAGGTGCAGTTTTGTTTACGCATGAAACATGAACATATTTTTTTTGCATATAGTACGCGATATATTTAGCAGTTAGCATAAGCGTATTTTTACCGGTTCGAGTTAGTTCGAGTTAATGGATAATTGATTAATTGGCTATATGAAACGATTTGCGGTTTGTTATGCAGCATCGATTGTATCCGACTAGATCTTAACTAATATTACATAGTATATCGGCCGATATATATCCCGTAATCGAAAGGTTTAGTAGGGATATGATAAACTCGTCACTAATTTCATTTGTTACTTATCGGGGTTAGCCAGTATATATGCAGCTACCGAAAGATATTTCATGTGACAGCGGCGATCCATGATGGATTCATTATTTCTTGATGTAGCTCAGTATTATTTTTGGATTGAACTGTGCTTATTATCAGACATAATGCTGTCACTTTGTCAATATTAAAGAAAAAACTAATCTTCAACACAATTTTTTTTCAAACCGTAGCTTTTCTGCTATCTCCAGAGAAATATTAACATTTACAACTTAGTCCTTTTAGTATGTTAATAAGCCAACAAATTTGAATAATAAATAATAATATTTAATATGCAGTTGAACTGGAACTAGCTAAAACCGTTTTGCTATCCAGTATTCAATGTTCATCTATATATTAATACGTGCAGCAAAGACTTTGTACTCTATTTTACGAAAATATCCTACACTTATATTTTATATAGAGAAGAAATACAGAATGCTATTTTTTTTAATTATTCATAAAAAATATATTAAATCAATAAAAAAACATTACACACACTACCATTTATCTGGCACACACACTTATTATTAAACAAATTAAATTGGGTATTCCCAATTTATTATAGATTAATATTGTTTGTCTTTACTGAATGTGAAACATAATCCTCTATATATTAATGTGAGTCCTTGATAACATAACTTTAATAATGTTTAAACTTATAATTTAAATTAATTATGGTCGAATTTCGACCACTAGTTTTTATAATTGTATGATATTTGTCGTCGTGTCGTTGCAAGTAAACCGCACCTTAACTCGATTTTGGCGAGTGTGTCGGCCATGTTTGCACGTCCACGAAACTCGCCGCGGGAGGCTACACGACCACCGAGATTTATTATGCTGTTTAAATTCATTTTATTCTATTTATTATTTCCAACAAAATCAGTATGACAGAGCACGTGAACGGAGTGATTTACATTGAGTAATTTTTTTAAGGATTATTTAAAACTATTTGTTTTTGTTTGTTGTTATTTATCACTATGATCGTATTAAGTTCTTTATATATTTATGGCACTCATAAAAATCATATTTTTTTATTTAATACTTTAAGTGTGTATACATATTTTAATAATATTTGATATAATAAAGTGCCTACTCTTCGATGTTACATACAGGTATGTGAGTAAGTCACTCGTCGGACGTATAACGATCTTTTATTCAAAATTCCGTGACATGGTTATTTTATGATGGCTTTAGCTTTCCACAATGCACAAATTGAAGGCTGCTAATTATTAGATTTTTAAGCACTAAACTCACCTCTTATCTTGTTATAATCAATGATAAACAATAACATAGGTACGTGCTTTGCTTACAGTGGAACGACACCCGATGTGTTACTTAGAAGGAAGCGATAAAACCAGTTAACGACTTTACTTCCTGTGTAGATACCGTCGTGGTTTACTTTACAAACTGTTGTCTTAGGTTAGGAATTTCATTACTTAAAAAAATCACGCAATATTGTGTCGTAACATTAACATTTAACGTAGGAATTCGCCCAAACTGTTGCTGGATAAGCATACAGGTAATAGAGGTAACCCCTTGAGCGAAGGTTTGAAGTAGGTACATCTATTATATAATATTTTCTAACTTGACGTGTTAATGTTGGTATTTTTTATAATGATTAGCTTTATGGACCGTGTCATAAAAAAGATAACTTTTCCGAATAGAACCCGCTTGGAGAAAGTCAATCGAATGTTAAATAAAGAGATGTGTTCTATTTTTGAATGATGATTTTTTTATAATTAAGGTTAAGCATTATGACCACAATCTCATCTGATGTTAAGTGACGATGTGGACCAAAATGATAGACATGCTAAGCCTAGTGGAGGGACTGGCTCTCAAGTACAACTGCCAGAACACACCTATAGGAGGGTGGATATACAACTGAAGGGTGGTAACTTACCATGCGAGCATTAGAAAAAGTTCTACCACCATGCTATGGTTTCATCACGATGTTTTCCTTCACCGAAAGCTCAAGCTCATTGTAAGTGGTTTCGAACTCACTTCCGTTTACACGGTTTCCATACACACTACCAACTGAGCTATCATCGCTTCGCAATATTATATTGTAATATATAATAATATTTGCACGAAGTAATAACGTATAAATGTAAAGAAGTGTACCTATATTTTATTTTTTTTTATACTTAAGGTTTAGCGTTATGGCCATAATCTCACCTGATCTTAAGTGACGATACGGCCCAAGTTGGTAGACACGCTAAACCTGTGGAGAAACTGGCTCTCAAGTGCTGCTGCCGGAACACACCTATTGGTATTTGGCGGCAGGTTCACAGCTAGAGGGTGGTAGCTAGCCAGGCGGGCATCAGAAAAAGCCCTACCACCATGCTATGGTTTCCTCACGATGTTTTCCTTCACCAAAAGCTCAAGCTCATTGTAGGTGCTTGGGTTCGAACCCACGTCCCTTGACGCGAAGTCGTGCACACTACCACTGAGCTATCATCGCTATATATGCCCATATTTTAATATTACTTTAAAACATATATCAAATATTTTTGGGACAATGATGTTCGATGATCGACATGAGTTTAAACCCTACTATGGGTCTATAATTTAAATGAAGGAAATATCGTGATTAGTTATGGATGATATGGCTTTCGTAATGTCAGTCTGAAAATCTCTTGACTAGTACCTATCTGTATTTACCTATAACTATAAGGTGCCCATATACCAGGTGCCAAGTTCCTACCTATTTGAATACCTGCACTAGGTTTGTAGTGTCACAGTGGACTTAGTACCATCTTGATGCACATTGTTACTCAAGATCGAGTGAGATTATGGCCTTATTGCTCTAAGTTATAAAGAATAAAAAAAGATAATAGTAAATCAAAGTCAACCTTAAGAGCATAACTTAGACACGCACTTATTATGCGCTAAATGGATTCACCATCACAATGCACAACATACCTATCAAATCAGCAATCAAATGCGGGCAATAGCACCACACTGAGTTATTATTCAATGCTTACAAACCGTCACACTTAGTTCCAATACTTTGACACTATTGTGAAATTTCTCACTTTGGGCCGCGACGACCCGCGGTGCTGTCGGGTTAGCCTCAAGCATTGTTAGCACACGTGCGTTTTCAATGGGCCCTTAGAAGGTATCTTGGGCTCAACAACACCATTTTTATACGATCGTTTAATTGAATTATATATCACGCGCCTCAAATTCTAAGGCATTAAGCTGATTTTCATAATTAATTAAATAGGTATTTGATAATTACTCTGCAAACGAAAAAAAAACTATGAGATATACATGATATTGATTACAGAAAATCCTTTTACTGTAGTGCCTTACCTTCGTGAGATAACAGAAAGTTAGTTAGATAACGTGGTTTCAATTTTCACAAATTTTCGGAAAAGCATATGTCATATTAATACCTAATACACGGATAATTTATTTTCAAGTAACTATCAGCATTTTCCAGTACATGCACTCGAATCAGTAAATCTGTTAGTGCTAGTTTTTCTTTTAAAGGCAAAAATAATCATTTCACATAAGTTTAAATTGCTCTAATTATTTTTAATCTTTTTATGTTAAGACTCCAGATTTGTATGTCGATATTAGCAAATTACATATAAGTATTTATACTTCAATCTAAGAAAAGATAAGAAGATCCAAACGATGAAGATCTCTGATTTTTATATCATGTAATGTACTACTGCCAGTAACATAGACCAACGTTATCTGGTTTTACGTTTCTCAGTCTCGGACAATATAAACAAGTCGTCCGTCCTTGAGAGCTATGCATATATTTGTTTTGGTTGAAGCTTTTCGGATTGACTCCGTGTTATCTTTGTAAACAGGGGCTTGTTTATTCAATGGATAGAAAATGGCAAGTGGATCGAGGGTGCTTCTTTATCGAAAATATTTAGGGTTGTTTATATAACACTGTAGATGTTATGTATGGCTTCAAAGCTAAGATTTTGAATAGTTATAATATTCGTGATATATTAGTCAGCGTAAAAATATTTTTACTGATTATTACAGTTATAATAATAAACAAATTATTTTTATACCATTCATTCGTACTTATAATTTTTACTAAATCATAGATCATTAGCTTATTTATTTTATTTTTAATACGGTCTTTGTGTCTGAGATAACTTTTGACTTGTATTACAGCAAAAAGGTATGTTTAAAAAAATTATATGATCATATATGCAGTTTGGTTATTGTGTTGAAATATTTGAATTACTTTATATAAATTAATTAAGACTAATTTGTATGTAGTATTGAATTAACATTGCATATTAAATTAGGTTGAAAGATATAGTACAGTTATAGCCTTCTAGTATTGATCTTAGTAAACGTTCGTAAAAACCTTAATTGATTTGCTTGGGATATCATTTAACATTTAATATTATTATTTTATGGGTTATGTTTAGCGTTTTGGCCATCATCTCCCCTGATGTTAAGTGACGATGTAGCACAAGTTAGTGGATACGTTAAACCTAGTGGAGGGTCGGCTCTGAAGTGCAACTGCCGGAACACACCTATAGGTATTGAGCGGAAGATTTTGAACTTGAGGGTGGTTGATAGTCAGGCGGGCATTAGATAAAGTAGGGTATTAAGCACTAAAGCTGTTTCATCTAGATGTTTTCCTTCACCGAAATATTATAATATACTAGCTGTGCCCACAACTTCGTTCGCGTGGACCTAAAAATTATTTAACCTGTTTTGCCCGTTTTTGTACCTTTCTTCAATAAACAAATATATTTTTTCTTTGGTAAATAATTTTTTTTATAATAAATACTATTCTATGTTACTTCTAATACCTCCAAGAATATGTGAACAAAGTTTCATGATGATCGGTAATGTAGTTTTTGTGTGAAAGCGTGACAAACGAACTTACATTCATATTTATAACATTAGTAAGGATATATCATAATAAAAATGGTTGAAAAAAAAATTAGCTAGATTTATAATAGATTTTATTTCATTATGACCAAAATTACTACTAAATCTTCATTTTAAGTTAAAATATATTTGTATTGTGTACAAAGAAATATATTTTTTCTTACTATTTGTAACCATATAAGACTCGAATAGGTACTTATACTTTGTTAAATACAATCCTTATATTGTGTTAAACTTGTACAAACGTGTCCGTAACGAATTATTAAAAGTAATTTCACATTCTTCTCAAGATTTAAGATGTTCACATTGCTCATGAAATATATACACTGCAAATACAATGAACATCTATCTTATAAGGTAGCAGATAATAAGGAAGTACGAATTTATCGGTTTGAACAAGAATGAAGTATTTTATCAATGAAAAGGCACGTTGTTTTGTACGTGAGATAGAAAAGTTACAGTAAGGATGTTCTCAAGCTGTTTTTTTGTATATTCGATAATTTAAATAAAATACATAATTTAAGAGTAAGGAGCTAGTAAGCTGCTTTACTAAAATGGTGGACGCAATAAAATATCTTTTCTAACTTCAATTAGATATATTTTCAACGGATAAAGTAAACGCACAGTGCTTGGTGGTAAGCACTTTATAATTCAGAAATAATAAAACTTTAGTGAATAGCTTGGCAAATAGATATAAAAACTTAACTTATTCTAAAATACAACAACACAACAGAGTGAAAACTATGGGTTTATCACCATCCAATGGAGTAAAGTTTCATATTTATTTGTAATAGTTGATATTTTAACAGCGTTTGTTGATTATTTTTTTATTTCCGATACTGTCTCTGTACTGTGCACCTGAAAACATAATTTCACTTTACCTAAATTGCCTATGAATTAAAGTTTACGCAATTATTGCTTTTGTGTAGATGATTAAAGAGGAGTCAAAAAACTAAAACATATTAAAGACAAATTTAGTAATTAAAGAGTATTTAATGTAGAAGCGTTATAGTAAACAACAGTTGTAAAATTTTGTTGTGTTAAAGTATTAAAAAGAACTTTAATATTGTTTCTGTATTATATATGAGTACAAATTTACGAGAAGCCTTTGACGGCATCCGCTGACCGCTACTGATGTGAGTAACAATTGCGTAATCGATTGCGCACACGACTTCCATTCATAAACTCGGTCGTGCAAAAATCCTTGCTGGAAATGAATAACTTTACGTATATGATAAAATGACTAACTGATTTTGTAATCTACTAGAAGCCACAAGATATTACAATGAGTCATATGTTTTAAATTTGGTGTGACAACTGCAACATCCGTGTTAGAATTGCATGTTTCGAAACTTACTCATTATATTTTACAAATTCAAAATAACAGTCATTGTGTTTTTAAAAAGATACATAGAATACAGTAGCTTAAAAAAAGCTTACCTATGCTCTTTATAGTAAGTTTTTTATTAATGAATTTATCGTAATAAAGACATCAACGCGTTTGGAATAAATAAGATATATGTATATAAAACCGGGTTTTATGTTTCCAACATTTTTAATGTATAATAAGGTCCTAAAATTAAACGAAGAAATTATATATATTTTGCGTATTTTATTGAATGACACAGTAAGTTGTAAAGACAATTCTTTTTTAATTATTTGTCATACGCCATTTAACGTTTTGCTGTAATCTAATCATATATTGAGTGGTAATGTTGGCCTATTTGTTTTCAGGTGGAGTCTGCATAATATACCTATATAAGCTTAGCGATATGAGTATGGTTGGTAGTTAGGTAATGCTTACACGCTTTATGCTTTATTTTCACTCACCAAAAGGTTAGACAATGAGTCTAAGGCAGGGATTCAATAATATCAAATAGCCCACTGAGCTACCGGGACTGTCTTTTTAGATGATCTTCATATTTGTTTTAATTAAATAGTTTATTAATAAATATTTTTCTGATATGTGTAGCAATTGAAAAATATGTTAAAAATATAAGTGTACATAACTATAAATTAAAAAATTATTGATTCCATAGACTTAATAATGGGAACAAAGCGATTTCAAAATGTATTTATAAAAAAACTGAAATTATCGTCTATATAATGTGCCCGTATAGCGCAGCATGGGTCCGAAATTCAATCAATAGGAATTTATTGCCCATATTCGCGAAGGCTACGCTTCCTTTCGACCATCGATTGTAGAGTTTTTTCCATTGCTTATAATAGGCCGGCGCGAGATGAGCCCGGCGTCTATTGTGCTCTGGAAGAAATGACAGTAAGTTACGCCCACTTTTTTAATTCTTTTTATGTTGGTTTCAAGTTTTTAAAGATCGTTGAATTAGGTAAGGTTACGGTTAAGTTTTTGTTGCGGAAAAAAAGAATAATCTAAGTTAAAAAAAACACGAGTCATATATGAATAGTTATAAACTATTTATGTAATTAATTTTGTATAATTGTATATATTATGTACTTATGGAAAATTATTAACATAATAAAATGGCTTAATATTTTTATTCTTTTGTGTTATTTTAAATATTTTAGTTATATTTGAACATGCTTTCAATCAGAGTTTTATTAGAATCTTATTTGACATCAAGGTCAGTACACTGGTTTGTGGCAGATTTCATTTGGTGGTTAAGTTTCTGGGTGAACGTTAAAATCTTTCCACGACAATGCTGCTTTAGTGCGGTCCTCCTCAACGATAACGTCATAAGGTTTTTCTTGACCGATAACTCTGGCTCATTGTAAAATTCGAACGTATATTTTCGACATACCATCTGATAATGCTATAATTAGGCCATCATTTATAATGAGTGTTTTAAATTTTTTCATTTTCTAAAACTGAAATAATTATTAACTACAAACATTATTGCATATAAAGAAAATATAATCCGATCGAGTTTTATGTTAATCCCTTTACCTTAAGAATGGGACGTTTCCTTACCAGTTAAAGTGTTTTCAGATCCATTAGTACCTATTCAGAGGATAAATTGAAGTATAGTATTTCTTTCTTTTATTGATTTTGATTTATTTACGTATGTACATCTATAAATACAACGCTGTTTATTTTACGTACAAGAACCCTAGATACTCTATAATAGTGTATAAAATGGTTAGCACAAATCCAACTAAATTTTTAATTAAATTGTTTAATTTAAATTGATTTCATGTTACATATTTTAAATGTTGAACATTCATTATTAATAAACTAAGTAGTACATACACTATTTAGTATAGTTATCCGTCTCATAAGTCTGTTCCAGCTGCTACACTTGTTTTTCCATTAGTCTTAGTGCGTTACCTTCTTTGGCCACATAGTTACCTAACATCATATGAGGTTATGGCCAAATGTTAAATGTATTATTTATTTATTTAATCTTTTTTGTACACCTTAAAAAATATAATTATACATTATTAATTCTAAAAACAAATATTTCGCAGTCGGTGTCGTCTTGGATCTAGATGCATAGCGTGCACGATAGGTTTTAACATATATATGTGCACATTTCAATTCATATTTGGAAGCTTAAGTCTCGTAAACGGTTATTGGCTGCCATTAAAAAGGTAGAGGCAGAAATTATAGTGATAACGACCTATCATTGCAGACATTGTAAACAAGCTTTACTACCCCTCTATGGGCGATCTAACACGTGTACCGGTTACACCGTTGCTAAAAAAATGTTACGGTGGGTTGTAACAAGTTTTGATTTGATATTTGAATATACCCTTAAACTCTAACTACATAGAGTTGATTTTAAGACGGTTAATGTTTAAGATTCCTTTCAATCATTTGTATATATCTATTTCCATTTTAAATTCTAATCTAGCAGATATAATGTTGAGAATTGTTTACAGTTTATTATTATTACTGGGAAGCCATTATTGCCGTAAAAGTGAAGAATATCATTTGATTTTTAAGGGGCACTTTAGAGGCTCCGCAGTTACTCTCAGTGAATTATTGTGTTAGGGCGATCCATCAAATGGAAGACATGTTGTAGGCTTCTATTGAGCTTTTTGCCGCTCCGTGATTTCCTGTCCCAGTGCTAAGGGCGAAAATTTCGCAATACAATTAAATTTTTTGGCCACTTTTTTTAAGGTCAGTGGGTATTGGGTGGGTATAAAGTTACAGACGAACCTATGATAAAATAGTCCACTTTTTTGTTCTGAGATTAGATAAAAACTTTTTTTTGAGAAGCGAACCGACGAAAATGATGGGTTTCTTTAGCGAATTTTTTCCCGATTTCTTTTTTGAGGTAATGGCCGCAGCATTGTGTTTGAGATAAGTAGCCACTGGTTGGGTTTTAGAAAAATAACAGTTGCACCTGGAGATTTGTTATTTTCCGATTGAAAATATGTTTTTATGTAAAAGCACAATATGAGACTGAAACATTTTTTAACAATATATTTATTGAAATTTAAATTATTTTTTAAGGTAACTGGCAAATTTATTTCTTGAAACAAATGTGTATGTTCATCATAAATATTTAATAAACTTAATTTTATGTTTTCTGAAAGCAATATTTTAAAATTAGTTTTAACGCTAAAGTATGAGCATTAATTAGCAAGCACTATACATACATTACACATAATAAATTAGTTATTATTCATAATTGCCTGTTAAGTTTTTTATTCTTGTCAAGTAGGAACGGTACAATTATATAAAATGCTATTTTTTTGGCATTAGAAATATTTGCAGAACTTTTCAATTAATATATTTTCTTCTTGAGAACCAGTATTAACAAGTTACTATCAATACAATTTTTATGTATTTGACAAAAACCTGCAAAAATTGATCCGTTCTTCGTGTCAACACCCAAAAATCTTCTATTTCCGTTTGAAAAAAAATAAGCCTGTAATTTAAAACCGCACAAAATTGCTGCCGTTACACATGTGTTTTCAAAACTATATTTTTTACACTTACAACAATAATGTTCAAAAAAACACAAACTAAGTCGCAAGTTTTTACTGCAAAATATTTGGTTGTCACGTGTTTGTGATTTGTGCCGGGGGCTAATGGGCGCGTGTTATCGGTGCATTTCCTCTCGCTGATTGCGTTAAATATAGCAGGTTCGGCGTCTGGTTTATCCGGTAGGTTGTAACCACGTTTTCTTGTTTTGTTTGTATTTTAATATTAATTAGAAAAAAAAACTTATTTATCGTTCAGGAATCATTAGCTCAACAAAAAAAACACGATAATTACTTTACCGTTATTAGATTTTACGTGCGGCTTTGCTCGCGTTAATTTTGTTAAACAAATCAGATGACGCAATAAAAATTGATATACAAAATTTATTCATCTCATTACCACATTTCTAATAAGTTTTTCGAGGGATTTTCATTATCGATTCAGCAGTTTAGACGTAAAAGTGTAACAAACAATCTCACTTTCGCATTTATTATATTAGTACTGCTATGGTGTGTTATAAATTTGTTTGTAATAATTGATAATTAGCATTTTCTACATTGAAATATTTTATGCACGGACACGATAATTGTCGTGTTCCGAAATGAGCCGGTGTATATTAATGAATCAAGTGGGGTGCTAGGGATCTGTAACTGACTACGTTGCAATCACTATGAGAATGGTTATAAATACGTTATAGTAACTCTCTGTGGATTTGTCACCTTTTGGCATCAGCTAGTTCATTTTCTGGCATTGTGAGGCTTGCAACCAGTTAGACACAAATGACGACCGATAGATTTCTTGATTTTTGCAGTGTACAGTAATTGTGGTTAGATAGAACGTCGTCACTTTTCAGTACAACTATGAAATAAAAAGCCCATTAGACAATATCTTTTGGTAGTAGTTAAATATCTCAACCATCACCATACCATTTATCGCGTTCAGCAGTAATTGCATTACAATACATCAAGAAAATTACTTAAAACTAGTTGGCCCGGTGCAGTTCGTATTACATTACAAACCTTTGATTTTTTAGGTCTCTCAGAACTATAATCTTTATGTATTATACATATAAACCTTTCTCATAAATCACTCTATCTACTACGGAGAACTGCATTAAAGTCCGTTGAATAGTTTAAAAGATCTAAGCGACTAGACAGCGGAAACGACTTCATTTTATACTATGTAAAGATAACTTGTGATATCTCTTGATATAGTGAACCCATTGCGATGAAATAAAAACTAAATAATACTCCAAGTTGCGTACAATTTTTACTAATAAAAGTTATCAACAATAGTTTTGTACATTTAACGTAATACGCGCGCACAGACAAACAGATAAAGAGACACAAATTCCAAAATTGCTGAAAATGTATTCGGTTGATACTTTACACCCTGGATTATTTTCTATATTCGAAATGACTTTTTTACAGATTTATTAATGTATTGATTTTTTATTTCATTAACATTTTCGTTTTGTGGGATAAAAGATATATAAGATATTACCAGCTTGTTAAATTTTGTAGAGCCTGACCACAGTCAGATACGTAGCAGGTAACATATATAAATTGCAGTAGGTATATTTTTGATTTTTTTATCCATATCAAATTCCAAAAAAATAATATACAGAATAGGCAGAGAAAAATAAAACTTTATTGTTTTTATAGAAATATCTTACAGTAATTCTATGATATACTATTATTATAATTTATTTAATGAATAGTAAATATAAAATCCCATATTATCCATACCAAAATCACACACCCTACACCTAATCGGAGTGGCAACTTACACAAAAGCTCCTAATTAAGAACTCAATTGCAATTTCCTGCCACTTAACATTATCTCCGCAGGTTGTAGTTTAAAATCTAATGCTCCTTTCGTGTCCAAGTGAACAATAGCGTCTTACAGAGGACCAGTTTTTGTATTGTTAAGTGTTAAGAGCCTGTTGAAATTGGCACGTAAAAGCTTTTAAACTATTGTTTCTTACTTTGTAAGTCTATTGATTTTAAATGAGAACTGCTTGAGCCGAAATAAAAAAAATAATGAGAATCTTTTACTTGTACTACTTAACGCAAAGTAGACTTTTGAAGTGGCAGTAAAAGTAAGAATAATGACAAACGTAATGTTGTAACATGAAATAGTTAACTTGTTTAAAATGATTTCTTAACGTAGTAGAGTATTTTCTAAACCTAGACAAAATGCGTAACCAGTGCCTGGCCTTTAACGACTAAGGACATATATGTGATTGACGTCTGGAACTTCACTAGATATTTCTCCTTCGTACCAGATAAATCCCACATATCCCTCTCATAACTTAACCAGGCGAACACGAGAGAGAGAGAGATCAGGAAATGGATGTTACTCATGTTCTAAAAGGCTATTTTGCTAGCCGAAGGTGTGTTTTGAATATAATCACTCTTTACGTTTAGCGTATACCATCTTAAATCACATTGATTTTAATTACGGTTTTAATCTATAAAGAAAAGTTTAAAAATGGACACCAAAGTTTACCAAACGTCACATATCAATTATTTTTTAGAGTTATGTTTTATGGAGTTTACGTCTGAACTTGTCATGCGTGTGTTAACACGGTCCCTTTTAAACAAACCTGAGATCCGTGAAATACTAATTCGCACCCACAAAAGCTCTTATTACATCTCGAGGATTTGATAATCACGACACTTTCAAGATGCGGTTATTCTATTGGTTTACACGTTGCGTTTTTTTGCACCTACAACTATTTTTTATATATATAAATTATCTGGCTAATAAAAAAGAATAATGTGACTTTTAGTATTATTTAATAGGATATAAAATTATTTTTCTTGTAAAGTTAAAAATCTCTGATTATGTCAGTTCAATGCAGAGCCAGTGGCTATCAAAAAAGTCATTATTTAGATTGTATTATAAGGCTCAGTTTAAACATATTATTGTGTACAATACAACAATTATTTTTGCTCTTCCTAGGCCAATTTAGGAAGCTTTCTAACAGCAATATAACATCATGTTACGAGATTAAAGAACGAAGCAAATACCATATAAATATTAGTGGGAAAATAAGCAGTGTGGCGTGGTAAGAGTTATCAGGAAATAATAGCACTTAAATGCTAGTAAACCATTGGAACATAGCTAATGAAGTTACATTTAGTACTTATTGAAAGTTCGTTAAAAAAATTCGGTGTGATTAAGACCACACGAATCACTCGGAGGTGAAACTTCACCATATCTCTGTCGCTTCCTTAATTGCCTCTAACCGACTTTACTGAAACGATCGTTACACAAAAAGGGTGCAGATCAGAATTTCAAAGCTATCTCATAAGAATTTTCACTTCAATAGTAATTCTCAGCGGTTATATCTACAGTAGAGCCATTCCCTAAACTGTCCTTCTTTTGTCAGCCATATACTGAAGCGTGAAGTGTATTTTTATAATGCGTTTCATTTTGCGGTTATATAAATGAAATACAGCCGTATAAGTTACAAATATGACATATTATTCTCTAACAGTTCTTTTTTAACTACACTATAAAACTTGGGTATCGTGAGGTTTACCAACAACATTATACGAATTTCACGCGACAGTTATTTGTTTTACGGCTATATTGGTCGACACAAAACATTGTGTTCTCAAGTTGTGAATTTTAACAAGCGAAGTGGCGGGTTTCTTTTGATTCCCATTTTCAAGATTTGGTTTCTTTTTAATGGTAGCTGTGTTTAGCGAGTTCTTTAATATAATAGTTCTCTTGAAGAGTAGCCTTAACTTGAAGGTAGGGTTAGTAAAAAAGGTGTTCATCGTTTATAAGTTCCGTATTTTTTTCTAATGTAGTTCAGTGGTTATTTTTAAACAAAAGTAGATCACATCATTATTCTTTCATGCATGAATTAATACGATGATGGCTCGGTCGGTAGTGTGAACGGACACCGCGCCAAAGGACGTGAGTTCGAATCCTTGCAATGATTCTGAGCTTTCGGTCAAGGAAAACATCGTGATGTAACTATAGTATGTTAGTAGGGCTATTTCTAATGCCTGTCTGGTTAGCTACCACCCTCAAGTTTAAATATGCCGCCAATTATTTGTAGGTGTGCTCCAGAAGTTGCACCACCATCTTGGATCACATCGTCACTTAACATCAGGTAAAATTGTGGTCACAACGCTATGCTTGTATAGAATTAAAAATTAACATTGCGTAATATCAACCAGTTTTATTCTGTTATCTGAAAACGGGTAACATTCCTGAGGTTTGTAATTTATTATATTCTAATTTATTATTTATTACAATTGCAGGTTAACAATTGCAGCTGCTGAAACACACCAATAGATGTTTAGTATTAAATGTTCAATTGTAAGAAGGTAGCTTATAAAATTGACTTACCACCGTACGATGGTTTCATTAAAGGAGTTTTTCAAAAACTTTACAGATGTTACAGAATTAATTTAATTATTATTTAATTCTATATATATTCATATATACATTATAGAACACACGTTAAAATCTAGAGAGTGTAGTTAAAATTACAACGAACATAGCAAGTTTAATAATATTTTGCAAAAAACATAAAATCAGTAGTGGATTTACTAGCAGGCTGAGTAGGCTTGAGCCTAAGGTGGCAGATCTTAGAGGCGGCATATATGGGGTATTTATGTTTTGTTTTTTAGAAACGGAAATGATTCATACATATACCTAAATGCTGCTAAATAATATGTCTCACTAATTAGAATCTAAGTGTTATATCGATTTTTTTATACGATTTATATAGTCCCTTTTTACGTAATAGGGGGCAAACGAGCAAGCGTATCACCTGATGGTAATGATCACCGTCGCCCATTGACACCCACAACACGAAGGTAATGGCAAATGCTTTGCCGGTCTTTATTGAAAGAGGAGTCCTATGTGGAATCTAATTGTAGACGATACAAATAATAGGGACGGCAAAATTTGAATAGCTTACGTGCGGCAAAAGTGTTAATCCACCACTGCTTACAATCAATAATTTGGTATACAGTTATATAATTGAATAATGTTTCTTTCTGTTTTTTTTTATTACGAGAGTAAACGTTTTCCAGATGCTATATAATTACTGTTTATTAATAATCAGTGTAATGCTTGTTTTGTTGACTGTACCAGAATTCATTTTCAATAACAACCCGAAGCGCTTAAATAGGATGAGATCAGAACGAGCTCGCCGACACTAAGGCGACGAATTATGGAAAAAAATAACAGTGAGCACGTTGTTCCATGGCCGTGGAGTCATCTGTATACCATATTCATGGTGGCAAACTTCGAACACGTGTCATGTATGAATACTGAATGAACTGCTTCTTTGTCGGCGTTCTGAGCGACACAATATTTTGTATATCACTATGTAAGTATGTACGTACCAACTTCTAGTCGAAATTCGACCGTATATAATTAATTATTGGGATAAAAACTTATATATATGTATATACTTATTGCATATTTTTTAATTGCTAATTAATTGGTGACGTCTTTGTTTTTAAATATTCAAAGATAAGGCAATGAATTTGCTTATCGCGTTAATTGCCCTTATTTTTGCATTATATCTATGGAATAGATCACACGTGTCTCACATATTGCAGTAATATGTCAAAGTTCACACAAGAAAGTCCTCAAATGGTCTTTAACGTTGCGATTTTCGAAAATATGTATAAAAAATTGTATATAATTTATAGACTTAGTGTTATGACCACAATTTCATCCGATGTTAAGTAACGATGCGGCCTAGGACGGTGAACTTGCTAAAACTATTGGAGGGATTGGCTTTTAAGTGCAACTGCCGGGACACATTTAGTGGTATTTGGCGGCAGATTTTCAACTTGAGGGGAGTAGCTGGCCAGGCGGCCATTATAAAAATCCTACCATCATGCTATGGTTTTATAACGATGTAAACAATAATAGGTAATTAATATTTAGAAACGCAGGATTCCTTTTCGATTTATAATAACTCCATAAAAGTATCTACGATAACTTCTATCTATCTAGCTAGAAATCGTCATTTAGATAAAACAAAAATATTATATGAATATGAACTCAATCGGTCAATAGTAAGGATAAATAAACTACATGTCATTTACGTACGCTTCTACAGAATAATCATAAATTACCTTTGATAGACGTTTTTCGGTTAACATACTTATGCGTTTGGAAGATTTCTTAAACTATAATAATTTACAACATCCATAACTAGCAGCTGTGACGGAAGGTAAGTCAACATCAATGTAACGCGTCGCGTACCGTGAAATCGCACGCGAAAACCAAACGCCGTCTCACATCGTTGAATAAAATACAAAAGTTAAATCAAAAGGCATGTGTTTGTAATACTGACACCCGTTCAGCGAGACGAATCTCCGAAGAAAGGCCGTACAAATCCCTAAGAAATAACCGAAAAACCGAAATTTTTCTGCGATTCGACACGGAGCGGCGATTTCACGGTGCCCTATTACAGCATCCTGCGACGATTTTGAAAATTATATACCGACGCGAGGTGAACTAAGGTGTCGTGCACTTTTGTGTCATACATATATCGTCGGATCGGAACGAATCGCGTTTTGGAATTGGGATCGATTTATCATTCTTAAATGTTTTGCTCGCATATGCTTTTGTACTCATTAAATGGACATCTCCTATTTCTAAAAAATGTCACGTATTCTACATTTAATTCATCATTTCTTCAAGTTTTTAAATCAGACATACAATGTTGCTATATATTTTTATGTGTATGTATATATTATTTACTAGAGGGTTCAATGTGTAATCATACTATCATATCATGCATCATACTAATATTATTAATGCAAAAGTGACTTTTTTTTACATTTTCTCACCTAAAGCGCTGGATGAATTATGATAAATTTTGGTATAGCGATAGATGGTATCTTGGAGACGAAGATAGGCTACTTTTTCTGGTGAAATACTTTTTGGAATCGAGGTGAAGAGAGGGATAAACTTTGTATAAAACTTTTTCTTACGTCATTCGATTTGCTTGACAAAATAAATTGTGACGCAAGCAAAGCTGGGGGTCAAAGCTAGTATTATAGACATAGTATTTCGTAGACGATGGATATATTTTAAGTAATCTAGATTTTTTCCTTTCAGGTAATAATATAGGTAGTTATGCCTAATTTCTGGAATATCAGAGACAACACTGCAGAGAGATTTTATTGCATACATATATTATTAGTTTAATATATAATGTCATTATGAAGAATAAATCCTTTTTTTATTTTAAGCAAGGTGTATATATACTATATGCATACTACTGATAAATTAAAATAACACTAACATTTTTTTTTTATCAAATAATTAATTTCAGTGGAACACTTTACGAATGATTATTATTAAACACCATTCCAAATATGTCAACGTAAAAAGCCGAAAAGGTATTAAATTTATAAATTTCAACGACTTTGAGAAATACTAAAAGTGAGCTAATTAAAATATGTAATAAGAAGCGAAACGGTATTGGATTTTATGGAATTTGTTTATGGAATCTGTTTTATTAATTCATAAACTTAAAGGTTTATTATATTAATGATAAAACTGTTATTTAATTTTATAAGTAATTGTAGGTAGATGTGCTTATACTTAACATATATGCAAAAGCTTCGTCGAAATAATTACGGTAATGAGATTTTTATTTGTCACCATTCGTCGTTGTGGAAACATTTACCGGTATCAATATTTAAAAAATGAGTGAATAAAATGTCAAATCATTTAGATATTCATACCGAAATAAATATTTGAATATAGAGCCAAATATACAATGAATAAGATACGGTACAACATACATTTTAGTTCGTACAAATACTAGAACAAAGTTGTAATGTTAAGATATAATTAAGACATTATGTTTTTAAGTTCTACAGTACATTGAGTTTAGGCAAGTACAATCTTCAAATATGTATAAAGAAAATATTCACTCTCAGCAGAGGCTATAATTAGAAAAAAGTGGGATTTATATTTTATGTCACATTATTATTAATGTGATGAATTTTGAAATAGCATATCCAAGTCAAAGTGATTACCAAAAAAGGAAGCATAATTCAATATGTATAAGGTGTAGTGTAGTTTGTTTTTTAAATTAGCATTCTACGTAAACCGTAATTGGTGTGACCACCGAAATATGTTTTATAAAAATCGTATTAATGTATTTTTTTATATATATAATACACTTATATAAATGTTGTTTGGTGTTATTGGGTATTTATTTTACACATGATTGTAAATTTCGATTATAAAAAACCTTATCACTGTAAGGCTTATTTTGTTGAACGTCGAGAAAAGGGTAATAAAATCCAAATTTTATTACTTTGATTTCTATAAATATGAAAGAATGACACAGCTTCAACTCGGTTTTACTATAGCAACATTATAATGCAAAAACAATGGCAACTGTCGAGGTATCTAATTCGAGTTGTCGCCATCATGCTAGCTAGCAAGCCTCTTAGGAGTTGAATGTACAATATCTGGTCATTCCAATTATACAAGTCGATACCGTTGTAGACGACATATGAAAAATTAAATATTTTGACGGGTTTATCATCAGGCGTATAGTGGTCGAGACCTTACAAATAGAATCCTTTACAACCCCGTTTGATTGCTGGTTATTCATTGACCCCTGAACCATATATACCTAAGTGACCTAGTATGGCAATTATTGTATTTGGAGTACGGTGATGGCGATATAATCAGATAAAATAGTTTTAATTTTTTTTTAAGATTTTTTAAAGAATTTGTTAAGTGTTAAAGTTTGAAGCAATGATGGGTCAGCGGTAGCGTTCGGATCTTTGTAATTAGGACTTAGTAAGTTTGTTTTACAATTTTATTATTACACTATTTACATTATGGAATTAAAAGCCACTAATTTTATGTTGTAAGTAATACGTTTGTCCTCTCTTATTGCTGTAGTGATTATTTTGATATCTGTAATTAAACGTGAAATGTCAAAATTAAATTCACATACTTGATATAATCCAGCTAGCAATTAAACAAACAAAAAAACATACAAAAACTTTCTAATTATGTTCGAGGTGTGACTAGAGACAATAAAAAAAAGAATCCTTGCAATGAGCCTAAGCTTTCAGTCATCGTGATGAAACCACAGCATGGTGGTAGGACTTTTTCTAATGCCTGTCTGATAACCTACCATCCTCAAGTTGAAAATCTGCCGCCAAATATCTATAGGTGTCTTCCCGCAGTTAATCTTGAGATTCAGTCTCTCCAGTAGGCTTAACATGTCTTCATGTTGGGCCATATCGTCACTTAACATTACGACAGATTGTGTCCATAACGCTAAACATATAAACTGTAAAACTAAATATAACTGTATACTTAGTATCCTGTGAAATCTTATAACGAGGTTATTATTAATTCAAGTAAAACTAATTAGATATTTAAGTTAGTACATTTTTTTTTGTCGTGATACACGAGTGATCACGAACATCATTTGTAATTTTCGAATCATAGAGGAATCAGGGAACTCAACTTCATTTAATATTGAACTGATATTAATATAAACGTATACAGTAATAATTTAATAACTGTAGTCAGAAACAGTAGTTTTTCAAATGAGGGACAAACACAACACAAGGGTGTTCAGACTAACGCAATTTAATTTGCAAACTAATGAGAATATATATTTTCCTGACTCTACAAAAAACTAAGCAGTATGTGTATTCTAATATGCTTAGAAAAAAGTATAAAATTATGCAAGTTGGAGTTCTAGGTTACATAAAAGGTAGTCTCTAACCAACAATGTAGTATATTAGTTTTGCAAGCGAATGAGCTTCCCTTTGCCGTGCATAGTAAATCAACCATATGCATAAAAGATCACAAAGATAACATCAATGTATAAATGAAACGAAAAACAAAAATAACTCATAAGTTACAAAACAGTTATTAGCAATTTCTTCATTTCATCGCAGCATATGTGTAGATTAAAGCAGTTCTCGCTGCCACCGACTCGCTATAGTACTGCGGCTTCCAGTCTTGCATAGTATTATTGTTTTTGTGATCCAAAACTGTGTTTTACTTTGTGTTCGTTAATTGTGTTTATAAAGCCTATCTCATTTGACATTTGGCAAAATTGTCTACATAGGCAGATGCCATAATATAAAAAAAGCTATACATTTTGTTGCTTTACGCTGGTCTATTGCGGAACGTTTCTAAATCAGTAGCAAATACATTAACCGCTACAAGTAGTTAACTTTCATTTACTAGTTTAACTAAATCAGGCGATTTATAAAACAAGGCTAAATGTTTAAACCAACTCATTGATGTGTCAATTATGCTTGGTTCATAAAGTAAAATACTTGGCAATGGCTTAGAATACTTGAGAAGTAGTATTAATATACGCTACGCTAGAAAATAAATTGAATATAAATTATTTATTAGAGGCATTAGTAACCGAAAAATATCTTTAGAGTAAAATTATTTTTTTGTTTGTGTCTATTTAAATATTGCAGCCGCGATCATATAACATAAAAAAAAATCCTCGCTGTAATCGACACAAATTGCAAGGCAGGATAGGCAGCAAAGAAAAGATAAGGCTGAGCTTACACAACTTGGTCCACTCTTACCAATACCAAGGTTACAGAAAATATATTTAGCCCTAATATGGACTAACATAGTGCTTTCCACAACACACACATGTAATATGTTTTGGTGTTAATGTTTGGGTAATACTCAAGAGCTACGCGGCAGATATTTATCTACTAAATTATTATGTACTAGCTGTGACCGCGACTTCGTTCGCGTGGAGCTAAAAATTATTTAACCAGCTTTGCCCGTTTTTATGCCTTTCTTCAATAAATAAACAATTTTCTTATCTTACGTCATTATTTTTCCAGTAAAAACTAACCTATGTTATTTCTAATACTTCCAAGAATATGTGTACAAAGTTTCATGATGATCGGTTAAGTAGTTTTCGCGTGAAAGCGTAACAAACAAACTTACATTTACATTTATAATATTACAAAGGATAGTTTTCTTATACTGCGCAAAAGAACTGAATTATACCCAGCCATGTTTTATTTTAAAGTTTTTTTTCAAACCAAAATTAACAACTATACATGAACAAGTAACGTTTTTATGGTAACGCTTTAGAATGGTTTTTTTTTTCTATTTTTAAGCGTGGTGATATCACGGAGACCGATTATAATTAGTGAGACCGCTTACCCCGTGATTACTGATAAGAGATGCAGTGATAAAATAATTCTAAGACTAT
Source organism: Actias luna (assembly GCA_039707435.1). Taxonomy (NCBI): domain Eukaryota; kingdom Metazoa; phylum Arthropoda; class Insecta; order Lepidoptera; family Saturniidae; genus Actias; species Actias luna. The sequence continues at coordinate 11,046,758 of JAZHAC010000030.1, forward strand.
GTACTATGTAATCATACTTTCTATTTAAGTGTTTAATACACATGTAGGTACATGGATGCACTATTTTGGTATAATATCAATAATCAAGGGTTATATGATTTATTTTCGATTACAATAAAAATGTTGTATTTTATATATTATGATTGTTGTTCGGTGTGTATTGTGTATAACTGTAACTAATACAATCGCTACAATTCATATTAATCACGTTAAAACTAATTATTGACGTTCAATAAAATGGAATTGTTACCATACTCAAATACTGTACGTAAGATGAATAATAGTGTAGATAAATATCAAGGAATAGTAATTGCAAAATTGTAAAATAAAAGATGTCAAACATATTTATTAATTCATTTATTTATTCAAAAATATTCGGAGATCAAACGAAAGTCTTCATTTTAATTATTTCAGTCCATAATTAACAACTACTAATCTATTTTGTAACTAATAACTTATGTTATAATTTAGGTTTTAGTCTAATTTTACAAAACTATACTTATTCTACAAACGGATAAACTGAATAAGATAAAGTGATAAAATAAAAACATTAATTACACTACAATCTAACATTAAATGTAAAATTAAGATTGGCACAATCGGCCCACTTCAAAGAGTAAACAATATTACTTACAAATTAAGTATACTATTAATAATGTACATTACCATTAATATTTAAATTATATTTATGACACTGGAAACTTACAAACTATTAAAGCTTTTACGATCACTTTGTCTTAATGTAAATTATGTATATAGCATTAATTTTAATCTACAATTATTGATCTATAACCAAATAATGAAACAGCAGTAGTACCTTTCAACTTAAGCCTAAACACTAAACCCTTATTAATGAATCAAAACACTTCCTAAAAACTAATTAAAGCCTCATTCCGTATTAACTATGGTATCACAGATAAACCTTACCAACTAATGGAAGACATTCGATTTGAAAATATAGAAAAACGAAGTCAAAACGCAGAACTGTAAACTGCAAAGGCAAAGGGATAGCCGAAGGTTGGTGCGATGATAATTACAGTGCAGTACATTAAAGCTGTCTACCAAAACTTGTGATAATTTACTGTTAAACCCAACTAAATGTGGTGAGAACACCGTTGCTAGTTCCTAAACCACTTAGCAAACTAAATCACAAGGCAATCGAGTGGTTACACCGAGAGCCACATCACTAAGTCTAATGGAAGACATTGGATTTGCGCCAGTACAAGCGCATACTAAATCTACTTTTGGAAGACACGATTTTGTTTCACTGTTTCTAATAACGATAGATTTGAAGGTATGGAGTGTTTAATAGCAAAGTTTACATACGAAACATGTTTGATTATTCGCCGAGTAGCAAATCTCGCGCACTTCATTTGCCATGTTGTCATTAATCTCCATGTCCTCATCCAATAGATCGAATCGATTGCTGTTGACTATGTTCTGATTTTCAGCGTTGTCATTATCTTCAACGGGTATCGGTTTAACCGGATCCACTGGATAGAAGAAATTCGAGAAAGGTACTACTAGAGGTTCTACTGAGTGTGTAGTCTTATGCGATGGTAGGTCGACGCGTGGTCCCGAATTGGAGATTAACTCCCCTAACTTCGACCAGCACTTGTTGAGATTTACCCGCGCAGATGTCGTCACTTTCCGTGAAAGTCGTGGCTTTGAGCCCTGAAATATAAAAACGGATAATTAGTCTTATGTAGTGTTAGTTTTCATGTTCATAAACGCCTTACTAAGGCCTAAATTGAATAAAAATTTTTGCTTTGATTTGATTATGCTTGATGTTAACAGAAAGATAAACATATGAGAATGCAGAAGTTAATTACAGTATGAAAGAAGATTTTTGAGTTACTAACCTGAGATCTAAGGAGTTTCGCCCAAGGCGAACGAGGTGGCGATATCTTTTGCGGTGATTGTGTTTCATCCTTAGCCAGACACATAGTTATAAGTTTAGTCTAACGTACGTATTTACAATGATAGAGTAGAATCGACCGTCACGCACTCACGAAGCGTCAGCCGGGAATGATTGAATCAGGAAGGGCGGGGTTCCTTTTATACCAGAGCCCCTCTGCTGTATGTGAGCGCGCGTGCGACAGGAGCGCGCGCTTAGCACGCGAGCAGTAGCGTAGCGCGCGCCCACAGACTGGTTTTTACTCTGTGCTTCTACGAATAGAGGCTTTGATACACCGCAACATTAAATAGTTACTTGTTAGCTTAGATTGAACACTTTACTTTTAATGGCGACTAACTCTAACTCAATAGTTGTGGTTAGGATTTTATTTTATGTTATTTTCATATTGAATCTTGTAAATAAAAGATTTCTTTTGAATACTCAACTACGTGCCGAAAGTATCGTTTAAACTGAATTGCAGTTTTTTTAAATGAAATTATTTACAATGTACGATTAATAACAATTTTGTTCAAATCAGTGTTTAGTACTGAAGAGACTAATTAACTTACGGCAAAAATCAAATGACTTTACAAGTCTAAGTATCTAACATGATTTACAATGTTTCGTTTGTTTTCAAAATGTTCATAATTTAGTACCCATTAGGATTTACCCATAAGGCATTTACTAATGATGGTTGAACTAGTGTTTAACAAAAAAGTTAATAATAATTTATTAATTTACTCTTTATTCAATGGATTTTTTAATATTTTCGAAAGTCAGTTTATGCTTTATATTAGGATATCGAATGTACCTATAGCAATTGCCGTAGAGACAACACAGTCTGAGTATTTATGAATCACGTCCAGTATACAGCTGGTTGAATAGATAAGTTCCGCTGCAGATATATCATGGCACGCCGCTGCTTCCTGCGATTAAATCGCTCGATCGTACGTACGCTTCAGCTCGCAAATCACGTATAGAGGGCTGATAAATCATTTCCTCCGGTCATTTTGAGCGAAGGATACGCGACGCGTATGGTATATTTAATGGGCGCATTCGTGCCTTCGTTACTTCATGGGCTATTTTCTTTTTATAATTGACTGCTTTACAAATAAACTATTTCGATTTCTTATTACAACATCTATAAAGATGTAAAGCGATGTAAAGTATTCTGAAGCGATGATACCTCAGTGGTACTGTGTCGAGTGACGAGAGTTCGAATTCATCTACAATGAGCTTCAGCTTTCAGTGAAGGAATACATTGTGAGGAAGCCATAGCACGGTGGTAGGGCTTTTTCTAATGCCCGCCTGGCTAGCTACCACCCACAAATTGAAAATCTGCCGTCAAATATTAATTGGTGTGATCCGCAGTTGTACTTGAGAGCCAGTTCCTCCAATAGAGGTCGGCAATGCGGCGGTGATCATTTACCATCAGATGACACGCTTGCTTGATTGCCCCATATTCAATTTAAAAAATCTTGTTGTTTCATTTAAAATAGATATTTTATTGCAACAAAGGTAATTTAGTATTATAGCTTTTTAAATAAACTTATTATAAAACGAGTAATTAATTCCTAGTTTACAATTTAAGTTATCGAACACTGATATTGAATAATAACTCGCGAAGACAGCTACTAAAAGGCTAACATCAGCCAGGCAAAAGGAACATTGTTGTTATTGTACGATGCTAAGCATTGAATATTTTAATATAAAATTATAAACCAACAATGTACACACATATCTTTATGAATTTACATAAAAAATGTAAAGGTTTATTGTACACTTGTTTATTTAGATTATATTATATATAAATTTAAGTTAGAAGCCGTTTTAAATAACGATATACGATGTTTAGTTTAATAAAAATAATGTCGATTTGAATATTTTGTAACGTCAATATATTCGTGTGGGATGGAAACGTTACGATTTTCAATTTAAATAATAATGTATTCGTGAACTTTGGTGTTGTTTTGAGTAGGAAATTGTTTCTGTTTTTCTTTTAATATTATGACAGGAATGTGACCTTTTGACCTTGATATTTGGTAATGTAAACAATGAATATTAAATTACGAATGTGAATACATTATTTTTGTAGTTTTAAGAAGATTTATGGAAGAATATTATTAGTTGTACTTATTTATTCTTATTAGATTATATTTGATTGCGTTTATAAGCTATACATACGTATTCTAAAAGCTAATAATAACTGTCTGTTCTTTTGTCATATTGTGTGGTCATAATTTGTGAACCTCTTAACTGATTTACCTCATTTTACATTATTTACTGTCCCGCTAAAAAGGTATTTTTGACATAATGTATAAAATTTATTGATTTATTACATCGATGACACCTCAGTTGGTAGTGTGTACGGGCGCTGTGTCAATGGATTTTCGTTCGAATTCCTGCAACCATGAAGCAAAATATCGTGATGAAACCATAGCATGATGGTAGCGCTTTATCTAATGCCCATCTGGCTATCTACCACTCTTTAAGTTGAAAATCTGCCTCCAAATACCTATACATGTGTTCTGATGTTGCAGTCCATCAAATAGGCTTAGCATATCTAGAATTTTATGAGATAATTTCTATTTAGTGTGTACAAGTCTAATAAGAAAAACAAAACCTTATTAATTTCGTTCACAACTTATAAAATGTGACTAATTTCGGTTTCGGTCAGTATACAATTTTTTTACCAAAAAGAGTTTTATAAATGTACGCAGAAGGTTTTAGGATCATGTCGGTCGAACGTGATATTTCTCTATTTTCTGTTACAATACGTAATTGTTGTTTTCACTGATCAACAAACAAACAAATCATTCTAAATTGAAAATGAATAACCGATCTTATTCAAATAATTATAATTTTACACCCGTTCACGTTTCTAAATTTTTTATTCCAGAAACCAGTTTGTTGATTGTTTTTATTCTAAATAAATGATGTTTAGATAATTTATAATAAATGTTTCTTATTAAACTTCCTAAATAAAAATCAAAATAAAGTTACCCGAATTCGGCCGCAGATGTTGTTGTGTTATATTTTGTGGTCAGTCGTTTACCGAGGATGACTTCTAACTAATAAGATGTCGCAAAAGACCAATTGGAAATATAGCTATGGTGTATGTTTGTAATCTTCATCCATTTTTTATAACTAAGTACATATATACCCTAAACATGCTATATATACATGGGTTTTTTTTAAGTATAATTTTTCACGCCTTAATTACTAAGCCAATCATCAGAAATACACGAAAGGACTTAGTATGGTTTTTGATTTCCAAAAATGGACCAGTTCGCGAGAGGTAGACAAATGACTTTCAATATCACACAGGCGCAGTCGCGGACACAACTAGTTTAATAAATAACCTTTGCGATAACATTACATATGTTCTCGTAAATTGATATCCAACTTCGTATGGTGATGAAATCCAATGAGAGTTGATAAAATGTTGTAGAGATTTTAACCGTTAGAATGCCAACGCATAATTGCAATATTTTAATGGCTTGTAATTTGATACTCATCTATGTAAATAATTATAGTAACAACCGGACGTAAGTTAATAATTTATTATTGATAATATTTTTAGCATATTTGTTAATGAACATGTTTTTAAATATACCTATGTATAAAACATACTTTATTTTCATTAATGACAGTTGACAGTCAATGAGTTACATGAAGGCGCAGGAAATCCTTGTCAGTTGATGTAAATTAATTTGTAGATAATAATCTAGATTAATGATCTGTAGAATACTCCGGTTGTTTACGACTAACGGAGTATCGATACCATATATTCAAGTTCGAAATACGTTATTTGGATTCATGGTATAAAGATTTTTTCGGGATTGAATATCATTGTTGCCATTTCACATTTTCACTATTGTGGCTAGTGTACTAACAAATGTTTTTTATAAAAATATTATTATGTGAGTTGAAGGACTATTCTGTGAACTGTGATCGCTAAAAATCTAGAGCATCAACAAGATAGTAGCGTATTTCCAGGTAGGCTAGATAGTTTATAGCCTGCGGTGGCGAATTTTCGTAGGTGGTATGATTTTGGTGCCATTGAAAACAGAGTATCAATTTTTAATTTTGAAATAAATATAGTATAGGTGGCGATTTCATTCCACCTAAAAGTGGTACATTTCTGAATCCACTAGCATATTGTAAAAAGTAACTGATGTTTAATAGAATATCTCAAGGTTATATTTTACACAACATAACGAAATTGGTTTGATAAAGATTTTAGAATGAGTGATTTACACATTTATATTACTGATGACTGAGGCTGACCCTCAATGAATTGCGGAGGTCTTGTAGGTTAATGTTATTTTTGTATTGTGCATAGCATAAAATAACCATAACAATTCATTTTGCAGTGCTAATATTTTTTTTTTATTAAAAAAGTATGATTACAAGGTAAATAAAACATTTCTATTATAAATAGGTCTCTACTTAAATTTCAATACAAATCAAATTAATTTCATGTGTAGTGCTTACATTTATTTATATAAATATGAAATGTTACCTAAAGTAATCGATACGGAGTATCTCACAACAGGAATTTTACACATAATACTTTCGTTCAACGAAAAAAAAAATCCTGTAGACCACAACCCGACCACGTGCAGCCTTCGTTTAAAAAAAAATCTCCGTATTTTTTGTCTCCGCTCCCTAGTGGGTAGGGTTACATAAATGGAACATTGTAGAAGCTTTAATACCGAAGTGTACTGTGTAAAATCTTGTGTCTACGTGCCGTTTGAATCTGTGTGTGTTGACACACACCAAACACGTCCCTGTTGACTTATCGACGGATTCTATCTATATAGGACCTTTTTATTTCGATTCTTATTTTGAATAGTAAAAGTGTTATCGTTTTGTTTTAAAAGGGTGTTTTTTAATGCTTTAGATTTTTTAAATATGATGTGTGGATGATAATTCTTTTTGTTACATTAAGATTATTATGTTTACTTGAAATTCATTCTTGATGATTCCTTATTTACAGATCAATTATTTGGAATAAGTAGAGTTTTGCCTAAAAGCTTTATTTATCCTAAAGCTGACTATACGAAAGAAAAACCCAATTAATAACGTTGATGTAAAATACTCAGATATTGCATATACAAAATATCCGAGTAATTGAACCAATGACTTGATTCCTTGGTAATCTAAATGCGTGTTTACTTTGATTAACTACTTGTGAAACCATGTTGATATTAAAAATTGAATTGACAGTTATAATAAAACATATTACAAGTACTTACTTCAAACAGCTCAGTTCCCATGCGTGGTTGCGTGATGTCAAATAGCCTTCCTCAGTTATTGCTCTATCAAATACATGAACAATTTGGCTGACTGGTAGTTACTAAGATAAGCACGTTTAAACGAACAAAGTTTTTCACTTTATAATATTATTATAGATAAGTACATATACGTAAGGCTAAGAATATGCAAGCCTTACGATATAGTGATCAATCAAGTTGCCCATCTGAAAGCTCTAATCAAATATTCTACACAGAATAACTATTTAGTGATTTAGCATACAAGGGGCTATAAACGATAATACACGAATACGAATCATCGCGCCCTATTGTTTGTATATTCTGTTGTACAACTTTGTTTGTTCAAGCATATGTAGGGGCTTTCGTTGGTATAACAGCACGTGTCTACAATTGTTTAGACACGACATGTGTACTAAGACCGACTTGACCCCATACGATTGCGGTGATGATAGACGACAATAAGCAATTTGGCGCGACCCCCATACGTAAGATCTAATAACTTTCATAGTAGTACTTTTAGGTCTTCTGGGATTAGCCGGAAAATGTACATTTGTCGAGAAGCTAAGAGGTGCCTATGGATTATAACTATTGTGGCCATCGTTGCGGTTTGGATTTTATAGGTAGCTTATCTTAATTATCTAGCTAATCTTAATTGATATTAACCATAACTATATAATAATGTAAGGTTTACTAACATGGTTTCATTAAACAGATGAGGGGGTTGTAGGTATTTATACCTGACTAGATTGTGATACTCATACAGTTAATGTTAAATCCGTCGCGGTAACTTTCTTTTGATTTGTCACATTTTGGAATCAGGCAGTCTGTATTCAAGTACCGAGAACAACTCAGATCGGCATGACAACGATTTCCTTTGACTTGCTTAACTCTAGGTCAGGGGTTTCCAAAGTGTGCGCCGCGGTTCCCTGATGCGCCGTTGAGTGAAAAAGGGTAGTATGAATTGATTCTCTTTACGATTCTCGTATCATTGTATCTATTTCGCCCAGTTCGGTAGGTTAGGACGCTGCGACAGAATAGTTAACATGTATGTGCGATGCGATCTGAAAACGATTGGGAGCCTCGGCTCTAGGTGGTTACCGTCGGTGGCAGCTATTATTATTTTGGTGTGTTATTCTTAAAGCATATTAGGAAGTGTCATTTTGTGATGTTAATAGAAATATATATAATAATTAGTCACAAGTTGTTTTAAACATTTTTTTATGGAATAGGCGGCAAACGAGCAGCCTTGTCATCCGATGGTAAGTGATTACCGCCGCTCAAGGACACCTACAACACCAGAGGAATCGCAGGTGCGTTGCCGATCTTTACAGAAGTGACTGGCTCTCATGTGCCACTGGCTGAATACACTTGATGGTATTTGGCCGGCAGATTTTCAACATGAGGATGGTAGGGCATTAGAAAAAGCCCTGCCACCATGATATGGTTTCCTCACGATGTTTTCCTTCACGGGAAGCTGAAGCTCATTGTAGATGGCTGGATTCGAACTCAGGTCCCGTGACTTAGCGTTCCTATACGCTACCACTGAGCTATCATCGCTTCAACTGTCTGCACGGCCGGAATGAAAATTTCCAAATTTATAACTATAATATTTTCGTAATAGAATCAGATAAAGGATAGTTATTTGCGTAGATAAATTCAACTATTTTAAAGAATTAGTTATAAAGATAATTTATGATAATAATAATGACTTCATTCATCATTGTTATAAAACAATGGTTTGTATGTAGAGGCGCGTAAGCACGGCACGCGTCTGGCGTGAGGACGCGAACGTGGGACTCTGCTGTATACATTCCAAAGGATAGCGATGCGGGACAACGCCGTATTGTTAATAACGTGTGTCGCTGGCAAACTCAAAAATAAGGTTTAGTTTGTTTCAAGAATAACTTTTTAACAGTTAAAGGTTAGCCTTATGGCTACGATCTCACAGGTGTATGTATTTGGCGGCAGATTTACAACTTGAGGGTGGTAGCTAGTCAGGCGGATATTAAAATAACCCTGCCACCATGCTGTGGTTTCATCACGATATTTTCCTTCACCAAAAGGTCATTGTAGGTGAATTTGAACTCACGTCCCTTGATGCGGCGTCCGTAGATACTACCAACTGAGTTATCATCGCTTACCAGGGAATATTGTTAATTTATATCTGGTGTATAAAACTACGTGTTTGGTATTGAATGAGCTACCGCCTCCTTGGAATGTATTGATGGCGTATGAAAGGTGCCTTGTTATTGTTATTAATTATTTTTAAGTTATTTTAAGTTACTAACCCACGCAGTATTTTTTGACAAAACGTCTTTTAACTAGAGACTTGACAAGTGAATCACAGACAATAAGTAAGCAAGTTTTTTGGGATGAACAATATCCAACTGACACTTAAAAGTTCAGAACGTTGTGAAGTATTTTAAAGGCGCTGGCTAAATGAATATTATAAACCATAAAAATTATGTCTGTACAAATTCGTTAATCTTGGAGACCACCGGTCGGATTTCAAGTATTAAAAATAATAATAATACGTACCACAATAACAATTGTGTAACTACCGCAAAAAAATGCTCAGATTTTTTTATGATATTACTTTATTGAAAGTTTGACTCTAACAAAATATTAAATATTATTCGACATAATACAAGTAGGGACGATCATGTACAGTGATCGCACGTTCCGAGTTCCCGACACACGCCTGTCATTTAGATTGAGTTGCCCATTGTCAGATAGAAGGGCTACATGGAAGTCATTTGTATGCATACTTGTATGTGATAACGTGGATTATAAATATTGATTACTAATGATCTGAAACCGCATGATTAGATTATATAAGAGTTACGGGCAGTTTACAATTTGTACATATTATAGATGCATTTTTATTTCTTTAATACATGGTTCAATGTTCACCCACTTTGCTAACATAATTTATAGGGTTTCCCTTCAACAAAGTGAAGGTAAAATTGTTCAATGACAGAAAAATCTGGCATTCAATAAACTATCAGTAAACATTTAAACAAAGATATTAAAACTAAGAGTAATAAGAAAATTATCACTTTTTTGTTATTAGACACATATCAAAATGGAGACATTAATGTGCTCGAAAGCAACAGTACGTCCCCTCAGTGCTTATTTATTATCCACCATTAGTAAAAAAATTAATTCGAAAAAGTTTGCTATATTTTGAAAAGAAAGTTGCCATTTTATGACTTTCTTACACGAAATATGGACAATTACTTATTCTGACTTATCGTACGACAGTTTAGAAAATCTTTCAAGTATAAGTTAGTTATCAAAGTAAAACATTTAAATATTTTCAATATTCAGTATTAAATTCAAATTAAAACATTTTCTACTTCAAAATTGAACTAATGGTGGAATGAACAAATAAACACTGATGCAAAGATTCCCTACAAAAGTAGGTACAGTCCAACATAGACCACGCCGCATTGGCAGCTGAATATAGATGACTGGATATATAAAATAATAGAAAAGTGTTTAATTTTTCACCAGGGGTATGGTGGTTGTGACTTATTCAGCTGCAGTACATTACCACCTCACTTGATTTTTGAAATACTTAACAGATTGAGCATAACAACCATAATCTCACATAATGTTAAGTAACGATGTGGCCGAAGGTGGTGGACACGCTAAGCCTAGTAAAAAGATAGGCTGTCATGTGCAACTGCCGGAACACGCCTATGCATATTTGGGTGCAGATTTTTAACAGGAAGGTGGTAGCTAGCCAAGTGGGCATTGGAAAAACCCTACCACCATGCTATGGTTTCAACACGATGTTTTTTTATACCGAAAGCTCAGGCCTTGATACGGCGTCTGTACGCACTACCAACTGAGCCATCACCGCTTCACATTAGATATATAAGACTGATCTCAGAAAGCAACAAGATTGGCATTAAGACTAACAACTTATTATATCAGCACTATAACAAATGGCTTTGAAATTGTTTAGAAATAAATATCTAAAATGATCGTATAGAAAACATATTTAGTTGAATTTATAAGGGACTCATAAAGGGGTATATTGATTAGAAACCAGACTTTTTACATCGTATGTATTTAAAACAATTAATCTTAACCCGTCGTAGTGTCGACGCGCTAAGAATTTTAAACGCAATACGGGTGCTTATTATACGAGACAGGGCAGCGAAATAAAAATGTTATATTGTTATCATGGCGTACGTCCGAGTGTATTAATCAAGTGAAAATGCATATCACGTCCCCAGTTAACTGCCTGAAAACGGTGTATTTAAAATTTTCTTTACAACTGAAGCTATACACATTAAGCAATTATATCTAAGCTACAATTTGCCAAGTTGAAAATACATTTGTTTTTCATACAACAATATTAAAGCGATAAAACAAAAAAATTTGTTTGTTACAAAAATTACTAAAACGGGTAAAATTGTTAAATATCTTTAGTGCCACGCGAATGTAGGCGCGGATATAGATAGTTAATATTATATTATATTATAACGATTTACATGAAATTTTGTATTTAGACAGATTCTTGCTTCTTGAATTCACTTATTCGTTTCGTTTTATTTTATTTGTACTAAAATTACTTTTTTATATTCCAGACATAGCGTTATGGCCATTATCTCATCTGATCTTATGTGACGATACAGCCCAAGGTGATAGACACGCTAAACCTGTGGAGATATCTGTTATTTATAAATTTATTCAATTTAATTTAAACAATCAGTTTATACGCATGTGGATGATTAATCAGTATGTGGTACGTATTTAAGTATATTTTTTGAAATAATACAATTTTGAAGAAAAACAATACCGAGTTAGTCTCGGTCAACTAGGGGATACATGTTAAAGTGAAAAAAATGAAGTGTATCAATTTATTTGGTGACTATTAAGAAAGTTTCGCAAAAAGCGCGGAGAAGTTGGTCGATGATGCCACACAATAAAGCGATACACAATACACACACGCGTCGATTCTAATCGGCGCTTTCCTTCGCGTGGCGAGCGTGTGTGAGCCGAGCCATCCCCGTTAAGGAAAGCAGGTGCGCCGTGGTGAATGACGTGTCGTGGGAACCGGCCACAACCCCGGGTTCCCATGATCGCAACACCTGCCACCTGCCGTACTACGCATAATTCGCGTTCGTAAATGAACGGTAGTGACCACGTGTGCCCGGTTTTTTCATCTCGAGGACGCGGAAGATCGCCGATGTTAACCAATTAATTTTATCTTAATGACTCCCGGAGACGACGTTATAACTCCGATGTTAATGGTTTGTCGATCATTTTATTATTCAAATCCACTTGCTGTTAAATACTTATACGAAATTAAAATATACTAAAAGAGTTTATAATTTATTTTTGGTTTTAAAGTATTGTTTGGAGTTGATGATAGCTCTGTTGGTAGTTCGTACGGGCGTAGTGTGTAATGAGCTTGATCTTACGGTGAAGAAAGCAACGTGATGTAGCCATAGCAGTGGCGGTAAGGTTGTTTCTAATGTTCGCCTGGCTAACTACTACCCTCCAGTAGAAAATCTGCCTCCAAATACCTATACGTGTGTTTCGGCAGTTGCACTGATAACCAATATATCAAGGCTCAAATAATTATTTAACTATTTATGAACTGGATTTTATGTGCGGCTTCGCTCACTTTAATGTCGATGTTATCAAATGAATCGGATGACGCAACAAAAAGTTTCATACAAAGTTTACCGCCCTTCCGATAAAGATTTCTTGAGAAAATGTAGCCTATCTCCGTCTCCCTGGGCCCATCTAACTTTGTACCGACATTTATCACAAGCAGTGCAGCGGCTTAGGTATACAAGCGTAACAACAAACATACTCACTTTCTCATTTATAATATTAATATGATCACTTTACCTATTCGCAATAGCTACATTACGTAAAACGTTAACAGTTTTACAACACATAGGGCTAAATAATGTATATGATTAAATAAAAGAGTTACAAAATGAGACATCAAAATTCCGCCAAAATTCCATCCATAAATCTTATATCAATGATGTTTGGGAAGTTAAATAGAGAGGTCATATTAAGTAACAATTATTGACCTGTCTGTCCTGGAATGACCATACACGTTCCGGACTGATGAGATATTTAGTTCCGGTTCGGTAATCTCGGTACAATACAACACATAACGCTATTTTTGTCATAATAAACGTACGTAACTAAAACGTAGTAAATCAATTATTATATTAGTTAAATACAAACAAACATGAAATTAAAATATTATTCTTAAAGCACCACATCGGACTCGCTACAATTTTTTAAGCATTTCTAATGAATATCTTATTTGAAATCTTTGAAACATCAAATGAATAACGTAGAAGAATATTTATTAGTGAGTAATAGGAGCGAAAATACAAATTAAAAGTTTCCTTATTTCAATTATTCATTTTCTATAAAACGTTTTTACTTTCCATACGTACTTGTATTATTATAGGTTAGTTTTATAAGCATTTTTATCGAATACAATTGTTTGTAAAATTTTCATATTTCTTCAAAAATTTTTTTTATGAACTTCTATAATTCTCTTTTGTTGTAAGTTGAAAAATATTATCAGGGCTTCGTGTGTTGAAACTTTAATATATTATTCTTTCTATCTTAGTTCTAATAAGTAAAATTTAAAACAAAACCAATTATTTGTATTTTCGTGATGCGAATATTTAAAGATAATATAATGTTTTAACCACGTGTTAATTCAAAAGAGTTAACTGATAGCAGTTCAGAAATTCTAATAGCAACAACAAGTATCTTTGTTTGTAACGAATAAATTCAAGCACGACTGGGCCAATTTCAAAAATAATTTCATCATTAGAATGCTTCATTAGCCTTGAGTAACATAGTGTATATAACATTTTTTTTCAATGAAAATGATTAAATAAAATGTTAGTTCCCCGCGAACAGAATCGTGGACTCAGATAGTTATTTATTATTCCCTTCACTTTTATACAGTAATCAAACTATGGCGAAAAGCAACATTACGTCAGTTTTTGAATAAAAGTAAAAGTCATAATTTTATCAATTAAGAAAACTCCGAAGGTAACATCCCTAATTATAGTTTGTTATTCGCGCCAGTTCGAACAATCAATCATGACGCACCTTTGTTTTTTTTGTATTGTGGCATCTGCCTATGTAGGCCATTTCGCCAATGTCAAGTGTGAACGACTTTTATAAACAAAATTAATGAACAACATGCTCTTTAGTTGTTCAATAATCTTAGTCAATTGTCAACGTATTGCATGTAGACTACTTAGGCTGTGAAGCTATTTATAGACCCAGAAGGCAGATTACGTCTACATGTCAATGATTTTTTAATTTTGAAATATAGGTATGTACGTATATATGTGTGTACGCATGCATAATATTCTTCTTTCTTTTCTTTATATTCTGAAATATACGACTGTGAGTTTTTAGTTAAGCTTTCACGCCAACTATTCTTGTAAATTTTACACCTCTTTGTTTATCTGGATTAAGCTGAATCATTTTTATGATATTATACACAAAACATATGTCACACCACAATTTTTTTATTGTATTCTCCAAAAAATGTCCTTGTAAATTAGAAGCAGTATATTAATAGGTACTATATTGCCGTCCGCACGCGCCCCACAAACTCGATTAAGCTGTGAAAACCCCTCAGGCTAACGGTATTTGTTCATTCAAGAAATAAAAACACTTGATTTTTCTTTTCGTAAGCAAATGTTAAAAAACAGGTTAGAAAGGGCACAGGAGTGAAATGAACAGAATTTTCATGTAGTACATTAACGAGACTGTGTAGAGACACTGTCATTTTATAAGAAGAAGAAATAATTTAAACTTAGAAAAATTATAATAAAAATGGAATGTGATTAAGAACACACGACAGAAGTGAAACTATACTTCTCTTGCTTCATACATCGCTTCAAGCAAACTTTACGCGAACGAACTTTACAAAAATGTTGAAAAATCAAAATTCAGAAATTTTCATAAGAGATTTCACTTCAAAAATACCACATAATAATGATTAGTACCCAGATTTATTGATTGTACATACATCACTTGAATCCTAATTATTTAGACACAAAAGGACGTGCATGTTCACAAAAGTTAATCTGCACAAACCGAATGCTATAATGAGAAACAATTTTCACAATCGATCAGTTCCTGGGCCTGGGGCTCTGTGACAGTTCGTCTCTCAGCAAATAAGATGGTAATTGTGGTCTGAAGATGACAATTTTATCCGCTATCTCACTCTAACTCGCAGTCGGTCTCTGTATTTTAACTGAAAGTGGAAACTTTCGTTTTGTAAAAAAAAACTCGAGGACTTAAAGAGTCGTTGTCTTTTTAAGGTAATTATTATCTGCGAGTCGTATCTGTAGACCGATGTGCCCCGAAGGTGCGCAGCCAGTTTGGACATAATAGGTAGCTTGTATACTTACCTTCACGCTTATAATAAACGGTTAGCCGGGGACATTTCGCTTTATTGGTAATCTGTAGGCTCTCAAGAACAGTAAGTTTTCTATACGTTCAATTTATTATCTTCGCTTCTTGAAATAGAGTAATTACACACGTTAATATTACAAAATTAATGGACAAAGCGAAAGCAAAAATCACTGAATATTTATTTCAACTGAACTGAAACAGCATATTAGTATATGTTTTTTTTTTTAATTTGGGTGAAGTATCACATATGTCGGCTACAAACCCAAGGGGTTTTTAACTAAAAATCTTGCTTAGTTACACAATTATTATTGAAATGTTCTCAAATAACAATTAAAACGAAAAGCCACTAATGTAATATTTTATTTATTTAAAGTAATAATTCTTCTCGAATTTAACAATCGACAATTTATGGCTGATTATATTTGACGCTTGCTATCATTTTGGTTTCACGAAATACGTAATAATGACGTTTGTCTCTAGTAAGAAAGGGGCAATGTAGGATAGTCGTCAGGGTTTTTGGTGGATATTTTTCGTCCTATATACTTTGACAGGCCAATTTAAATTAAAAAGAGGGTCACGCCCTGAATGGCTCTTAAATATATACATGACTAATTATTTAATTAGGTTTTTAATATATTTACAATTCATAGACTTGACAGAGAAGATTCTTGATTTGAATATGCATACTGTAAAAGTATACAAACACAGTTATATTTATAGAATTACCTTCGGTAATGTGGTAAAACCCGTTTCAGTGTACCAGATTTTCATGACATGACCTGAATTCTGAATATGTACGAACACAAGACAGTAATATTCAGCACATTTTAGGAATATGATAAAGATCATTTTTATTAATACACATGTATTTATAAATTGCCCTTAAATTCGGTTCTATATCAGATAGTAAGCAAATTACTAAATAAGGGCGACTTCCGAGGCTGGTGAACTATCGGCAGTTGGATATTTGAACCAGTCTAAACAAGTCACCATACGCATTGTGCTTATTCCTCCGGACAGGAACTCTCGAGCGATTCTGCTCGCGCGATACAGTGACACTCTACATCACTGAGAGTACATCATCACTCCGCATACCAGTCGTGCTCTTCCACACGTTAAGTACAAAGGAACTGCTCCCGCGGCCCTTGCGCAGCTTGTCCGATAAGGTAATTGTTTGGACCACTAAAGTTAGGACCTGTTGGTTAGTTAGGCTCGCGAATCTTTGTTCGTTTTTCGACAGCAGTCTAAGTCGATGTTTGGCCATTCTGGCACCCTTGCGCCAGATTCCTCAAGCCTGAGTGTCATGCAGCCAGTTCGGTGAAGCTATCCAACCCCTTAGAGCTAACAGAGTATGTCAGGTCGAAAAAAAATTATGCACATGTGCCAGTCGAAAACAAATCCCTAGTATGTAGCTTTATTACTGAATATATTGAATATCAACAGATATTGGAAGGTAACACGCCTGTCACAGTGACTATACATGTTTTGTTTTATCATTTTTCTGATTTAGGCAGCGTATGCACAGCTGCCGTGAGGCTTTGAGGTTGAACTGAGTAGGTTGTCATAGTTTTTACACTAGTAATTTGCTAAACCATCAGGTACAGTACCATTAACACAATAAAACACAATAAATACACAATAAAATCTCAAAGTAATATTATAAGTTTGACTAGAAGAAATGCAAAAGCTGTTCCTAGTCTCCGGTAACACCTGAGTTTGAAGTGTCGGAGTGGTGCGTTTTAGTGGGTAGTGTTCGGTGATTAGCACTTAATGAGCAGCCACATGCCTCTCATGCCTTTGATCTGAGCCCGGGTAATGCGTTTACGCGTTGCAATGAAGGATTTTAAACACCACGTTAATAAAAAAGGTAATATAATGTTATAATGTAAATGTTTCTTCTAATAAACTTAGTTCGAAGTAATGGTTTCTACAATCAATTACATTTGATTGTTTCTATATAAATAAAAACAGAACATACGGTGGTGCGTTTGTAATTAATTTCGCCAAAGAAAAGCCGCTCGGTACAGATAAATTACGTAGTAACTATTCCTTACAGTATTTACGTACTTTGAGAGTAATTTTAAACACTTCTATCTTATTATTATACGCACCCTGTAATATAGGTAAGTAGCATGGACCTCTTATTATTTAGTATTTTTAAAATCCGACTGTACTCTTCGAAATTATTACGAAGGATGGTTCTCTAGGTGCCGGTAATTACCAACCGTTCGTTCCTGCATACGTCTAATAAATTATTGCTACAATGTTGAAAGAATACAGTGTGCCTTAATGTAATTAAGTTTGGTATTGTTTATTTTACATAGACTTCGGCCACAATACCACCTGAACAGAGATTGTAAAGAATGCAAATATTTAAATATATTTTGGTATTAATTTTTTTTTTAATTCCTTCCCCTTATCCTTCAGACGGTACCACATATTTTTCTCATCCACTCGTCTCTTTCAGCTAATAAGTATCTCAGTATGACTATCTTTAATACCTATCATTCATATCTTCTTTAGTTTTCCTCTATTGAACTGGGACTGTACTTATTCACCTACCTTCGCACTTAACATTCTTATAGATGTTGGACGCAAAATGGCCTCAGCGATTGACGACACCTAAGTATGTCTGGTGCACCCTGGGCTGTCAGTCTAAGTTCCAACTTCACTGACTGGTCAATCATTCTAGCATGGCACAAGATCATTTTTATTATACAATTCCTGCCGATATGATAAAGTAGAAGAATTAGATATGTGATCTTTCCCCATAAAAAAATACATTCTCTTCTACGTTAATACTATAACAAGAATATGCTAGGAAACAATAAGAATAAAAAAGTGTGAGTTCTACTATGATTATTACTGCCCTTGGTTCGTGACTTCTGCTTCACATTGTGCTACAACATATTATTATCATAATTTAAGTTTTTTCTATCTTCATTATAGATAGAATGTGCATTGTGTAAATATAAATTACAATTTAATATATTTTTAGGGATGAAATTGTATAATGTCAAACTCAGTAGCTGCAATCCATTAATCAGATTATTTCTTAAAGATTTTGGCGGGAACCATGCAGACACTTTTCAAAGTAAAAACTTCTTTAGGAAAGTTTGAATAGGGAGTCAATTTATGTAAGTCGTCATTGACATGGGCACGTGACGTGTTAACCTACACACTATATCTGTTCCTATTAATATAACTTATTAAGCTGTAAACAGTTTTGATTTATAAGTTTTAATTTAAGATCAAGAAATTAATTTGGATATTAAAAATAACAACTGTTTGTTTATAGTTTTAGTTTTCACTTCTATCAGCAGACCTAATGACTACTTTTTTTATTTATTATCGTGTGTAAAATGTATTATCATATCTCTCTCTTGACTTACCTTGTGCCTCCATCAGAACTGCCTACAAAAATCACCACGGAGCGAAGTCTCTAACTTTTTTTCTGAGGTACCGCTTCTTCATAGCTTCTAATCTCTCTTAGGAACTATTAAGGTACGGTGAAGCCATTGGCAGTCTGTGTTGACAAATAGTTCTGCATTGATGTCTCTACGTTTCAAAAATAATATGTATTTTAATTTATCATTTTATAAATTATCTTAAAAAAATATCATAATATTGTAGACATATTTTGTGCTACTCGCATACATTAGTAAAGGGGTTGGATGTCATGTCAATGGATAAAAAAATAATGTAGTCAGCTACGAAGGACAGATGTGTAGCCATCACAGAATCGATGCTATTCTTCAAAGTAATACATGTATCATACAATTAAAATTTCAAGGAAGTATTTCCCTAGAGGTCATCAGATTATCGGTGAAGGAAAACGTCATTCAGCCTTATCTAGTCAGTGGGGTTTTTTTACAAAACACCACTATGTAATGCATGCATTAGTTTGAAATTGGGAATCGGTCACCATGTACCTAGATAAGTAGGTAAGATCTGAAAAGTATATGCCAAAGTCTATCTGCTTTCTAGGTTAAGCATTCCATGTCAGTTTTCCATGAGATGTGATTCTAGCAATCAATTGGCCATAATAAATATAATAACATTAAATAGGAACTATTAAACAATAAATACATACTACAATGTTCATGATAATTGACAATAAACAGTTTATATTGTTCATAAAATTAAAATTACATACAACCAAAGAGTTCATATAAACAGAAAAGGTCACTCGAACTCGGTACCAATTAAAGATGAGTCAATTAAAAAAAAAAAAACAAGAAAAAACTCGACGCGGAACGATCGCAAAAAACGTTGTCGCATGATAACCGAGCCGCACCAAAAAAGCAAGAAGTATCATTAAGCACACAAAATATGTTTTCCATTTACACAGACGCTTCGAGACGGTTATAATTTTGTATACGGTGAGTGTTTACTCAGTAAGGAGTACGTCGGATCCGTAACACCTGCCGTATTTTCCCACGACGGCGTTCGTTAATCTTCGGGTGTAGTCGGGCGTGGTCGGGTGCGCGGGCGTAAATGTATTATCTGCTATGCGTGCGCGTTTATCTCGCCCGTCACGCGCATAGATAAGCGTACCGTATCCTAAACTTGTGGTCACGCGTACAAATCAATGTGGCACGACCCTAACATGTTTTTATATGTATACGTATACCTACGAGTACGAACTACCTGCATATACTCACATACTAAGATGATTACATGATATCATAAACGATTCTCAGACGTTCTCCCATGAATTACTATTAATTATTTAACTGAATTCCTAATACGTCCACCATCACTAGTTCATTAAAGACGGATCAGATTCTTCATTAACATTTACACGTATATTTAATATTTATGGTTTTTTTTCGTTCTATTTTTTCAACTGTTTTTATTTATGTACTAGTTGGTACCCCGAACTTGTTAGCATTCTTTCCGCCAACAGCGCATGATCGTAAGATTCCGTTCTAAGGTGATGACTGTGTTATAAAACGAATGTCCATTCCAAATTTCAACCTTGGTATGTTTGAACCTATCATGACGAGATAGTCAGAGGTATTTTGCTTATATACATACTTATATGTGTATAAATACTTTAAGAAACTACCATTGGTATTAAGGCTAGTGTTCTGAAAATTTTTTGAACACTATTTACTTTTTGTAACTGAAACATTAATGTTGGGCTCCGAAGTCATCTAAGCACGAACGAGAAAGTATAATATGTCATATCTCCACTATACTTTCCACTATCTTTGACCTAGCCTATTCCAGTCCTTCCCATGACCTACCACTCCTTCAAACATAATATAATGGGGCATTTGAGCAGGTTGGGTTTGCGTTTTAGATTACGCTATTCTTACCATCAGGTAGCTTGCTATGATAAAAAAATGTCGTATCGAGTGACATATCAGTTCAACTTTATTGAATATAAAACCACAAATAATAGTCTAATGATGCCTGCTTGTAAAAATTCCCAGTAGTCATATTTATCTAAGGACTATTATTGCGAATTGTTGATGACATGCGATTTCGCTGTATGTCCTAAAAGGATTTCAGTGTTGCGATCGGACGAAGCCTTAAAATGTACGGATGTTTATCCAGAAAACAATATGGAAACACAAAACCGACGAACGTTGAAAAGGAATCGTTCTTGGATGGACGGTAGGCATAAATTGATTTAATATCTTTTAAAATCTATCTCCCCCTATACGCGACCTTAAAAACCTGTCGTCGTTTATGTTTAACTTAAAAAAGAAACTGTTAATAATGCAATGTGTTTAGATGTGCATTTTTAGTTTAATTATGCTGCTCTGTTATTGTAAAGTAAAATATTTGATTAGTACCCTAATTATTATCTATTTATTTATTTATACCCCTGCACACAATGATTATCGTATATTTGTAAGAAATACCTTTTTTATTTTACCATAATCTATCTTTGTTGTGAATATTGTTATTCAGAATTTTTACTGCGATTGATGGAACTAGTTTTTAACGCACCGCAACTGGATTTGGGTTCCAGCTGAAAATCAGCGCTGTGTGTTTCGCACACTTAACATATGCTGAGCTAATAATAACTAACTTTACCTAACTTGCTAATAATTAGACATACACTATTATTATTGATGTGGTATTGTCTTTTCTTTTTTCTTTTCTTTTAATGGCTTTATTTATAGTGTCCTTCACTGCTTGTATGTCTTTTATTAGTATTAAACGATTTCTTTCTTTCTTTCTTTTCAATGTTAAATTAATTTTACCACCTATTACTACCTTGCCTCGGTTTCGCATGGGTAGTACTAATTATCGACAGTCAGATGCCAAAACAAAAAATAAATCTGTTGATTCAATCGCAACCAAACTTCACAGGAAAATCCACTGAACTTATTTAAAGATTGTCTGAAAAGTTCATCAGTCCATTCGGTCCAGCCATTTTGGATTCCATATCAGCTATTTTTTATAGTGTATTATAGGTTTTATATGTTATTTTATATGTTTTATATTTAAGACGTGGCCCAAGATTTTGGACACGCTATGCCTAGTGGAGGGTCTGAAGTGCAACTGTCCGAACACACCTATAGGTATTTGGCGACAGAGTTTCAACTTGGGGGTACTAGCTAGCCAGACGGGTCTTAGAAAAAGCCCTATAATCACACATATATGCATACAATTTGATATTTGATACTAGCTGGTATCTACAACTTCGCCCCTGGTTTTCTCTCCAACCGACCATGATTTTCTATGGTGCTAGGTCTTTCTATAATGCCCGCCTGGCTAGCTGCCACTTTCAATTTGGAAATCTGCCGCCAAATAACTGTAGGTGTGTTCTGGCAGTTGTACTTGAGAGACAGACTACCATCCCTGTGCATCATCATGAGCAGCATTGTCACTTAATATCAAGTGTGATTGTGGCCGTATTGCTAAAACCTGTAAACTGTAAAAAAATGTTCGTATAATCCGTTTCTGTGGGTATCTATGTTGTGAAGATATGTATTTCTATACCATCGAGTCCTTCAAGCGAAACGTAAAAAGGCATTTAAGCGGCCTGGCATGACTGGGGACTTTGGCGAAGGATTATCGTTACACCGATGATCTCCACGGTTTCTGGATTGTACTATGCCTTATATCAAGTACAGTATCGTCACTATGCCGAGCTACCATAAAAAATTATGCAGGTTTTGAGGTATAATGATGAGTGAGTCCTTTGATTAAATGAATTAACTAACAAACTAAAGTATTTAATTTACGGTGGTTAGTTTTGCGTTTAAAAAATAAATAAACAGGATAATTTATATCCAGACGCCGTAATAAAAAGACATAAAAAATAATGACGCTAATGTGATACTTGTAAACTAAAAGTTTGATCCGTTATTATAATGGATGAAAAATAAACAAAACTCCGTACAATTTACTCGATGAGCGAGTGTAGCCGGTGTTTATTATTGTACCAGGTATATATAAAGGTATAACACGCTGCGAGACCGGACTGGCAGGCTAGTGTTTATAGTGGAATAAATTACTATTAAAAAAAGCAAAGTGTAGTGAGACGCCATTAACCGTTACATCTCCTAAGATACATGACAAATAGGCAGAGTTAATAATGCCATGCAACATTGTAAACGAGCGGTACTTACTTCATATTGTAGCAGTAATATATACATTAAACAATTTAAATATCACATTTGTTTATCTGAAGTTATTTATCGATTTGGAATTGAGTTTTGATAGTAACACGTGTATATGTTTTGCGAAATAAATTGTATAAGTTTCTCTCATTAATTAAATAGAGTTGGATTGAAGAAATCGAAAAGTAATACCCGGTCCTTGGCACATAAAGTGGATAGGGAAGGGAACACTGTGTGGGCTTAGTAAGTATTTCTGAGTGTGTTCGGGACCAGTGCTGTAGATCAAGCTACAAAACGGAGTGCTAAGGATTTGTAGACTAGAAGTTTTTGATACACTTTATAGGTTGATGTTGCCCAAGGTAGTGGACACGCTAAATTTAGTAAAGGGACTGGCTCTCAAGTGCTGCTGCCGGAACACAATTATAGGTATTTTGCGGCAGATTTTAAACTTAAGAGTGGTAGTTAACCAGGCTGTCATTAAAATAAGCCCTACCACTATACTGTGGTTTCATTTCACTTTCACCGAAAGTTGAAAGTCATTACAGGGATTCGAGTTCACGTCTATTAACGCAGCGTTCTATATACGACCAGTGAAGGATTGTGCTTAAAATAATATGCGTCCATTACATGCTAGCATGGTAGCATCAGCCTTCAATGGACTGCTAATCTATCGTTAGTGGTCATCTTTTTGTATTAAGTATACTGTCTACCATAAGTCACAGTACAATCGCTTTACCTTAATATTATAAAAAAAACGTACGTTACGTGTGTCGATTGACTCTTGCCGTGGTAACTGAAGGCAATGAGCCTGAGCTTTTGGTGCAGGAAACCATAGTGAGAAACCATAGAATGCTGATAGGGCTTTTTTTATACTCAACTGGCTATCTACTACCCTCAAGTTGAAAATTTGCTGCAAAATATATATAGGTCTGTTTCGGCATTTACACTTGAGAGAGGGTTTCTCCACTTGGCTTAGCGTGCCCACCATCTTGGGCCACATTTTCCCTTAACATTAGGTGAGGTTGTAGCCATGACTTTAAGCTTATAAAGTATAAAAATCTGTTATAAGATCGTCGCCTTGTCATAAAAAAAATTACTTTATTTTCGGCAAATCGCGATTTTGATAAAAATATGAAACTGTGAATTCGATTACGCAGAAAATGGAATCAAATTATTTAACTGATTATAGTGACGTCTTCAGTCGTTGGTCAGTAAATAAGTGTCGCCAATGCATTCTCCGCTGACAACACCCCAATTATCCTGCGTGTGTGTAAAATGTAAAAAGAATGAAACTACGTCTAATAGAGTTTTAAAATACAATAATATTATTTTTGGCACTGAGTATATGAATCACTGTTGGGCTTGAGTCGCTGTATCTTGAAATCTGCAATGATTTCCGTTTGTTTATGAAATTTTCTGAATACTACTGAAGAATTTTCTTGGACGCTCTTCTGTTCCTAACTTGGTAATTATTCCTTATTCTTGAAAAGCATTAACGACATTGTCAAGTGTGCAGAATTTTTTTTCTTGATTTAGATACCTTTTAAAAGTTTTCAAAGAGCTTTCAATAATTTTTATACGCATAGTATATGCTATTATTTCTAATCCACTTATTACTTTATCGAATATACCACCTGTCATCATCATCGCCACCCTGCTCCCAATTTGCTATTTGGGGTCGGCACAGTATGTCTTCTTCTTCCATACAGCTCTATCAGTCACCCCTTTTGCCTTCATATCTTCCCTCACACACTCCATCCATCTTTTCTTTGGACGACCTCTCCCTCTCCATCCCTCAACATTCATAGTCATCACTTTCTTCGTCACATGCGTTTCGTCTCTTCTCAAAACATGTCCATACCAAGACAAACGACTCCCTCTCATATTTTCTGTCACTGGAGCCACATTCAAACTTCCTCTAACATACTCATTCCTGATCTTATCCATTCTGGTCACGCCACACATCCATCTCAACATACGCATCTTTGCTACATGCAGTCGTTTTTCATCCATCTTCTTACTAGCCCAACATTCTGATCCATATAATATGACAGGTCTTATAACGGACTTATATATTCTGCCCTTCAGATTGACGGGCATCCTACAGTCGCAAGTTATGCCTGACATTTGTCGCCATTTCATCCAACCTGAGTTGATTCTCTGCCTCACCTCTCGGTCGATGTCACCGTCACTTTGTATGAGTGACCCGAGGTAGCGAAAGTCGGAACAGACCGGTAGGGGTACTCCCGCTAGTGTTATTGACCGAGCACCGGAGATGCCGCCAAAGTTGCAGAACACGTATTCTGATTCTGTTTTGACTTATTTTTAGACCTACGTTGTCCAGTCTCTGCCTCCACACCTCCAGTCTCTTCTGCACCTCTTGGCCACTTTCATCGATCAGCACGATGTCGTCGGCAAATAACATACACCAGGATGCCTCCTCCTGTATATCCGATGTAAGGGCGTCCATAATTAACAAGAAGAGGTACGGGCTAAGAGCCGACCCCTGGTGCAGGCCAACAGTCACATCGAAACTGTCTGTGACACCCACTGCGGATCGAACTTGCGTACTACATCTGTAGTACATGGCCTGAATCAACTGCAGGTACTTTCCAGGCACTCCTTTCTTCTCAAGGGCCCACCACAACACTTTATGAGGAACTCGATCATACGCCTTCTCGAAGTCAATGAACACCATGTGCAGATTTTTGTGCATCTCTCTAAATTTTTCGCACAATTGGCGAACGACAAAAATTGCATCCACTGTCCCTCGACCCGGCATAAAACCAAACTGATTTCGTGAAATTTCACTCTCTTCTCTCAAGCATCGCTCAATTATTTTTTCCCATACTTTCATACTATGAGGTATTAACTTTATTCCCCGATAATTAATACATTCCTGCACATGTCCCTTGTTTTTAAAAATGGACACGAGATAATTCTTGCACCATTTCTCAGGTATCGCTTCTTCCTGCAATAATTTATTAAAGAATAAAGCCAACCACCTCCATGCCTCTGGTCCTAGTACCTTCCATACTTCAACTGGTATTCCATCAGGTCCTAACGCTTTCCTATTCTTCATTCCGCTTACAGCCATCTCCATGGAATATACCACCTGTATAATACAATATTATAGTTATTATTATTATTAATATTATTATTTTTTATATACTGAAGGTTTAGCGTTATGGCCATAATCTCACCTGATCTTAAGTGACAATACGGCCCAAGTAGGTAGACACGCTAAACCTGTGGAGGAACTAGCTTTCAAATAAACAAATGTACGAATTGAAATGTAAAAATCACTATAACTAATTAAGATCCCGCTAAATGTTGTTCACGTTCTTAATGATACCATTCGAGAAGTTTCTTTTGCGTATGTCGTCCAAGTAACATTTTCCAGTGCAATCGTTTTATTGTATCGACGATAAGGTCAAATAGCTTACATCGTTGTACCCGTTATAATGAATAGTAAAAATATAAAGAAATACAAGTTTCATTTACAATTTTTGATTGACACTAATTTGTAGGCATTTTTAATAGGTGCCGACCACAAAAAAATTGCTCTATAAGAACTTGACCTTTAATATTTCTCTACATCACACATTAATTTAAAATCAATATCGAACATGCAAAAAATGAATTTTGTCGTATCGAGTTCGATCAGGGTTGTCAATTCAATTATGCTACGTCACTGGAGTTGAAAGTCTTCACATAAGATTGATTAGGATATATTTTATTTAAGATAAATAATTGCAACAGTATTTAATAGTGGTTCAACAATATTTGCGTGGTAGTAGGGCTTTTTCTAATGGCCGCCTGGTTTGCTACCACCCTTTAGTTGAAAATCTGCTGCCAAATACCTTAGGTGCTTTCCGGTAGTTATACTCGAGCGCCAGTTCTGCCACTAGGTTTATAGTGTCCATCATCTTGGCCAACCTAGTCACCTCATATTAGGTGAGATTGTGGACATAAAGCGAAACCTATAAACTATTTTTTCTTTATATTTTAATCATACGTTAGTTTTGTCTCAAATATTATGAAATAAGTCAACTCCAAACAACTTATGTAAGAAGGTTATTTTATATAATAAATATACACACACAATTTTAAGGTTTGTTCAACTTAAGCTTAGTGAAGGCAGTCAGTAACAAAATATTACATACTAGCTGTCTCCGCGACTCCGTTCGCGTTGAACTAAAATTTTATTTAATCATGTTCGTTAAAAAAAATTATATAACCTATGTTACCCAAGGCTAATATAGCATTCTAATGGTAAAATAATTTTTGAAATCGGTCCAGTAGTTCCTGAGTGTAATCGTTACAAACAAAAATACAAATCTATCCTCTTTATAATATTAGTACAAATATTTGCAGTAACAGTATTTGTAAAAAATTAATATGTGAAATTACGAATTAGGAATCATAATATCAGACTAATATGACAAAGAAAGCAATAAGATGACAATAATGACAGAGCAGTTGAGGAGTAATAAGTGAGCGTAGCATGGATATGCATAAGGTCAAGAAATAATCAATATGCAACTAAAAAAATTCTAATGCAGATGGACGGATATAGAGGAAGAGGAAGGTGTGACTAGGATAGCCTACTTTGTTGAGGACAAGAAGAAAAAAAATATTGAACTAAATATCTAGTATAAAATTATATAAATTCTTACATACGTTGTATATGACGTGTGTAGAAATTATTATTGTAAAAAATCGTATTATTGATTTTGATCGTTATATATTTTCTACAATTAAATGACAGCCCTACAAACACTATTGCGTGGTCGATACCGCTTCCCGCAACTCGGTTCCACCTGCCAACTTCTCCCACGGTGCAACTTGATGTTTTTAAACGTAAGTATATATATATACATTTTTTTACCACGTTTTTGCATTTAACCGAGCACTTTCCTTACAACATCGCATTTTTCGAACGCCACACACCTCATTTCTCATTTTACGATGGACCGCTTTGCGAATACTTAATGATGCTGTGTTTTCGTTTAAGTGCTTGACATGGGAGAGCGCTTAGTTTTATTATGTGTCTATGGATAGAGACGTGTACTTGATTGCTTCGTCGGTTAAGTGTTTAATACTACGTTTATGTGTAAGGTTGTGTCATGTGTAAGGTAACAAATGTTAAGGATGGGCACACCCAGACATATCTTCGGTTCAAATACCTTAACAGTATTTTACGTAAGATATTTCACATATTTATTGTTCAGTAGGTACAACGTTGAATTTAAATAGCTCAATAAGTTGTTAATTACTTATAGCTAATAGATACTTCTTCTATAAAAAGAAACGAATACTTTAATAATCGAACTTTGTTTACCTAATAGACTCACAGTGTCTTCTTACTTTGTACGCATTTGTTACGCAGTTTTCATTTAGTAGTTTTATTTTAATTCATATTATTATATCGTAAACATATTTGCTAACAGCATAATTGGCAATACTAATAGCCTATAAATATAATAATAATATATACATTCTGTATACAAAATGTAACGGATTTGCAGACAAATGTAGACATACGAATAGACAAACAAAAAACTGATTCGTGATCAGTGTCTTGTATAGGTTCATTGTTGCCTGCAGAGTAATTAAAAAAAAAACAACTACTTATACAAAGAAAATTACAGATATATAAATATAGATTATTACAAACAAATCTGTCACAATGACAGCGACAGTTTTTCCTCAACAAAAGTATGTTGAATGGAAAACTGCATCACGCCTAGCGGAGCCTCCAGCCGTGATTGGCGATCAGGTAACCAATAGTAACGTTTGTTTCAGCCAACGGGCGTCGCGCTCGCACGCCTCCTTCTATTTTTGAATTTGAATAGATTTGAATGAACGCGTTCTAATTTTAAAAAGTTACGTAACGTGACGCATTGTCTCCAATTCGCACGTTCTCTTTTATTTATTTTCCCAATTTTGTTACCGGCTGGTTTAACAAAGCAACTCCTCGGTTGTTCAAATTGTAGTAACTAAATATAGATTATAATTAGAACATAGATAATAGTCGATAGCTTTTTAAGGTACCTAATTACTTATATTGACATAAGTATAATATATGTATTCTGAATTATTAGTTGGATGAAAGTGCAAAATTTTTGTTACATAAGGTAATTCAAATACTTTTATATTCATGGTTATTTGATGTAGTCATTAACTATGCAGCTAATAAGCTCCTATGTTAAATCGTAATTCGTTTTTTTTAGCTTAAAAGCTTACAAACTTCGTTTCATGTAGGTAAACTTCATTAAAAATTATAAATTTATTTGTCGATAATAATAAACAATTACTCGATACTATTATAATTTTACCAATAAAATATAATAATTATTGATTGTAACATTACTAGTCATCAATAACTATGTAATTTTTAGTAAACTGTAGGTCCATTCACCAGAAGCAAATTAACACATTAATGTTTAATTTCTTTAATATATAATAATATTTTTGATACTCTATTATGATATTGTAAGCTTATTAAATATGAATATTTCTAGACTTATGAAAAGTTCTGTGTACCTAATCCATATGACAGAAAAATATTGAAATCTGAGCAATTATAGATGCTGGCAATAGGAAACCTAACATGACAATTTATGAGTAGTTGCCAATTGTCAACTCTTTCTATGTACTGGTGGTACTGTTTCTAAATGGTACTGACTATTAATTACGTCAAGGTCAAAGCTCATTTTATCAGTTTGTCTATAGAAATATTTAAATCGTAAAGGTAAGCCTAGCGATTAATAGTGAAACTCGAATTTTTCATGTGTATTCCGAATTTATAAGAAACTTCGTCTCTAAAATTCACATACATGCTCTATGTGTTGGTATAATACATATATTGTATATACACTATGTATATGTGTACATTTGTACGATTGCTGAAACCATACTATTAACCGGTATATAGTATGTACTATACTATTGACTCTGTTTAAGATCGTAACTAAGTACTTACAATTGACAAGCCTTATTAAAAGGTGTCAACGCGAAGTGGCTAGGGCAAAAGGGTTATCAGTCCAACTGATCGTTTGAACATTCAAACAGTTATTGCTACAGATATTCCATGCGGTAAATTCAGCCAAAGCTTAATGTGGATGGAACTAGTCTAGCTGACGTCATTGTCAATTGCGTTCCTCCTTTTCACTTAGTAGGTAATCCTTTTTTATTGCTTGACAGGTTCGTTGGCTACACTCTGACCTGATGTTAAGGGCCGATCTAGCCCAAGATGATGCAGACATTAAAACTGATGAAGGAACTAGCTCTCAAGTGCAGCTGCCGGAACACACCGGTATAAGTATTTGGTAGCAGATTTTTAATTTGAGGGAGGTTGCTAGCTATGCGAGCACTGTTTTCCTTGACCGAGTTTTTTTTCGAACTGACATACGCTGTTAGCTTGTTAGCATACGCTTTGACAGCTTCACCGAACTTTTTGGGGCGAGTGCTGAAGGTACTCAGCCCCGAGGCAGCGGGCACAAGGGTGCCAAAACGACCGAACCTCGGCTTGGGCTGCTGCCGAACCTTTACCGAAAGTTCAGGCTCGTTGCAGAGATTCGAACTCACATCCATTACGGCGGTGTAAGAACACTCAACCAGTGAGCCATTATACTCCACTAGGTATAGCTTGTGCTACATAGCCATTTAATATTGCTATTTATAGGCTAAATACTAAACTGTACTATAAAAAAATATCCCATAACAATTCCACCTATTGGAATCACATAACAATATCCATAATCCCATAACTCGGTCAAAAACTTATACAAACATTTGTTTAAGACAACTGTTCAAGTTTTTTGTCACAAGAAATTTTAGAAACCTAGGTATAATTATACACTGTGGCAATTAAACTCACAATAATTGTTCGAGTTCGATTCGAATGCCAGTGTATCACCTTCATCTAAAAAAACGATATTTGTAATTTTATATCTAAAATTTGTAATAATACGAATAAATAAAAAAACAGTTTGTTCAAATATTTGATCAAATCTCTATACCGGAATCAATTGGAATGTAATTATCATAAACAGTGAGATGAACTCAAGCGGAAATTAACATCATCTTGGAAGACAAGCGGAATCGCCTTATCGCTTCATCTTTTAAATGTAACTTAATCGTACTTACAGGAATTTTCACGCTGACTGTCCGGCTTCGGTACGAGTTTACATGCATTACTTTTTTTTCTATTTTATTTAATACTAGCATTTCACCGACATTGCCTTTACGTGAAACTAAAATTTATTTTTATACAACAGATCGCTTCCGAAGTCGAAAGCACCACCTGCTAGGTTAATCTGATGCTTGTCTGAAAATTTCATCAAAATCGGTTTTCGAGCCCATAGGCACACATCACATCATTATATATAGAGAGAATATATATTTTCTAGGTATTATAGGTTCTTTATTGTATACCTATTGTCCAACAGAAAAAATTACCATGTAGGTAGATAAAGTGTGAAAGTAAAACATAATCTAAATACGAAATTTTAACCAAATCGTTACAGAAGATTGTTTAGAGAAGAATTAATGAAAAAAAAATAGACCATTTTATGATTTGTAATAACCTTATTAAGAAGACGCCAGCTATCGAGTCTTTTGATTATCATTTAAGACAGTGCTTCTCGTTTTATAACCGACTAGCTGTTACTCGCAGCTTCGCTCACGTTAATATCGATTTTCCTAAATCTAATGAAGTATTAAAATGTTTGATACGAAGTTTATTCCTCTTTTTACCCCACATCCAATAAGTTTTTCATAGAAAAAGTAGACTATCACCGTTTTCAAGACCCCATTTTTTACGATACCAAAAAGCGTAACCAACAAACTCACTTTCACATTTATAATATTAGTAAGGATAAGGATTTTTTCTAATTTACCTACTAGTGTGAGAATGTACAAGAAAATAAAACAACACAATTGCAATCAAAACATGAAGAAGCGAAATAAATATTAATTTCTATAATTTTCTTCACCTCTGAGACGCTCTCGAGTTTTTGTATTTACTTGTATTTACTTTATATTAAATCAACATAGTAGGTATCAACCAGATAAAAAAATTCAATTATCTATTGTTCTTAAAATCAGAGCGCCATTCATACAATAATATTTATATTTAACAAGACCTGTAACGTCTTAAACAATAATATCTATCTTACATTTTCATAACACAATAATCTGCCAGTCGTGTTGATATTATTATATATGGGGAATAATTTACCTTTAAGATATATTCTATATAATCTCTGCAGATGTATTAAGTACTTAGTTTATCAAGGTATATAATATAATACTTTAAGGTTCATTTATACAGACAGAAATAACATATTTTCCACGTGAAAGCATTCATAACACGACTTCCAACGCCATCTACAGCAAATAAAATGAACTAAGCACGCTTTAAAAGTTTTAGGTGACGCTACAATCGTTTCGGTTCTTAGTTGCTAGTCGCTTATCTGAGAAAATTTAAAATTGTAGATAGTTTTGAAGAATACTAGAACTTATTTTCGAATATTAGTACTGAATTTCAATTATAATATGTTACACTTTATACTTACTGCTTAATTAACTTTGTTGTAATATAATTTATCAAGTTACCTTAAATAATAAAATAAAAATATTATAATGACAACACGTGCAGTTTTCTTAGGAATAAGTAAAAGTACATAATATATTAAAAGTACAACATTATCTCTCAAGTATTGGCTAAAAGTTTCTTTATCAAAGCTGAAATATATAAGTGCCCTCTATTGAACAAACTCTGCGATAAAATCGACTCGTGCTGAAAAGGCCACGAGCCAAACTATCGCTGTCCTTGTTACACTTAACGCTATTATCAATCTTTCTCCCTCACAAGGCGACAGGAGCGCCGGTCCTATCGCATCGATCATTGATCTTTGAAATTCGAAGACCGTGTCTTGATCGCGCGTACATTCATCCTGTCCCTCTCACTCAAACACGCTTCGGTTAGCGTTGTCTCGAATTTCTTTATTGCCGTTTTATTATTTCTTGTAGATGATCACGCGATTGTTGGCTGTCGCTCGACGCGCACACGTCATATTTTCCGTTCCTGTCTTGCCAAGGGTCTGCGTATGTGTGTCCCTCTCTTTCAGTTAGGCGCATGTCGAACTCGCTGCCGTGCGTCGATGTTTTGGGAAGTGCACCCGCCCGCCGTTCCCACGGTTCACCTTCGGTCGACTTCCTTAAGAAAAAAACAAACAAGAGCACTTTGTTGTAGTAATTCGACGTCTGCCGCCGTTGAATGATTAATACAATTATGAACGCGCACGCTACTTACCTACTCGGGTTTATGGTAATAATAGTTTATAAGGGACACGTGGGCTACTGTTGGACCGTTTATTATTAGTAGGTAGTAGCCACTGAATAAGTTACTAGAATATAGTAGCAATTTAATTATAGAAAATAATCTAATCATAATACAATTTCTACGCTAAGAAATATTGAAGAAAAGTTGAGTAGGGCGAATTGAGTTTTTATGTAAGTGACTATGTAATTTTGCTAGTGAACTCATAACACATTATCGACCTATAAGCTGATAATAAGGGTTTTGAGAAGAGAGATATTGGACATTCGTAATAAATAAGCCTTGTCTGTTACTTTTTGTACGTATGAGCTTTCATAATATATTTACACATATAAAGAAATATTATTTTAATATAATATACTTGGATGAAATAAATGTTTAATACTTTAAAACATGGTGTTATAACTATAATGTTGATCTAAGCGTTGCTTATCATAACAGCATTTGTTTATAAAACCCAACTGTTATGTCTTCTGTGGAAGCACTGTAATGTAATAGCCTATTCCTATAGATTAGGGTGTAGATTCCTGATGGTAAATACAACAGTATCAGAAACAATGACGGCTACCGAGGGATTAATAAACGTTCACCGTTATTAAGCGGACCTTATTGTGCGGTATTATTACCATGAGCTCGGAGGACGCGACCTTATTAAAGACATGCTTCTACCATCCCGCTTTATTATCGAATATATACCGGTGTTATTGAATATATACCAGCAAGAGGTTTCGCCTCCTTGTTACGTATTTTTTAATTGTAAAGCAATATCAAAAGTACCTTAATATTTGCTTCGAAATGACAAATTCGTATTACGAATCAGTTTTATTGTATCTACTAAATTTGACAATTTATTGCCAGTTATATACTACTTTTGCTATCGCTTTAATATCGCGAAATAAATATATAAATCTCGAAATACGTAATAAGACTAGGGTTACCAGATGGTAGGAATTTCCATGACATGTCCGGAATTTCAGTTATCTATCGGGGAAACAGGGAAAATTAGAAATTGTCAGGAATTAAAAAAAAAGAAAACATAAGAAACAAAATATAATTAAAGAATAAACTGATTGGTTTTTTATTAATTATTGATCTGAACCTCTTACCACGCATCTCATGCGTATATTCAAACGAACCCGCGAGTTTTTCAAATAAGATACTTTTGCTGCCGAAATGTCAGGAAATTTAATCCTAAATACGATCAGTTTATTTATAATATTATTGAAATAAAGTGATACTATTGAAAATCTGCCGCGAAATATCTACCTATAGGTATGTTTCAGGAGTCACACTTGAGAGCCAGATCTTCCATTAGGCTTAGCGTATCCACCATCTTGGGCCACATTGTGACTTAACATTAAGTGTGGCTGGGGCTATAACCAAAGAAGAATAAAAAAATACTGAAAAATTAATACCAAAATGATTTTACTTACAACATTTTGCCTACTGTATACAATGATGATATCGTGGTTTATTTTCAAAGAGTTCTATTAATAGCATGGCGCATATTTATAGTGAACCGTTTCACTGTTATACTCACATATGTACCAACGTTGTGTTTATTCCTGAAAGTGTTTGTTTGTTCCATTTAAGATCGTTACGGTCATGATTCAGTGTTATTTGAGCGTCGAGACGAGGCAGATGGCGAATCTTCCTTTTATGCGGGACGCCTATTCAATGGAACGGGAGCGACGTTAGCTAAGTAGGGATGTGCTATTATATTATTATAATATATTTTTCTTTAATTAGATTTAATAAATATATATTTTTTTACCTTACACATGGGAATGTAAGGGTTGTCGAATACCATCTGATTTACCAAAGACAACTTCACCTGCACGTGGTGCATCCTGCAGAGGAACCAACGAGGCTATGGCGATAGTTAGTCACACATTTGGTTTTGCTAATGATGGGTATCCATATATTCCTTGTTCCGTGACAGCTTAGAGGTAACATTATAACCCTCAGAATCCACCCTCGGGCTTAGACTATCGCAAAATAAAGGTTCACTATGAGCCTTTGGGTTCTGGCATATTGAACGAGAACCAGCCATTTCCACCGAGATCAGCAACGTGGCTGGTAAACCCTTGATGTTGCAGCTATCCATAGGTGACGGTAACCATTTCAAATAAGCTGTCTGTCTGTTTACTTCTCTTTAGGATAAAAAATACCAGAACTTATCACAAATTTTTCATTCATTTTCAATTTCATACCCCGTTAATACAAAAAAAATCGCGACTTACACCTGCCAGTGTGTCTAACTTGATTTTTATCAAACTACAAATCAGTAGTTACAATATTTTCATTTTAGGTATTGTGTAAATTCATAATTAAGTTCCTGAACAGGCCTTTTTTAAAGGTGGATTCTTAATAAAATATGTTTTAGAACTATATTTTGTTTTTCTTTACTGAGATTTTACGACCCTATCGGGGGATTCACAATCCACAGATCGAAAACCTGTTATCTACAGTATATCTTGTATAATTTAATAAATAAGCTATCAATATATATCAATATATCAATAATAAATATCAATTATAAAGACGAGCTGACTCGTGCAAATTCTTTCATGTGTATAAATTTTATAAATATTGAAATACTTTCTCATAATTAGTTCTAAGTAAATTATAAGAAAACTAAGAAATTACATAACTCAAGCTCAAAATTTCATCCAGACCGACACTGTAGTCTTAGATAAACAAATTTCCTACGCATAAAGATACAAGAATTACTTAATACTATTGGAATATAACTCTTAAATATATATAGGTATTGTAGTTTCGAATTAGTGAAAAAACTATAACAGCTGATTAATTATTTCAAGGGTTACATACAAATTAGTCTCTTTATAATAATAGTATTTATACAAAAATATATTTTAATAATAGTTATTTTATATTAAGTTAGAATTCATTAATGTCCAATCGAAACATGAATATCTATGAAGTCGTGAGATTTGGTCACGTTCCTAAGTGCCTTTGGAATACTGACCTAGATTTTACTTTAAAATCATTCTATAGTTCTCGATTACTTTTCATAAATAAATTGACAAAATTACATTTTTAGACATGAAAGTCTTCCAAAACCTTGTATTAATATATTATGGCTTTTAAATCGTTTTTCCTGACAAATGTCGTAATCGGCAGTTTTTGACGGGATCTTGATCTGTCATGTTCTGATTTTTATTTTTATTCATATACTTAGTTATTAAGTCCTGCATTGTGTAGTACAGGCGATATTTTACGTAATGTAGTGTAGCTGAAGAAGTAAATTTAAAGGGGAAGTGAAGTGAATTATAAGTGAAGCAAATTTTAAATAATCCTTCGAAACACATGCTACAAAAACTCCCAAGAGAGCTTCAACAAGAGAGTCGCCATATTGCTGAAGATAGTTTCATTTGTCTAAAATGTCCAAATCTTATTAATGAAAAACTCCTTGAACAGTTTTTTGAGGTAACCTAAATCTTACTAGAGTGATCCTTAGTTTCAAGTTATACTTTTGAAATCGATACCCGAGTGAGTCACGACCACTATGTGCAAAGTAATAATCTTTTCACAGTGGTTCTCTTTCGGTTTGTCGTGTTTTCAGATCAGACAGTTTGTATCTAGTTGTCAATAGGCTTGGGGACCGTATGATAGCGGTGCTCGCCGATATTGTTAATCTTCCAACTATTGACGTTTATATGTGGAATTACCACCAGGTCCAGTATTATTGTTCTGCCGAGCTACCCAAAAAAACGGAGTGAAATTTTCAATTGTATTTCATGTACAAAATAAATTCAGCTGCACATTTCGGAACATTGTTACTAAATCATGGGTATGCAGGAGCTTAAGCACCGCGATTCATAAAATATAAGGCAAATAAAATTTTTGAATAAATGTTTTAAGTAAAAGTCATTGTTTAGATAACCCACGGGACTTATTTTAGAGCCAGATTGGTGGACAGTGCTCTTGGTTTGAAAAAATATATATTTACGTTTTATTTTATTGTTAGAACATAATAAAGTATTATGTTAACGTATCTGTTTTGTCACCTTTATATATGAAGTATGCAATAAAAAATGAATGCTTATCCATATTATAGATAACGTATGTCTGGCATGTGCTTAAGAAACAATATCCCTATTTGCGTGTAGTGTAAGATCTCCCGAGGGAAGCACGTTCCCACGCTCGCCCCTCGACTGAAGAACACGTGTCCTTCGTATTATAACTATCGCTTATTTATTGTAAGAGAATAAATAAGAACAATCTGCAGAGTACAGATTTTAACACATATTTGTAAGGATACATTAGCGATAATGAATTTAAACTGAACAGTTTTAACACGGAACTCGTAAAATGCAACAATATTTGTTAAAATAACAATTTATTATTTATGTGTTGGA
This sequence comes from Actias luna, assembly GCA_039707435.1. Lineage (NCBI taxonomy): Eukaryota > Metazoa > Arthropoda > Insecta > Lepidoptera > Saturniidae > Actias > Actias luna. The sequence continues at coordinate 11,084,695 of JAZHAC010000030.1, forward strand.
AGTGAAGTAAATATTCAGTGATTTTTTCTAAGAGGAAAATATTTATTCACTCTGCGATTTTAGACAGACTTTTTCATCTATTTTTCTTACTTTACTTACTACTTACTTTGTTATTTCCTTCTGCGAAGGTAAACTACTTATCATTGGTTTTCCTATCTGATCTTTAGTTCTAAGCAAATGGGTACATATGGCAAAAACAAATTCATAACAACGGTTTTGTACGTTCGGTAAAAATTGTGTTATCCAACAACTGTATCCGAATGCGTCGCGACCACCGTACACTAGTTGTAACATCCACAATAGCTGCACGACTATATGTGACGTATTCTGGAATAAGCCAGTGTATTTTTAACAATTAAAGAAAGGTAAGGGCCACAATCTTACCTGATATTAAATGATGATTTGGCCCTTGATGGTGGACACGTAGTACAAACAGACTAGTAAACGGATTACAGCTCTCAAGTGCAAGTGTCAGAACATACCGATTGGTATTTGACGCTACATTTTCAACTTGAGGGTGGTAGCTAGTCAAGTAAGCACTAGAAAAAGATATGGTTTCATTATGATGTACCCGTGAACCAGCACTCATGCTCTATGCAGCGATTCGAACTCACGTCCATCGACTCGGCGTCCGTACACACTACCAATTAAGCCATGATCACTTCAAATTGGTTCACAGTTTGTTTTCGAATGGGTCGCGACCAGTATATATATATAGTTGCAAACCCCTTAACGTAGCTTTCATTTAGGTAATCACTTTTAGGAATAGCGTAGGAATGTACGCGTCAGTTCTAATCTGCGCTAACCCACTGACGTGAGAGCTAAAAATGAAGACGCGTCAGTCAGGTCAGAGGTCATCTGAATAGATGATCTCTGATCGCTTATCTGTCGAAGTGTAGTAAATGAATATGCAGCGAAATCTAATGTATATATTTTTTTTTTACCATATTAACTTGATTTGCTGAACGAAAGGAAGCGCTTAAAGTTTACGTTACATTAATACGGATTCATTGTTCAAAGTCCTTGATAGGATATTTAAGAGAAACCAGTCATAATTTATTTATTAGAACCAAATACTTACATGTGATAATACACCACAGTGGGACGTTTGAACGTTTTACGTTTCGGTATTAACCGGTTTAAATCCACCCCCCTAGCCAAGGTATGCTAAGTAGTCGAAAATATAAATCGATGATTTATCTCAACACTAAATCCCGTGATAAGAATGTTAAAATCATAGTGTCTTTACTATCAGTTGATAGTAAAATAAATATTTATGAATTGTTTAAAATATATGATCACGGAGCTTAGAGTTGAGATATGTCGTCTGTTTAGTCAGTTAAATGTCATCTGTTACATTACCTATATATACATGTAATCTGTATTAATATTCTAAAGCGGAAAAGTTTGTTTGTTTGTTTGAACGAGCTAATCTTAGGAACTAACAGTCGAATTTCAATAATGCTTTTTGTATTTGATAGAGCAATAATTGAGGAAGGCTATAGGCTATTTAACATCATGATACCACCAAAGTTGTATTAAAAACAGTTATAAAGACGGACAAAAATCTTTGAATAATTTTCAGTTGCACGCAAAATTTTATCTCAACCGACCACTAGATTATGTTTAAAAAAAATTTAGTTAAACATATTCAGAGATGAAAAATATAATGTTTGTTTCAATTTTTGTCTTAAATAGTTTACATCTATATTTTTTTTTATTAAAAAATAAAAGTGCTTCTCGACGATAGGCGACAGAAGTTAAAAGTTTGGAGTTAACAAATTCCTTTCATATGCTAACCTAAGTTTTATAAAATATGTAGGTAATTAGTTATATAAAACATGGGTGATATTAATTAAATCTTAATTAATTTGGTATATCCACAAAAATCGAAAAATAAGTCCTAAAATCGTATAAGATATTTTTCAAATCCGTCTAAACGAAATCAGGCACACGACTACATAAAATGAATGAGAAATGTTAATAATTACCATAATTCCAGAATTGAATGTAATGTTTCTTCCTTTCTAAAAGTTTAATTGAATATACTTTATCTATTCTGACATGAGGTTATTTATAATAACAATTAGAGACGATCTTCCTTATTACAACAGCGTCGGAACGAGATTATGATGCAGATAAAAATCAACATTTCAATACTATTTTATGACCGTATTGATACATCATTGCACTTAGCATTTCATTAGTCTTGGCACTTTCTCGACAGGCTCGAAACGCCATACATCCATATATTCGTTTCATTGATTATCAATTGTATACTAATAGGTTTAAGGTATAGTTTAGATCGAATGTATTTTATAATTAAATGGTAGACAGTGGCTATACGGCGATAAGTGACGACACCTGTCTGCTTTTCCCACAGAGAACGGATGTGGACTGTCAAAGTATCTGAAAACATCCCGGGAACACCTACATACAGTCATATTTATGAAATGCAATTACTTTTACTGGAGACGCATATAATAACATGTGATTGAAATGTTCGTTTCGTGTTTAAAAATGGTCCGGCGGAAGGTGTTGTTTTGTTTCGTTTAAAATCCATGGCACCATCCAATATTTATGAGTTGTTTGCAGGAAAATTAATTTACGATTCAAGATATATTGATGTATTTCACAATGATTAGAATTAAAGAGGACATAGAATAGTATTTTTTATCTATCATTTTATATATATTATTCTATATATATTCTATATATATATTCTATATAAATATTCTACCAAAAATCAATTTCAACTATATTTTAAATTTAATAAATTTCACGGTAGTGGATTCTATCCAACTAGTCGCTAGTAGTAGTACCCGGAAGGCTGACCAGGGTTTCTTATGGTATAGTAATATTATGGTCGTGAGACTAGTTTTTTTAGTTTGTTCTACTTTTTGGTGTCAATTGTTATAAAGCCTTTTATTTACATTAATATTTTGTGATTTCACTAGCTGTGTCTGCGACTCCGTTCGCGTGGAACTAAAAGTTTATTTAATCATTTTCATAAAAATTGTTGTATAGCCTATGTTACTCAGGGCAGACATAGCATTCTAATAGTGAAAGAATTTTTTAAATCGGTCCAGTAATTCTGGAGTTTATTCGTTACAAACAAAAATACAAATTTTTCCTCTTTATAATATTAGTATATATTTAAACAATCCAAGACTTCTACGGATAACCACGAAAATGAACACGTATATACTACGTACGTATACGTAACATTTTTATGAGGAAGATTTTTATGCTATTCTTGAACATAATAGGTAGATCTATAGTCTTCCTATTAAATACTGAAAAGAGCGAGCTTAGTCATTGTATATCCAGATTATCCAGCAACATGCCACAAAGATTTCAGCCTGCTTTTTACCTTTTCATTGAAGATCAGATAAACAGAATGATCAGCAATGAATCATTATATCCCTTTGTATTTAGTGTATACTGTATTTAGTGTATTAGTGTGCATATATGTATCAAATTTTTTCACAGTGTACAAATTAACTGGAATTTAAGATATATTTAAAAGGTATCAAATCGTTCGTTTTAATATACAAAGAATTTGCATTATATTCTTCAAAGTTTATAAATTTATTTTCAATGTCAACTTTTGAAAACGTGCTATTTATAAACATATATACCAATAAAAGAGAAAAAACACGTACATATATAATTATTATAGAAAATGTGTTTGGAAAGATCGTCTATTGTAATTAATAGTTAGATGTATTAGTTGCCAGTTGTAACACGGACCACCCAGTCCCACATAATTCATAACAGAAGCCGCCTTGGGTTTCATAGCTGTTAAAATGAGAATAATAATGAATACTCGAGGGCAGACTGTGTTTTATACTTATATCATAACATTAAAGGATGATACAATATAACTACATACAATCGATACGTTATAGTTTTTGTAGACATTGTATTCACGGTTTATATAGTTGTTCAATTTAAAATAGTTCAATTTTATTTAGTAATATAACTTTACTTATATTTTTAGTACCTATCTAAAATCTCATCATTGGTAAACCTTAACATTTTCACTTTAGAAAGTTTATTTGATAAAAATTATTTCACGATTTTCAAAAACGATAAGTATAATGATTAGCAGTAGCAATTATGGACACCACGTTGTTCAAAGCGAGTTTGAATCTCTGCAATGAGCAAGAACTCTCAATAAAGAAAATCATCGTGATGAAACCATAGCATAGTGGAAGGACATTTACTAATTCTTATCTTATTAAATTGCTATCCTCAAGTTGAAAGACTGTCGTCAAGCACTTTTGTGTTCCAGTAGCTGGCGATAATAATTACTAAGTTCTTTTATAAAGTACTAAATAGGCAAACAACCGGACGGCCCTCCGAATATTTCCGGTTACCGTAGGTTATGAACGGTTGTGAACGCACAGGTATTACTAGCATGCTACCCGTCTTGACCCATCCTTCAATAAGGATTTCAGGAAGTACTATTCATCGGAGTAAGAAAATAAAGGTTATTTGACAACTCTTTACTGTAGTATAGTGTAAACATTTCATCAATCGAGTTGACCTATATGAACAGAACGTATAAAGATATTTCTCTCTAGTTACCAAGTATCGCATTCCCAAAATAAATAATGGGATTTCGAATTATTTTATCTAGACATTTCGCTGCTTAACCAATACATATCAGAACTGAAATCTTCTGCATCAAAATGTACCAATTACTACGCGTTACGGTTACCCTTAATTAACTTAATGTAAATGTTATCCGCGTAAAACTTAACTGCGTGTAATTTCAAAAAGATAATATCAGTACATAGGCGTTCCAGAAATTCTTAACGGCCTTAAGTCTTTAAGTACCTACCTACTTCTTAAGATTCGATCTTACAGTTATCTTGCGTTAGCGAGAACAATAACGCAATTAGTCTGGAATATTTTCCTTGTTAAGTTATAGTAATGCTTTTAAATTTAAGTCCAATAAATGGATTGATTTGAATAATCAACATAATAATATGCAAATCAATGTGGAGTACAAAAGTTTGTAAAAGATAGATCAGACAGATAAATAGAGTTATCTTTATCTGTAGCAGCCGCACTAGTGAAACATTAAATATCATAGGGAAACAATTCTATGTTGAGTTTGTTTGATTTTTTTTAATAGTTTATAGGTTTAGCTATATCACCTGATGTATAGCAAGAGGCAATCGGTGGCAGATTTTCAACTTAAGGGTAGTAACTAGCCAGGTTGTCGTTATAAAGAGCCCTACCACTATGCTACGGTATCATCCTAATGTTTCCCTTCATCGAAAGCTCGAGTACATTGTAGGTGGATTCGAACTCACGTCCTTTGACGCGGAGTCTGTACACACTACCAACTGAGGTCCTTGTTATATAGGGGGTAGATGGCCAACAACGTATTGCAATAGGTTTGCTGTTAAAAGTGATAATAGTTTATGGTAACCCATGGTTTTTAACTTTAGTTTTACAAAACAAAACGAAATAAACAAAACAGGACGCACACTTCACTTTCAATCCCAGAGCACTTGTAAAACTAACTTTTACAGTGTCATCACGAGATTCTAAGACGACGCAAAGATAATAACTTTTAAAGTAATATTTAAAATGGACAGTAATCACCGTCATAACCGTCGGTAATGGCGCATCCGTTGAAACTGGCTTTTTAATCACTACCCAGTCACTTATCCGTTGTAAACTCGCGACATCTTTAAATTTTACGACGCTATTGGCTTATAAAGGAATATAACCTACCGCCGACAATTTCATCTCGATCGATAAATATCATGTTAACTCAAAACATAGTGGAATAGGTTTCATTCTCCTATAAATTTAGTTTTAGGGAACTAACTGACGTTTCCTTGTGACCCTACATAATATATAATCGCTAACATAGTAATGCAATACATGAAAGCTCTATAACATAGATTTCAAACTTTATATCTCCATGAAAACCCAATTAACTGGTTAGGAAATAACTATTAAGAAATGCCAATAGTTGATCCAGGGTTCGAGTTACTCTTTTATTAAATAAATCATTATATTCATTTATTTAGTAGTTATAAGTCATTGATAATATCAGTCAGTTAATCACTTAACAACAGATGAGATTGTTGTCATAACACTAAACCTATAAATTATATAAAAAAAAACAATTAGATTCTTTCACTTAGTTATTTTTTAATCTACACATTTCCATGTGATTTCAATATGATAGTGATTAGTAAAGTTAAGCGTGTTTAGCTAATAATTATTCAATTAATAAACATTAAATTCAAGTTACTCTAAACACCATAAACCAGATGCAAAACTCGCCACTATGTTACGCTAACATCTCGCATTCTGGAAGCAGCCAGCGTAATGTAGTAATCAAGCTCTGCAGTGATAAACTTATCATAGAGGCTCTTTTTGGTTTCGGGAACAGTTAGCGAGTGGCATACGGGGGGGGGGGGGGGGGTATCAGCAATATGTACCATTGCATATTAATGTATCATAAATCAGTACTATTTCAATCAGTGCCATATTTATCGTCAGACATAATGGTTTCACTTTGCCGTGCTATTACTACAGTGAAATCTCTGTAACTCGAACCTCATTGAGTCGTAATCCTCAGCAAGTTGAAAAAACATGACATTCCTTTGCGCTGAACCTCTTGTTGTACAGTTTATTTCACTAATATCTAATTTATTTTGATTATATTATATATATTATATTATATATATCATGAAACTTATCGATTTTTGTTTAACTTTGGCTCCAAACTCTAAGGATATACCTACTTAAAAGCGCGCCTAATTAATATTTATTTAAAAAAAACCCTTTTCCTAATTCAGTTTACTAAATTGTATATTCTATTTTTTTGTTTATTTTTACTATAAAAGCGTGTTTTTTAGTTTTTTTTTGAACTATTAATTATTTTCTGCTTTTTATTTTGATTTATTTATAAAGCGTGTTTTTTGTTTTTTTTTTTAACTATTATAAGAGCAAAATTAATCGGTAGCTCAATTATCATATATTAAAATTACGTACAAGGCTTTTTCCCCCAAAATTGTAAATTTAAATTCTTGCTTATTTTGTTGAATTAAAAAATTTGTTAATATTAGATATATCGGTGAAAGATATTGATTGGAAATTATAATTAACATCAATTCCTGTGTTATCGACTATTGGTCAAAGTTATATAAAGTAACAAATCTTTTTACGCAAATTAAATAATGGAATAATCTTATCAAATTAGTGTATTGTCATCGGTCCTCGATAAGTCTACGAAATTTAAATGAAATCTAACCGTATGAAGTGGATCAAAATCAAGTACAAAAGAGTCAGTTACTAACATACAAACAGACATACAAGTGAAGCTAATATAAAGCGTGTAATATATAAGTCAAATATTACAAAGTAGCTGATTGACTGACGCATCACGATGTATCCAAACATACCAGACCTCATAGATATTCCTTTTACCACTGCGCATGTATTTTATGATCACGCGCGGTTGATAGGAACAAATTCGGAGACACCAGGTAGCCGTATATATGTCGCAGCCAACTGACTTAATTAGCCGTTCAATCAACAGCCTTGCCTCTTTACTAAACAGCGCCCTTCAACTAGCGAACCGTTCAACTAGCGAACCGTGTAATTAGCAATAATGAAAGGTAATAAAGAAATAATTTGTAGGTGGAGTATGTACTGGTGAGGTGGTCGCTGTATTAGAAGTGTTTGTTGGATTAGGTTAGGTTGGATTTGTGATAAGAAACAGCACGACGACCGCGGGAGCGGTCGCCGTGCGACCGTTTATTATAAGTTGGAAGTTCGTGTACTATATTGTACTGTATATTGTAGGCTGTGAATTGAACGGCTAATTAAGCTAGTTTGCTGCGACATATATATGCTTTTCTATCAGCAGGGATTTCCTAATGACACGGGATGTCAAACAACGATAACAATTTAATGACAATTAGGGCACAATTGTGATGTTCGCAAATTAGATTGAACGATGTTGCATTAGTCACCATCCTGCAATCTCGCCATGCTGTCGACCGACAATGGATTGTGCATTGAAACAAATGAATCGTAAAACATGCTGTTATACGATCGTTAAACCGGCTATAACACACCGTTTAACATATGATAAATCTTTTGAGTAGGGAGATCTGATTGTCTGTATCGAAGATAATGACAAGCGATCTAAATCATCTTGAACATAAAAGACGTTTACAGCGTACTATAAATATGTTACATTAAATTGTATGAATGACTTAGTTTATTTTGGCCTGCGCAATTTGTTTTCCTGTTAATCAAATGTTTTAAACCCTGCAAACATTTTATGAGCAGTGTTTTAATAATCTGGATAGACAGCATGTCTAACGCAGGATTCTTACTTATCTAATCTTACTGAGCATCAGACCCAATCAAAACGACTAAGTTCGTTCAAATAGTACATTATTTGTTTATTACAATCTCCGCCTAAACCACTGAAACGATCACGGCGAATAGAGATAGATAGTAGACAGACATAAGTTTTGTATAAAAAAATTATTCCGATTTACTTTAAACTTATAGAATAATCCTTGCTAACATTATAAATGCGAAAGTGAGTTTTTTTGTTTGTTACACATTCACGTTTGAACGGCTAAATAGATTATTATAAATTTTGGTAGATAGATAGATGTGAACTCTGTATGAAACTTGTTATTGCGTCATCCGATTTGCCTCACAAAATCTATATGATCAATAAAAACAATATGATCAATGAAAGTATGATTATTTTCTTTTTTCAGACGATAATGAAAAGGAGTGGAATGGCGTTGTAAGTATATTATAGATAAATCGCATTCATGAAACTAAAATTTGCAGGTCAGCCAAAAAAAAAAGTTTTTGAAAATTCATATCTACCTGTATTGGCCAATATCCTCAAATAAATGAATTAGCATTTAATAGAAAAATGATTTCTGTATCGATCGACAATCAAAATTGGTTGAAAAAAAAAATGTTTGCTTAAGCAGAGTCACGGGAAAAGTCCCATAGTATTGGCACCGTGTCTTAGACAATATATTTAAATCCCAGCTAAAATACTGATTACTCTTATAATCGCAATAAGTGATAAATTGATAATGACAGTTGCTTTTTGCTTAAATGGATAAGTGTCGACTGCAATTAGCAGAAATGCGTACGTTGAAATGGATGTGTGGTTTTACAAGAATGGACAAAAGTAGGAATGAGTATGTTAGAGAGACTTTGAAAGTGGCGCTAATGGTAGAGAAGTTGAAAGGGAGTTGCTTGTCTTGGTTTGGATATATAATGAGAAAAGAGGAAACGTGAGTGGTGATAAAAGTAATGGATACGAATGTTGAAGTCTGGAAAGAAAGAGGAAGGCCAATAAAAAGATGGATATATTGTGTAAGGAATGAGTTGAAGGAAAAGGGAGTGAATAAAGAGATGACAGCTGATAGAGATTTATTGAAAACGAAAACGTATTGCACCGACCCTAAATAACTTGGCAACAGGACATGAAAATGATAATGACAGTTAGATCCAGTCACAGTCAATTCAGAACCTGATTACGTTCTTAATCATTTATAATAATTCTCATAAAAAGGTATAATATTAGTGAACAATGATGAATCAAATGAATGAGGAATGAATCAAACGTCAACATTTGCACATGTAAATTCATGGAAGAAGTAATTTGCTTTTACCGACGTCAATCTCCACGGACATGCATATTCTGATTGGCCACAATAAGTCACATGGAGATGTGACTGCTACTTTTCTTGTGTCCTACAAAATTCTTTGGACTCGACACAGCTGTGAAACTGGTAACCAATTTAAATCGCATTATCGTGATAACTCAATTGCAAATGTAATATGAAGGTCTATAGTGTTATAAATCTTTTATAAGGAACATAAGTGAACCAAAATTATCAAAAAGTAATCGTATACATTTGAGTAGAATTTTAAATTACATGGGCCTTTTCTATATTGCTATGCATATCTGTGATGTCTGCAAGCGAATTTTTTGTTATAGGTTTGTCTAATTATTTGTTCGCATAGTGTTCTTTTTAGCGGGAAATAAGCTTTATGCAATATTTTCCATCCATGCTGATTTTTTAAATATTTTATAGGCATTATGGCCACTATCTTACCTGACGTTAAATGTTGATATGATCCAAGATGGGGCACTCTCTAAGGCTAGAGGAGGGTATAGCTTTAAGTGCAACTGCTGGAACACACCAATAGGTATTCCGTATCAAATTTTCTAATTGACGGTGGTAGCCAGCCAGATGGACATAAGAAAAAGCCCTACCACCAGGTTATGGTTTCATAGTGAAGTTTACCTTCGCCAACAGTCAGACTAGTTTTATGTATGTTAATTGTGTTAAATATAATGTAATTCAATCATTGTTTCTATTATTTATTTACATTCGCCTATGTAGGCAACTTTGCCAATGTCAATTGAGAAGGCCTTTTTTTATATATTTATTAACATCGATTTCAATGTCGAATTATGATATGCGAACCAATTATAGTCGCTCTGTACATTCATAAAATCAAAGGACTTTACACAATTAACAAACACACAGTAACAGTCAAACTCCGAATAGTAATTTGTGTATCACGCAAATAATTGTCTTGTGCGGGACTCGAACCCATAGCACTTTGCAAACGTAGATCGAGTTTCTTGCCGGTTCTTCTCGGATGACTGCATTACTTTCCGAACCGGTAGTAGTTTTGACGATCATAAGCGCCTTTACAGGGCCTAAATAAATAAAGATTTCTGATTTAATTTAATATGGCATATCTATTGCAGTGAAGCAACTGCTTTAACTGCTAAGCTAACCATGTAGTCATTATTCACCCAATACTGTTTATTGATTTATCAATATTTTTATTAAGCTCTTTAAATATATACTAAACCTAAATTGTTAATGTGCCTTTTGAATTCAGAATTCAAGGTCTACTAGAGTCTCCAAAACGAATAATAAGTACGCCATAATCAATAATATCGATTTATTAATATAGCAATAGTATAACGTTAAATGGTTATTTAAAAGTGTAGATGTTAAAATGTATTATGATTTCCAACAATAAAATCTTTTCCTTATGTGAAGCGTAAAATTAGAGAGTACTTAATAAATTGCTAATAAAATACAATGTATTTTCCTCGAAGGAAGTCTATATAACTTTATAGTTTACTTATTGTATCATAAAATTATGTATATTCTACATGTACTTAACTCTATATTTTGCTTAGAGCGTTGTAGTTATTATTTATGAAAATAGGGTCTATTGAGTCTGATTTAAATGTTAGTGCTGCTTTGCTAAGGGCAATTTGTACAATAAAAGGAACATAACAACTACTGGAGTAAGTAGTATGGCACCACGTTTAACCTGCAAACACGAATCGTTAACGATTTGTCTTAGTCTATAAAATCGCTAATATATCGAATCAGAGGAAAATAATATGTATATTTTTTTTGTTTAGTACGATTAACTTATACATTTTTGTGTGCTAAAATATAGGTATGTTTATTATTTTGAAATGTAATAAAAGTTTTTTTTTTTTTTTAATTATCTATGAAAATTAATTAATTGTTTTTTAAATTTAAATTCTTTAATAAAAAATAAATAAATAAATAACATAAAATTATATTTTATTATAGTTTTAACTGCAAAGTAACTGGATAATAAGTTTTGTAAGAATCATAAGCAAATCATAAATAAAATCAAAAACAAACAATGCCTATTTGTATATAATTATTTAAAAAGTAAACACATTTTTTTGGAATGATTTATTTTATTGATTTTTATTTTTTATTTAATTAAGTACTTTTTATTTATCTACTACGTAAGTACGTTATGAACTAAATATAACCGCGTTAACTTCTAAATACAAAAAAAAATGTTAATTATTCCTAACCTAGTTTTTAAAACAATTTTTTTTTAATTTCAACAGACCTTTTAATATTTGTCGAAGTGTTGTTATTATGATGTCCCTTTCGTTTTAGGTAATCTAGCTTAGAGGCAAATTTGCACTGGATAATTTCAATAGAAATACTCAAGTATCCTATAATCTATCTCCATCATTTAATCTCCTAATCACATGACTTTAGCTGAATTGGACATTTCACGCATGTCGTCTTTACAACAAAAAGAACAAGAAGAAGATTTTGGTGTAATAAAAACTGAAAAATGTGATATAGCAACTCGCATTCTTGTTTTTTTTTTTCAAGCGTTTGTCCACTCTTCAGATCTAACGTTGCCGTAGCCTATGGATGCAAACATGCTCCCCGGGCTGAGTGCCTTCAGTACTCGCCTCCAAGCTGGGTGAAACTGTGAAAACCCATCAGGCTAACAGCATTTGTCCATTCCAAAAACCGGATGCGGTTATGTGTTATTTAAGATATAAATGGAGCAATATCGACTTTAAAGCCTCTTTCTCCAAGAAATTCTAGAAACCTTACTCGCCGCAAGAAAATAGAATAAGGCAGTTTAGTATGAATTGAGTAATGTATTTCATTAATTAGTGAATTGGCAGCCTAATTAGAGACTCCACTATCCAAATTGAAAGAAATCATTTTACTAACTTCTAGTACTATTTTTTGCTAAGTAATGATTCTAATTTGAAGATATAGCTTCTGTATACTTTTATGGTTGTTTAAAGGGTAAAAAACTAAGACATATTCCACTTTACTTTTTTTGTTCCACGTAAGAACTCCACGTCATTGCATTTGGCAAGCAAAAAGGAAAAAAAGAAAACATGTACTTGTGTCAGTAAACTTTGTATGAGAGAACGTTATTCAAGACAATAGGACATGTCTTTAAATACATGCAAAGCCTTTTATGGAACAGCTGCGCTTCGTTAATGAGTGATAAGATTGTTCCCATCGAGTCACGCGTTCGGGCCCCAATGCGCTTAATAAAGCAACTGAAAATTTAAAATAAAAGTACAATTATGAGAAAGACCCATTAGTACGATGTTTAAGCAAAGCGAGCTAATTGCAAAAAATATGCGAATTAAACAATGCAAACGACGTGACCAAATTATAGTGGAGACACATCAATGACATACCTAAATACTCATTATTCTCTCGTATTAATTTGTATTGGCATAAAAAGTATCAACAGGTTTTATATAGTGGCAATAAATTTAGAAGTGTCTTCGCTAATTATCTTTTGCAATTTATGTATTTGTTGTCGCGATGTTTGAATGAAAGTAGTACAATGTGTTATTGCATGTTAATGTACTTAGTATTTATCTGGTGTTTACTTTGCAAATCGCTTCTAAGACAGCATCTTTTAATTAAAGTACACATAAATTTGATTGTCGCTTCATAAAATATAGAGTAGTAGCTTTTACTTGCGGGTTCGCTCGCCTTATTATTAATTTGGTCAAAGGAATCGGATGGCGCAAAAAAAGTTTCGTAAAAAGTTTATCCTCTCTCTTTTTCCCACTTCGAATAGGTTTTTCGGGGGAACAGAAAAATGACAATTATGATGAAGATGTCGAAAAAATCATGCTGACTGGGAGCCTTATTAACGCGTTATATGAAAACAATATATTAGGGAATTATTGCTGTAAAAAGATCCATTAAGCAGTAGCAACTTATATCTATAGAATAAATGTGAAAGCTGTCCCTGGTCAAATCACCGTGATGCATTCTAGTGGGTACTGTCGAGTGCTTATCACACGATGAGTCTTGTCCCATGCCCCTTTCGCCTTGGCCTGAACGTGGGTAATGCAAAGATTACAATATTCATACTTAATGCGTTTACGCACTCGATAAGGAATTTTGTAAAGAATTAGACTTTGAATACTACATTAATTTAAAAAAAGCAACATTTTAGCATATTCTAGTATTCACACAAAATAACGGACAAATATTGCTTGATGCTCTTGAACATACATTTATTATTTACAAATCTATAACAAATTAAATTACTATCATATGCACTCCACTAAAAGTGTGTAGTCGGGACAGTTTGCTAATAGGAAATAAAAATAAAGATTTTACATTTTACTGCCCGGTTTTAAAACTGGTAGAAGTGATCAGGGAAAGTCGCCTACGTATCTACGTTCGTAATAACCACCTATCTATCTATTGAGTTGAAATTTAACTCAACCTCTAAAGAGTTGAGAATAAGTTTAATTTTATATCCAGTAAAAAACAATTTAGAGTGGCGGTAAATGTTCAAAAACATGATCACGATCGTACCCCTCGCTCGTCCAGCCGATACTTATTACATCACGCAATGCAATTACAACGGCCGACTATTCAATTAGTTTGACTTAACATATTTCAATAGGCTCGTGCACGATATGCGTAAGAGTTATTATTAATACCCGTTGGTTTTTTAATATATATTAATATTATAAAGCGGAAAAGTTTTTCTGTTTGTTTGTTTAAACGAGCTAATCTTAGGAACTACCAGTCGAATTTCATTTCTTTTTGTATTAATAGGATTGTATTGTATTAAACTAATAGGAGCAAAACTGCTAAGAAAAACGGGTAAAAATCCTTACTAATATTATAAATGCGAAAGTGACATTGTTTGTTACGTTTTCACGCCTAAGCCGCTGAATCGATTATAATGAATTTTGGTATAGAGATAGATGAAAACCTGGATACAGAGATAGGTTACTTTTTCTTACGAAAACCTTATTGGAAGTGGAGTAAAGAGAGGGATAAACTTTGTATGAAACTTTTTATTGCGTGATCCAAATTGTTTGATAAAATTAATATTAATGCAAGCGAAGCCGCACGTAAATTCTAGTGATTAAATAAATTTTAGTATCACGCCAACGTAGTCGCGAACAGAGTTAGTTTATTTGATAATTATAAAAAAAAACATATTACATTTGAATGCCTTTTGAACACGTCGTTTATCAATGTTTTTGATATAGCGCTTATTAAAATAATTATTGATGATCTTATTATTTTTAACGACTTGTTTGTGGCACGTGTTTTAAATTATCTTTATGATTTTACGGTTATAATTCAAAATATTTATACATTTAGTTACATTTACTATATATTCGATTAAATTTAGTTTCCTTGTTTAGTAGATTTAATCAGATACTAAGCTTGCATATATCGTACTTTTTCAGGATATTTTCATAGGGAACCAAAGTCTTAGAAACATTTTTTTATGGTGACCTAAAAATTATCTTTGTAAATTAGAAGCAGTATGTTATTTGCCACTATATCAATATGCCAGTGATTAATTTTGAACACCAAGTCATATTTTTTTTATAAAGAATAAAAATACGTTTTAATTAGGAATGATAATTGTCTCCCCTGTAAAAAGTGCAATTGTCGCTTACGGTGTTTTTTCCTGAAAGGCTTGATATATATATTTACTTTACTTGGACGAAATATATATATTTTTTATTTTTAAATGTAAAAGGGATTTAAAGCGTATTTAGCTCTTGATATTTATAGCTCACTGTCTCATTTTGTACGCTGTAGGTTTGTTGCATACAAATGATCAAACGTCGAGAGTTAATTTCATTCGATTGCTCTACTAAAAGGGCGTTCGGTTGAAGAATGTCTATGCACAATACTTTCTATTATCAGAAATACCATACATTCATTTCCTTATTACTAAACATAGTACAATTTAGCTGCAAATTAAAAAATAAGTGTTTTGATTAACATATATATCTTATATGGTTTATATTATAATTAACAAACGACTCAAATATGAAAGAAGAAGAAAAAGAATAAGGATCTGGTTATCAGATGGCTACTAAATTTCAAAGGATCGCAAGCTGGGCTAGAAAAAACCATAAAAATTGGTCTAGTCGTTTCACCGCTCATAAGAAATATACGCTTACATCTATTATTAAATATAGACTTTGTATATAGACAAAATAGGTATTCTCTATTTAAATTATGAATTTGCAAAACAAATGTTTTATCCTTATGTCTTAAAGAAAAAAAAGCACGTAAGCAAAGTGTCACAGTAAAACGTTACCGAAAAACAAAATTTTAATCAAATTCAGAGAAGAAATAAAACTTTGAGATGAATTTATAATAAAGTCATTTTAAGCAATGATAGCTCAGCTGGTGGAGTGTACGAATACCGCGTCAATAGAAACAAGTTCGATTCCTTGAGTTCAATGAGTCTGAGCTTTCGGTGAAGGAAAACATTTAAGTATGCTTAAAAATGTATATGTGTAATAGTGTCCAAAAAGTGTATATATAAAAAAAACCAAATGGTCGCGGGATGTGTGGCAGATGTGAAACAACGAATTATTTAGTACAGATTATGAGTTTAAAGAGATAGCTTATGACAGGAAATAAATATGACACAAAAAAAAAATTGAAAAAACTCAGATGTTTCTTAAAGTTAATGTTTATTATTTATTTAATAAACATCTACATTAATGTAATACACAAATTTAATGGAGGCAACTTGATTCTTCTCACTAGTCATTTCTTAACATATTATATTAACATATACCGTAACGACACATGCTGTGGTGATGCTTCACCAAACCAACATACAGACTGATCCTTCGTATTCAATGTTTCACATCAAATTATAAATTCATAGTAGGAACTAGGGAGTAAAGTTCAAAATTCTTATCGAAGAGAATATGCAAATACTGCAAATTACATAGAACACTTTGAGAATGTTCTAGAATCTAGATGACTGTCCGAGATCACGATTCACACGTTAAAATATTGTTTATGCAAAAGTAAAAGCAATGTGTCTTGAAATATGATACTTTCAATGAAGTGCGATTCATAAACAGATGAAAGTAAAATCTGTCACGAAGCATTCAGATCGACTGCGGTAATAAATAAACATGGCGAGTGGTATAAAAACCACACGATTATGGCTTCGTTGATGTAGTTATCAAAAAAATTGTGATTTCAATATACATTATTTATAATTATAACATTGTGGTGTCGGTACCAATGTATATATGCATGATCGTGGAGGTGCAACGTCAGTCGGTCGCACACTGTCCTAGTGTCACTACGTTTGGGCTGAATATAATAGTTATTTTAAATATTTGGACTTATTACATGAGACATCCTTACTTTAGGTAGAAGTAGTAGTAGTAGTAGAACCCTATATAATCATAATAGAGAACACTACTACTGGAGATCTCTATGTGATCATTCAGCCTAAACGTAGGAACATTAGGTCGGTGTGGCGGCGAATGACGTTGCACCTCCACGATCATATATACACACATTAGTCTTGATGCCACAATATATTTCCTTACTAGCTTTGTCTGCAATCGAATCGGATAGACAACAAAAAGTTTCATACAAAGTGTAACACACCCTGCACCCCACTTTCAATAAGTTTTTCACGAAAAAAGTAGCTTGTCATCGTCTCCAGATTTCCAAATACCTCTATACCGAAGTTCGTCATAGTCGATTGAGCGATTTAGGCGTAAAAGCATAACAAACAAACATATTCATTTTCGCATTTTTAATATTAGTAAGGATGCCTGCAATTTCAGCTGATGTTAAGTAACGATAGGGCCCAAGGTAGTGTACACGCAAAGCTTAGTGGAGAGACTGGCTCTTAAGTGCAACTGTCCGAACATAATAGGTATCAGAAAGCTGATTTTCAACTAGAAGACGATAGCTGTAAAGTTAGCATTAAAAGGCCCTACCATCATGCTATGGTTTCATCACGATATTTTTCTTCGTCAAAAGCTCAGGCTCATTGCATGGTTTTGAATTCATGTCCATTGACACGATGTCCCTACACACCATACAGATCTACCTATATAAGATTAACACAAAGAGATGTTTATGTAGGCCGGTATGACAGTAGTGGCTGTCGATGAGTTTCCGATCACTCCGTGGTCATTAGCGTTTTTGGATTGTACTGTGCTTAGTATCATGAACAGTGACATCACTATACAGTAAAACTATACAAACAGAACATTTTTAGATACCTAGTAAATTTAGTACACCAAAAACATACAATTTAAAATGTATAATTGTGTACAATTCTAAATTCTATATGATTTCTGAGTAGTACTATATAAGTAGTACAAATTAGTGTAGTATGGAAATAAACTAAGCTGTGAAATATAAAAGTTACAGTTCAATCAATCAACACTATTCTATACTATGACACTTAACGTAGTCAACTTTCGTTGATAAATCCTTTCAGCTAAATTGTGCTCTGTAAAATGCAAAGCATATTTTCATATTTATTTTAATATCTTGATGAAAAATTAAGCAGAATCATAAACTTGTTCAATTTTAAACAGTTCTTCTGCAACAAATTAAAGTTCCAATGCAAACATTTAAGTCCTACTTAACTGCTAAGAGTGATAAGGGTACAGATATATCTCTCTGTACACTATATGTCCTATCATTACAGCCAAATAACATTATATTGGAACATAGCTGTGCCTACAAGTTCGTTTGCGTGGAATAAAAAAATATTTAATAATTTTCGCCCATTTTTGTAACTTTTATCAATACAGCTTTATTCCCATTTGTCATAGCGTGATGTTAATTAACCTTTGTCGAGAATTGGTGTATCAAATACAAAAGAAAAAATGGAAATTCGAAAGGTGGTTTCTAAGATTAACGCGTTCAAACAAATCCGTGTTATAAGATTAATATGGAAAGAAGAGCTTAGAGCTTCTTAATCCAAGTGATTTAAGATCGGAAACGCACTAATGACACCTCTAGAGTTATAATTGCTCATAGCCAACTGCAAGCAGTTTAGCATAAATTAGGTCATAGGTTTATTTGTCATCACACATGTATAAGCAGATGTATAAAAAACATCTGGCCTGGACGTAAAAGAAGATGTTCCATCAATGGCGCCAATGAACCGATTGAGTTCAGTTCAATTTAGTGCGGTGTGATATTTTAACAAATATAAGATAAGTAATTTACCAATAATATGTGTATGAGTTTAAAATGCTAATATGTCGATGTATAACGCCGAGATTTTGTAAGTCACTGTGTACTTATGCCATAAAAAAAGAAAATTTTGATTATATATTTACCGAGCGCAATAACATCGCGCTACTGAGCTTTGGCGGAGTTAGTAGCAAATTCGACACCCGTGTCTCACCATAACCGGTCAGTGTGATATTTTTTCTAACGTGTCCAGTTTCACACGACCGCGTTTAGTGCACGTCAATGGCGTGCGACGAAAAATATCACTACTATATGAACTCTATCACAACTCGAATTCATTGTTATTTGCTTTTGCGTCGATCCCTATTTCATATTACTCTTTGTTTAAATCCTTATTTACATCATAAAACATTTTTAATATCAGTCTATATTTTTAATAGGTATTACTAAAAGGTAATTAATGAATTAATCTGCTATACGAGTTCCTCTCTCAGACTTCTGAGATACTCTAAAAAGAATGATAACACAAAAATGATAGTTTTTATTTCCGCTATAAATCAGTACTAGTCGTCAAAAAATAAATCTTGAATCTTTTATTTTTAAATCCATAAAATTAATATAAATTTAAATATAAGACTCCAGTCTCAAGTTGTGTCGTATTTTAGAATAGTTAACATTACATATCATAAATTTTATAAAATTATACATGTTTCGATTGGAGGAAGACTAAGTGTTACTACCATAGAATGCAATGGGAATCGTTTATTAACCTAAACTTGGATATTAGAATTACCATAGAAAGACTGTTAGCTCTCTCTAAACCTTGTACCGTATAGAATTAATGTTTCACCTTGTCTGCAAAAAGACGAAAATTATTAAAATCGAAAGTGGTTCGGGTATGCATAGTAGAGGGCACAACGTAAGTTCACAAAGTTCAAGCCAGAATTTATTCATCAGATTGAGCGGGCAATGAGTGTTATGTTACAGGCTGGGAACTCGTCCGTTAGGTATTTGTTCACGCGTCAACCAACGCCGACTAATTCTGACACTTTATAAAGAACACCGTAAAAAGTATTCAGAAGTGGTTACATATCAAGTTAACATAGTTCTCATTGAGTGGGCGCTCGGCGCTGTGTAGGCATGTTTATGGCGAATTGTAATGGTTTCAGATACATTATATTCAGCATAACGTCTAGATATAATTATTGTATTTCTTTCTCTTACTGTTTCATAGCTCTTATCAGCAATTTCTATGTGCTTTATGTGCTCTTGAAAGTAATTGGACTAAAAAATATGAGCTAATATATATAATTATGCAATTTCTTACTTTATTTTAACGGACTTCTAATAAGGAAGAGGTACTTACTATAGTCGGCTGTAAATATTTTTTTCTATTTGATTGTCCACTTTACTCTTTTCTCTAACGATAAGACATAAAAAGTTAAATTTATGGAGTAAGTACCCATTTGTAAAATCGGAAGTATAGTAAGTTAAGATTTTTTTATTGTAATAATCGTAATTTATAATAAAATTTATTATTAAATTTCTAAAATATGTTACTTCCAATTATTTTTTATTGATCAAAAGAGATTTTTACTTTTTTTCTCCTAGACAAGGAAACTTATAACACATAAAAATAAAAGCAACGAAATACGGAATACTATTTCTGTTTATAATTGACCGCGGCGGCGGCAAATAAGAATCTTATTTACATTCGAAATATTTATTTTTTGGAAATTATTATAATTTTATGTGACGAACCGAATATTTTTATGTAAGTATAGTGTAAGAAAAATTCTAGGTTACGTACAACAGTGGGTTGACACAGACTGATAATCGTAATGACTATACATGAATATTTACAAAAATGAGCTGTTGACTTTTTTTGCAAAAAAAATCTAAATAAAGTCTAGAGATAAAATAGGAATACAAAATTTTCATCTAAATCGTTTTGATTAATAATAATGATTTGTATGAAACTTTGTATTAAGACAGATTCCTGTTCTTTGAATTCATCTATATAGTTGTATTAAAAAAAAAAAACGTTCAAGCTCTATTAATACACAGAATTAAATTGTAACCGAGCCAAGGCTGAATATACAATTTTTTTTAACTTACCTATAGTTTTCATGTGTACCTACGTAGTTTGTTATCAGTGAAGAAGCCAACACAATTTATTAAGAATCTGTCTATCTCACCCCTTGTACGCGCGTTAATTTGAAATATAACAAGTTTGTTACCAATGTTATGGAATAAAACATAAGATACTTTTATCCCATAAAAAGACAGTGTTCCTTCGGGATAGGACATAAAAGTAAAAAAATGGACGGTGAATTTTATTGTTTTTAAGATAGCTAAAAATTAAGATATGTTTTATATCTTTATGTTATTGGAGACCTTACAATAGCGTGCCGGAATCAAAATTTTATGAACGGTATCGGGAATTTCTTTATATGTTCATAGTAAATATGGTTCAAATTCCCACTCCATAATTTTTGTATTATTTTTTTTACTTTGTTTATAGACTACAATACATAGTTTATGGTAAACAAACTGTATATCATATTATTTAGGAAAATCCGCTATACATTACATGTTAGCCTAACGTAAACCGTTAATCGCCGACTACGTGTACATATTGTATTTATAACAATTTCATTATGCTTTAGTACTGATATAAAATATAGGTTCTTAGTTTATATAATTAGCATTGTCAAACTATATTTAGAATATTAAAATAGGCCACCAATTATACAAAATATAATTCAAGCGAACGAAGTAGAGTTGAGAAAAATTCTCGCTCATAGCTTGTATATTATATATGCAGGGACGTGTAAGCACTTGTAAAATAGAATCAGCAAGTTGGGACGGGATTGGATGGCATTAGGAAATTGGGATTGGCGTAACTCTCATATTAATAATTTATTTTAATCCATAGATACCACAAATGTACAGTTTTACTATTTTTTGTGTTAAATAACTTTATTTAATACTTATTTAAACATAATATTTCAAATCTACAGTTAGTCTTTATTTCTATTAAAGGGAAAACTGCATTAAACCATATGGAAAGCGACATTTGATATGTGGTTCATGTAAATACTTGTCCAAATTGGTAAGCACTTATTTAGAGTAGTAAACTAAACTTATGTTGTGCATTACCGTTTGTGGATACATCAATATGTAAACAAGTAAAATGGAATTAAGAGCTATCCATTCGCACATCAGCAACTGTACTATGTAATATACTTTTACACGGTTCAGCTCTCGTGAATAACAAAGAAAAATGAGTACCGTATTGTAAATGCAATTTTAGAAATGGTTAAGCGAAATGTTCTCTATAACTACCTAAGAAAAAGGACCTATAAAACTTTTTCCATAGTACGACAAATCTTGGGTTTAGTTTGTATGTTATGAGACCGGGTCTTAAAATGAAATTAATATTACATCAGAGAATTTAGATATATTTGCATTACATTTTACAACTTTTACAAACAAAATTAAAATTACTAGTATACATTTATACATCGTTTGATTCCTTGAGAGTTTTGTTACAGAATTATTTGTATATTAGTAAAGTTAGACAGTTTTCGGTTCCAATGTCTCTGACTGGTCAAATTTTTCACCACTACAAGAGAGTTCTTTTTTAAAACCGTTAGTGCTGATTCAAATATGATGTCGTGTATATTAACAACAAAATACAACTGTAATTTTCGAAAAATATTTGCTTTTTATAATGTATAAATATATACGGTCTATTCAAAATCGCCTAACCTATTTTAATTAGTTTCAAAATATTTTAAGTTAATAGATTGGTATCATAAAGGCGTACGATTACAAGTAGTGAAATATTTTTTTTCTTCTCTGTTTAGAGCCTTCTAAATTCATTAGTACACTCAAATCACTTTCAAAACGCGATAGTTTATAGTCAGCATTCATTTTAAATGTCAAGTATTCACATGTAACAGAACGAAGTCATTTAGGCACAGTAACAGTTAAAGAGTTATATATTTTTGAAATATTTTATTGCCTAAGCACAATACCTCTCATCTGATGTTAAGTGTGATGGTTCTTACGTCTTAGTAATATGTTAAGTCTAGATGACAGCTTATAAGTATTTGACAACAAATATTAAACTCGATGATAGTAGATAATCTCGCGGTGTGGGTATTTGTAAATACCGGTGTCATCATACTGTTGGTTTCTGGTGATATCTTTGCACCGAAAAATTTATCCTCCGTTTTCGGATTTGAATCTAATATTATATACACGAAGATTTTTTGTATTTATTTAATCCACTAAAGGCGATGCTTATACAGCCATAGATAAAAAAATTTGGCTCAACCAGAAATAAAATATAGAGCCTTATTTTAAAATCAAATTCATGGTAAGCCTCCAGGACTACATTTTTTTTTTTAATTCCTAACAGACCTACAATGATTTTTATTTTTAGCTCATATTTTACATTTTATTCGACTCTATATTCATCATAACTAATGAATATGGTTTATTAATTTTAAGATAACCCTAAAATTCCCAAGAAACATGGAAATAAACTATTGTATTGTATTGACATAATCACAAGACACTACCCAATTGATAACGTCAACAATAATGGTCTTTAACAAGTATGATTAGTTGTCAAGTTAGGATAAATATATAATTTCCATACCATGGTATTTTGATTTGACTTATAGCGGATGAAAGCAATGTAAGTATTATTAGAAGACAAAGATTTTTATATAATAAAAACTATTACTTAACTAATATTTGTACCAACTGGGACACTACATCGTTCAGTGATAATTTTTTTTGAAAATAAATAAATTACCAACGTAAAAATGTTATGCTTAGTTGTGTGTATATACTAATATATTAAATCAACGGTTTTACATGGATAGTTTGCATGGTGGTAGTGCTTTTTCTAATGCCCTAATTTAAAAATCTGCCCCAAATACTTATAGGTGTGTTCCGGCAGTTACACTTGAGAGCCAGTCCCCCGACTAGGCTTAGTGTATCCATCATCTTAGGCTACATCGTCACTTAACATCAGGTTAGATTGTGGCCATAACTCTAAAACTTAAATATAAAAAGAAACAACAATAAAAAAACACATGAAATCGAGTTTAAAAAGTGTCTTACATAAATATTGCTCATAAATAATTTTTAGAAGTAAACGTAGGCGATATAATAATCGACGCTGATACCTATCTGTAAATATTGAACGTCGCGATGCGCCCGCGTCACGTCGCCGCGGTGCGCGGTGTTTGCACAACTTACTGTATTTACAGAACTAAGTCGCAGGCGTGGCGGTAGGCGGGAGCGAAACCTGATTCAATTATATCAATCACATATATAATTGCCCGTCGTAGCAAATCGTTTTAATATATATTTATACTTTTTACACTTGTACAATTCTAAGTCCACCTTTAGAACGATTTCTAATGTCACATTGTTCTATGAAAACGCTACACGCGGCTCGGTTACATTGAGTTAGTAAATAAAATCTAAAGATAGGTTGAGAATCTCCAATGTTATTTACTTAATCTTGAATATTATAAGGGTATTTACCAGAATACTAGAAACTAATTTATATAGTAGTACAATTAGAAAAAAGAGCAGCAGCGGATTTCCTGATAAGCTATATAAGTATAGCCTTCGACGGCAAATTTTCGACGCCACTTAAAACGGAGTATTAATTTTTAATGTTGTAAGAAAGGTGTAGGAAGCGATTGGATTGAAATCAACGACTGATTGAGATGTGCAAATAAAATAAGAAATTATAGAAATTAGAGACGTCCACATCAAACTAAACATGTTGAGTCCCTTCTGTGAGTAATATTTCCCAAGCCCGTGCTGAAGTTTGTTTAAGGTCAGCAATACGCTAATTATTACGCAATAGCAATTATAGTTATAGTGTAAAAAATCAAATAATTAAATTATTAAATATCTTTATTTTAGATTTATGTGGTCTGCATGATAGTGACTTTGTTTTTTACAAATTTGTTTGAGACTGTATCTAAGTGTTGACTCAGACGTTTGAATATAAGCTCGGTATAATACTTCACTTTGGTCTATTTATTTATAATTTCTTACCCTATCTTCACTATATTTGGTGTCCTTGTTTCATCTACATAGAGACAGTAATTATATTTTTTATATAAATTTCATCCTACACAAAAACTATTAATTAACTTAACATTACCATAGCATGCTAATGTATTACTTTTCAACTCGTCTTTACATTCATACTTCATTATTTATTTTTAAGCGCAAATTATTTTTAAAAGTAAATAATAAATTGATCACTAAATCCGTACCGGACTCGAGAACTCCTCTGATTCTAAATATAAGTTTACTTAAGAAATTCGACATAAACCTTAGTGACTTCTAGATGACCGTACACACCTGTTTATTACGTAGCGCATTGCCTACTCGCCGATAAATAAATATACTCCTTATTGATATCAAGTGCGCAATGTAAATATGAACAAGCTCTAATGTTGATTTTTTATCGATTAAACCGATATATTGAACATAAAAAATGTAACCGTTGCGACTTAGGAGGTCGATACACCCGATGCTATTTAATATTTTATATTAATTACGTGGTAACCTGAATTAAGATATAGCATTTCATTTCGTTCTCAACAATTCTTAAAACTTAATATGACACGGTTTTTATATTTGTAAATTTACTGTATGTCATAGTACCATAGACGTTGTTCCAACGTGGTTTTTTAGTCAACGTGTAATCTAATGTCGGCATTAGTTACGACATATGTTTCTGGTTTGGTTGTATGGCATAGGGACGGTCTCGATTTGCGTCAGAACGGTGGATATGGAGAGTCCAGAAAGCGACTGAGTCACAACAAACCATAGAAATGTGCACGCTCTATGTGTCTATATAAAGTCATAATATCATCAGATGACGTCACAATATACCAATATAGAACTTCGCGTCACCGCACATTGGATACACTCCGATCTTCAGAAAGGGAGCCTTCGAACTTGGTGTATGCGCGATACAGTAACACAGCCTTTTGCTAGGTACATCATACCTGTATACCCTGTACTGTTGTTTGTTTGAATGAGCTAATCTTAGGAACTACCAGTCGGATTAAAAAATATATATTTGTAGTTGTTAGAGAAATCATTGAAGAAAACTTTAGGTTATCTAACAACACGCTATCATAAATAAGAGCTAGGCTGTATTTAAAAAAGATACAAAAACGGGCAAATCTTTTAAATAAATCTACGGTTCCAAGGAAACAAAGTCGCGGGCACAACAAGTAGTTAATATATGTGCATATAATATGTACACATATTAGTTACACTGGATAAGATTAGTGAGATTAAATTCACGGAATGGCATGTCGGCAACAGCCTAAACCCAGGTTCAGCCACATTAGCACCCTTGCGCTGTTTTTTTAATTTTTTCTGATACCTTATTACGCACGTCACAAACCTCAGTAAATTCAAACTACTCTGCCTCTTAGTTAGCTAATGCTTATATCTTGCCTTATTTGACACTTTTACAATATGTTTCAATGTATCATAGATTCACTGAGATGTTGTCCTCAATAAAAGCCTAGGTATTTTGTAGTGTTAAAATAAAATCACTTAACGCAATGTCGAGGACTTTCCATTAAATCAGATAAGTTTTATATGATCATTTTTAATAATTTAATGATGAATATCGAACTAGTTTTTTTTAAGTAAATTACCGTTATTTTTTAAGCTATATTCCACAGTGCAAAATGAAAATAGAAATATTTATTATTTAATTTGACGTATGATTTTAATAATTATAATCTATAGTGAAAATAAGTTCGCATTTGAAATTAAATATGCAATAAATAATTTATAGAAAAAAGGTGTTTACATTTACAAATTACTATCAATAAAATCACCATATTAACATAGTAAATTTTGACAGATTTAGCACTAAAATTAAAAACATACCTTTGCAAATAATTAAGCGATAATTTTTAAAAGATATAAAAAAGAAGATATATGTCTTGGAATATATACATACATTATAGGCAGTATTTTTTAAAACCGTGTATTCATATAATTCATATAGATTTCTTACCTTTATTCTATACTAGCTTTGCCTGCGACTTCGTTCGCGTGGCACTAAAATTTTATTTAAATAATTTTTGACCGTGTTTGTTACTTTTTTCAATACAGCTTTGCTCCTACTGGCGACAGTATGATGTTAAATAACCTAAAACCTTCCTCAATAATTGCTCTATCAAATACAATAAGATTTTTTAAAATCGGGCTGGTACTTCTTAACGTTCTAACAAATAAATGTTATTTTTAGAGATTTTAATCCTTAAAAATTAAGAGTTGTTTTTTGCTTTAAGTACTTTTCGTTTAAAATTTCCTTTAGCATTTTAAGGAATATAATGTGACCTTAAAGCTACCTATATTGTACTTCTAAAAGAGATTGACGCAAATAAAATGTAATTTATTTTGATTTATGCAGATAATCTATTACAAGCGATTTTAAAGCGATGATAGCTCAGTGGTAGTGTGTACGACTTCGCGTCAAAAGACATGAGTTCGAATCCAAACACCTACAATGAGCTTGAGCTTTCGGTGAAGGAAAACATCGTGAGGAAGCCATAGCATGGTGGTAGGGCTTTCTCTATTGCCCGCCTGGCTAGCTACCACCCTCAAATTGTAAACCTGCCGCCAAATACCAATAGGTGTGTTCCGGCAGCAGCACTTGAGAGCTAGTTCCTCCACAGGTTTAGCGTGTCTACCAACTTGGGCCATATTGTCACTTAAGATCAGGTGAGATTATGGCCATAACGCAAAACCTTAAGTATATATAAAAAAAAGATCAAATTGGTTCATTTATCACTTTTAAAAACGTACCTCTTATAATTTCCTTTTTAATTATGTCAACAATATATACCGTATTATGTTGTTAAAAATTGTTTACATTAGAAATCAACATTATGAATAAATTTTAAAATAGTAAATGTGAATTACTTATTCTCGCGCTATAAATTATGTTAATAGTTAAATATATAAATAAAATTATGTAGTTAAATGCGAAAACAATTTACAAATATGAAATCATAATTTACGTACATCATAATTTATGTCTGTGACTTCGTTCGCGTTGAACTAAAATTATTTGATAATTTCTCCTCGTTTTTGTAAAATTCTTTAATACAACTTTCCTCCTATTGGTAGCGTGATGATAAATAGCCTAGAACCTACCTCGAAGATTGCTCTATCAAATAATTCTTCAAATCCGACTGGTAGTTCTTAAGATTAGCGAGTTCAAACAAACTTTTTCGATTTATAATATTAATATAGATATTTAGACTTGTGTTTAGCTCATCAATTGATATAGGTTAATAATTAAATAATACCTGAAATTATTAAATAGAAAGTGGGTGAAATTAATGGGTTATACTTATATTAGATAGCAAAACGTTAGCACTTTATATTGATTCACTGGAATTAATAAATTGTATGATGAAATAGAATACGTGATAGAAAACATGAATTAATTAACTATGTCATAAAATATGAACACAATGTTAGGAGTACAAGGAACGAACCCGGGTGGGTCGCAGCCTTGGGTCCTTGCGTCACCACGTCAACAAAGCGTCGTGCCCACGCGCTAATGTATTCAACGCGGCGATTGATGAAGTATAAAATTTCTTAGTACCGTCTCACTCACAATGGAATTATGATAATTTATCGGTTGGCTTGTGCCGGCCGAGTGTGTGGGAACGCGCGCGGCACGGGCTTTCCCACGACACCGCACCGCGGGGAAGAACGTCTCATCGTACACCTCAAGCTGTCTCACTTACGTCGTTATTCGTCTGGACGCGGAATACAGTTTACTTCTAACAGGTCGTAAAAGCCAAGTGGCCTGCGTACGGTGCTACATTCCGTCCATCGTAAAGGTTGCGTTGACACTTAAGCCGTTTTGCAGTCTGGCCGCGTCAGACAGAATTGGAGTAAGTAGCGTCACGGCGCAGTGCGGCGGCTTCGACCGCACAATGGGTTGGTGTCGAGTCGACTAGCGGTGCTGGGAATAAACTCACACCTTTACAAGATCACACAGTCACTGTTATTGTTTGGATCAAGTAATCAGAATTGATAATTTCATATTTAAAATTAAAAACTAACATCTATGTAGATTGATATTCGAGTTACGACATACGGCATATTTAAATATAACAACAAACATATCGCAAAAATGAAACCAGCGTTCTTTTTTTTTTTTTTCAAAAAAGTATCACATGCAAATAGATAATATTTTCATAAATTACTGTTAATTGTTGGTACTTAAGAAGTTATAAGAAAGTTATAATTTTAATAGGAAACGGGTTAAGTTTTTATGAAGATAAAAGTATTGTACTGGTTTTAAATGGATTTCATAACAAAATTTTACTTACATTCATATTGCAATGAAAACGTATGCTGCTTCGTACACAATCACCGTCAGCAATTTTCTAAAGTAGAACACCAATAATAAATAACATGCCTAAGTAATAAAAAGTTCAGTGCAACAGTAATTTCTGTTCGTCAGTCTGTCTGTGTGACCGACAGAGGCGATAACACGCCTCGTGTCGCCGCAAACCTGCGCCCGCGCCGGAGCGCCGCTTCTGTAGGGTTGGCGATAAGAATTTGTAATAAAAACCTAATTTTAAATATGCTAATAATGACAACTAAGAAGATACAACTTATTATAGTTTTATACGGAATGACATTTTGATTAAACATTTTTTTTTCAATAATGCCTAATCATTATTATCTTCGGCTCAGATTAACTAAAAAACAAAATAGCTAAATAACTTATCGTTGAAACTATATACAATATTGCATATTTACAATTAAATATATTAAAAACCAAAAGCAATTATTTTTGTAAAATTTTGAGTCAAATGGAGTTGAGATAAAGATTGAAAATAAAATAATAAATTAAATATATAATGAAATTCGTTTTAATTACGAATCCGCCACAAGTTTATTCTTAAGAAATCATCATGTTTGGGCTTTATTCCAGGGTGCACAAGTTTAGGGGAGCATCTTACAGTGTTCCTGCGCGTTAAGTATTGAAGGGAGCGCGTGGGAACGCGTGCTAGCCAGGTGACACCAGCTAGAACCCCTGATAAATCCTACTGAACAGCTGTATCAATGTGACTGTACTGTTATTCGAATTAAATGATGAAAGGTGAAATTTATGTGTGAAAAAAAATATTAATCAAAATTATAAATTATCTTTTTTGTCTTTGCACATTATTTGGTGCCCATAAACTTCTTGATCGAGTTTATTTATGGATATCACTACGTGGCACAACATAATTGTTTTTTATAAGTCGTTCAAATTCGTCTAGCATTTTGAACGTGATTGTTTAACCAACATTCAAACAAAATTTCTTTTGCATTTATAATACAAATTCCATTTTATTATTCCTCGAATCCAAATGTGAGTTAATTATATATTTCACAAATATAACAATAACAAGTACATATTTTATTATTGTTACCTCTCAAATAATGTACCTATAGTTACCTGTAGGTAGGTAGTATAGGTATATATCTATAAAAACGAATGTTACGTATGCAGTAAAAAATAAATATCAGTGTAATAAGTAATTGGAGAAATGTTTATTTAGTAAAACAAAACTTGTAACAAAACAAATATAATTGTCCATTTCTCAAATATCAGTGGTAAATTTAAAAATAATAATAGTTTAGAGAATTGCCACCCCTAGCTTTATCACGGGCGTTTTGCCACAATCGGTGTAGGGCGCATAAAAGCAGCACGGCGGGCGGCGCGCGCGCCATTCGCTTATAGACCGTCGCGCGCGCATCACAAATGATCTTACCCGCCCGTAACATGTCGCCGACGCACGGCGTTTTCCATCCACCACACGAGCAACCAGAAGACGAGCCTGTATCTAGGACTTATCAATATAGAAAAGTAATGAAACCTATGCTAGAGAGGAAACGAAGAGCGCGTATCAACCGATGCCTGGACGAACTGAAAGACCTTATGGTTACTGCTCTACAGGCCGAAGGAGAAAATGTATCTAAATTAGAAAAGGCAGACATTTTGGAACTGACAGTCCGACATCTTCATAGTCTCAAGAGACGAGGTCAACTGGTGCTGAAACCTGAAATGTCTTATACTGAACGATTTCGTGCCGGATTCACTCAGTGTGCTACAGAAGTGTCTCAGTTCATTGCTAATGCTACGCTGGCTGCGAATGCGATGCAACGTCAAGGCCCGGTAGATCCTCAAGCCGGCGCGAGGTTGTTGCAACATCTGAGCAATTGTATTAGAAGGATAGAAGCTCCTCAGATTGTGCAACCGCAACCGATTGCGCCGAATGGTGTGGCACGACCGACACCTTTGCAAGCTATTGCGCCAGCTCAACCACCACAACCGATGCCACCAGTACAAAGAACATTACCAGAACGAGGTGTCAAGAGATCAGGAGAAGGCCCCATGGATGCGGAAGCAATGTTAGCGAAGCGTGCATACGCACCGCCTTCACCGCCGCACAGCCCCGCCTCCGAAACTGACTCCGCCCAGTCGATGTGGCGGCCCTGGTGACCGCTGACCGCTCTACCCTCGCAGTCTACTCCTCATGATCTCGCATGCCTCAAACAGTGTGTGATAAACCATAAACGTTTGTTGTTTGTTTTTTAACGTTCCTAGAACTGATGTGTGTTATGGCTAAGCTCGCTTGCTTGTTGAAGTTTGTTTATCTTTTTTTTATTTAATAAACTAAGGTTATTTGTTCCAGTAATCGTTATTTTTATATTCCTAACTTCAACGTCTTCCGCGTCGGTAAAGCATTTACTTGTTAGTTTGATTTTAAGTACCTATTAGATTAATTAGAATAGATATGTTGATACTGTGATATGTTTAATTCTTGAACTAGGAATTTAGTCTTATGAAGTTATAAAAAATACTATTAAGTTTAATCAGGAAATAATAAATATGTTTTTGTAATAACCCGTGTTTTGTTTCAGTTTGATCATTAAATACTATTGAAAATTTTACACATTATAAAAGAGAAATACAAATTTCTATATTAAGTAAATTTAAAATGCGATTAATCTCAGATATTATCTTTCCTTACAGTTTTTATGTTTTTAACTAAATCAGTTTCGTTTAAACAGCTATTTTTATTGATATTATTTTATCTAATTAGCCAGATTAACTTAATACTAAGCATTTGAAAATTAATACACAACAAAGCAATTTATATAAATAAATCTTCAAATTATTAAAAAAGTTTATAAGTTCTCCATTTACTATTGTTTTCGTAAAACTACTCATTTCGTGGAATATCCATACCTAATTACGAATCATCGTCTCACTGCTTAGATTTTGAATCACTAATTATATTATATGATAGAAGGTTTTTTTTTGTGTTTATAATAAAGCTTCTGTGAAGCAAAACTTTTAAAAGAAAATTTTAATTTCAAAATATAGCAAAAACTTCTTACTTAATAATATTGGCTGATATTTGAAATTTCGTTGCTATTTTTCACTTTAACCGTTCGTTAATGTAAAACCCGTTTTAGGGTATCTACATTGTGAAAGGACTACGTATACCAAGTTCCAAATAAATCTAAAGAATATTTGCGGAAATATAGTCCTTGAAGAATATATAAAATATTATTATTATTATTATTTAGTAAAACACACTAGAAGCTAATTAGCTGATGCGTGTGTATCAAATAGCTTGGAGACAAGGAAATCTCGCTTATCCAATCTCTTCTTAAAGCAGCTTAAGGTTGGAGCCATAACAACGTTCTGTGGGAGTTTGTTCCATGCTACGATCACTCTGTTAGGCAAAAAATGCTATCTTGGGTTTCTATGTGCTGAGGTTTCACAAAGTTTCAAGGGATGACTTCGTAGGTGTTTATTTTTATTTGGCTTACACATATTTTTAAGGTTGGGTACATTGTAATAATCAGTGAGGATTTTAAAAGTTTCGATTAACCTGCCCCTCTGTCTACGCTGTTCTAGTGTGGTAAGGCCAAGGTGTTTGAGGCGCTGTTCATAACATATGATCAAAGTTGGATTGGATAATAAGTAATTAAGCGACCATATATTGAATTATTATTCTCACGCAAACTGATCTATATTTTATTATAAACTTCTTAAAGTACAATTCGTAATTAAAAACCACATATAAGTTATATAGTATAATGATAATTAATTACATTTCTCTCAGACACTAATTAAAATTTCTCATGAATTTTTTGGACTCATAATGATAACTTTATCTAATTATTTCTGAATAACAAGCATATTAGGGCTCTGTGAAGCAGCGAAGTCAAGTTTATACTTTACTACAATACTGTCATTTCTATAAACAAAAATAGAAAATTGTCATAGAGTGTTTAAACACAACACCAACAAACTAAACATTTGATTCATTTGATTTGGATTTCAAATTAAAAACAAATATTTACAGGCTGGATGTTAAAAATCAAATTCCCAATAATCAACTTATCAAAAATGCATAATTCTTTAAAAAATCACTTTTATGTGGACTAGTTATATAAATACAAATGCATAGTTTCTTTTGTTAGATATTATAACCAAATACAACATTTAAAATAATTAAAAAAAATGTATTAAATGTGTACAAAAAAAAATACATTACCATAGCACCTAAAAACAACGGTGACCATCGAACAAGGTTAGCAATCCATCAAGGATCGTCGCTTTCATGTCAACCTGCAAGCATATACGCTAGGTACCTATACACTGGCAGATACTAAAACGAGTTAAAACAAAGGGTTTATTCTCAAGTCTACGTATCTAGTGTATATTACTTTTTTTGATTTCTAGATTACTAATAGTTAATAACGAAAAGCCATACACTTAAGTGTACCATATTAAAAGGTGTTATGTTTGGTGCACGATTCTGTTTAGACACAGTAGTTGTGTCCTACTACTCGGCAAATAAAGTTACACATATGTAATTCTATCGCAAATATTCTATTACTAGCTTTTACGTGCGGCTTCGATCGCGTTAATATTGATTTTGTCAAACAAACGAATGACGTAATAAAGAGTTCAGACAAAGTTTTTTCCACTCATTACCCCACTTCTAATAAGGTTTTTGCGAGAAAAAGTATCCTATCTCCATCTCTAGGTTCCTATCTATCTCTATATCACAATTCATTATAATCTATTCGGCGGCTTAGGTATGAAAGCAAACAACAACAAACAAACAAACTTACTTTCGCAGTTATTATATTAGTAAGTACTCCACAACCACCATGACGTGGAAGTATGGCAGGAACCAAAATATTTTCCTATACACTATCAATTTATGTGATCATTTGATTAATTTCTAATATTTCACTACCACAATGACATGGAACTACGACAGACATCAACGTATCATCATATTTACGCTTGATTCCCATAAAATCAAGTTCAACTACAAACTGTAGTTATAACATGAATCTAGTTCATAACGAACCTTATTATTTTGTTTATTAATAGAACAGAACAATAGGTGAAATATTGTAATACATAAATATTTTTTAGAAGTTCGCATCTATATTGATTTCACTTAAGCGAATAAAATCGTGTCAAAATGCTTTTTTCATTTTCTTGAAATTGACTTTGCAGTAATATTTGCCAATGTCAGTGTTTTATTTTCTCGAAAGTATTACGTAATAACGGTTCTTACAGATCTTATCTAGTAGTTGTTACATTCTTCAACACCTAAATCGAGTCTATTGAATACTGTCATTTAACATTATTATAGTGAAGACTGCTTAGTACGTAACTAAAACATCATACGTAGATTTTGAGGCAACTCAGTTTGTAGGTCTTGTGTTATTATTTAGAATACTCTTTACTTTGGATGGTGGTAGGGTCTAATGTCCGCATGATTAGCTACCAACCTCAAGTTGAAAATTTTCCCCCAAATACCTATAGATCTGTTCAGGCAGTTACATTTGAGAGCCAGTCCTTCCACTAGTCTTAGCGTGTCAACCATCCTGGGCCGGATCGTCACTTAACATCAGGTGAGATTGTGGCCATAACGCGAAGCCTATATACTCTAAAAAAAACTTATGCAAATAAATGTAAAATAAAAACGTAAATTCCAAACTGTACTGAATCCCACAAAATTTGCGTATTATATTTATGTAATAGTGTATGAATTCAAAATGAAATAACATCACAACTGATAATTTACGGTACCTTTAGATTATTACTTAATCAGTCAGTCAAATCTTCAGTTTTTCAGAATTCGAAAAGTACTGTGAGATAAAAATTCAAGAGATACGTCCCATAATTCCGTTCTGAAATTTTTTCATGAAAATCCTCATAGTTTTTATAGCAACAGAGTCATAGAAATTAAAGTAAATCATAGAATTCAATAACACAAAAAATTAACAGTAATAGAACTTGTAAATGGTAAAATGTATAGTATATACTTTTTTTTATATGTGTAATCTCTATATATAAAAATGAATTTATGTATATCAAATGACTAAATTCCAAGATTATTTCACCGATCTAAATAGTCACAAGATAAAAAGTGTCGCAAATATGTGTGTTCAGGTTCAAAAGTGTTCAGGCACGTTTCGTACTTATGGAGTGGGAAAAAGCTGTGAGCTCGCATTGTCATCACATGTATAATATATACATTCGTGTGTAACTGTGTATGTATATACGCATGTATGTATATATATACAATATATATATATTGCTATGAAGCTTCCACTTCTGACATCCAGTTCTACGACCGACAGATTTTTTTAATATTGAAGGGCTATATAATTATTATTATTCAAGACGACAAACTGCGTTTAGGTCGAGTTATTGATTACTCGAAAGAGCTAAGCAACATCTACAGGACCAGTTATACCCGTGATATACCCGTTTCAATGCCTTTTTACTTGGTCATCGCGTTTCAGGATTAGCCAGTATACATCCAAACGCCGAAAGTTTTACAGGTTTTTTATGGTTTATACTGTACTCACCTCAAAGTACAAAACATTCACTTAGGCCTGTATATAATTATATTATAAATATTTAAAAAAACAGTACCTTAAGATAGGAAAAAATATATTTTTCTTAAATCGCGAATTCACGATTTAAACGGTAGAAAAAGAAATGTTTCAAGTCCAAAGATGGCCTTAAAGCGAAGAAGTAGCTATTAGCGGTCTCGACAGCACGCGCACCTAGAAATTAGTTCGGTTCGAGCATAATTGGGTTGGTTGCGTGAGTCGAACCGTGGGAATCTACCAGTGGCGTGGATACCGACAATTTGAATTTAGTTACGGCCGTGAGCATTTTCGGATACAAATACACAATAATATATAATATTTGCTACGATTTACTTCAAATAATAAATGCAGGTAACGGCAGTTGTACGGTATGTTTCATCTCCAATTAAAAGTGCGTATCCCTATCTCAACCTCAACTGCTTTTGCGAGTCAGCACTGACACAGTGTCTGTATAAAAGTACAATAAACTGATATTCTGTGTGTACTCAGTGTTTGTGGAGACAATTAAAGATAAACAATAGTCCAGTTAGTTCACGACCGAAACCAATCAACACTGCAAGTAGGTGGTTGTCTTTCCCCATATAAACAATTTTTGGTGTTTTACGCACCAAAATCTTAGGTTGCGACTATAAATTTGAATTCTATTTAGATTTTAATATTCGTTCTTCCAGTATCTTTCTCTATTAGGCTTACCGTATTTGTAATCATTGGTCACATTTTTACTTAATATCAGGTAAGATTACGGTTAAGCGCTAAATTTATATAAAAAAAAAATACAAAACTCTTCAAATTAAAAATGTTGTGAAAAGATATAAAGTTCACTTAGAAACTTGAAAAGTAATGGGTAGCTGAGCGATACTACATATGTAGTACTGGTCTAAATAGCTTTGAATCCTGCCAAAACTTAGTGTATTGAATTGTGATTTATATGTGTATTGATTGGAATGATGTAGAAACCATACCAAGGTGGTTGAAAATTTCTAATGTCCGCCTAATTACTATATACCATTTTTGAGGTAAGTATGTCGTTAAGAATACATAGGTGTGTTTCATTTGTTAGCCAGTTTTCCCACTGGACTATTGTGCTATCATCGTGGCTATTTAGCTAACAAGAAGTAAGACTAGGCCAAAACTCTAGATACTTAAAGAAAAAATGGAACAAAATATTTATTTAATTTATATTTTTTATTATACATGTGTACTAATTTTATTATTATATTATCAATACATACTATTGAGATATTAATTTTTGTTTTAATTATTTGAATATTAGGTAAAATTTGCGTGTACTAAAATGCAAATAAATGTTTTTTTTTAATCTTTTATTTATAAGTTAACGGTAACCACAATTACACCTGATGGTAAGTATTCATATATCCTAAGACGGTAACACGCTAAGCCTGGGAAATCTAGAGACAGTAAGTGGTCAGGCTAGCACTTATCTGTTATCTATTAGTTTATTTATGTTCCCTATATTGTATACTAAATTGTTTTATTGTAGAAGTGTTAGATCATTTTATTCTTTTTAATGATATATGCTTAGTTTCTGTCCTTTCCTGACCTGACCTGAATGCTGGCCTCTTACAACCTCTTAGAAACGGCAATATAAAATAATGTAAAACGAAAATGCTTAGATGGTCTGTCGAAGATACACTACTGGACAAAGTGCCAACCAATTATATTACAGATATATTTCGATGAAATCTTATGCTATTGGGCAGCAAACAGGCAGACGGACTATCTGATGTTAAATGATAACCGTCGCCTATGAACAGCCGCAACTCCAGCGGCATTACGGCCGTGTTGCCGACCATGGAGACCGTATTTCAATCCCTTATTGAAGAGCCCTATATCATAACCTTGAGGGAAAAACCGTGCCGGGCAGTTCGTTCTATGGACTGAGAATCTATTCAGGAGAAGTTAGTGAATACACTACTCTGTGGGTACGGCCATCTCATGAGGCCGTCAAATGATTAGATAAGTCAGTAGTATATAAACCAGGACCAATAAGCGTTGACGACCCTGACTTACATTAATGTTTGCAATTACAAAATATTTAATTCTATCTGCCTCTGGACAAGATAGATTAAGACAGTCGACCCCAAATACAAATAGGATAAGGTTGGAAGAAGAACAGAGAATAGTTTCTGATGAGTCATAACTTGATCTGGGTTTTATCTAAATATGAGTACTTAATGAGGTGCTTCAGCATCCGCTAAGTTGGATGCCTTATCAAAATTATAAAACACAAAATTTTATTATATATATCATTTTAGTTTTCTTTTTCTATATGTAATTCAACATATTTGTTTTAAGTGTGAATATTTATTGGTATGCTTATTTTGAATTTACAACGTTTGGTATTAAGTGATTTCTTTCTTTCTTTCACTTACACATATTGTACCACTGTACTATGTACTTATATTTCCGTTGTATATTGCATTCTATTATATTTTTTGCGATCACGTGCTATTTGAACATGGTAGAATCGAACCACTACATCGCTCCGCAATGGTTCCTTGGAGAGGTGTACACCTAATATTTCTAAAGGCACCTGTAGAGAAGGGATTTGCTTATTAAATTAAATAATTCGATTTTATATATCCAGTGAAATTTTACACTGTTCATACTTCAGTAATATTTATATACAAAAATCTTGTGTACGTCTGATAGGTATCGTGTAATATCTATACCAATTGAATGATAGTAGTGAAATTTATGTTTTTTTTTTTTTTCGAGGCCATGGTTCATTGATATTATAGATGTCGCTGTAGTCGAGTTATTAACTACCAAAAAGAGCAGAAGAACCCTTATTGGGCTAGCTAGTATTATTATAAAAAAAACATATAGTTATAAATTCAAAATAGTGTTATTTTAGAAATATATTAGCTAGCTATGCGTAAGCTTCGGTAATAGTTTATTGCACTTTACTCGCTTGATATTTTTATGTCCATTTATATACTAACACTTTATGATTTCTATATTTATTTTAGATATTTGTTATGACATATGAACTAAAAAATGATGCTACCCATATGAAAAACATTATTAAAAGTCTCTTGGAACGTAAGATATTTTACCAATGCTTTAATATAGATTATACATATTTATTTAAAACTATCAAAGTACATAAGAAAGTAATTACCTTCTTAAATTAAATAGCCTTGTAAAAATATGTTAATAGTACGGTGCAACAGAATATCTGTACCCGAAAACATTTCATTTCATATACGAGGTTACATTGAAGATAAAATATCTGAAC
This sequence comes from Actias luna, assembly GCA_039707435.1. Taxonomy (NCBI): domain Eukaryota; kingdom Metazoa; phylum Arthropoda; class Insecta; order Lepidoptera; family Saturniidae; genus Actias; species Actias luna. The sequence continues at coordinate 11,123,857 of JAZHAC010000030.1, forward strand.
TCATTTATAAAATAGGAAGAACTGAATTTACTGAAAGCGTAACTTTTAAAATATATATAAAAAAAAGTAAAAGTAAACTTTTTATCTCACGCGGCTTCAATTCGCTTCCAGTTTTACGTAAGTCCCTTTCGATCGGTCACCGGCGCCTTTCATCTTGTAAAATAGATACTATTTTCATAGTTTATTATACTATTTATTATCTATAATAACGATCGACCATGCGGAAGAATACATCACGACGTCAATTGAAATGCTTTGTACGGAAGTTTTAAAAGGCAATAAATGACACCTCTGTGTTGCTTGACTTTTTTGTACAGCAGTACGGCAGAATGCCGCCGTGTTCCTGATGCCAAGAACACTCCAAAATCGTCATTGACTTGCGAGAGCTCGGTAAAACTAAATATCTCTTCACGTTACGCTTCAAGGGCTTAATGTTATAAAAAAAGAGAGAACACCCTGACAGGGAGACGGTTCCACGATTTCACGGTCCAGCAAAGATAAGATATTGCGAAGTGCTTAGTCTGTACTGAAATGTAGGTTAAAGTAGAACTGTGGGAGGAAATAGAGGAATTTACATCCAATACTCATCAGGAGGTAGACGGTTATCGAACATTTTTGTGCATCCGATTCGGTCTATTATATTTGTAAACAACAATGAATATAATGTACAATGCGCACTAACTACATAGGAAAGTTAATTTATTGGTGGAAAAAAATACAAATATCTAAGAATTTATTAGCAGAACTATATACACTAGTTCAACCTATAAAGGTAAAATTATGCAAACAACGCCTGTTATGCGCGCACAATCTTCGACTCATTGCAATGTCGACACTGACTTTTATCAATCTTCTTCACTCTTAATATTACGTGATTTGAATTAAGAACACGGAAACAGTGACACAGATGTCGACAGAACGAGTATCGGTTCCATTTTACTTTTTTAAGATCATTGCAGTAAGTTTCTTTTGTTATCAGCTTTATATCCGTTCCGTATTTTTATTTATTTATGAGTCATATGCAATTAAAGACAGCAATTTCACTTTTTCAAATTTCAGTTAAATAGGTTAATGTAATGACTTTTATTTCATAGTAATGTTACTATTGGATATTTAATACTTTGCCTTTTTAACTCAAAATTGTCGCATGTGGGTTAATCATGTTAAAAATATTGAACGGATGCGGAGTTTTTCGTAGCAGGTTTCAGGATATTTGGGTTTTAGATACTTTGCTTCTTTGTCGTTTTGTCTTCTTATTTTTTCTTTTTATTTAGTTTTTAAACCCCAAAAAAGGTTGGAGTAGCGGACGGATGATAGCTAATATAATTTTATATCTATAAGAGTTTTACGATGTTTATGTCTAGACTTATATAAAACATTCTTTTTCTAAATAATAAACAAACTTCCAATTTCACTTTGGTATAGAAAAGATAAATTTAAATTAATTTATCGCAATGCAAAATAAAACAAATTAAATTAAGAATTAGGTTTGGTTATATAAGTAACGTACTTGAATAAACGAACTGTTAGGCAATCAGGCCGTGCGACTCTCAATATTGCCTGATGTGACAACAAAATTTACCTTTCATCCGTCCCAATCGTGAAATTTAATTGCAATACATCCGCACTCACTTTAAGAAAATAAAATCGAATAAAAAAGCGATTAGAATCGTGACGACCTCACCGGTTAAAGCAATAGAGTTAATTGATTGTTATAAAAAGAATCTCGTAAAAGTGAGTGATGTTTTTCTATGTTCCACTTGGGGTGGTGCGAGAATGAAACAAATGGTATCGCAACGCGCCGACGCGACGGAGTGTTTGGTAACGAGACCATTGGCCTCTGACTTCAGCAAATATCGGGTTACAGTGAAACCATAAAAATATAGATTAATTATTTATCCAGATAAATTTATTTTTAGTCCTAAGTTACTGCATTATCAACGACCCTTTGATTTACTATTCATATGTTAAGGGCAAACTATCTATTAGATATTACCTTTGCAAGCTATATCTACTTGCACGAGCGACTTGAAAATGCAGTCATAATAAATTGTCTCTCCTTTCGACTAAATTAGAACGGCTCATATGACGATTTATGTTGCCCCTTACTAGGGAAACGTTTTGGAACCAAAATCCTGCAAATGGGCATTGCTTGTAGAAGTGAAATACATGTAACAGTGGTCCCCTGCAGTCGAAAGTTGCACAAAGCTTACCATTATTTTATATAGTTCATATAAATACAGTTTCGTTATCATACGTTTGCATAGTTTTTTTGCATAAACCATAACGAAAAAAACTCTGTTGGAAGCAATGATAGCTCAGTGGTAGTGTGTACGGACTGCGCGTCCAGGGACGTGAGTTCGAATTCACCTACAATGAGCTTGAGCTTTTGGTGAAGAAAAACATCGTGAGGAAACCATAGCATGGTAGTAGGGCTTTTTCTAATGCCCATCTGGCTAGCTACCACCCTCGAGTTGATTATCTGCCGCCAAATGCCAATAGGTGTGGTCCAGCAGTTACACTAGAGAGTCAGTCCCTCCACAGGTTTTTTTTAATGTATACAATCTACGAACTCTGCGTCCGCACCTTTTTTTAGATAAGTGATTTGGCTGACGTTAAGAAATTGCTTTATAATAGGTAGCTATGCATTACAACAACTTAAAACTAAAAAGGTAAGTGAGATTTTATTTATTTATATTATTGCACTTTGACATCACACATCCACAGGTGCCCACCAACTTGGGCCGCATCGTCATTTAAGCTCATGTGAGACTGTGGCCATAACGTTAAACTTTAAGTATAAAAAAACTCTATCTATACACAACCTCATACTGGTTATACTCTCTTACGTGTATATCTCATGGACGTTCTTGAATGATGAACAGAGATTTCTACGAGGCTGTAGGAAATCGACCTATCCACACTTTCAAGAGTATTGATGATTGACTTACCGCGTGCTTTTAGCTAATTTTTATTTGTTTCTTTTGATCAATTTCAAAACTGACATCAAGTAGAGCGATAGTGATGCGTGACGAGTGAAGACGTCACTTTCATTTGTATCTCCTCGTATCGCCTCCGCCAGTGGATTCGAGGTATCTTTGATGAAACATTTATGTAGATACAAGAAATTTGAAACTGTTTGAAGCTATGTTCTCATTATGTTTCGAACAGTTTTTGATACGTTATCCGTCAAACATTTAATATAAATATATCGTTATTAGAACCCTCAGGAACACATTCAATTGAATAATGTGCTTTATTTAATAAGATTTGGGGAGTGTACATAAACTGATTAGAGGCCTAGACCAAATGAAGTGAATCGTAGAGTCTTGATAGTGTTTTTGTTAGACAAATAATGATGACGGAGTACCTTTTATGATTCCAGACAGGGTAGTTGACTAACTCTTTTGCAAATATTCTGCTTAATATTACTCGCTATAGAGACTCTGGGAGATTTCGAGGATATCGTGCTTTATAAAATCAGCTGTTTCAAAAAACGGTTTAAAAATATATACTATTTAAGATTTTCAAACAATAATATGTTCGATGTAATAGAATTTTCAATAAAAATGGACTCAATCATTTAAATTGACGTGAAATTCGTGATTGCCATTAGAACACGTTATTTCCTTTTTATATAGTTTCATTCTTTGCCGTGGACAGTGGGTACCACAACAGTTATCTCTACTCTGTACCGTGTTGTTATACAAATAAAGCGAATAAAATAAGAACAAAGCGTCTGTGTTACGTTAGACGAAGTTTGGTGCGGCATTCGGTGCGGTTGCGTCAGGTCGCACGTCACAGGCGGTCGTGATTGCGGCGCGCGCCGCACCGCGCCGCACCGCGCCGTCACGCGCCTTCTCGCCGTGCTCCGTGCTCGCTGCACGAGTGGACTGGACGGCATTCGGTGATACGATGCAATTCATACTCTTTGGTATATAGCCTCTATGTTCTTCTTTTTATTCTCACACTGGTGCCACCGAAGCATTTGCCAATGTCAAAGTTTTAAATTGAAATTCAAATAATTTTTCTTTTCTGCAAAGATATACGAGGTAGTTTATTGTGGCAATTTAAAATATAAGTTTCTAGTTTTTTATACTGTGTAGTTTCAACGTCATGGCCACAATCTCATTTGATGTTAAATGATAATGTGCTCCAAGATGGTGGACATGTTAAGCCTTATGCGGGGACTGGCTCTGAGTTGCAACTGCTGGAACACACATATAGGTAAGTATTTGGTGGTTCATTTTCAATTTGAGAGTGGTAGCTAGATTCGCATTAGAAAAAGCCCTACCACCCTGCAATTTTATTTGCAATTCAATTCACTTACGCACAAATACCAAACTATATTATACACAATTAATACATGATGCAGATTTAGAAAATATAGTAAAAAATACACGTTTTACGTATTGATGCTAGTGTATGCTATGTGATTTTTTTTTAATATGGCATCTGCCTGTGTGAGCAACTTCACCAATGACAAGCGTGACAAACACTCGTTCGTATTTGCACTCTTGCAATTGTTATATAGTACTGAAGGGTAGCAATATTAATAAATAGCTAATCTTTAGACGGAACGTGTAACTGATATTTTTAATATCTTTATGATAGACAATGATGTCAATTATGGTCGGAATTAAATTGTTGATCGCATTTTGTTTTGTATTTATTGTAACTGTTAATATGATGAGAATAGATTTGGATTACATGTTATGATTACTATATTTATACCACAGTTGGAAGAGAAACATAATATCGAAAGCCTGTGTCCAATATCTCGTTAATAGGTAACTGATAGAAAAAAATAAAAATAAAGATTTTCTTATATATATTAGGAGAATTATCAGAATAACACTTATTCACATAAAACGTCATGTCTTCAATTATAATATTTTCAAAGTAATAATCGTGTAACTAAAATATATTTTCATATCGGTTCCTTTGTAGTATCCCTATCATAGGTATAAAACTTATTAAATCTAAAAATAATTTGGAAAATCCAAAAGTGCACACCTCATAACGAAATTATAATTGAATGACATCGATTTAAGCATTCATATTAAATATGAAAAAATATTGAACTATTTGTTTGGTTTATTGAATAACAAACCACATCGAATCAGCCCGTGAAAAGTAATAGGGTTCTATTCTTATTTATACTGAAACGTAAGAAAAAAAAGACTCTATTAGTAAAGTATTTCGGTCGTTATCGTGATAACATACAGGATCCGCAAATACAAACACACGGACGTCCAAGACAGAACTTTTTTAAATCGTTTTTAACTAGTTTTAGTAACAAAAATGGCATCGATAAAACAATGAGTGTAAAAATAGTGTTTTTTCTTGATATGTGTGTGTATATAATATTTTACAAGTGCAATATATGATAAATAGAAACATTTAAAGTTTGAAAAATCAGTTGCTTTGCATGAAGTGACAGTAGTATCCACTTATCTTATGAGTCGTGCAATAGAGTTACCACTGCATAGTGTATATGCTTCAAAACTATTTGTAAACTTTAGACCTAATCTACAATTTTATTCAATGGTCAGTAACTATATAAAATATTAACCCAATATGCCGAGAGACCTAATAACTGATTCTCAAACGCGGCCTCCCGATATTTACCGATGGGTGCTTAAGGACAAAGTGTTAATTTTACTTATAATTAGCTAAATGATTTTTTTTTTTATTTCTATCACTTTGTATACCATTAGCGGAACACAAATATTACATTAGAATGCACTTTCATCGTACTTTATTTCAAAAGTAGCTTTTACCCGTGGTTTCAATCGCGTTAATATTAATAAAATTATAAGCAATTATTCTCTAATGTTTGAAGCAAACCAGATGACGCAATAAAAAGTTTCATACAAAGTTATACCTCCCTTTCCCCTACTTACTATTAGTTTTTTTATGAAAGAAACTAGCCTATCACAGTCTCCAGGGTCCACATCTATCTCTATACCAAAATTCTTCATAATAAATTGAGCGATATAGGCGTGAAAGCGTAACAAAGGAACAGACAAACAAACTCACTTTCGCATTCATAATATTAGTAAGGATAAGGATATATTAGAATGATATGAATTAAACCTAATATTTTTTAACTTCTTCTGGAGCGTTATCAAGAATAACTAAACATTAATTTGATGATTGAAACGTAAGTATGTCGCGATGTTACATATTGTTAACTGGAAGTTATAAGTACTTAAGTTACCGCGTATTTGAAATCGCACTTATAAATTTATCTATAGGTTAGGTACATAATATATAAGTAACACATAACTGAGTGAGTCTTGACGACATCAACAAAATCACCTTATAACAATACCCTTTAGATTTATAATTTGGCATGGCGTAGACGTACAGTACGGATGACTATGTTCGTTGTGGTCACAACAAAAACGATACTATTTTCATTCATGCCAAGCTCACAACGATCTATCTGCAAGGGTGAACCCACACCCCATTCCACTTGAGTAAAAGATTGTAACGCTCGCAAGCAAGTGGAACAGGAAAAACCACGGTTCTGAGTGTTGTTATCGCTAAATGGAACGTATCCTAAGAACCAATTATACGATCACGTGCAGTTAAGGAGAAAAACGCGAACGAAGTCGGTGGTACCAGTTAGTATTTGTATAGCAGCTAATTTCATTTTCAACATATTGTTATAGATATTATATGGTGTTTATTTACCTAATATATATTTTATTTCACAGTATTTAATTTCGTCGTTCATATTTTTGAATTGGTTTTAATAATTCGGAGAATGAAGTAAAACTTATCACGTACGTGGATACATACGTATATTAACACACGCTAACAGAATTTTGGTCAACACATGCTTATAGCATTTTAATTATAACAAGTTTTTTATAAGTTCGAGTGTAACAAATTTTCTACATAAATAAAGACAATAATGCAGTATATAATAACCTATTGTAACGCATCTTACATTCAATAAATATACTAACTTAGTAATATATATAATAAGAATGTATATTAAACTTGTCTGTACTTTAAAATTTATGTGAAAAAATATACTGCAGTGACTAAGAATATGTAATAAAATACATTTACATCACTTTTATAAATCTATCTATCTGTTTGTTTATGCACGTATCACTACTAAAGTACAATGTTTATGATTAAACGTCACCAAATAAATCATAAGCATATTCTCCAGTAACACTTAGTCTTTGTTTTATTAAAATCGGTTATCTCTATCAAAACTTTATTTTATGTAATAACGGGCATACGAGTAAGCGTGTCATCTGATAGTAAGTGATCATCGCCGCCCATGGATACCCAAATTACCAATGGAATCGCAGGTGCGTAGCTGGCCTTTATTTTGGAGGGACTGTCTCTAAAATGCAACTGCCGCAACGTACCTATTGATATCAGGCGGCAGATTTTCAACTTTAAAACTTAAAGTAATTTGAATGACCGCTCGAGATTAAATAATTTTAGTTACACGCGAACGAAGTCGCAGGCACAAGTTGTTTAATAACAATATTATTGTTAGAATTATAGAACATTTTTTACAACCTTGGCTAATGAAGGTTTCTTAGATTTTGTTATTTTATTTCATTCACATTATAGACTTTTATTTGTTAACAACGATATAGTCTCGGATCTTGATATCAATTTGATGTTGTAGTTTAGTAAACTTTCTATCACGATATATCAGGATAGACAGGATGTACCAGAAACTAATACGCGAACACTCCAAATCCGGACCTGTGCATCGCTCGCCACAGGCGATAGTTTTCCCACGGTCGCGGTCGGCCCGCTTCGTGGCCGAGTATAGCCCAGCCATTTGCATACCCGCCCCCCACTGCCTACCGTATTACACTACCAACATGTTAAGTACTGACACACTAACAAATCTCACACCGCCGACCGACATCCGAACTCGGAGATGTAGCACTGTGGAAACGATTGCCAATTCATTTCTTAATAAACAGAGAGTTGAGACTAATGTATACAAGTTTAGCTTGTTTTTGAATCGACGATGTTATTTATGGTAAATACGGGCACATCGTAACTTAACCACTTTCTGTAGTGTGAATTTTCATGTTACAACAGATTTTATGTTGACGTTATCTGAAATAGATACGATGACTCGATTAGGAACGATTGGAACCCGTAATGCCTTTTGCATAATAATGCATTTACAATATCTTACTATTTTCATTAAAACTATTAATAAGTTTATTGACCATTACTGTGTTACAACAAAGAACAAACTGAGCACGATATTAAATACATTAGTAAACTATTTCGCCGCTATCAACGTCAACTCCCAGGCTAATTAAGACTCACTAACATAAGTAAGAACTATAGGAAAACTAATATAACAATAATTGTACATACAGAAAAGCAAATTTATAGTGAATATCATAGTTTTTTTTTAAACAGTGTCTGTTTGCTAATGCGTACGCGTTGCTTTTTGTATCTATATTATGTTTTAAGAAGAGGATGTATATTTATGCAATAAATGACATAAGAAATCATTATGTAAACCAGTACATAAATACCCTTCGCGACGTCACTTACTCGTGAAGACCGGCTTGCATTACCGTCTAATTAGTGTGACAGCATACCCCTAAACTCTACGGACAAGCCATGACTGCATGCATGTGCTGCATGCGTATACATCAAGGGTCATTTTTTATTAAAGTGGTATTAAAAAACTTAACGGATTGCCCGGGCTCATCTCAAGGCGAGAAGTCTCATCGGGTGGCAAGCACAATAAAAAATTTACTCCTACAGATTCGATTCCCTTATAAGGTCTGCGGTATGAAACTTTAATGAGGAGTTAAATATTGCAAGCTTTAGTTTTTCCACGCAATGTACCTTGCGCATCTTTCACTTTGACAGTTCTGAACTCGTCCGACCCATGATGATCGTGAGTAAACTATAGTTCTGCTTCTTAGCTGACATACACATTATTTTGTATTATTCAATATGTATTATAAAACTGTATGCTTGTCGATATTATTTCTATATGTATATAGTAACAATATTATATTCGCATGATGATAGGGCTTTTTCTAATGCCGCTAAATACCAATAGGTGTGTTCTGGCAGCTGCACTTGAGAGCTAGTTCCTCCACAGGTTTAGCGTGTCTAGCAACTTAGGCCGTATCGTCACATACGATCAACTGAGATTATGGTCATAACGCTAACCCTTAACTATAAAAAAAACCAATGGTAATTTTTTTTTTAAATAAAGATATCGGATACATCGGTTTATAATGTGATACTTAAATATAAGAAATCTGCATAACGACAAATTTCTAGTTTCAAAACGAAATTACTGTCACTTCAAGTAATTAAAATATGCAATTTAAGCCGAAACAGCACACTTTCTTTTGAAACGCCACTTTTATAACTTATATATTATTGTTTTGTTATTATTAATAAAGTCAATTTTATGATAAAAATATTAAATTGATATGAGGATCAATTACATTTTTCATCTCCAAACATAGCGTCAGTCAGCTGTAGTTAAAAGTTCAATGTTATGTTTGCAACTCTCGTGTAATTCGTAAAATGCATACTTGAAATATTTTGTGATATACCCAAAATAACAAGTTTTAAAGCCGATTTCAAATAAACTTTACGCATCAGTGCATAGAGACAATAACTGATATGCCTAAAATATTATTTGTCCAACAAAAGCTACGTTTTCAAGACCTTTGTACAACCCTGCGGAATAGTACTAATTTAACTTACGGATTTTCCCCAGTAGTCAAAGTAAGTGTACTATATTTAAATAATTATTTTCCTATAAGTAAAGGTTTTTTTGTTGTAATCCTATAAGCAGATACAATTTCAATAACTAATTTATTCAATTATTGTTTCCTTCCTGCACACTTAGTTTCACTTAGTTGGTGTTTAAGACAAGTTTGTGCATTGAACCAACCTCATATTATGTCGAAACGGATCCAATTTCCCAAAACACAAAGAAAAATGGTAAAAAAATTAAATTAAGTTATTTATAAAATTTATATGAATGTAACCTATTATAATATAAAGTGCATTAAAACAAAACTACATATGAAAATATGATATCAGATTCCAAAGCAAATTTGGGCGGCATAGACTGAGGCCATAATGCTTTTATGAAAAATAAGGAATATCTTTATTATAATAGTAAGGCTATGATTAATTAAATGTTTGAATGCTATTGTATCTATTTATATAGAATAAAAGTATGTCGTTAAACATATTTTCAAAATTAATTATAACTTTATAATTAACTTACAAATTTTGTGTTGGAGTAAAATTATGGTGATCACAAATGGGAATGTAAAGTTTGACGGAGTGACACATGACTTGAAGATCAGTTAGTTGAACCGTATATGCATGCATCAACTTCAATAAAGTAATGAACATGTGTGACTATAAAATATTCACATATTTATGTAAACAAAAAAAGTTTCATTATAGTTATTTGTAAATCTTTTTCATCATTTCCGGTGATTTTGTATATTCATAACATCCCTGGCTTATGACGGTTTCAGAGAAGAGGTGTAGATAAAAAATTCGTAGTCACCTATATACTCAAATATAATGATCAGTTTTGTTTTTCTTTTTTGCCTTTATTTTGAATTAGGTACTATCTTTAAATCTTTCTTAGCCTAAGGTGTGTTATAATTAAATAATCAAAAGAAGTTTTCATAGTGCTTAAAGATATTTCAGAACCTTTTCATAATAACTTTTCATAATTAATTTAATAAAAAACATGATGTTGTACTATTTTATTATAAAGTAAAAAATAAATTAGTTGCTGTGATTAATACTGAAATCAGTTTTATTTATTTTACAACCACGTGAAAATTATATAACAAATAGTTATGATATTAAAAACCATTTTTGTAAATTGTGTATTAAGTAAAGAAACTATATACAGTTATTCTTATTATGACTTATGGGAAAATTATGATATTTTTCAATTAGGCATAATAATTTTCAATGTAAATCCAAAAAACATCAGAAAATAACTTCCAAAATGATGTATCTATTATTTTTCAACCAGTTTTGATAAAATTTTGTACACAATTATGTAATACACTAGTATCAAAACACTAGTTTTATTTTTGGTATTACTTGCTTGTAATATTTATTATGAACTATATATTCAATTTATAGTTAAGATTTTCACGTTATGGCCATAATTTCACCTGATCTGTAGTGACGATACGGCGCATGTTGGTAGAAATGCTAAACCTGTGGTGGGACTCAAGTGTAACTGAATTTCAACTTGAGGGTGGTAGGTAGCCAGGCGGGCATTAGAAAATGCTATGGTATTCTCACGATGTTTTCCTTCGCCGAAAGCTCAAGCTCATTGTAGGTGGATTCGAACTCACGTCCCTTGACGCGGAGTCCGTATACACCATCACTGAGCTATCGTCGCTTCTTATTCAACTGAATATTGTTATAATTAAAAATGCTTTTATTAACTTATTTTAAAACTGAATAAATAACTTGTATTTTATTTAATTCTTTTTGTACTTATATCACAAGGATTAGTTTATTTTTATGTTATACCATAGTAAACTTATTAAAGTTACTTTATTTGAAGTACTAGTACATAAAAAAAAATTCTGTTAAGCTATCTTATCATGTTTTTTTAGTCTTACTATTTCTGTTTCAAAAGCGACTTCAAGTGAGAAAGTCTAATGTAGTGTAGTGATATGTATAAGCTAAGTTCTAAATTTTTAGTTAATTAATGAGAACCACAGTGCCGCCTATAATATCCAAAATAGCTATAAAGCATTGTTCTGGTAACAAATATATTATGTAAATATACCCTGAATCATGCCATTTTTTCGAAGACTAACACTATAATCTTATATGTACCTACTAATAGACACACATATATGACTTTCAATAGAATCAGTGCTGTTTGTTTAGTCAACTAAATAAAAATATATAATAACCTTGAAATAGTTTTAAAAATAACAAGAAACTAAATTTAACATATTATATATATATCTTTCTCCTTACAATATCACTTAGATTTTTTTGTTAATCAATACTAATTGCAGCAGCCATCTAATTAAGACTATTATTTAGACAACTATTGAATTACCTATACAAAATTTCTAAATAATCAGATTATACAATATTCCCAATGTCCTTAAGTTAAACCTTACGATTAGTAGTATGCTAGTTTTCTTAGGCTTAGTTATTTTTTTATAACAGTAGCTAAGATATTTAAAACTAAGTTGCAAATATCCTTCATTGTAATACTATGTGATTCTAAGTGAAGCTTATCCACTTCACTTTCACTTTAATGTTTTTCATGTGTCAGGAATGCATACATTTACGTTTACTTATGCACTTTTCAATCAATTTTAAAGGTCTGTCGCACCAACTACCCGAACTTTTATTTACACCTATAATCGCTATTTAACGCTTACCGACGCTCAGCACAGATTAAAAATACAATTTCTACCTATCTGCTTTGTAGAATGCTCGTTCGGCAAAATATTGTCAACTTCGAAAGGTTCGACGACAGAGGGTAGAAACAAAGTGAGTGTGACTTGGCTAAGGCTCCAGGGATAGCTTTCACAACTTCTTCCAACAGGGGTATGTTGTATTGCTGCAAGGTTTCGAGCTGTCCAGATCCCTCGCTGCAAGTTCCGCAACAATCACCCTCAAAATAAAAGTTATCACCATAGATAGATTTATCGATGTGTTTGTGAGTCTGTTTCATTTTTAGGCTTAGGGGGTTATAATGCTTAAAGGCAAGTTTAAAGAAATTGTGTGCTTTGGTGGATGCTTTAGGAGCCGCCCTTTGGTGGGATTCTTTTTTGTGTTTTAATTAGTACAGTTTATTAAGGTTCTGAAACCAGACACAACTAACTGATTATCGAGATAATTTAGCTTATTTTAAATTTGGTTAAAACAGTAATAGAAACAATACTTAGATCAACCATCGATAGAGTTCAGTTCTAGTCTGTTGAGATTATGCTTAAGGTCTAAACTACAAATAAATACAAAAAAATGTTATATCAAAAAACTACTTACTTTATGTTAACAATAAAATATGTATACAGTACGACCTTAATAATTTACCCATTGTCTAAACAAGACTACAATTAATTTAAACGGATTATAAAAATAAGTTAATACAACGTTTCTAATACATTCAAAATAGTGATGAGTCCATGAGCTTAGTTATTTTAAAGGGTATAATAATAATGTGTCTACTAAAGGAGCGGTTGTACTGACCCGGACACCATAATTACTGACCCGTGCCGCCCATTTCAATCCTGCGCACGGCGTCGTAAAATTAAATTACCGTTCAGTTTAAAGTTCATCAATGTTATAACGACCAGTTAAAAAACCCCTCATTACGAATTTTAAAACGTTTCGAATGGCGCAGCGGTAGATCTTGAAATATAATGCTGTTAAAGCTGCTGAGGAATCGTTATTATGGCGACAAAGAGTGTGTTATTTGTGTCATTTGAATAATATGGAAATTTCACATAAATGTATTCATAACGAAACCGGCACGTTCTTCAATAAATTAATTCGAATGAAATAATTTTATGGTTTAGCTTTTAAATATATTTGATTTTATCAGTAATCGTATTAGACATGCGTTAATTATAATTAATTAATGAGTTTCGTACCTGATTGTCATTTTTAATTTTATGTCTGTTCGTGTTGTAGAATATTCGATTTTGATACATGAATATTTTCACGTAATTTTCTCTTATATATGGACATAAATTTTAATGCGGCAATTGAAAACAGGCGTACTGAGTACAATTGACCCGTGAAAAGCAACCTATGATATTCAAGAGAAATGAAACTAATACAAGCAGGGAAGTACAATATCTAAATAATGACCAGAAACGCATAACTACTGGAAGCGCAAGAAGTAACTAGAGAAAAGTAGAAAGAACACAGTGGGAACCATTAAAATATCTCTGTATATGTTACTTGATTAAAAAAAAAAACAAATAAGTAACCAATATGACTAATGTGAAAGAAACTTACTTAAAAATAATTATCACTATTTAAAAAATATACTAAACGAAACGATTATTGTTAACAAATTCTACCATTTTAATTATACAAAAAAAAGAAAACATTAAAAAGATTTATTTGTATCGAGATTCGCGAGACAAAAAATGGTATCAAAAAGAAAAAGCTATCTTTATTTAAGTTTATAGTTTGTGATTTTATTGAGAAAACCAATCGCCGCCGGTTCCCACGGCCAGGCTTCCGGCCGAGGCGAATTTTGACAGATATCTTTAGAACAACCAAATATATATACATACGTAGAGACAGAAGAAACATTATCTAAGATTAATCGATTCGTTTGATTGATTTAGATTTTTGCCGTCTACAATTATTGTCATTTGAGTTTACGGTACACTGCTATTTGATACGGATTTAGTAATAAAAATCATATAAAAGTAAAGGAAAGGGATGTGAAGTAACATGTCTGATTATTGTATTGTGAAAGAAAAGGATCATTAGTAACTACGCCATTGAAACGTTCTGATGATTGCTTACACGTAGCGTTTGTGCTTGTGACTTCAAATGAATGAATCAGCTCATTCGGTGAAAAAATCTATAGTATAGAAATTAAGGCATTTTCTGATATCCATCTAGATTACACCAACCCTTAAGATGACCAATGAAAGTACGTGTACCAAGAGTCTGCACCATGGAAAAAAGGGTGTGTGCTTAAGGCCTCACGACAAAAGTACTATATATCCCCTCGCAGTCGCCTGGAGCCGACTTTACCCGAACGAGCGTAACACAACAATGGTTCCGGATCAGAATCTCGAAAGTCCTCCCATAAGAAATTTTACTTCAAAGTTTCATTTTAAAAATACCCTTAAGAAGAAAACCGCTAGACACTTATAAGTAAATTGTGACAACTGCACTAAACGAGATCTTTTTTTTGTTTTTCGGAAGAACATACGCTGTTAGCCACAAGGGCTTTCGCTGCTTGGCAGGGCTTTTTGGGGCTAATGTTGAGGGCACTCAGCCCCGAGCTTAGACGAGATCGTTCCTCAAATAGTCTAAATCCAGGTGATATTGTGCTCAAAGTTTGTAAAGACTAAAAGAAGATTAATCAACTAGCACGAAAATTGCTACTGTCAGTCGATCTTCAGCTTCTTTGTTTGATTGTGATCATCTTGTGGAATGGCTGAAGATATGTTTTTAACGTTGTGATCGCTATCTGGTACGCATCCTAACATATGTGATGTGTAAGAAGGTGAAATAAATTTTGCAGTTTTACATCTAAAATGTTAGTCAATTAACAAAACGATCAATACAAGATATTTTGAAAGCAAACAGTGACCGAAAGACCAAGTAGTCGTATGACGTTAGTTTTCTTTGAAAGATGACGTCAGAGTTTAAGGTTTTACTTAATAACTATGACTTATCACAGATTAATGACGTCACCAAAATAAGTGCATAGTTACGTACAATCTACTTTAATGTGACGCATTTACATCGCTGAGTTGTTTAACTCATTATAATACGGAGTCATAATTATTATTCAAAGTACCGCTTTACTTATCGGTAATAATTGTTATAAATATGAAGTGTATTAAGTTTTATAGTTTACGCTCACATTTTTTACTATTGAGTCAATAGTAAGCGTAACATGATAAATACAAACCTTTTTTTTGTAATATTTAAAACATCTGAATACACGTCTATTACACCTAACTTCTAACATTTTAAATTATTTATTTTCTATATTTCTAACCTTAAAAAATCATATCTACAAAATAGCCTCTTTATTAACATTATCCAGGGAGTTTGTATGATAATTTAAAATGTATATATCAAGGGACGTGAGTTCGAATCCACTCCATCTACAGTGAGCTTGAGAGCTTTCGGTGCAGGAAAATATCGTGAGTAAACCATAGCATGGTGGTAGGGCTTCTTCTAATGCCCGCGTAACTAGCTACCACTCTCGAGTTGAAAATCTGCCTCCAAATACCAATAGGTGTGTTCTGGCAGAGGCACTTGAGAGCCAGTTCCTCCACACGTTTAACGTGTCTACCAACTTGGGCCGTATCGTTACTTAAGATCAGGTGATATTATAGCCATAACGCCAAACCTCAATTATAAAAAAAAATAATGTAATAGAACTGCAAATTTGAGAGCAACGCTACTTTTTAAGACTGAGTTAGAACGCCTTATTTGCATGCCCTTTTATCAAATACACTGAGCCTACTTTATTTTAGACCAACTGTGCCTGCAAGTTCGTTCACATGGAACTGAAAATTATTTAACTAATATATAGCCTATGTTTCTCAAGCATAATATAACATTCGTGACATAATTTTTAAAATCGGTTTTAAAAAGTGCTTTTTGTGTTTGTTCATTACAAACAAAAATACAAATCTTTCAAATATTATAAGGAATATTACTATAGATTATTAGTATTAGTATAGATATAGATATTTTATTTCATAATAATTTATATATAGACCTACTTCATCACAGCACCAGTCTTTGTTCGTTACGTTAGAGCAATTGTTAAAATGACACGTGACATATATAATTGTATTGACGACAACGTAAACCGATTAAAGGCAAATGATATGACGTTTTAGCAATTTAGTAGTTTAATGGTATGTTTTTCATGAGTTATTCATGGAATTTTACTATATTTTGAATTTATAAAAATACCTACTATACGATTTCGATACGATTCGACGATACTATACGATTTACTTGATGTTGCAGACTGTTTTGCTGACGTTTCATTTAGAGTAGAATGACCGCCAATTAGTTGCACGGGCGCGCGGTGCGGCGCCGCGAACTACTTTTGTAAACTTTTGAGTCTCGTTCCATTGGCCAACGCTGTAGGTACCGACAGACGTTGTGTTCTAAACACTTTTAACTATATATAACTGTACCATATTGTTATTATTTGTCTGTGTTAAATTTAACCGCCACTTTTTTCAGTGCTTGCAAATTTTGCGAGCTTTTTTATGAATCTATGTAAACGATCGAGAATATTGGTTTATCGCTTTAATCGTAAAATTCATTTTTATCTTTTATTATATGACAATACTTCATGTGAATGTAAGTATTAATTGTCAAGAATAGAAAGTTGAAGCGATGCTGGCTCAGTCGTAAGATTTTCTAACACCACATTGATCGATGTTGGTTGGAGTCAGTGGTTCTTCTTTGAAGAAAACATTGTGTTGAAATTATAGCATGGTGCTAGAACATTATCTACTTACTGCTTAGTTAACAACTATCTACACCACAAACATCAAAACATCTACAACACAAAATATCCCTTGTTAGGCACTAATAAGATTGAAGGACCAATCCTTCAAGACCTTGGTTGTTACATTCTACAGCCATAAGATAGCGTAAGTGGGATCGCGACCGATAATATTATGATAAAACAATGTAAGTAGAACGATTGAAACACCATACATGAAGAATAAGTGATAACATTAAGAAAAAGAACACACACAACTAGCCTTCATCAAATTATATGTATATACAAAAAGTCGAAGGCGTAAGTTGGAAAGTGCTATTAATGATAATGCTCATTATTACATCGTTGTTACACTGCTTAATTTTAAAAGTATAATCAATAATTAGAGATTTGTGGAAAAACAAAATTTTATTATACATCTTAATTGATAATTACCAAAATTATACTTTTCTGATTATATATTAACCAGCAGGCGCCATGATCGTTGAAAACATTCTTAAACATCTTAATAAGTACTTCTTAAATTTACTAAAATGTACTCTAACATCAATAATGATTTACAATTACATTTAATCACCCGCCTACGCTCGTTATAATGTTAGATATGAATACGATAATAATTATTTTCAATTTTACCTCTGTCGTCAATGCGTTCCATTAAAATCTACATTAATATTATAAAGCGGAAAAGTTTGTTTGTTTGTTTGAACACGCCTAGCTTAGAAACTACCAGTCGGATTTCAAAAAATATTTTTGTGGCTGATAGAGCAATTATTGAGGAAGGCATTAGCCAAATAACACTACGCTACCACTAAACGGTGTATTGCAAAAGTTACAAAAACAGGCAAACATTGTTAAATAATTTTTAGTTCGACACGAACGAAGTCGCGGACTCAGTAATCTATACGCCGGAAACCGAAGTACAATTTCAAATCTTTTATAAGTTGTCAATATTGTGAGGCGTGAGTCAACGAATTAATTCTATCATAATAAAACAATTACGGGCTGTTCACACATGCGACATGGTGTGTTGGGCGGCGCAGTGCGACGGAGCCCGGCCCGTCATGTGACGCATTCGCTGAGTTGAGGTATTTCATGTTGTAGTTATAACGTAGTGCTATCCGATATCATTTACTGCATTACGATTGTATGACGCAAGTCTTAGCTAAACTCTGACAATGCTAAAATAAAGTTCAATAATTATAATGTAAGTACTAGCTTTTACCCGCGGCTTCGCTCATTCGCTCATTATTGATTTTGTTAAATTCAATGACGCAATAAAACTTTTATACTAAGTTTATTCCCCTCTATATCCCAGTTCTAATAAATTTTTCGCGAGAAAAAATAACCTATCACTGTCTCGAAGCTCCCGTCTATCTCTTTACTAAAATTCATCACAATCGATTTAGCGGTTCAGGCGTGAAAGCATAACAAACAAACAAACTCACTTTCGTATTTATAATATTAGTATGAATAAGGATAATTATCATATATGCAAACTGTTAAAGTAAAAATTATGAATGTTTGTGTCATCACATAGTGTTACGATAGTGCATTAAGAGCTTTTAACGGAATCTTAATATATTATGTTGTGGTTATAATTTTAATTCATAAACTTAAGTATATTTGATGTTTTGTAATACTAGTAGCATTTTTGTTATATAATTTATTAGTTTCCACATAAATTTTGTGTACAACTTAAACAGATAGTCAGCATCTTGTCAAAGCGTTTTATTAACTCTGAAATTGAATATTCTACCATTCCACGAGACATTGGTATAATTGTACTTGGCACTAAGTAAGGGAAGAAGAATTTTGCATTATCTAGTAAATTAATAAATTTAAAACAGCGAATACTTATGCTCCCAAGCTATTACTGCCACGAAAGCTGAGGCTTTATATACTTAAGGTATTAATACCCTCAAGTTGAGAATGTGTTACAAAGCAATCACGAAGTCTTTTTTCTAGTTTAGCACAGCACATGCAGGTATAATTATGGTTGAAATGTATATGTACTTATATAATATGTGCTATGTATATGGTGGGAATAAACAATTTATTTCTTTCTTTATTAATCATAGGCTAGTTTTAGAAGGTGCATTTTGTGACAATCCTTTCAGATTCAGATTATAACTTTAGACCACACTTTATGTTATGTGCAGCTATGGTCTAAGTTGCTAAAAAGACAAATCCTTAATAATATTGTAAATGCGAAAGTGAATTTGATTGTTTGTTACGCTTTCACGCTTAAACCGCTGAACCGATTATGATAATTTTAATAAAGAGATAAAAGGGACCTTGGAATGATGATACGATACCTTTTCTGGCGAAAATCTTGTTGGAAATCAGGGAATGAGAGGGATAAACTTTGTATGACATTTTTAATCGCGTAATCCGAAGTATTTAACAAAATCAATATAAACCGGAGCGAAACCCGGGTAATAGCTAGTGTGATAGTAATGTAGACAAAAAAACTAGACTTTTAAAACAAAAATGCATACTTTACATTAACCACAACGTCCCATCATGTGAGAACTGACTGTCGCGGTCATTTCCCACGCGTGCGCGCCACGCTTCAGATAAACAAAAACGCCCACACGCGCGTCTCGCTCGTCCTCTATTAATGATAATGAAGCAATTATATACCTACCTACTAGATTTATTAGAGATGTGTGACCGCCACGGTACCGTTACGCGGTATGACCTCAGTGACTCGCCAAACCGACGCGTGACCTCCGGCTGTCTTTGTCTTGACGTCTAAGAAGCCGAGGCATCGTGACTTCAGGATTTAAAATACATAATAAAGTTCAAAAATATTGTTCTATATCCTATAACAACAGGCGTAAATCAGTTCTTACATTTTACCTACAACGTCATGATTGATTGACTTATCCTTCATATCGATATATACCTAATATCCGTCTCACTCTTTGTGTGCCCTTGTAAATATTTTGAGCATAGTACCGCTTATTAAATACATAATGCCCAGCCAGTGAGTAAAATTTGGTATAACTAAAAAAAAACCGATCTTTGTAAACTGGAAAAGTAAATCATTACCTAAATACAAAATTTCTGCGAAAATATTACCGTGGTAGTTTCTGGTAGCACGTTCACTCCGGAATAAATTTAGAATAGTAAATTTTAAGTAATGTGCCAACACATGCATGCTTGTTATATTAATCAGACTTCCAACCTGGAATATACATATAGACTAGGGCTGAAGCCTTTGAAAATGGTAAAAAGTGAAAAAAACAATAGTAGGACGAAACCAATTAGAAAAGGAAGAAAATATAATAAAAATGAAAGGAAAAATAATTTACGGACGATGTGAGGTCGTTTTTTTTTTTGCAATTAAAGTACCGTTACTCACATTTCTTTCAAATATTTTAGATAATTCACAAACTTAAATAAATAGTATGTTTTGTTAGAGAGATTAACGGGGCCCACCTGATATTATAAAATAGACACTGCTCTGGGATATCATTTGAAAACTGTAGTTCCTCTACGTATGGATAATAAAAATACTGTTACGTGCCCATTACTTGTTAACAAGATAAACACGTAATAAGTCTTCTATGAGAATCAACATTATCTGAGTGTCAAACGCAAATAACCACAGAGACTCATATAAAACTTTACGACTAGATTCCAAAAAGCAATTTATGATCTCAACATGACAATTCTCTAAAGACAGGAAATTTAGGGAAAACGTGAGAACTGATACCAACGTTGATCAATCAAATAATATTAATATCTGTTTAGTAGGGTCTTTGAGTGTGCAATACCTATATTCCAGATGTCTTTGTCATCATTGTTGTTTTTGAACTATATACTTTATATAACACTTCCTTTCCCGTCAAAGATGTTGAGACAGATCAATAACGAAGTGGAAGAGTGTAGTAGTATAGGATTTGTGAGTGTGGATACACTTTAAAGAAAAAGTAAGAGTAGAGGAGAAACATATGGAAGGTAGATGTGCGATACAAATCCGAAGAAGAAAAAGAACAGTCGCGGTGTCCCTGACATAATATAATTTATTATTTATATAGGCCGTACTAGTAATCCGCCTCATATTTACAAGGGTTGTTATATATAGCATTACTACAGTTAATACGTAATTTTAAGAATAATAATTCTATAATATATTATTTTCGTATAACTCTATTGGTTTACATTACACGACACACGCCATTGACGATCTCAGTCAACACTATATATTCCGACTTTCTTGCAATCATCGCCATATTTCAGCCAATTTATCCCAAACCTTAACAACTTTTAAGTTGGAAATTTCGCCATGATTCGCACAGTATATTTGTGAAAACTGTATAAAAACCGTTAGGTAGGTTTTGAGTTTACCACGTTCAGACGTAGCGGAAGAAATCTATTTTATAAATCTCATCCGCCCGCTAAGCTAGGCGTCTAAGCTTCCAAGCGGCTTGTCTTTTTCAGTATTTCAACAATTGTAGTCACACTTCAACCAATTTACACAAAACCTTTATGAATTTTTCATCTAAACCTTCCCCGTGAATCACTCCCTCTATTACTGAAAACCATATGGAAAATCTGGTAAGTATTTTTTTAGTTTCTCGTACCCAAACCGACAGACAGTAGCGAGAAGAATTAATTTTATAATATATATAGTTTACTTGGTTCATTACAAATATTATATCAAGTTTCGAAACAAATAGCGATATATGTAGTTGTTCCCTAAACATATTGACCTACGTCCTGATTACGATCGTTTGTCACAGTCGATCACACACACTGAGATATGTGTTATTGTTTAGTCTCAAGCTGTGACCACCGTGCCACTCAACGTGTGTTCTTATGGTATATCAAACATCATATTGTATAATGGAAGTAACAACGATAAGTGAAAACATTTATGACGACATTATTCATAGGAACAGATTTTATTTGGGTATACCTTTCGCTAGATAATAACTTTGAATACAAATTTAATCATAAATCAGAATTCTTAAGACGTTTATGTTGTATAAATACGTATCTTATCCACGATGGGTTAGTGTTCCAACTACTAATGCCTTTCTTTGAGAATCTTTAATCAATACCTATATACAGCAGTATCTATTCCTTTCTAGTCCACTACAAATTATATAAATGTTTAAACTATATATTTCTTAATTGCTTTATAAAGTTGGCTAATAAACGTAAGACATGCCTTCGTTAGTTTAAAATTATCATTTGATCCCCTTTCCACAACAAACATAACACAAGATTATTAAGCTACCATCTTTCGAAGGATGGATGAATTTTACCACTCAGGCTGCCCCAAGTACAGCTAAAATTCTAAAAATATTTGGTTGTATATAGTATAAATCTATTATACATTGAATAGTTTATTACTATGAGACGTTGTCGCCATAAAATTCTTACTTAGTCATCAACTTTTTCTTTAAAATATAATTATGGCTGTTGGGTCGTCGGTTTCACCGGGTACTATGGCTGAAATGGTAACTAAGTTAAGGGTGCCCAAGTGGCCAAATCTATAAAAGCGTGTCTAGCATTTCACCACAATCTTACCTGATGACAATATTGAGATGGTAATACGCTAAACCTAGTGGAGGAACTCAAGTGGAGCTGCTAGAATACTACTCTAGGTGTGTAGCAGAAGACTTTAAACTTGAACTTGGTAGTTAACCAAGGCACTATTTGAAAGTGCCCTACTACGATGCTATGGTTTGATCAAGATGTTGCATGAAAAGAGCAGGCACGAGTGACGATATCTGTGTACGTCCAACGCAGGGTGGGTTGCAGTCAGTCTTATTTCCATCTTCTCTGAGTGACCAATCTTTTCACCACGACAAAAGCTTGTTTTTTTTTTTTATGTAATGGCATGAAAAGGAATCAAGTGGATTTTATTCAACGAAAGCTCGGACTCACTGGAGGAAAGCCAACTTTTGTCACTGGTTCATTTTATTTTAGCTTAAATTTTTTCTATAGTTCTGTCCTAACTATCAGACACGGTACCCTCACTCAGCCAATGTACTAAACAAAACTCAGTTATATTAATAGAGAGTAGTGAACAAACATAATAATAATAATCACTATTCTCCTAACAAGATTGGCAAATAATTTTTCCACCTAACGAACTGCATGCATGACCGATTAGGCTATATCTAAATTAAATAACCGCGGATCTTTTACTTCATCAATAACTATTAGAGCATTTGCAACGGATAGACGGAGTATTAATTTTATTGACCCATTACATATATTTTTCTAATTGGAAATGACTGAATAAATAACGTATCTTTATTTCAATCAATATAAATATTTCTTATGTCGTTAATTATGATTATACGTATATTATTTTGCTGGAATATTTTTCTGCATACTTTTATCATTAATACGCAACAGCCAGCAGTCTAAGATGAAATTACCAGGAGAAATGTATTCCCGCTATAACTTAAAAAATTGTCTCAATTTCATGTTGAAAATCACTAACATTCCATATTTTGTATTAAATAGTATAATAATTGGGGAATGCTTTGGGCTACATAGCATCACGTTATCGTGAGTATTGTAGTAATCACTTATTCAGCATATAAATAAGAGAGAATCTGTAATTGTAAAAAGTTACGAAACGGTCAAGGATTATTTTAATAATTTGTAGTTCCACGCGAACGAAGTCATGGGCACCGCTAAGGTATATATAAAGATAAAATTCCCAGTTTACTTGGTCATTATTTAAATCCCCCAAACAACCATGGACCGACTTCTTACTACGGTATCTTATTACAGTTTCTTTTGTATTTTTTTATACATTCCATATTATTTTAATATAGAATACTGATGAATGAATTTTTATATCAACCATTTATGCATTTTGTAAGAAATTTTACTTTTGTTCTTTTTAATAAATAATAAGGAAATTTTAAGATAGTTTTTGAATATTGATAAATAATAGAGCATCTAAGCTGGATACATAATTATCGATGTTATAAACCTTGTTTCTAAGCAGGCTATGCTTATTAAGAAAATGTTCTGTTACTTTATATATCTTAACAGCGCCAATATAACTTCGGACTCTCTCGTAGATCACCCATAATTAGTGGGTTGTAAAACTTCGAAAGCAATTCTAAAAGGAATGACAAAAGAATAAACTAAGCCGCACTTTGAACGAGGCTCGTGTTATTCTCTACCTGAAGGGACGAAAAAAAAAAAATTTTTACCTCACCGCCCATTTAACTTTGTCCTCCTTAGGGACCGTACCATTTATTAACTGGAGTTTTTGTGTCAATCTTTTGTTTTCTCGATACCGACAAAGCTTAGGTCAATCTTGAGGTTTTAAACTTAATACAAGTAAGGTTTTATAAATAATACCTTGGTAAATTGTAAACAGATGAGTTTTATTTTATTTTAGTTTTTGGTTAGAACTGAAATAATATTTGAAAATAATGGATATTTAATTTTTCGATTCATCATCGCATTATTGAAGTATAAAATTTGTAGGTGTACCGCTTGGCCACAATCTAACGTGATAGTAAATGACGGTGATACATCTGCCTTAGAGAAAGTATTGTAGTAACTGCTTCACAAGCCAGAACATACATTAGTGACACGCTTCACGACATAGTTTTAGACTCAAGGTTGTAGCTAGTAAAGCAGGTATTAGAAAATGGTGTACCACCATGTTGTAGTTTCATCATCATGTTTATATTCATCTAAAGTGCAATCTCTTGGAGACATCGTGATGAAACCATAGCATGGTGGAAGGGCGTTTTGTAACGCTTGTCTAGCTAGCTACCACCCTCAAGTTGAAAATCTGCCGTCCAATACCTATAAGTGTGTTCCGGTAGTTGATGTTGAGAACCAGTTACTCTACTAGTCCTTCTACTCCTCGTTACTTATTATCAGGTGAGATTGTGGCCATAACGATAAACATTAATAATAATAAAAAACATCGTATCCTGGCCACGTCGATTCAAGCAGAGATGGAAGCCGCCATAAGTCATTGCTACAAAAACAACCTCTAGAAAACTTTTTACTTTAATTCAAGATTCATTTTTAAGTAAAGTACTATTCGATCCGTGATCGAGCACGCACCGTTAAGTTCAAGTTAATTTCAATACAACTTTGTTATAGACCGTATACTCGTATACAACGCGATGGCTCTTAAATAGTACCCATATTCGAGACTCATAGCGATGTTTTATGACACATCATTACTTATCATAATTATATTGAGCGACAATATAGTTTTCTGGGTGATCTTTACATTGTAAACCGTGTGTTAAGAAACTTCCACTTTTCGCTTCCAAGTAGTTAGTACTGCGGGCTTACAGTACAAAAAAAATATTATTATCTATA
Source organism: Actias luna (assembly GCA_039707435.1). Lineage (NCBI taxonomy): Eukaryota > Metazoa > Arthropoda > Insecta > Lepidoptera > Saturniidae > Actias > Actias luna. Next base: position 11,149,436 of record JAZHAC010000030.1, read on the forward strand.
TTATTAATATTATAAAACAGGAAAAAATTTGTTTGTTCAAAAGCGATTATCTTAGAAACTGCCAATTGGATATCAAAAAATCTTTTTGCATTTGATAGTGCAATCATTGAGAAAAGCTTTAAAATATTTAACATCACGCTATCGCCAATAGAAGCTAAGATGTATTGAAAAAGGTTACAAAAACGGGCAAAAATGATTAAATAATATCTAATTCACGCCAACGAAGTCGCGAGCACAACTAGTATAACAATATTTTAAGTGATATGTAAATAAATACAAAAACATAAAATTTGTATTATAAATGTGCAGTATAATTACCAAAGATAGTATAAGATGTGTTATGTTTATAATTTATTAAATACACCCTTGAACTTCGACAGTGTCCTTTTACACGTTTTGGATATTGATATAATGGTTTTGGATAATACTGAAAACCAAAGTAATATGTTTCAAAGTAATCAATTTATTGCTGATAATATAACTTTAATAATATGTATTTAAAGATATAAGTACAGATTTTACTTTACTTTGGTTTATCTATTGTTGATGTATTAAAGTTTGGATATCAAAAATTCAGAATACAAAATATCAAAGTATGCACATCACATTTATAGTTACTTCTTATATAAAGCGGCTTTTACAAACATAAGTATCCCATAAAACATGTCTGAGTTATATTTTATTAAGTCCAGAATTTTATAAAGTCGTACTAGTAAAATAGATGGAGAGAAGCGACGACAAATTATATTGTACCATTAAAAATAAATCACATGTTAAGTTTTCACTGTAAAGACAGATTTATAAATTTTAGAATTTTCATCACCACAGAATTGATTCAGTATTATAACGGTGTATAATAAACAAATCTGGTGTATTCATAGGACAAACCGATTATGTTGGCAGGAATTCTCTGGGAAAGTATGCTACGCATGCAAGTTGGCGGGCCACACGTGCTGGCAGGGTATGAATGGGCGAAGGGCGAGGAACGAAGGGTCGCGGGGTAAGGGAGAACGGCAGGGCTTTAAGGCTTTTTTCAGGCAGTAGATGACGCGGCGCGGGCGGTTGTGCGCGTCGGTGTTGTTTGCGATCTCTCGAGAGTAGTGGGTGTCTGTGATTGTGTTGGAAATTGGGATACCAAGCGAAATTTGTGTAAGTAAACGAGTAAAAATTATTTTTATTTTCCTTATGTTTCGGTAAATTTAATTTGTTCAAAAAACAAGCTTTAGTCAACAGTTTCTTTTTAAATATCGTACATTCAATGCTTATTGTTTTTAATAGGTTTATATGTATTGCGGTAGCTCTTTATGTTACCTTTATTAACTTTCTATTGATATTGTTTGTGATATTATTTGTGTTGAGAGAACGATAATGTGTGAGAAACTTTTAATACAAACAATTTTGTTTTTATGAATACCTACTAAAACAATATTTTATCGGATTTATGTTAAATATTAGATTAAAAATACTATTATAATTAATTTATTAAGATATCATTAATTATCTTAATGTTGTCCCTTTATCAGATAATCTGAAAATGTCGTCGGATCCGGCTCCACTCTCAAAAACCGCTAAATACAAGAAAATAACTAAGCCGCTATTGGAACGCAAACGACGCGCACGTATCAACCGATGTTTGGATGAACTCAAGGACCTTATGGTCGGAGCTTTAGAGGTAAATAACACTTATTAATATTTTATGTGAAATCATTGTAATAAAAAATTAATAAATATATTACTCGTGTTTACATTCAATATAACTAGTGTGTAAAAGAAATCCACTTATACATCATCTCACACGCCATTTATTTTTATTACAAGGACCGGTCGTCCTTCTGTTTGTTACACGAACATATAACATGAGTCTCGAAACTGGAATAAAAGCCTCGAGTTCCATTAACGAACAGGAGTGTCCACTTCAACAGACGTACAGTTATTTTAATGTAACGCTACGCGCTCTCGAACCGTGGGAAACGATACACCTGCTTTTATATTTATCTTTTCGCCTTTGTCTGCAGATCGATGACGACAACCTGAGCAAGTTGGAGAAGGCGGACATCCTTGAGCTTACCGTTAACCATCTTACCAAGTTACACAGTCCCAAGGATCCGGTTTTGGAAGCGAAGAAATTTCAAGCCGGCTTCGGGCAATGCGCGGCGGAGGCGTGTCGATTTATAATGGCAGTACCCGATTTGGACGCTAACGTGAGCCAAAATCTAATAAGCCACCTATCGAGACTAATTACAGCGCAACCCCTTACTATACAAGTACCAGAAAGGCCACCATTTTCGCCGCCAACGTCGCCTTCATCTCTAGTTTCGGACAGGCAACATTACTATAGCGATCACGAGAGGTCCTCATCGGACGCGGAAGATTCCGTATATTCTGGTGACGGATCAAAACATTGGGGATATAGTAGGCCTCATGCTGTAGCACCATACAAACACGCAACTCCCGGCCTTTTAACTACAGTAGACAAACTCAGCCCGCACGCTATAGAACAAACAAACGGACCCGTCAGCGGACAAAGGAACGCATATTTCAACAGAGTTCCTGCCGAGGCGAAGGATATAATACTACAAAAAATCAGGCAACACATAATGGACAAACGTGGCAACGAGACGATTCACGACAGTGTAAACAATATTGAGCTCGCTGATTCAAAATATTTACAAAGAACTGAGGCGTATAGGGGCGACTACACGTACCAGTATTCGCCGGTTAATGGTGGTTTGATCGGCATCAATAACGATACGTTGGATCTCAGAAAAGTTAGATCACCGGTAAAAGGTTGTGACAATCTACAGCCACCAAAAACACCGATCACACACGAAACAATTCAACCAGAGGTATTAATAACGTCGAGCGAGAGTAAAGCTGAAGTGTCCACTCTTCCGGAACAATGCGAATTTCCAATGGATTACAGCAATTTGCCACCAAAAAAGAAAAGAAAACTCATCGAGTACCAGGAGTATAAAAAACAAGAAGCGGCTAGACGACAGCTAGAGGGTTTTTGCGCTGAGAAAAAAGAGCGTCATTGCGAAGGACCACCGGTGGATGAGGACACGAATAAATGGCGCCCTTGGTAGTCAACATATAGTTTTTGCCTGTGCGTTGTTTGATTATTGTGATAATGAATAGTCTCTTCCACGATAAAGCTTTAATTCGTTGTAATTTATATTATATTACTAGATACGTTAGTATTATTATCCATAATATAGTGATAAATGTCGTGCCTTCTTTATATTAGTAATAAGATTATTGATTCTGTAAACGATTTTCAATATGTAAGAATAAAAAATATTCTATATAAGGAAAATAAGTTTTTATTAAATACGATAGTTGAAAAAACTTTATGGCTGTTTAAGAAATCCATAAGTATTATTCAAATTTAATGAAAAAAGAAACTAAATTTTACAATGTTAATAAATCATAAGTCTTAAAAATACTATTGACAATATTTTATAATTTGTTTATCTTTGTTTAATGTAGAGAATATTATTAAGATATATAAACGCAGGGGTTATTATTTGTCATATAAATATTATATTTTCTAACATTCGTGGATATATTAAAATAAATATAAAAACTCAAGTGCCATTGATTTGATCTCGATGTCTTCCTGTGTTATTAAAAGTTTGTCGTCTTCCAAGAACTTATTGATTAACGTCTATGTATTTGTTGTATGTAGTTATTGTGATTGTTATAAATGTAACAATTTATAATTACATGAATAATAAATTGATCGCATTATAATCTGAAAATATTCAACTTTCATTTTCATTAGTCCTCTATCCCATTAATTTTTATGTTACTAATTATTTCGGACGAAACAAAATACAAATGAAAAAAATATAGTTTCACTATCCTTGTTTTACAACATTGCATCTGGCTACAATAAAGTTATTTACTCACGAAGTTTTTACTACTGAATATATTTGAGTAAAAGATAATTTTAATGCAATATTTTTATGTTATAGGATTTGTTTCCCTATTATTAGGAGTTAAATGTAAAATTTAATAAACTAGTATAAAAGTATTTTATACAGAATATAAATTTTCATTACAAGAGGCAAGCAACTATAATAACAATACAAAAAAAACGTTAGTCATGATACATTGTCTCTTACAACAAGATGGCTTAATTTTTAGTTTTTTAACATAAATCCTGAATATTTATGTAATGATACTTGAACTGCCATCTATAGAATAAAAATTGTATTTACGTTTGTTAAGTCTTGCTAACTCAACACACGTAAATACGTTCATGTATTGTTTAAGTTATTAATTTTTACTATCGATAAATAGATGGCATGGTTGTACAATTGTAAACTCCATCTATCATTAGCGGTTAGAGTCATACGATAAAAATTAAACAAAGCGTGTATTAACAACGACTTATTGCTATTCGACAACAGATGGCAATAAATAAAAATATAGAAATTAAAATAAAAGATCAGTAATAAAGTATATCACATTACAATGTTTAGTCCTCTCTAAACATAAATATTAACGTTTTCAAAATATTAGTTACTTAATTATAACAGTTACTAATAATGTATATGGTCGTATGTGCTTTAATTTAAGTCCAAAATCTTACTACTTAATATCATATACTGTTATATATTTATTTTATCTATTCTTTACATAAATACATTTACATAAATTTTACATAAATTTAATAATATTGAAGACATTATTAAATTGTTGAAATTTAATATACAAATAAAATCAATTTTGGTAGCTTTGTAAAGCAATTTCTTTTGTAAATTCCTTCTTTTTGCTTGAGTTGGTTATTCGCCTATAGATGGCAGTGGGTGACGAAGTATTTTACACATTTTGTAGTAAACAGAGATGAGTGGGGTGCTACTCGTAGCCCTTGCTGTGCGGTTGCGGCACAAATAAATTGTCATTCATTTTTCATTCATTGACTCGCCAGCCAGTTGGTTAGTCGTGTCATTGAAGTCGAATAAAAAATGCGTTGCGCGCGAATTTAACGAACCTTATCGACTTTTCAAATACGAATTTGACAGTTACATTTGTTTGACACAATTGTGTTTTTTTTTTGTATTATAATATATTTGTACGATATTATGCGAAGCTGGTTTCTTTGCAGTGAATCTTGGTGATGAATTGGATAAGTTGTAGTGTAGTGTATGTTTGTATGATGTTGTGGTGAGGACATGCTCGTGGGGGAGCAATCGCCGGCGCCGCGGGTGGTGGCCGGCCTGAGGAAACTCCGCCCTGAACTGACTCCTGGACCAGTGCCAACGCCAGCCGATCCTGACTTTAGAATATCAGGTTAGTAGTCACTATGTGGTCTTTTCATGAATATGTACCATGTGTAACAATGATTGTTGTAATGTTATAGTAAGTTCATTGATCTTTGATAATTAAATTAAATTTATAACTGAATAACAAATAACGAATGTTAATTACATCAGTCGCCTATGCTATTAATGCAGAGCGGGTAGTTTTTATCGCAAACATCTGTTGTAACTGGTAAATGAAAACATTATAAATTGTAGCTGATTCGATTTTATTTATTTTTATCTTGTACAACGTGTTTGAACCTGAAAGTTATCCATCTGCTCTCATAGAACAGCGTACAAAACAGATAAAATGTAAGTTTTTATTAAACATTTTTGAATTGGGTGCGGTAAGAATCAGTAGTCAGGGTTTACAATTATGATTTGGAACTAATTCGAATGCGATTCTTAATTAGTTCCTACAGTACATACTTTTCTCTGTGTACTGACAACTTATCTCAACTCTGTGAACCAAAATAAATTGCTCATAATTTCTGTTTGCTTATATCATTACGATTATATGTTTGTGGGCAAATTAACTAATAACATAAAAATAAAACTATTTTCTAATATCCTTATTATGACAACGAAGCCCTAATGCGTAAATTATGTTTTTATTTGTCAAAGCTCATTTCTAATATACTAATAGGAGCAGCAATGCAAAATCATTATATATTTTTCATTCTTATTAATCTACTCACCGTTATCATCAATTTCAAGAAGCAATTAGCATTGAAAATACATTATTAGTATATTAGATATTTCGTTGTCGTGTATGAAACAACAATTAATTTTTAGAGATTTTCGGTTCAGAAAGAACATGTACGTTCTATCGTGATCTAAACTAGATATGGGTAAGTCTAACTTGAAACACTAATAAAAAAAAAAACATGGAATCTTGGCTTCTTTAGTTGTCGATGCCATAACATTGAATTCGTAAATTAATTGAAGGTTGTTCCGGACACAATTCTTTCAACAAGAATTGTATAGCGTCAATGAAAGACATTATATGGTATAAACATGTTTAATGTTGGATGTTGCAAATCTGCCGCCTAATAACTATGGTATGTTTTGGCAGTTGCATTTGAGAGCCAGTCCCTCCAGAGGTTTAGCGTGTCCACCAACTTAGGTCTTATCGTCACTTCATATCAGGTATGATTATATCCATAACGTTAAACCTTAACTATAAAAAATACCCTGGATTTTTAGCTTCTTCAGTTGCCGATGCATTAACATTGAACTGTTGGAATTGACTGAAGGTTTGTTCCGGTTACAATTGTTTCAACAAAAACTGTACAGCACCAATGTAAGACATTATATGGTATAAACATGTTTGGTAAACAATAAGTTCCTCCACAATAATTCGCGTTTTAAGTACACGAAATACCTTTTTTTCATAGCTTTAATCATTTATGTCACGTCCTCAGACGCTTAATCTTATTCTTTTGCCAGGAAAATACTTCAAAACCTAAAAAATATGAATAAATACTAAGTTATGTCTCAACAATACATAAATAAACATTTTAATTTGTTTATTTATTTTTTCCTTATATATGAGGTAATGTTTTTCTGTCAGTTCGCAAAATCGACCATGTAAAACAACTTTAGTATTGCTTTAAGTGACGTTTTTAATAACATCATTTTGTGTCAAATGAGAGAAAAATTGCGCGTTTTAGTAATATACTACGAGTGACGCGAGTGGGACTTATCAAGGGCCACTCCCTTGATACCATCAAATATCCACTAAAAGATTCGCCAGATTTTCGCCAGTATTACTATAGACCAAGGACTGCCTTCCTACACATCCAAGCCCACAATAATTCGTTGCATAAATTTAACAATATGCTTTCGGTTACGGTATACCATAAATCCACACAATAGTGGTACCACTCGTATTCTTGATACTCGACTAGCTAGATTTCGGCAGTTCCACTTAGGAATCAGTTCTACATTTAGAAATAACATCGCTCCTAACGTGATTGAGGTACAACGCTTAAACCTTTATACAAATATTTATAAAATATTGATATATACTTTCACTTCTTAAAATCTTGAAACGAATTTGTGGATGTTTATTTGTAGATTTGTAAGATCACCAGGATGGTTTTCCATAGTTCGACTTGGTAGATTTTTGTATTTTTTCCCAATGTATTGTAATTTCTCATATAGAATTCCTAATTTTCGGCATTCCAGCATGTCTAAATTAATTTTTTTACTGTTGAGTTGTCGAACAGTACTACGTTTACTAACCGTATTTGTTAGTAAAGATTACCGAAAACAACATAATTAAATTAATTAATAAGAAAAGAAACACATTACTGCTATTTAAAATATTAACTATTTTAAGTATTATTATATCATAATTACCTGGTAATGTTAATCACTTATTTAATCTTAATTCCAAATAAACTAATTTCGTATGTTAGATGTTAATTAGATCTCGATTAAAGTGTTTATTCGACACTCATTAGCCGTGAATGTCAGTGTTATTATATGTCACAATATTGTTATTCATCACAGTTAACATTCGCTCGGTATTGTAATTCATTCCGGAGGCACATTACACCGGCCACGGTGACGAGATCACGTTGCTAAATACCAAACCACGTGTTTCATAGGTAATTGTGCTTCGTATATAACCTAGCAATAACTTCCCATTAGATAAACTATATTGTTTATATGCTATAGAAAATATTAACGTAAATTATATGTTTATTTTAAAATGAAAATTGTTGATTACTAGCTGTGCCTGCGACTTCGTTCGGGTGAAACTAAAATTATTTAATCTCGCGTCATCATACCAATTACAATAGCTTTAGATAGAATTAACCGATTTTAAAGAAATAGAGACTAAATGTTACTCGAGGATATGCTTTATGATTTCCTTGGTGACGTTTTATTATAAACGTTGCACTTTAGCAGTGTGTGCACGAACAAACGTACCGACAGACAGACACTTCTAAAAATGATGTATAATCTTAGAAGCTATCAGTCGGATTTAACATCACGCTGGCACTAATAAGGGCAAAACATTGACAAAAGTGTCAAAGGCGGAAAAAAAAATCTGTCTGTAGACTTTGTTCGTGTGCGCCGGGTACATTATTAATATCACAATAATAAATCTATGAGAGAATTTTTCCTCTTTAAAAGTTCTAATATTAATTCCGCGATAGCATATATTTATCTTTTCTGGTTTACTGAAAATAAACATTTTTAACTTTTATAGTTTCGTTACATAATAACACTGAATTTGCGATTATGTTTTCTTTATTACTCTTATAAAGAGTACCCTCTAATTTGGATGTTAATTTGGAGTATAGAGATTTATTATAAACTAACATTTTATTTATATACAGAGTTTAAATTAAAATAAACCTTATGTTTTTCGTTATGTTATCAGGTCTTGGACATAGAAAATTGCATCAAAATCGAAATTATTCATAGATATCAACTATTATTTCGTTTTGTTGTATTATCGTTTTGTAGAATAAAAGTAGGATCGCGGGTGGTTCAAACGAACGTTGGTTAAAATTAATAAAGTCGCATTTGTCCTTATAATACTACACGCCAACCTGTATTTTTCAATATATTTAGAATCAGTCCTTTGAAAATTAAAAAGCTATATATGGCCATTATTATCACATTTGGCATATTAATCCTTACGCAGAAAAGTTACCTCATAATCAAAACAATTTTATGACCACTAACATCGCCCATTATTGCATGTTATTTAAGTGCATAGGTTAGGAAATATTGGAAAAAAAAAATTCAACATTCGACTCTGGTTATCTAGGAAATATTGGAAAAAAATATTCAACATTCGACTCTGGTTATCTTTTAGGGTATATTGTTAATTGTTCCACTGATCATCATGTAGTTTGGCATATACATTGTCAGGGGTACAGAAAAGTATACTGCTGTTGTTGTTGTACAACAGTTGTTGTATGTACAGAAGGTACTGGACAGATTCCACCATCTTGGCCCACATCATCACTTAACATTAGGTGAGATTGTGATCATAACGCTAAACCTATTAATAAAAATAAATTGAAGTCGTGTGCACCAGTTAGTAGTACATTTTTTAACTATTTGACTCATCATCATGAAACTTTGCATATACGTTGCTATGGTTACAGAAACGCACAGTGGTCACTTGTTCACTTTTTGTAAAAAAAAAAGGAATTTACTAATTTTTAGTTCCACGCGAATGAAGTCGCTGGCAGAGGCGAAAGTTTCTTTTGAACGCGCTACCCTTAGAAGAAAAAATCGTTAAAATGTTAATTTCTTATCGGAATAAAAATTACACTCCGACTATTGTTTAATATTAATATTTACGAATGAATGTTACGAATGTAAAACTAAAGCAAAAATATTTACGAAGTAAATATCTCCTCTAGTTGCATGATATATGAACGTATAGGTTACGAAAAAATTGCAAAAAAGTTGTCTAGGGTAGGTTGTCAAGTTAAACGCTAATTTAATATCTAATCATGATGTAGATTTAAGATTGGGGAAGTAGGCTACCTAAAGTAGTAATTAAATACAGATGGGCACCAGATAGTCTGTTTGGTAACTACACAACCGACCATCAAAAATTTTGCAGTTTTTATTAAGACAAAAAGTACTTAAATAGTTTTAAGTTCCACGCGAATGAAGTCGCGGGCATAGCTAATAATATTATATTTAGATGAGTGTGACAAGTGAATTTTCACGAAGACATCGGCGACTATATTAACCAAAACGATTTATTATTTCGAGCGTAGCGTGGCTTTATATACGCTGGCGATTGCGCGTTCGTCGGATTTCCAAATTCGCTTTCCGATATTGAAAAGTCAAAGTATTGACTTGACATAGGGTTGCTATCTCTAAAATTTGACGACGATAGTATGAAGCCCCGGATTTTAGAACCAAGAACTCGGAGATGGCAACAGGTTTTTTAAACATAGTCATGTCATAAATCGCTTTTTTATTTATTTTTAGACCCTAAAATTAAACAGTCATATTTTATCATAATTTTAAATGTACCTAACAAAATATAATCTTATTACAGCTTGTTACAAATTGTTTTAATAATCAGTTAATTTCTTCTTACTTACGGTGAATTTAGCGAGTCGGTTCGTTTGATCGCGGTTGCGGGCACAGTTCGTGTATCGCGGGTGGCCCAACACTTTAAATGTTTTAACCCGGACTACAAATCGACGCTAGAAAGCATAGATGTCGTTTCTTCAAAAAAATGAAAATACGAGTTATACATTATTTGAATCAGAAAAAGAAAACGCAACAAACGAATTTGGTTTCGTTGTTCTGTGATGAAATTAAAATGTGTTTCATACAACATTTAAAACAATCAGTTTACATTTTTTTATAATATGTATTTTAGAAAAGGTTTTTGCATCTCGTGTATTGTTAATTTTTGCGAGATTCGACAGATATGCTTTCCAGCGTCGAAATGAAGTCCCGTCTGGATGCTCCCCGGATGCTCTCTTAACTAGGACAAATCCGGGGAAACCCGCACGGATGGGAACCCTAACTTGACATCCTATCCTATTGACTTGAAATATAGCATGGATATTTCTTTCACGACTTAGACACCAAGTACCTAACAACGGATTTTACGATCAGACGCGGTTGGCTCCCCCAACTAGTATGTATAGTTTCCTTTATTTTGTACTAACTTTTACCCGCGGCTCCACTTGCGTTAATATTGTTTGAATTACATATAAGCAATTATTCTCTAAAGTTTGATAAATTTTATACTTGTCTTTACCCCACTGCCAAAAATTTTTCGCGAGAAAAGTAGCCTATCGCCGTCTCTAAAGTCTTATCCATCTCTTAGCCGAAATTCATTGAAATCGATTTAGCGGCTTAGGCAAGAATGCGTAACAAAAAAAAAACAAAAACAAACAAACACACCTTCGCATTTATAAGAAGGATTAATTACTACCATCTATGGTATAACTGATTCTTTTTAAATTTTATAAACACCACCACCACCGGACGGCGGGCGGCGTATGACTACATTATCTCTTAAGTAGTTTAACCATAAAGATTTAATTGCCTTCGATATCCTGTTTGTCATGCACAATTTTTTCCTTAATGCAATGAGATCATTTTCTTTGTCATAACGCTTACATTTTTCGAAATACTATAGAGAGTTATATAAGAAATTATTCTTATTTGAGTTCCCACGAGACATCTGGTGCCTATGTCAAATATTAATAATCGTTGATTCACAGCGAAATTAATGCGTTCAATGTAATTTCAAACTCGATTTCCTCAAGCGACCGAACACAATTGAAGTTTTAAAAAAACTTGTGCTAGCCGATTACACAAAATTCGAACAGTATCATTATTGGAAAGTTTAAGGAATTTTTTGTAAAGGTTGAAATAGTACAATACAAAAAGTAGAAGAAAAACGCAGCGAAGACGCGGGTAAAAGTTAGTGAAATAACATAAAAATCAAATAGTTATTAGTTATATTAATTGTAGTGTATGTTATTTATGTAGGTATTTAGCATAGAATTATGTTCACCTTCACTATATTTTAAACAATTAGGATACACTAAAAACGGTATTATGCATGTATAAAACACGTTATCTGTTATCACTATATATGACTATTAGTGCAATTTATTCTACTATAATTTCCAGTATTTTTCCAAGTTTGTTTCCATTTCCAAACTGCGTCGGACTAGATCTTCTACTTATTGTCTACATTTAGCTATAAATGTGAAAGTAAGTAAAATTGCACGAAAGTGTCTCTTGGGTGCGTTCCCATTGATCACAATCGTAGCGAAGGGAAAACTATGACCTTGGTATTATGAATTTTTACATTCAGACAACGGAGGAATGAAAGTTAGTAGACGTGCATTGTAATTATCTAACGTTTCATCTGTGTCATATTATTCTTGATTTAAGGCAAGTCTCCGACTTCCTCCGTTTTGTTCATCAAACTAACAAATATTTAAATGCAATAACACGTGCATAAAGGTGGAATGTAAAGCACCCTTATCATGTACCATTATAAAGTTCACGATGATGCCCAAGAAATATTTTTTTTGTGACGCTTTTTAGACTACCTCCATTACATAACGTAACGTAAAATGTAAGATATAAGTATACACATGAGTACCTAGCAATATATAGGTTCTAAAGCTCGGAAGCCGTTAAAGTTTTCATTAACATGTGGAATTGAGAGTTTTCCGCGTTTTGCCTAGGTACTTAATGTTGTGTCTAAGCTCGGGCTATTTTTACTCCAAGCCAAAATTAACTTACCGAAATCATTGCAGATTGCCGAGGCAATTTGAGAAATTAATAAATCAACATTTTATAACAGAGAAGGTAAAGCGATCTAAAAATCCCGTCTCAATTGATACAGGGGAATCCGTCGAAACTGAAATACACGGAAAGTTACAGGAAAAATAAGAAAATGATTTAGATAATTACTGAACACACGAAATTCTCGAGTTGCATTAGTAATTGCACTACCGACATAAATTGTATTAATCGTACTTAAACATTTTGGATTTATCGAACGTTTATTCACCTTGACATTTCTGTCATTTGTAAAGCATAAAATAAACTGTTTAATTAGGTGTGGCGGTTGGACTCTAATTGCGTTGAACTGGTTCGTGACTCCTATACATTAGGCATAGCACTTACCTTTTGCCAGGGATTATAAGAACTGTGAATGTTGTCTCTGTTCTCTGACAACACGGGGGATTGAAATGTCGTCTTTTAGTAGGTAGTTTGACGGTGATTTTTTCACCAATCTGATAAAAAAAAAGCAAAACAGATAGCATGGTGGCATGCTTAGGCGTATTGCATTCCGTATTCAGCTGATCTATTGCCAAGTGCGGTGATAGCAATCTCGACAACTGTACACAAAACGCATGGTGGTAATCCTGGCAGCTGCTTCATTATTTAATTATTTATTTATGTATTTACATTAATTTAGGAGTTACATAAAAGCTACTATGTTAGCATGCTTAGGCATATCGCATACTGTAGTCAGCTGATGTACGGTAAAGTGTGGTGATAGCAATCTCGAAAGCTATACACGAACACATGAAGGTAATCCTGCCAGTCACTTCATTATTTTACTAGCCGTCCCCCGCCCGCTATGCTGGCCATAATATCCTAAAAAATATAGGGACAATGAAATTCATAAATTTAATAACAAACGTTTCCGACCCCGTAATTCCATCCTAGTAAGTTTAGTAGTTTTAAATTCGTGAGCGTTAAAGGAACTGTATTTTCCGTATGTATAAGATTATCCTTATACATGAACCATGGATAGAGTATGACAAATCATTATTGTTATTTTGACAATAGATGCTATTTCTCTTATTTTATAAATCATTTCTACATTATATTACTTATTTATATATTATTTATATCAATATACTCAGCTGCGACATTTTAATATATCAAGTAATGTCTCAATAGTCACTTTTATTTTTAGATTACACTGTGCTTACTTAACAAAGCACAGAGCCGTCAATTTGCAAATCTAGATTGTGAATGAATATAGTAAAAGTTTTTATGAAAACGTATAGGTTAAATTCAGTATGTAAGTACACTCTTGTTTATAGACGATTTTACACAGGAATAAAGACTTGATATTGATTTTAGTTTCTAAACGATTGTTATAATACATCATACGAATGCTTTATGGTATAGATACGTTATAAAATTTATATTGCGACGCATAAACAAGAACCGTGTGCATTCTTGTTAACTAGAGCAGTTAAAATACGCACAAATTGACTGTGCACTCGCAGGCCGGTAAGTACGGCTTCGTGTGAAGTTTTCACAATCAGCTTTATTGGCCTTCGTTTTGTACTTAATACTGTAAAAATAAATATAGTTGTGGTCAGTTTGCGGTGCGATACGATGCTGGTCAAACCCATCTATATGTGTTTAATTTCCATGGCGAATCGCTTTCTAAACGAATCGAACTTGTTCATGGACGTTCAGTGAATTCCTTCAAGGTTTTAGTCCTGACATACTGTAATTGTCTATAGATCCATAGCGACGTTCTTAAATTCTGACCACTGGTTTTTGCACGAATACTACTAAATGAAATTATTGTAAAACCATACAGATATAGAACAGTTATGTTTTGAAGCGATGATAGATCACTTGGAAGTGTGTACGGACGCTGCGTCAAGGGACGTGACAATGAGCTTGAGCTTTCGTTGAAGGAAAACATCATGTTGAAACCATAGTATGGTGGTAAGGCTTTTTCTAATGCCCGCCTAGTTAGCGACCACCCTCAAGTGGAAAATCTGTCGCCAAATACCTATACGTGTGTGTCGGACAGTTGCACTTGAGAGCGAGACCCTTCACAGGTTTAGCGTGTTTACCAGCTTTCGCCTGGCTGGCCATAACGCTTAACCTTAATTTAGATTACCTTATCTATAAAATATATATATGAATTACACAAATCATTGTCTTGTGTCTTGTGGGGACGAGCTGATCTCTTAAAATACTTTGTTATCTCATTGTCAAACAATTGAAAGTAAAAAAAATACATATTGCAATCGTAAACATTTTTTTATATAAATCCAATGTGGATGAAAGTCCCTTATATGATAAATTCTAAAAAAAACGGCCAGACTATATTCGCTTTTAACAATAGTGCCCTTACGACTCCCTTGCAAGTATCTACTTATATTGGTGTAAGATCTTGCGTGTCTTTATTTGTTGAAGGTCTATTGGTATCAAATTTCATAACAAAAGTTAGACACAACAATAATATGGAACATGCTTGCACAATACATTGCAGATCGCAATTTACGTTTGTTTTTATATCCGTGGAAATGCATTAAATCGAACTAAATAGCACGTAAAATAATCAGCATAACTGGATTTTTAATTGGTTTAGTGACTATTATAATTTCGCTAGTATCTGGTTTGTAAATTCTAAAGTAAACTGCAATGAAGTAGATCACGGCCGTTCATTTCGAATTCTATCTAATAACTGGATATATCAGAAATGACCTTATCTTTTTGGATTGGGGTTTAGTTGACATTTTAACTTTATATACTATGTTACGTTGTTGCCAATACTGTACATTAAAAATAAAAATACACTATTTTACACTAAACGAAATTTTGAGAATTCATCTTTCTTGTCTATTATTTTAGGTATAGGACTTACTTTTCTTTCTTTTATTTTATACTTTCGTTTAATATTCGATTTATTTTTCTACGTGATTCTATGTTAGTCTTCATGTATTAATTATAAAATATACACTAAAATTATCGTGTTATTTTAATTTTCCCATTAAACAGCCCTATCCGACACCTTATTTGATCTATCCGTAACACTGAAGACATCGATCTACGTTTCCAATTGACTTTTGTTTTAGTAAGATTAACTTCAACGATTATGTTATGTTCTTTATATATCAAGTAACACGATTCTTAATATTCTATATAATCAATAAAATACCGATATATTGATATTTGAAGAGTAAGTTTAGCGTCCTTAGTTTCTACAAATATATTTAATTTTCTTGTAGTGAATGGAAATAGCATAGTTTCAATGTTGTGGCTACCAAAGTTATATTAGATAATGTCCTACTAACCAGTCTCGGAAACTATGCTGGATTTTATTACTCTAATCTGCCATCTTAAAACAGGTGATTGAATTGTAGTACCATTGAGAAAGTTCGTGTTTTCTTTTCATACGCTCCTAAAGATAGGCTATAAACATTATCTATACATATAATAAAACTAAACGTAAACGTTTTTAGAAAAATATAATTGGGGTGTACGTAATAGATATTGAAGCCAAAAATACGTTTTTTTATATTTTTATTTAACAATATGTCCGTCTGTAAGCCCATTAATTTGAATTTATCCAGGATGGGGATAAAAGTTGAAGTTGTGTAGTAATTTAACAATGCACAGATTTTAGTTAGCTGATAACGTAGGATATATAAGCAATATTTGACTTTTTATATCTTTTATGTTGTTATTCTTTTGTGTTATGTTATGTTTTATGTTTATCTTAGTATGTTATTCCTGAACACGAATTGTGGTCCAGTTATCATCTTAGAGAAATAACACAGCGTTTCCGACGGCTACTAAACTTGTATGATTAAATATTGATGTCTGAGTAAAAGTATGTTTGTCCCACAGGTGTTCTACGACAGTATTACAATAATGATATGGAATCGTGGGCATGGGTGCGGGCGGCCGTGCGCAGCGGTTGCCTGCTTGCCTGGCGTGATGGCACTCTCCCACGAAGGCCGGCTGCCAGGTTGCCACTACGCGACCTACACCTGCGAACCGCACCTACACTGCCAAACGCGTTTCAGCTATCGAGGCTACGTGACGACACTGCCGTTGCCACATTTCAGGTACACAGGACACAATATATACTATGTCATGCCAATATATACTATATCATGCCAATCGGAAGACACTGCGTTGATAAAAGTTGGTAGTATAGCATTTTCTAAAGCCTGCCAACATGAACAAACGTGTTCCGGCAGTTGCTCTTAAGAGCTAGTACAAGGGCTCCCAAACTTTTCAGTTCGCGACACACATACATGTTTACTATTTTGCCGCGGCGCGACGCCCTAACTTATCTAGCTAGTCAAAATACATGAGGACAATGATGCAAGAATGGTAAAGAGAATCGCTTCACGGCGCACTTTTTCACTTTTTACTGCGTATAGGGTGTCGCGGCACACACTTTGGAAGCCCCCGAGCTTATATCTTCACTGCGCTTAACATTTTGTTGTGTTATTGCGAAAAATAGGTATTAAAGACGTGCGTTGATGGCTCAGTTGGCAGTGTGTACGGACGCCGCATCCATGGACGTGATTTCTAATCCCTGTCATGAGCCTAGCCTGTCGGTGAAGAAAAACATTGTTATGAAACCATATTATTGGTATAGGATTTTTTATAATGTCCGTCTGACCAGCTACTACTCTCAAGTTGAAAATCTACCGCCAAATACTTGTAGGTGTGTTCAGGCAGTTGCACTTTAGAGCCCGTTTCTCCAACTAGGCTTAGCGTGTCCACTAGCTTGTGCCACATCGCTTAGCCACAAATTTTGGCTATAATACGGTAGCTTGTAAGGTCGATAATATATTAGTGACAACTCGTGTGTTACAATTATTCATAAGCAACGGTGACTGTTTACCATCAGGTGGGCGGTAACTTTGATCGTCACTTAAAATCAAATAAGACACATGTCCAGTTCAATCGGTTTAAATACAATACGTAAATGAATAAAGACAATTGCTTTAATGGAAGGAAAACGAATAATTTTAATTATTGGATTCATTTTGTTATTCAATGATGAATAATTGTTTACATTCGGCCCACATAGGCTAGTTTTATGTACAATAATGGGACAACAGATCAATAAATATTCAACAAGATTTAACCATATTTGTCACCGGGTTTACTCATACTAGGTTTTGTACTATTTTATGTATGCGTCAAATATATAAGTATCTCTATTTTATTTATTTAGTGTATACTTTCTAACACGTATTTTTTTATAGTTAAAAATTTTGTGTTTGGCCACAATCTCATATTGAGTAACGGATGTGGCCCGAGATGGTGGACAAGCTAAGCCTAGTGGAGGAACTGGCTACCACGACTACTATTACTACCTACCCCCTAGTTTCATCACTGTGTTTTCTTTCACCAAAAGCTCAAGTTCATTATATGTGGATTTGAACTCACGCTCCTTGACTAGCTATCATCGATTCGTGATTACCCAAATTGCCAACCGCGAATACAGAACTTATACAACTTATAAAATCTATTATCCGTAGGCAAGATGTCCTTCAACAAATGCAAACTTAAAGAAAAAACAAAAATATAGGGAATGTCATCGACATAGATTGTTACTGTCACTTCGACATGTGTCATCCCATACAGTTTTTGTTTACGTTACCCATTGTTATAAACACCTAGCATTATGTACTATATATATATATATGTATATATATATATAGTACATAATGCTAGGTGTTTATAACAATGGGTAACGTAAACAATATATATGTATATATATATATGTATATATATATATATATATATATGTATAATAATATGTACGTACGAATGAAGCGATGATAGCGCAGTGGAAGCAAGTACGGATGTAACGTCAAAGTATGTTAGTTCGAATCGCTGCAATTAGCGAAAGCGTTCGGTGAAAAAAAACGTTGCGATGAAAACATAGCATGGTGGTAGTGCTTTTTTTAATGCCACTTGAGAGGCTGTCCCACCACAGGCTTAGTGTGCCCACCAGCTTGGACAACATTGTCACTTAACATAAGGTGAGATTGTAGCCATAACGCCAAAACTCCAAAGTATAAAAAAAATAAAAAAACTTTTCTTTATACATCCATTCTGGATTTTATATTATCCGAATTACTAACAATAATTAGTTCAATTAATCTAGTTTTCGCTGTATTTGATTTTGACAACAATGTTCGTAGAAAGTATTATTTAGTCTATTTATGCTCTGCCCGCTTTAATTTCCTTTTGTGTGGGTGATTTTATGATATTCGGTTGGCACACGATCTCGAACACTATCATATAAATACAGCAGTTAATGTGATGTAGAACCGACGACGCCGACTTCATTGTTGCGTGTTCTATAGATCATTTGTGTTCCTCGACGGATGTAGAAACTTGGGAGCAATTAAGTTAATCGTGCAGTTATCTGAAATATCTATTAATGTAATGTATGTTTTATAATATTGTTGCAGCTTCTGTTACCGAATAATAATATTGTGATTTGACAGAGCGAAGTTTTTGTATTGAGTCACTGCTTTTTTTACTTTGAGATTATTCAAAAGTACACTCTACATTTGGCTATGTCAATTTGACTTTTGACTTTTGTAAAAATGTTCTACATATGGGAGGTAAAATTGTTCTTATTTAAATACTCAAATTCTTAATACTATAGATACAGATGAGGTGGAAGGTTTAGCATAACATTTTACATCGAAAATCTTTACATTACGTAGGTAAGCATTGATACAAAAATAAAAAAATAAAAGATTTTTAGGGGCTCTTAAGAATCTAAAATCCCATCGACGAAAAGGCTATAGTAGATAAAATTAAATAATTGTTTATACATAATTCTTAAAATCCATTACAATAAAAATTTAATTAGAAAAAGAAAATACAAAAGATTTTTTACAATCCGATAGGTAGATTCAAAGATGATCTCCTATAAATATATGAACTGTATTTGTATGATTAGTAGCATTTTGAAAAGATAATAATAATTAAATGCTACTTGTTCAGAATCTACGTCGATCAAAGTAGAATCTTACAAATAATCTATGTTTTCGAAGTAAGAATACATGTAATAATAAGATGCCGGTTAGGTAAGATGAAAATTTGTCTACAAGCATCATGTTTTAGTGTGTTTTGACAGCTGCACTCAGGTACCCGTTCTCACACTAAACTTAAGTTGTTAGCTAAATCGTTACTTAGCATAATGAGACCATCGCCACAGCAAACCAAAAAAAATTAAGTAATAATATGGGTTTAATAGCACCTTTGTAGATTCTTTTTTGGTTTATTATATGCAACCGTTTGACCGCAAACTCACCTTGTGTTATGATGTGGTAGCAGACGTTACTTTCAAATACCACTGCTTGAGTACAGTGGTAACTGCTTGGCGACAGATTTCTCATTTCATTATGGTTTTTAACGAGATATTCAGAAATAGACACGTTCTAACGCTTCCATGATTTAGTTTCAAGTTCAAACGTCGGACTTGTTTTATATTTCTACTATTTTTGACAATTGCATCGTGGTGGGGCTGTTTCTAATGCCCATCTGGCGAGCTGCTACCCTCAAGTTGAAAAATCCGCCGCCAAATACAGAGTGTCAGTATCCTTACTAATATTACTAGATGCGAAAGTGAGTTTGTGTGTTTGTTATAATTTCACGTCTAAATCGCTGTATCGATTACGATGCATTTCGGTAGAGAGATAGATGGGATACTGTAGACGGTGATAGGCCACTTTTTCTTAGTAAAAACTTATAGTAAGTGGGGCAAAGAGAGGGACAAACTTTCTATAAAACTTTTTATGGCGTCGTCTAATTTGTTGACCAAAATCAGTATTAACCTGAGCACGTGAAATATAGTAATATTATAAATGCGAATGTGTATTTGTTTGTTACTTTTTCACGCCTGAATTACTTAAGCGATCGTTATTAAATTTTGCACACACGTTACGTTGTCGGGGTAGAGAAAAGTACGTAGGGTGCTTTCAGAAAATATAAAAGTACTGTCCCGAGGGGTAGAAAACGAATTTGAGAGTACAACCAGTGTTCAGGTAGACTCGTTTGGTAGACCGTCAGGTAGACCACAAATAATTCAGAAAATAATTTGTATATACTTTATTGATCAAAACTATTAAATATGTAAAATAAGAAAATTTCTGTTGAAATATGAATCAAATTAATAAATTTAAATAGTATTATACCAATAATGATACTTTTAATGTAAGTTGAGTTAATAGTGTTTGGACATTAAAAAAAGAAAAAATATTGAAGTTAGTCGATTTGACAAGATTGACATTCATGTATAATTCTAAAACCGTTAGAGTATCCCTCAAGAAAGTAATAAGATCCAAGACTTTTTCATAGAGAAAGTTTTATTATATCGCCCCTAAACCACAATGCAATGATGGCGCTATGTTTGAGTTATTAAGTCATTTAAAGCATTAAGTAAGCAAATTGTATATATAATAAATTGTAATAAATAAATAAATTAACTCATGTTATGTCATGTCAACCGGGCATACTAGGAAATATAAAAGTCTGTAGGAAATATGTTTACGAATAAAATATGTCCATTAACCTAATCGTGCCATTTATCTTATCAAACTTTATTTATTTATTTATTTATGTCATTCATAACTATTACTCTGTTTTCCCACAAAACGATTTAGATCTTGTAATTAGTTTGCAATGCGATAAGCCTGAGTAAAGTTAAATAATTTTATCTGAATGATGTGTGTAATTACAGCAGATCTTTGAGAGTGATGATTAAAGATATTTAATAGTTTAAGATATGGATGCGATTCGTAAAGCGGATTTAGTTTATCATTGACCTGGTAAATTATTTTCAATGTTAAATATTTGTACTATATATTTTTTTCTCTTGCGATATTGGATTATATTTCATTTCCTATTTTTAGTTAAAGGGTTCCGTAAAATAAAGTAGATTTAATAAGTATTCTGTAGAATTAAACGTTTAGAAAACGTTGATATTTCTTAAAGATCTTATGGAATCATATGAAATCTTGAGATTGTCCCTTCGTCAGGTCTAGTTATATTTATATTTTAGTAAAATACTGTTACCATATTTTATATATGAGTCACCGTGCTCGATATCTTTACCGTTGCGACGGTTAATCAAAATTCGCAACTAAGTATAAAGTCTTGCAAGACGTTACCCGATCCCCTTTAAGAACTGTCGTTCTCACGACCCGCTCGCTTTAATAGACATCAGTAAACACAGATATACGTAAGTCAAAGGGCTTTGTGCTTCGCGACCTTTCCACTGAGCTATTACCGCAAGGGCTAGACTCGCGAAGGTGTTGACGTGTGAAAGAAACAAGCTTTTATGACACCAATAAAAGTATCACACAATATTTGTATATGACAAGTTTCGAGATCAGCTGTTTCATTATGTTGTCGCCCTACTGATTTTTTTGCATATTATATCCGTTATGTATTCAAATGAAATGCCAGTTCGGCTTTTAAGATTGAGTATCAAATTTATAACTTTCACGATTGAATTAATTTACTTATATTGTTGCAGACTTGCAATGCAGCGGAATACACAAGATGGGTACGAGCGCTATGCGTTGAAATCCTCGGACAGACTCCATTACCGCAGGTCCGATTTCTGGACGTCCTGCCCGCAGCGGATACGGCCAGCCGGGAACCAAAGAAAGATCCTCCCCAACAGGACACCCCTTGCCCGCCGAAACCGCCGCCCAGAGCTCGCCGGAGGCTGCTGACATCGAGCGAGACTTCGCTGACCCGACGCGACCACTCGCCCGCCGCGACGGACGAGGGCATCGTCGTGGAAGACGACGACTACGACTCATCGTCCGATCGCAGCCTC
Organism: Actias luna; assembly: GCA_039707435.1. Lineage (NCBI taxonomy): Eukaryota > Metazoa > Arthropoda > Insecta > Lepidoptera > Saturniidae > Actias > Actias luna. Next base: position 11,171,879 of record JAZHAC010000030.1, read on the forward strand.
GACCTGACCCTCTCCCTAGATGCCTTGAAGACCGCATCGGTCGATGCGCCGGCACGGAAAGCGAAGGTCATAAAATGTGACAGCTGTAGTAAACTGAACGCGAGCGCTCAACATCACACGTTGCCGCGCGCTGCGAGGTCCGAATCGGAGCAAGGGAGGAGATACTTGAAGCGCTGGGAGGGTACGGCGGGTGGTCCGGAACGCAGCAGGTACGCGATGGTCGCGGCGAGGCGTAAGACAGCGTCGCTGGAGACGCGAGCGAGGTCTTGTTCGCCGAATGCACACGACGCGATCGCGCAGTACGTGCCGGTGAAGGAGCGTAGAGCGTTGTTCGAGTCGCTGTCGCAACGCGCGGGGAGTTTGGCGAGAAGTAGCGAGCAGCTGGCGCGGCCGAGTGTAGTGGCGGAGACGACACCGCGGCGCGCTGCCTCGCTGCACGACCTGCAGGCGCCACCGACGCGCTCGGTGAGCGACCTGCGTCAGTTCTTCGAGGCGGTGGCGCGCGGCGCGGGGCCCTGCGCGACCAGCGTGCACCGCTCCAACCCCGTGCCGCGCGCCTTCGCATCACTAACCTGCGCTTGACGACTTCCCCATGTTATACATCATGTAAATATGTAGATAGAGTGACAGTTGTGATAAATACTGAAGTTTTTACTAAGTCGTACATTTAAGACTGTTAAAAGTATTGTTATAGAAATAACTAATATAAATAAAAATGTATTGTCTATTACATGTAGTTGTTCTTTTTATTTCTTGTAAGGAAAATTCATAAAACGCGTAAAAACATTCAAATGCAAATATGTATGTGTTCCGGTAATATGATTTAAACACTGAATTTGAATAACTATTGGTACATCTTTTGTAAAATGTCACTAGGCAGACTTCGCAAAGGTCACGAGTTACTGTTCTCCTCGCGTCCTTCAAGCGATCGTGCTATCGCAAGATCCGTTCTAATACAATGTACAGTGATATAAGTTATTACTGTAAAGTATTTATTAAAATGAGTACTATACATTAATACACATTAATTACATGAAATAACATGCTATTATTAGGATCTAAAGTAGACTGTTGCCTGATGCGAACACATCATGGTGACTATAAATACGATAAATATAGCAAACAATATTTTTAATCGAAAGTTAAATAACACAGATCATGCTTATAACGTCACAAAACACGTCACTGTATTACGATAGCTAACAAACAGAGTCGTGCCGCTAAAGATAATCGACCTAATGAATTGTTTCTAAATAATTTAGTTTATTTATATGTTAACATGACCTCGGAACTGCCTGATAATTCACTAAATGACGTTGTTATTACAATAACTACTGATAAGTGTTTAGTACATAATCCATAATAATTTTTACTAACATTTTTGTGTGAAATCAGGGAAATACAAAATTATGGTAGTGGAATTAGATAAAGTATTGTTAATGCAAATCAATTAAGGATTAACTATTGTTTTGTTGATTACAGACATTATTACGGACATTGCGCGAATGGACATGAGTTCGAATCTTTGCAATGCGCCTACGTTTACGTTGAGTCAAAGCGTAATGAAACCACAAGATGATATGCATTGTATAATACCCTCTCGTTTTATCTTCAATGAAAATCGCCAACTAATACTACTAATAATTTTATCACTAGGCCCAGCATATCTACCATATCGAACAACGTTCGTAACGTTTCAGCACAAAGCTAAATCTATAAATAATAAAAGATTCTAATTTTTTAGACAAATATGGGGGGCATTCTATACCGCAACCCGTTGAACAGCTATCAGTTATTTAAAGCTTATCCCCTAATAATATTCTTCAATAACAAATAGTCGATTTATGATGTTCAAAACTCATAAAAAATCCTATAATTCTTTGCAGGCGAGCATGACATTGGCGACTGGCGATGATTGTATGTTATTCTCTTGATGGCTATCTCTGTTGTTGGATTGTACTATGCACCTGATGTATGACATCAGGGATAGTTTTCTCTTGTTTGTTCTACTGAGAGCGTTGAATGAACTATCCGATATTTACATTTCCTTATACCAATTGTTGAAGTATTGTTATAAGATATAAAATATTTTCATATCACATCTAGTTATAACCACAGAAATACATTGTTTTCCTTTGTTTATCGACCTTCGCTCGACAGTGGCATCGTAAAGCCTATGAATACAAACAAATACAGTGAGATCTCTATAACTCGAACCTCGTTAAATCGTAGTCTTCAGTAAATCGCAAAAATGCCATTCCCTTCTGCTTAACCCCTAAACACACGTTATCTCGAATTATTTAGACTTTGTAACTGAAAATGTTATTTCCCTGCGAGGTATACATAGTACATATTTATACTCTATAACTCAAATTTCAAAAAGCGGACTCCGTAAGTCGAAGTTAGTAAAATATAACGTCTCGATATAACAACTCTCGGTTCAACTCGGTATAATACAAATAAAAATACTTATACATATATATAAGTATATATAATATATACTTAGAAATCGTGCCTTGCTAAGTCGAAATTTGTGTAATTAAACCTAACTTTTGTGTCTCGAACTTCTTGTTAAGTCGAAATCTCATTAATTTTGTAATTTTTAGCACTTCCCTAGACATTCGTGTTATAGAGGATTCTACTGTATAAGGCTAAAAGCGGAGCAAACTAAACAAAAAAGGTTTGTTTTGAAATTGTACCGTCGCATTCATCATAGAACATCTCTTAACGTTAAACCTACACGCATGATGAGCCCATAATTCCTTATCTGAATAGGTCATTATAAACACGATCCGATACGCCGGAAAGAGACGAATCTTCCATCTCGTTCGGACACCAGTACGTCTCCGTTTACTACCAAATTAGCAGCTGGAATGCAGCCGTGACGAACGGTGCCTGCAACCTCACAATCCGTAATTCAATCTTCACAAAAAATGGACAAAGATAGTTGAATAGAAAAAAGTATACAGATACTGAGGGGTTGAGACAGGTAGAGGGGATTACGAACTCAAATCTAAGCCGTGTTTAGAATGCCCTTAAAATTCTAACGGTCTTACAAAAACCACATGATCCTGTTTGACAAACATAATTTTATTCATCTCCCTATAATCAGTATATTATTTACATTGGCACTGTCATCATTTCATTATACAATTTAGAGTCTAGACGACTTTATTAGCCACCAGGTAAGTGTAACTTTGTTTTGGCCCGAGATGGAGGACACACTAAGCCTAGTGGAAAATTAGCTCTCAAGTGCAACTGTCGCAACACACCTACAAGTAGGTATTTGGTGGCAGATTTTCAACTTGAGAGTGGTAGCTAGCTAGAAGGGGATTAAAAAAGCATTACGATCATTCTATGCTTTCATCACGATCTTTTCTGTCACCGAAAGCTCAGGCTCATTGCAGGGATTCGAACTAACTACGCAAACAACCGAGCCATCATCACTTCAAAATCCCATAATTACTTTATAAATTTTAGTCCTTTTTATTATTTCTTTACAATACAGTACTTTATAAATACACAGACAGTTTAAATTAAATATACCTACACAAAGGGTATCATGTGATCAATATTTTATTAACCAGTTCTGTGTTTATCAATTATCTTTTCTTTCTATATGAAACTGTATCTCAATCACATGCGCGCACAACTTTATCTACAATTTCAGTAAATACTTATCGTGTTTCTATATAACTTCGATTAGATATCAATGGTAGATACGTAATCTCAATTCTTGATGTGTAAAAATTTCCTTGAGTGACAGTTGCGAGATAAATCCATTTTTTATTTCTTTATCACAAACTTGTAGTGAAATTGTTGATAATAAGAATAGTATGATGGATTTACCTGCGCTGTTATTAAGCTTTATTGATGTTTGTGTATGTTGATATTCGAAGTATATATTTAAAGTTTTGAAGCGCTGATACCTCAGTTGGTAGTGTGTACGGACGACGCGTCAATGGATGAGACTTCGAATGCCTGCAATGAGCCTGAGCATTCGGTGAAGAAAAACATCATGATGAAACTATAGTATGATGGTAGGACTTTTTCTAATAACCTCCTGGTTAACTACTACACTCGAGACAAAAATCTACCCCTAAATACTTGTAGGTGTGTTCCGGCAGTTACACTTGAGAGCCAGCCCCTCTACTACGTTTAGGATATCCACCATCTTGAGCCACATCTTCACTTAATATATAAATTTTAATTATATAACAAAATATATATCATTATTTTTAGATTATGTACATTATATGTAGACTTTTTTTATTTTAGCACCACAGTGACGACACTACACTAGATGCTAAGTACAGACCAATCCAAAAGCGACGACGACTTTCAAGAGATCTACAATCTAGTGGTAGTCGTCACTAGTCGTTTTGTAATTGGGTGAAAAATTATATAAAATGTATTCTTTTATTCACTATTTATCAAACCAACAAAATGTCGAATTATATAAAAACAAAAATATATTCGATTTTGGATAATAAATAATGAAGAATACAACAAAAATGGATCATAGTTACGTATACGGGCAATTAATTCCAACCCAAGAATGTGTGCCGACTAAATGTTGTTTTGATCGGATATGGTTACAATGTAAACGAATTTAAGATAGTTTGTTGTAATGGAATAATTAAAAAACATACTATTTTTACTTTTTTACGGCGGCGAAGGTATGTTTATATAAGTTATAATTACTGCTTCCAAAGAACATTTAGTTTTTTACTTATTATTTGAGAAAATATGAAAATAACATCAGTAATGGAGATGTTGAGATGTAATTGATTAGCCATGTAATTAGCAGGATGCTAAGGTTAAATGAGAAATATACGAGTAGAGAACGATCGAAGGTTTGGATAGAAAGTATACATTTTACATAATAATATTCAAACACAACTACCTATGAAAATAGGTACCATACATCGAAATAAATGGAGTACATGTATATAAACTTTTAGGAAGAAAGTAGTATGGAGTGGATACTGAATCTTTCTGAATTACCGGAATTATAATTCATTTTAACGTAACTTTTAAAAGATTACAGTATATAAATATATTCGTAACAAACTATTACTATATGCCACAGTACCATAAAAACGTATCAGTTAAATAAAGGAAATTCGATAAAGATGTTGAACCAACTTCCTATAAGTCCAATGAGCAAACATATTACACAACTTATCTCACTTACAAATATTAATTATTAAAGCAGATAAGTATAGCATATATGTTTGCACATAAAAGAAGTCATGTTTGCATAAAATTAGCATATTAACCGAGATAACAACATGACGAAAGTACTGAGTATGCTTTAAAACGCTTTAGTCATCACATTTGTAATTGTATCTGATGAGTTTAGTGACGATAAAAACATGTTTTAAAACTCTTTTAGTAATGCACTGAATCATATTATCCCCTTCTTATATATAACATCTTTACGTAGGTTAAATTCATTTATATATCTAAGACTCGTGTTTGTGTTGGTAGGCTACGGGAAAGGTTTATGAAATAAAAAAATTACTACACTATATTCTTGTAAAATGAACTCTTTTTTTTTATTAACGTGGTGTTTAAAATCATGTTCTTTACGGACTTCCTCATCCTTAAGCGCAAACGCTTTATCCGTGCGTAAGCCAAGGCGAGTTCACCGGGGCTAATCACCCAACACTACCCAAAAAAACGCACTACGGCGACATTTCAAACTTCTGTGTTGCCAGAGATCAGGGAATGCGCCCACACTTCTTCTATTCTGTAAAATGAACCCTAAAACCTGGTGCGAATCAGAAAAAACTACTAAAATCATTACGATAACTCTACATTCCTTCCTAATCTGCGAAAGACTACGAGCTGTTATTTCATTGCTTCCCAATAAAATATACTGAATACAAAAAAATAAATATAGAAAGTCTCAACAGGTTTGCCAACAAAACCTTCAGTCATAAGTGTGATTTCTGTATTTATCCCTTCGCGGGCATATTGAATTTATTAAAAACTAGCTGTTCCTGCGTCTTAGCTCGCATGGAACTGAAAATTATCTAATTAATTTATAGCCCATGTTACTCTGTGATAATATAGCATTCTAATGGTGATAGATTTTTTTTAATTGGCCAGTAGTTTCTAAGTTTTTTCGTTACAAACAAAAATACAAATCTTTTCTCTTCATAATATTAGTGTAGATATAGATTACCAAGAGGTACTGATATTTCTTTCTGGACAGTTAAATTGCAATATTCCATGCGACATGCTTAGGTAGACCGTATCTAAATAATCACTTCTTAGATAACTCGGTCAGTGAATGCGCCGGCCTTGAACATGCCTATCTAAATTCTAAGACTATGTAAATTGTAAATGTCTTTTTCTGACGATTGCTGTATTGTGAGTTCGTATCACTTCAATCTATGAGCATAATATTCTGCTCTTGTTCCGACGAGGTTGGTATAAAAGAGACGAAAATAATAATGACATTCAATTGATTTTTGGATTGAACAATTTGGAAGATGTTCGAGGTTAATATAAATTTTAAATAATGTAATATCATTACCTTGGACCGTAATCGATTTGTTATTGTTCAGCATGTAATGATTTATGTATTAATATTGATATAGAAGATTCAAAATGGAATATTTGTTAAGTTATAGGTAGAATAATAGTCAAAGAGACAGACTGTGGCGAACATGCTCCGTAGAGAAAGCTATAAGAATTGAATATTATAATTTTGAAGTGATGATAGTTCAGTCGGTAGTGTGTGTGAACTCCGCGTCAATAGAAGTAAGTTCGATCATTGTTAATGCTTTCAGTTAAGCAAATATCGTTATGAAATCATAGCCTGAGGCTAGGGCTTTTCTTGATGCCCTCCTGGCTAGCTACCACCCTCAATTTGACAATTTGCTGCCAAATATTTATAGGTGTGTACCGGCAGTTGCACTTGAGGCAATCCCTCCACTAAGTTAGCGTTTCTACCATCTTAGGCCACATCGTCAGTTAACATCACATGATATTGTAGCAATAACGCTAACCCAAAAACGTAGATCTTTTTTTTACTAAATACTTTGTAGTATCGAACATAATATCTACAATGCATAAAACATCAATTTAGAAACTATAAATTTTTTTTTTCAGTGTTATGTTTCGGAGACCATTGGCTAAAAAATGTATCACCTGGTCTTAGAAAATATTATAAGTCTATTCAAGTAAATAGTTTGTGTAACAAGTTATGCGTAAAGCAGCTGAAAAACTACAGTACATTATTAGCCTGGTTTAGTTTATTCTTTATTTATAAAGTTCGAAATACAAACAGTGTAGACTGCATTCTTTGCAAAAAGGTGTACTTACCTTGAAAGACAAAGCAACTGTCAAAACTGTGTCCAGTTTATTGCACACGGAATCTGAAATTAATTTTTAATAAATGTTCGATTTTACCTTCGAATCTTTATATTTTTCAAAATTATTTATTGTCCTTGTCTCTTCCCATAACATGAGGACGGTTTTTATTGTCCAGAGTTGGCATTTAATTCTTAGTAAAAGATATTCATTGAACAGACTAAGTTGTTTCATATCTATGTGGTCAGCGTTTGAGTAGTACATACATTTGATCATGGGATATATCGACGGATGGAGGTTAGGGGTAATAAAAATCGTCATGTCAACATATTATTACGTATGTGAATCAATTTTGTTTTAACAGCGAATAATATTATAAATATGACAATATCAACATAAGAAAAATAACGCATTAAACAAAGAGGGTTAACATTATGCTTCAATAAGTAGTCTGCGTCTTGCTTTGTTCTTTCATTGCCCTGTAGTCACATAATAGTGTTTTCTTATTATATGGTTAATTGGTCTTCGTATTACCCTCGCAGACCTAAAATTGGTATTACAAACATATATAAAAGATATGTAAATTTATTGGTGTAAAATAATGTTCTACCAGATGTTCCACTGTCCTCATTCAAATCATTTGGATCAAATGAGATCTTTTTGTGTTTATTTCCGCGTACATTAGACTGGTCGTTAAAAAATAAATTTCTTGTGACACCCCCTAAAATACTTCCTTTTCGATAAGAAAATACTAGATTTTTTAAAATCAAAACAATACCTACCTCGATAACGAAACTTGAAAAACGTGGAGTAAATAAAGACATGGGCTCATTTGAAAAAACAAAACCCAAACAATTAAAAAAGCAATTAATTTAAATGTACCTTACAGTAATAACAACGTTCCTTGTCAATTCATATTTATTAAGATATTTCTAAAGAATACATGATTTTACCAAGAAAATAACTAAGATTGTCTAAGGCACGGGTTGATTTGATTCTAATGGAAAGTCCCAGCGTTTTGTCATCAAAAGAAGCTATTTAGGAGGCCTTGCCAGAGATTCATTTGTAATGACCAGATTAGTGTATCTACCTTGTATTAGTTATTCTTGTAGACTATATTGATAGGCTATAGTAACAACTAGATAAGACTTACCTAATTTACAATTTATGTTGCCTATATATTTTCACAAAATTCATTTCACATATAGGTACACTTCGTTGTAATATGTTTTTATATTTATCAGTAATATAACTATTATTTAACTAAAGCTACAAACAAGCGTTGCAGCTTGATTGAAAGTGGTCACAGTAGACAAGATGTTAGACTTTGGCTACCTCCAACTCTCTTTCCAAGAAACTCTGGAAAACCTACTGACTTCAGAAACATTACGTACGGTTATTTGGCTTCATTTGAATATAGAGGAAATATTTTACCAGCCGAACCTACTTAACATCAACTCAGAAACATCTTCAACCTCCTAACACTCTTGCAAGTATTTTGTATATTAATGAAACTGAAAATTATTCCTAAATAATATTGTGAGAAATATCTTTACCGTGCCAGTGGAGTCAAACAATCGTGCAATCGAAAGGAAACCTGTTATATCTACGGTTACTATTTAAATTCGTCCTTCTTATAAAACTGGTAAATAGATAAAGAAACAGCTGCTTTTATTAACTATTTCTATGAGAAAAAATTCCTAGCGGGGATTATACATATCCATCGTCCTAACAATGAAAAGAAAGATGTTAACGCAAAAGGGTGAAAGAAATAAAAATTTATTGTATGAATTATAGTAGCCATGATTTTCTTAGTGACATTTAAGAATCCAATACAGCGGTCAAATGTCAGTATTTTAGGGGAGCGCTTGGTAACGATTTATCTTACACCGATAAATTGGATATTGTACTCAATTAGCTGACCTACATATGCTCCAATCGACATACTTTCGAGAAACAGTAGATTAGTCTTTGCAAATAAAAATCGAGAATGGCCTTATTTCAGAATCTTACGTAATCCATGTGCATAATTAGTAAACGTATTATAGAGTTTACTAATATTATTCTTGGACTTCCTTTCGAATTTTTGACTACTATATGGGTTTCCACAAAATACCTGTTAAAAATCTATTGAACAATTTTTATGAACAATAAGCCTAGCGATAAAAGCAGTTACCACTCTGCAACCGCTACGCTGAAGTACTGTAGGTTTGAATCTCGCACAGGTCCATTATTAGTGTGATCCACAAATGTGACACACACATAATTGTTTTTATAAGTTCCTTCTCACTTGACATTGGCGAACACTTGAAATAGGCAGATACAATAATACAAATAAAACAATCGTATCTATACCTTTCAAGGTGTAATCTAGTGTTTTACCCGTATTAAGTTTCTGATTTATTCCTTAGAGTTTAGAGTAAATCGTAAAGTTTAGAATCTGCCTTGACCAAGTAACTAAATATAACAGAAATGTGTTAATAATAAAACTACTCTAAAAATGAAAACCATCGGACAATATATATGGAACTAGATTGGAGTATTATATTTAGTAGAAAGATTACTGTAGATAAATGAATTGCTTAGGTTACAAGAATATTTCATTACAATAATTTGGATCAAGTGGTGTTAAAAATAATATTAAATAGGGGAAAAATTTAATATCACGTCAAGGTGAGAAGCATAAGATATACGTGTAGATTTTTTGTTTGATAATATCTTATTATTTTTTATTTAAGTCATACGGCACGTACAAGGAAATTGTGCTTATCTCGAGAAATTGCGCCATTTTATTGTACACCTTATTTCTTGAATCGAACGTAGGCGTAGAATATTATCTACCGTTACGAGATTGTGCAAAAAAATCTATTTCGACTAACATAGAATTGAATTTCGACGGTAAATTATACAGTTTGCGGTATTTCAATGAGACAGCTGTTTTACTTCCAGTTTGCCCAATTAATCTCGGCATACCGCCCAACTTTAAAATAGTTGTATATCTACTTACATTTAGTGCTTTTCTGAACGGGTATGTATTCAGGTAGTAGTTGAATTCCATATTAGTATGTCTGCGTATGTGTATGGATGTGTATGCACCTGTATGGATGTGTATCGTGAAAGGAATATCCATGCCGAATTACAAATCTATAGGTCTTGTACTGTTTTTGTTACCTTGTTATTTTCTTAGCATATAGGCACTTGGTTAAAATGAACGTTAAGATATTGGGTAAAACGACTCATTATTTACCGTCTATTTTTGCTTACTACAAAAACCTTACGAGAAAATGTTTAAATGAAAACCAGAAACTTTGAGAAGAAGATTGTTATAAGCGAATAAGTTTGTTTATTTGTTTTACCGCGCTAATCTTAAGAACAACTAGTCGGATTTCAAATATTCGTTATGTATTTAATAGAGTAATCACCGAGGAAGGATTTTTAACATCAAACTACCAATATTCGGAGAAAAATCTGTATCGAAAAGTTATAAAACGTGTTAAATTGATAAATTATTTTTAGTTCCACGCGAACGGAGTCGCGGGCACAACTAGTTTACCTCTATATGAATAAGTTAGTGCTAGATAGTATAATACTTTTTCTGCTTGCCAAACGATTTTTTAGGATTAGTGTTAACAAATATAAATATTGTGAATTAGGTATTCTGTCACGTTGATTAGATTTTTTTCAAATCGTCGAAATTCGACCACTGGGTGACTATTAATTATTACAAAAACTATTTAAACACCACCTAAATTCAACTCTGTGTGGACATAAAGTAAAATTACAATTTCGACCTTATATATAACGAGGCAAATAGAGACAACGTGCTTAGAATTAGAAATTCCAACAACATATTTAAGTAGTAACTCAATGTTAGCATTCAGTTAGGTTTATCTAAAGTGTCGTAATTGTAATCTCGTGAACGAGCATGAAATGGCAACTGAATAGCTGAGTCACGTATAATTACTGCTTTTTCAACACTAGCGAGATAAAAGAAATAACATTTATATTTATTTTATGGGTTTAGCGTTACGGCCATAATCACACCCGATGTTAAGTTACAATGCGGTCAAAGATGGTGGACACGCTAAGCGTACTGCAGGAACTGGCTCTCAAGTGTAACTGCTGGAACACACCTATAGGTATTTGGAGGCAGACTTTCAACTTGAGGGGAGTTGCTAGCCAGGTGGGTTTTAGAAAAAGCCCTATCACCATTCTATGGTTTCAACACGATTTTTTTTTCTTCACCGAAAGCTCAAGTTCATTGTAGGTGGATTAGAAGTCACATCCCTTGACGCGGCGTCTGTACACACTACCAACAGAGCTATCATCGTTTCCATCGCAGCGAGATAATTCCAAGCAGAGACGGTTTCTTTCACAGACGCTGTTGTCTTCATCGTAATCAGATATTTTAGCATTTTATGTTATTACGTAACAGTAACTCAATCGAGTTACATTTTACTAAAAATTGTTTTGATTATAAATATTAGTTGAAGGATTTACTAGGATAATATATTTTTTATTGTGAAAGGTATGTATTGTAATCAATAACGTTGTAATAATAATTCTCATCGAAAGTAACTATTTATGTTAAGGGCTACCACACCTTGAGAGTTGTCAGTTAACAGAGGTGCGATAGATTTAAGTTTCAAACATGAAATTACAGACTCGAAAATACTGTTAATAAGTTCAATTTCCGTACAGGGCAATCATATTTCTGATGCACTAAAAATTGTTCTGAGTTTGATCGTCACTTTGTGTTGAATAATTTTGTTTATAAAGTACCTCTCACTTGACATTAGAGTAATTGTCTACATAGGGCGATGGCATAGTAAAAAAATGAACTTGATAGACTTTACAGTACTTGTTTGCGAGAAAGTATGCGAAAAATGCAAAACATATTAGCGTAAGTCACATCTATGTTGAAATTCAATTTTCTTCTTTATAACAATTATTATTTAAATACATTAAAACTGTTGAAAATGCAATTATAGATAATCAATAAACGTCGTTTTCATTGGTAATCCATGACTAAAATTCATCTTTTTGCAACACTTACGAACGACATAATACGTTTATTTATCTTATTTTTTACTTATTTCAGTAAATTTATGTATATAAATATATATGTATAAACTATTGGTTACGTAGACTTGTCTAATATGAATGCTTTATAAATACGATGTCCATTTTTTTGAGAGCCAGTCGTTCGATTAAGCTTAGTGTGTCCAACATCTTGGGCGCCACATCATCATTTATCATGTGGTGGGATTAGTTACAACACTAAACCTATAAAATATAAAAATGTGGTAATATACGGTATATTATCACATTTTTATATTTTATAGATTTTCGCTTCAATAGAAGGTATTATTTATCTTATATATTAGAAAATATTAATTAAATAGATAGATTAAATTAACAAACTGACTAATTCTCAGTCTTTTAACATTTAACTTTCAGGATAAAATTTAAGCCGATATTAATATAAACATTTAAATCTATGTTTTTAAACATACTAAATGGTCCTTATTGTAATTTTGTTTTCCCTTATCTGGCAGCCCTACCTGCAATATAGTGTTGTCGAAGGGCTCTTTCGGTAGCGGATGTTTGGTGATTTATATATTTTTTATTTACATACACTTTTATCTACAGGAATGTGTTCACAGCTTTCTACGTGGGCATGTTGATGTTTTAATTGTTGAAGTATTTAAACTAACGGTCTGAAAGTTTAGAATGTAGATAAAGAATACGATACACCGTGGAATGTAGCTTTGAGTTATATTGGAGAGTTTAGAATCGCTTTGTCACGTGTCTTTAGGCAGTTTAGGCATCTTGCCGTAGTAATAAATTTTGCACTTCGTCTGAGTATATTATTAGTCAAAATAATTTTATGAGTGAAATGACACATTAATTATCTTCGACTAAATCTGAACCATCATATGCTAAATGTATACACCCGATTTTCTTATGAAAGTTGTTTTTTTTTTTTGACATTACATACGCTGTTAGCCGTAAGGGCTTTGACAGCTTCACCGAACTTTTTGGGGCGAATGCTAAGGGCACTCAGCCCCATGGCAGCAGGCGCAAGGGTACCAGAATGGCCGAACCTCGGCTTGGACTACTGCTGGAACACGAACAAAGATTCGCGATCCTAACTAACCAATAGGTCCTAACTTACTGGGCTTAGTGGCCCTAACAATAACATAGGACAAGCCACGCAAGGGCCGCAGGGGTAGTCCCTTACAGAACCGTGTACTTAATGTGTGGGTGTGCACGGATGATATGCGGTGTGATGATGTACTCTCAGTGGTGTAGAGTGTCACTGTATCGCGCGAGCAGAGTCACTTGAGGGCTCCTATCCGGAGGATCTATCCTAGGGTCAAGCATCTGCAGAGGGAGGCCGCGGCGGCCGTGCGGGAGCGAAATTTACCGCTCGGCCTCGGCTGCGAAGACGGCGGTTACGCGGGCGTATGCGCGTACACGTCCAATTGGTGGAGACGGCAGGGAGAAGCACGTTCAATCTTGTTATTTTGTCGACGGGATCGGTGAAGCAGTTACGTGGCCGGTTACGTGTGAAGCGTTTAGCATACGGATTGGGAGTGTAGCTAAGTACATGTACTATTTTGGGGTTGGGATGAACTTCGGCTTTTTCGAAAAATTTCTTTGTGACATCTTTGATATATGCATATATGGACGGAAGGTTCATATCTTTATGTAAATCTACATTGCGGACATAGGGTGGGGCTTGGACGGCTATGCGCATGAATCTGTTTTGCAACACTTGTAGTTTGCAAAGGGTGGTGCGCGGAGCGTGAGCGAATACGGGGCAACTGTAAGTAAGTATGGGACGGATGCATACTTTGTATATTGTGAGCTTATGTCTGAGTGACATTTTACTCTTAGAGGAGGTAAGATTGCGTAGCAGAACCATAGCCGTGGACGCTTTGTTCTGTACGTAATCTATATGTTTATTGAAGGTTAGGCGCCTATCTAAAACTACACCAAGATATTTAGTATGATTAGCCCAGCGGATATTGACATCGAAAAGGTGTAATGACTTTTTTATATTTTTCTTCGCGTGAAGATCGAACATGATAGCCGCACTTTTGTCTGGGTTTATTCCTATGCGCCATTTGAGGCACCAGGACCCAAATGAACGTTGTGTTTAAATCCTAGTCTATACGGAGTTGCACATCGCAACGCGCAAACGCAATACCCGGGCTTAGGTCTAAGGTGTGAGTGGCATGTGGTGCCTCATCGGGTGCTAATCTTTAAACACTACCCACTAAAACGTACCGCGGTGACAATTCAATCTCTCGTGTTGCCAGAGATCAGAGACAGCTTTCGCAAATCTTCTCTTCTCTGGCAAGCTGTAACACCTATTTAAGTATGTGGTGTTTCGCAATTAATTTATGTATATTCATTAAGTAAGCCAGGGAGAGATTTGGACCCGATTGGGTCTTCAGTCAGTTTAGCTTTTTTATGCTTTATAAGTTTGTGCTTCATACCGATCGTGCCTGGTGGTAAGCATAGATCGACGATGGACCGCGCAAGTTTAAAAGATTCCGATTCATTCTTCTCTTGAAGTATATGCAGTTATTATTATAAAGTACAATAATAATACTATAAACAAAAAAAATGTAGAGACATTAGAGACAGAGACAGTTTAAGTTCTCAAACGATCAGTGTAAATTTAAACCAATCAAGCTAAAGATACATACAGAAACTGAAGACGGAATCTATTTAAAACTGGCGTTGAAGACTACTCTAATAAATTGCAACAAATTAACAGAGCTATTCGAAAGATCGTATCGTTAGAGCTAAAAATATCACAACACTCTCTTCTGGAAAGTCGGATAATAAAGCCATAGAGACTTATTAGGAAACAAGAGTCGAAAGCAAACTGCTTCAATTTGAGTCAGCGTTTAACCCTAATTCAAATAAAAAATATTTTATAACGAGTGAGTCAATAAAGTTGGGAGGACTTAAATTAATGTTGGCGACATCCGAACGATGGGGGCGAGATGACGGGCGCCTCTTGATTACTCATTATTTATAACGCCAACGAGCTTTAAATATTAGCTTTTTGTAATAGTATTCTCTATTAATATAATTGATTATAGGAATTGAGGCTATTTTTTTAATTTTTATAGTTAATTTTTAGTCGTTATGGCCATAATATCACCTGATCTTAAGTGATGGTACGGCCCTGGTTGGTAGACACGCTAAACCTGTAGGAAACGGCTCGCAAGTGCAACTGCCGGAACATACGTATTGGTATATGGTGGCAGATTTTCATCAAATTCAAGTTGATAATTCATATCTGAGTCAACTATACCAAACAGTATTAATAAAAAATATTAATCTAAATAAAGTTGCAAAATAGAACATTGGATATAAAATTTCCTGTAGAAACAAAAATAAAATTTCGCAGAAGTTTTTAATATCCTTATTTCAAATCCAACAAACCTATTAAAATTAAATAAGCCAACTTTGAAAGGCTTAAGTAGTGCACTGACTATCTATATTCAGACACTAGCTGTGCCTGCGACTTCGTTCGCGTGGGACTAAAATTACTTAATAATATTTGCCCTTTTTTATAACTTTTTTCAATACAGCTTTGCTCATATTGATGTTACCGTGATGTTAAAGTAAGTAAAGTCTGCCTTAATGATTGCTCTATTAAATACAATAAGATTTTTTTAAATTTAACTGATATTTCCTAAGATTAACGCGTTCAAACAAACAAACTTTTCCGCATTTATAATATGAATATAGGTAATATCGCTTGTTATATGATTTTAGGCAAATCTACTGTGGCACAAAATATGTTGGTTTTTATTATTCACAGGTTTGCCTTTTGAGCACACTCTCTCCAGACATTGAAACGAAGAAAGCGAAGATGTTAACGCTAACGTTTGTCGAGGCGCTGACTCAAATGATTCCTTCGGAATATATCTATAATATTAGTGCATCGTTAATATCTTTATTAATATTATGAAGCGGAAAAGTTTGTTTAAACGCAATAATTTCATAAACTACAAGTAGGATTTCAAAATTTTTTTTGTATTTGATGGAGCAGCCGTTAAGGAATACTTTAGGCCAGGGGCTTCCAATCTTTTTTAGGTCGCAACGCACATAAATGTTAACTATTTTGTCGCGGCGTGACGGCCTAACCTATTTAGCTAATCCATATAAAGCTGGTTTAATAGCAGAAAGAATCGCTCCACGGTGCCCTTCTTCACTCTCTACGGCGCACCGGGGTGCTGCGGCACATACTTTGGTAACCTCTGCTTTAGGATATTTAATATTAAGCTACCACTAATAAGTGCAAAACTATATTGAGTAAAGCTACTATAATTGGCAAAAAAAATTAAATCATTATTAATTAGACGCAAACGAAGTCGCAGGCACAGCTAGTAAAGGACACAATGAATATATAGATATGCAGACAGATACAATTGTTAATCTTATAATGTCCAAATATAATTTTAATTTTGTTCTCACATGAATTATGTATATATATTTCTACCATAGCGCAGATTGATAGCACGCCTGTTATGAAGAATGGCGATTGTTTCTATGCGTGTCGGACGCTAATGAGCCGCGGCAAAGGGAAAGTTGTTTCGAAGAGTTAATTAGTCGAGTATATACGAATAGTTAATGTTTGCTTATAATCATTGTAGACATGTCGACTAAATTTATTTTAATGCTTATTTATCAATTATACTATTGGAATACACATTAAGCGTATGATTGATCGTTTTTATTACCTAATCTACAAGTGATTCTCCAAAGCTCCGCACTGCTTTATCCGCAGTAGTTATTTCCGTCTCGTACTTTTATTTTGTACATATATTATAGAATTTCTAACAGTATTTTATAGGAGGGTTTGCAATTTTTATCTATCTGTGGTTACGCCATGTGACAGAGGGAAACTTCGAGCAGTTCTCGACACTTGCTACGCGGATGTAGGTTTAAGGGGTTCCTTTCCGACGCCCGTCAATTCTCACCTCCACTACTCGTGATTTCTCCCTGCAATGCAAAATTTGGTTATTTATATAATTCGAGTAAATATTTTAAGCTGCTTATAAGTTAAATGCAAGCAGATAAAAACAAAAGTTTTTTTACATTATATTCGTGATTATTTTTGTTTGTAATAGAATATGAAGACGTTTGTTAAAATAAATCCTGTATATATTAACTGAAGTATAGTTTAGATATGAAGGGAATGAGTTTATTAACCAGCAACTTGTTCGATTCAATTAAATATATTGTTGTTTGGACCCATCGCCAACTCTAAAGTTAAACTAAGTGTCCTGGTGCTCGCGTTGGATTGGTTAGTGCCACCCTTATGGGGTTTAGGGCTATCAGCTATTGCTACTATCAGAGGTTAAAAATATTATCAAGCTAGCAGCACGGAGCCAAAGTTTCCTATATTTCATTGGAACAAATATAAAAGCTACCACAATAATAAAAATCCGACCACAGCCGGAAGAACCATAGTTTTATCGTCCTGATTTGAGTAAATTAATCTTATATAGGTTTTTATTTACGAAGTATGAAATAAATTATAACAGTGATATAAAATTTTAGTTGGTGCAAATAAAACCATATTACTCAATGGGTATGAATAAGCTTTAGTAAACGAAATGGCACTCACACAACTGGTTGCGATTGCATATTTTAATCCCGGCTCCTGGTAGTTGTACTTCGCCACCGATAGAATTTGATCTCTTTAGATATGCACCATAAAATAAGATATCGTATTAAACCGAGAGATCTAGCAAGATTGGTTGATTTTAGATGATAATCTATTGTGCATATATTGGTTGCTTGTTATTGGTACATAACGATACGTATTACATTGCATAGGTGATAGGAGACAATTGTTTAACAAACCATTTTGATTAAACTCTATATTCAGGGCATACTACAACATTAAATAGAATCGAACATTAAGCTATTTTACGGTATATATGCTATTATAAATTACTTATGTATTAACTCATACTAATAAGTACGGTATCCTGTATATATATATATAGCTACTAAAGTATATTATTATTTTAATGTATACTATTATGTATAATTTCTATTAAATAATTATTGATTAACAAAATATCTTATTATTTCTGACCCAATAATTATGTTACTTATGAAAAACCTAAAGTTTATAGATGCACGCATTTAAAGAGTTTAAATTTGGATTGCAATGAATCTTCAAATGCAAGTGCATATGAAACAGAATATGAGATGGTTCTATAGATATAGTAGTTCGATTATGTTTTTTTTTGGGTCTGTTTACTTTGTTATACCTATTGCCCCACATTGAACGGTTTGACGACCGCGGTGCCACGACTATATTTATAGAGCGAGCTAACGGCAATTTTTTGTTCGATTTCATTCATTAACTATTGTCGTTATTACTTGCGTGTTCTAATAATACAAAATTATAAAAGGAGCCTATGACTGGATTAAAGCACAGAGGAACGCAAGCATAATATACATACCAGTCTGGAACGTATTAGTGACTACAAACCCCCTTACACAATATTTAATTTTCTCCCGCAGATAAAAGACACGTGAAGAGATAACTAAGCAGGCCAGCATGAGAGCGTTGACTGGCAGTGAATTTCGATTCATTATCAGTAATCGCTGATTTGGATTGCACTGTACTTAACATCAGGTGAAGTGTAGTCACCATGCTGCGCAACAAAAAAAATAATGTTTAGGTTTCGTCACGACGCTTTGTATTACGATTATGTAAGTGAACACGAACATCGAAATATGTATCGCTACTTGCCAGAGCTCAAACGCACTGGCATCGCATCGATATTCCGTTAGTTTAAAGACCATGTCAGTCTATAATAGTAAAATAATTACGACAGATATAAACCACAACACCGACTGAGAGCTTTAAAAAAACGTATATACTTGAACAGAAATGTTATAGTATCAAAGTACGTAATAGTAGTAATTGTATTTTATTAGAAGTAAAATTCACACGATTTTTCTTTTCAATGATATTATCCCATGAACGTTTTGCTAAAAACCGTGATTTAATTCAAAGCAGAATTTCATTAAAAATGTCAATATTCAATTACAACAAGAACAATAACTGTTGAAGGCGGTAGTCAGAGAGTCGTGAAAGTACAGCTTTTTCACAAGTTACATGCATACTGCATGCATACAGCTTGCGATGCGCTAAAGCGATAAAACGTTGGAATAGATTTACATTAAAGTTTTGTTTAAAAATTATATTTGAACTTTATCTACAAAAAAACTACATTCTCTTTTATATATGCATACTAACTTACTAACAGTAAATTATCAGACGTTTAGAAAAATAAACACACTTTTCTAAGTCTTTAAGTGGAGATACACTATCAAAATAAAACGGTTATTATTATCAATGTTTAGTCATAAATAAAATAAATAAAAAGAACTTTGCATATAGATTAAAAAAATCAATATATTTTGTCGAAACAGTTTATAAACGTTTTGAAAAGGGTTACTTCTGTTCAAAAAAGTCGCGCCTAAAGGAGTTTTACTTCAATAATAAAAAATTAACTATTATCAGTTTAATTTAATATAAAAACCGGGTCAAGATGGTTTTTTTTTCATTCAATATTTATCCTTACATTCCTTATATAGGATAAACCGCTTTTAATGTTTAGTTATATAATTGTACGAAGGAAGAAAAATATATGCTTGACTCTCACTATCTTTTGTTTTAACTTATTTGATAGGATCAATCCCTAATTATACAGTAAGATGCCACGCCGTTACCAGCGAACTGCAGACAATCTTGTCGTGAACTCCAATAAAGACCACGGAACATTTAGAAATGATTTTATTAAGGTCACAAAAGTAAGTAAGTAAGGTTACAAGTGGTTTTGATTGAGTCATGATTATTGATTTATTATTAAGGATTTTTTGACATATTCACTTTTATCTTCTTATAAAGAAAAAGAGGACTAGTTAATTGTTTAGAAATATTTTTTTTTAACGAACGAGGAGAATGTTACATACAAACGATCTAAATAAATTAATTTGACACGATGTCTCCAGTTCTTCTAGAAGCCGATGTTCTAGATTTGACGTTCCTTTACGTATTATGCCATTATCGTACCATGAAAAACTCGGAGTTCTAGAAGTTTCTGTTCGGTGTTTTGTAATAATGATTATTTTTGTAAAATAACTTTACAACATTGTTCTGATACAACTTATACTACATTCATTTATCTATTTGCATTAATTAGTTTAGTTTGTTCAGTTTTTTTTATAGTAAGTTATAACTATTAAATTGCAATATACTGTGCAATATCGTAATAGTTGAAATTGTTTTATTTAGGCTAGTATTGCAAAAATAATTGAAGTGATAGTATTTTTATTGTCTATGTAAATGTTGGTATAAATTACCTGATGCAACAAAATATTTTTGTATTAAAACGATTGAAAAATAAACTAAACAGATATAATGCTTCTACAGTTATTTTATTAGTACATATAATTAGCTATTACCCGCCTAGCACGCTAGGCGTCCTTTGTTTTTAACAATCGCATATTTTCAACAATTATAGTCATAGTTTACAAACTATTTACCTAAAACCTTAACACATTATATACATCAACTTTCCTCATGAATTACTTTTTTATTAGTGAAAACCGCAGAAAATTCAGTAGTTTTTGAGTATATCGCTAACAAACAAACGCGGCGGGGGACTTTCTTCTATAATTTGTATTTGCATTGTATATATAGTAATTTTTATGAAGTATATAAATACATTCCTAAATCTCGATGAATAAACTGAAGAAAATTTTATTAAGTTGCAACTATTTTTGTCTTTAAAATTGTAAATATATCAGCAAAACTCACAGTGTAGAATATACAAAAACTAAATAAGTTTGAAATTTGGAACACCTCATGTGCACACCTCATACCGTTTATTCAATTAAAAAAAAAACCAAGCCAATTCATTTAGTTAGTTTATAAATTGTTTATTCTTTCATTATTTATTCTATGGTTATTAAGTAAGCGTGATTTATTGCTTGCCACAAAAACTCCGTAGATAGTTTTAACTAGATAGTCTCTATCACGTTAAAGCGCTAATCTCGTTATATTAAATAACGTTCGACTCGGTTGTATGGTTTCGGTTTCCTTTTCCTCAAAATTAAAAAAAAATTACAATACCAAGAACTTGTAAATGTAACTCTGACAACTTCACTATTGACAGTATGAATTAATTCTTTCGCCCGTCCTATTGGACAAATATTATTACTACTACTTGTAAATGTAATAAATTCAAAAATGAGACAAGAAAATAAATATTTTATTATTAAACTACAGCTATTGATATGAAATAGGTAACTGGTTGATGTTATTCGTATAAATGCGAATTTGTTGTGGTAGAAGCAGCTTAAGAGAAAATAATTGCTTAATCATGAATTGTACAGAGCAGAGCATTACCTCATCCGCTTCGTGGTATGAGGCGTGTAAAAGATAGTTAACGTTATTGATAACAGTAAACAATAAGTAAACTAGACGTGTACATCATATGCACGACGTAAAACTTCTTAAAAAGGATCGCTTAAAATTTAGCCCCGGATAGTCTAAACTGTGTGTTAGATATGCAATATATAGCTTCTTTCTACTGTACATCTACGGTGCGGTACGTCGATGCATCCTTGGAGTTTCACTTCTAATTCTTATCCAATTATCAAATTGCTAGCTAACAAGTTTCACTTCAATAATGCAATAGGTCTAGCACCAAGTAATTATATAATTGAAATATTATTAACCCTTAGCGAAGGAATACAACAATTTCACGACATCATGCGTATCCCAAACAATCGAATACTTCTATACTTGCTGCATGACGTGATATTTTAAGAAATCTGTTAAGTTTTGCCTTTATTTTGGCCACATTCTGGAATATTCCGCTCCGAGCATTGTGTGAGAATAGACCATTTCATATGTACATCACTGTTTAATATCGCAATTTCCGAACGAACTTTATCTAAATGTATACAAATATATATCTTACACATACATGTACCTTGTTTATTTCAAGTCTGATTATTTTTCTGTTACTTTCATTTTAGACAAATCTGTGCGTATATGGATTTTACTAATGCAAATTTTCACATCTTTTGACTTACTAGTTAATATTCTTGAAAACTGATCGTTCGGTAAGACTTAATATTAATTTATGTAATTTATTAAATAAAAAGGTAAGTAAAATTCACGAACCAGAAAAAAAGTATCATTTACATTTCAAATAAAATAGCTCTTAGTTCACAAGATTGTTAGGTCTATGTTGAGTGCAGAAAGTAA
Organism: Actias luna; assembly: GCA_039707435.1. NCBI lineage: Eukaryota > Metazoa > Arthropoda > Insecta > Lepidoptera > Saturniidae > Actias > Actias luna. The sequence continues at coordinate 11,194,545 of JAZHAC010000030.1, forward strand.
GAGTGCTGCGAGATGCGATCGACGTCATGAAGGGTGTCGATAAAATTAACAATGGTTGATGTGCACGGTTGCAAACGTTACATTTTACTTTCATTTATATGTAATAATTTGAGTGAAATTTATTTTGAGCTAATATATATGAGTTAGAAGTTGATTTCTCATCTGACTGTTTTTTTTTATAGATAAGAAATACCGTGACATTTGGTCAAGTACCGTTTGTGTATACGTGCCGGAATCACGTACTAGATATGTTCCGGCAGTTGCACTTGAGAGGCACCTTCCACTAGGCTTAGTGTGTCCATCATCGTGGACCATATCACCATTTAACATCAGGTGAGATTGGCATCAGGTGAGTGCGAAACCATACAGTATGAAAAAAAAAATCGAAACAATAGTACACCTACTAAAGTAATAGAGTAACAAAATCTAAAATAACGCGAGTGAAACTGCGGTCAAAAGCGAGTCATTGATAATTGTCAGTAATAAAACTACACAAACACACGCAAATCAAAATTATATTACGTATATTAAATAAATTATAGACATAAAACGAATTATATGCAATATTTTATGCAAAGTTTTCATTTAAAAAAAATGATGACACCCACATTGTGTTTCACCAGACAATAATTATACATAACAACATGGCTGAATTATAAATAAAATTATCATTCACAAACACTTCCCATGGTTCGTTTAACAATTCGTGAAACAATGTGAGTATTACGAAAATCCGATTGTCGAAATGTTACGTATTGCATATATACACTTTAATAATTATGGGTAATTGATTACATTAGAGAAACAATCAGAGCGTTGCCGCGTTGAGAACTAGTGTTATTAACATTCCACTTGGATTTCTGGCTATCAAAGTTTATATGTATATATAATTCCGGTGTGCGTGAGTTCATGATTTAAAAGACTTAATTAATTTGTATGAATGTTTTGTTTGTGTACTATGGTGGTATTTTGTAGGTGACATTGTTTTCGAGGGTAGGGTTTTTTATATTTTTGAAGTTAAACTTCTTTAGGCGGACTGAGCACATTTTTATGAGGATATTGAATGAGATTGGACTAAAACGCTCATGCGGGTACCGTCAGCTCGAGTCAACTAACCGAGAGAGATATTGTCAATGAGTGTTATCCGACAGAGCATAACGTATCAGTGGCATTCAGTATCGCTATAAACATTAGTCGTATTTCGTATTATAATATTATAAACATCGCTTTGAAAAAGTTGGTATTGAGGTAATTATTATTGTAAAATATGTCAACTATAATTTTTACTTTCTATATTTTAGTTCTTCTAAAGAAGTTCTGTTAGGTAATCGCGTTACGTTCTATAACACAGTTATTCAGTAGTATTATGCGGACAGTAGATTTATTTATGTTGAAGAATTATTTCGTACTGTATACAGTATGTATATTGCATACTGTGTATTGTATTTTGGAGATATCTAGAAATGATTACCTTTTTGTATATCCACTATAAATGTATTTATGCGTAAAAAAAGACAAAGCTGATTAAAATTCTTACAGACTTGGAGTTTTTCAATCCGAGGGTAATATTTAAACAAGTTTATAATCTGTTTTTTACGCAAACTACATGGTATATAGTAAAAATACATATACAAGTAATGTATGATTATAGGAACCTCATAAAAATTTATTTCTTGCGTTAACAACTACGTCTCCATATTATTTTTATTCTGATATTTCCAATGGATTTTCGTTATTATTGTTGTAAAATATTTATTTAACGATTACAGTCTTGATGAGGTATGAAATATAATTATAATATATATTCTTTTTTTTTTTAATTAAATAAGTTCAAGTATACATTATTTGCACATTACATTAAAAAAAAAACATGTCAATCTGAGTGACACCATATAAAAATTTACTAAACGACAAAATACTTTTACCCGATACATCACCATTTGAACAAACTGATGGGCTTTCGTAGTCAATTATATAAGTACTTCCTACATACTTCTTTCACCGATGAACCACACAGTTAAAACTTTCACTGCATACTAAACTTGACACAAAAGAAAAGTAAAATTTTTCCATGAGATCAACCATCCAATAAAACATTGTAAGTAGATACAATAAGAACTTATAGAAACCACCAAACTCACCTAAGATTGCTCTACAGCAAATTCAAAGAACTTGTCGTAATTACATATTATGCAGAAGCAAAGCGATAGCGATTTTGAAACGATGATAGCTCAGTGGCAGTGTATAGGACTTTGCGTTAAGGGACGTGAGTTCGAATCCAACCACCTACAATGAGCTTCAGCTTTCGGAGAAGGAAAACATAGTGGTAGGACTTTTTTTGATGCCCGCCTGGCTAGCTACCACCCTTAAATTGAAAATCTGCCGCCAAATACCAATAGGTGTGTTTCGGTAGTTGCACTTGAGAGCCAGTTCCTCCTAAGGTTTAGCGTGTCTACCCAATTGGACCGTATCGTCACTTAAGATCAGGTGAAATTATGTCCATAATGCTAAGCCTTAACGGTAAAAAAAAGTCGCCCAATAACGGCTTCTAAATAACACTTTCAAATTATTATGGATATATTATTCCCTTTTCTAGTAGAACATCAATGTAACATCACTGTATCCAAAAACAATAACGTCCACCAAGACGTTTATGTATTTTATTAAAGTGAAACATCGCCTCAAGTTTTTGTATCAATCTATCCCATGTAACAACACAGCCGACCGCGGAGCGGCTGTTTTTAAAACCCTAAATCGAATAATTTTCAGTTAAATCACTACGATCCGAAATAAAGTTTCACTTGCATCGTGGTTTTATAAAATCACAGAATGTTTTTTTTAGGATTATCAGTTTCATCCCGTATTGCAAGCCTCTCACCTACTGCATACACACCGGCTAATACTGAAACCTAATACCCAAACCGAAGTAAGTTCATTGTAATTGGTGAATCACTGGGTGCATGATGATTGCAACTTATTTGGATAAATATTGATGTCGAGATAGGGTCAGTTTGAGTCTGTTTGCGATCTGATACTGAAACATGATATGCCTAAGCGTGTTAATATGGTTACTATACTAGGCGTAAAGCGCTCGTGATCTAGTTAGATTCAAACATCGTTTTCTAATGCTCTTGTACTTACATAATACGACTTAACGATTTTAAAGCTGATATTTAGCAATTTCTTTCATCGTTATGACTCTTGCAAAATATGTAGGTAATTAGGGAACCAGATACAGGGAAGCGTGCAGATATATTGTCATATACAAATTCGACGGCAATGTTTGCCCTAATATTTAATTAAATGAAAAAAAAACACATAGATATTAACTGCCCAAATTAGCTAACTTTTTTGTTTTTATTTTTTTTTAAAGCTTAAGCATTTAGTTTGAAATTCTATGGGCAATGATAACATGCAAAGCCTAGAGCAGGAATGAGCTTTCAAGTGCAGCTGTCGGAATAACGCTATACATGATTGACACGAGTTTAACAATATTTGGATGGTAGTTACCCAAGCATGCATTATAAAACACCTTATTATCATACCAACATCATCATATCAGTATCAATCAAGTTAATTTTAAACCCATAAGTGGCATTATTTCCAACAAATCGGATGATGAATTAAAAAGTTTCATACAAGGTATATCGCTCTCTTTGCTCCATTTCGAATAAGATACTTGGGGGAAAAAGTCTATCTCTATACCAAAATTCATCAAAATAGATCCAACGCTTTAGGCGTGCAGCGTAACAAACAAACTCACTTACTCTTTTATAATATTAGTAAGGATTTTTGCCCGTTTTTGTAACTTTTATCAATACAACTTTGATTCTATTGATGGTAATGTGATGTCAAATAGCCTAAGGGCTTTCTCAATTATTTCTCAATCAAATACAAAAATAATTGTTTAAATCCGACTGGTAGTTCATACAATTAACGCGTTCAAACAACAAACTTGCGCTTCAGAATATTCTAGAAACCAACGATTCTCAGCTGCGTTTAAACACTTAGTTGAGAATTTTTGTAGTTATAATATAAATATTACATATCTGATAAAAAATCATATAATGAGTTATGTTAAGGTTAGATACTTAAGAGAAAGTTTTATTTATTACATCAATGATATTATCAGATTGTATGAATTCAGTGTATATAATTCCTGCGTTGACAACTTAGAAAACCTTTCTTGTTATGTAAAGTTTTATGTACTTTGTGACCCCGATAATTCAATACAGAACTATAGATTTAATACCTGTACATATATCTATCTATTCAACTATCTATCTTTCCAAGTTGTTGCTTGGACATTTATCTTTTTTAAGTGACATATTTTATTTAAATCCATAAAATTTAAATTCTATAGAGACATAGTTTTGTATATTGTTTTGTATTTTGCATATAAAAAAGTACATAAAAGTATATATGTTTTTACTTTTAATAGTTCAATAGATTCGAAAGCTCGTTACACGCCTTCTAACATTGCGGTAGGTCTATCGTCCACGGATTTCACGGTAAACAGTTCGTAGTCTGACAGGCGGTACACAAGTTATAGAGCAACAAAATATAGTAATTCAACGTAGGTAGGAATATTCACAGGTATAAATGAATTCATTACAATTTATTATTTTAATAGTGATATATGAATATTTAACTTGCAAGTACTGTCTATATCTTTAATAATTTAATATTTTAATACGGAAGGGTTTGTTTATTTGAACGCGTTAGTCTTAGAAACTACCACCAGGCGGAATTGAAAAACAATATTTTTGTACTTGATAGAGCAACCATTGAGAAAGGCTTTAGGCTATTTAACTTCACGGTACCATCAAAAGGAGTAACGCCGAATCGAAAAAAGGAAAAAAAAACAGGCAAAATTGATTAAATAACCTTTAGTTTGTTATCACATTTCGCCACGACTTCATGTTACACATTTTCTCAATCAGAGACAGCTCTTAAATATGAAAAGTAGGCGCCAATTACACCTTGCTACATTATTATTTGGTGTAATAAATTTTGGATTGCATGCATTGCTCCAAAAGAAACTGCTTTGGGCGAGGGATAAGAACCGATATGGTACTAGAAGTTGTAGGGACTTGTTGTGACCGGCGCGTTATAACCACGTTTCCTGGCAGTTTTAGGTTCGCAGCTTTTCGATGTTGGACCGACCTTCCTCCTTCTATACGAGATCTTAAAATCCTGACAACGTTTAGGTCTCATTTGAAAACAAAAATTGTTATTAATGCAATGTATCTAGATGTGTATTTTTATTTTAATTGTGCTACCTGCTATTAAAAGTACAATATTTGAATTCTTATCTATTTATTTATATATACTCCTTCACACAATAATTAATTGTTTATCGTATATTTGCAAAAAATGCTTAATTTATTTGACTGTATTATATATTTGTTTCTGTTGTTAATGTTGTTGTTATTCTGAATGTTATTACGGTTAATTTAACAAGTTTTTAACGCACCGCAACTGGACTTGGTTTCCAGCTGAAAATTAGCTCTGAATGTTTCGAATACCTCAGTATATTCTGAACTGGTGACCTAGTCTAGTAATAGTAGTAAGTGATAATAGCTTAGTGGTAGCGTGTACAACTACGCGTCAAGGAACGTGAGTTCGAATTCATTTACAATGAGCTTGAGCTTTCAGTGAAGGAAAACATCGTGATGAATCCATAGCATGATGGTAGGGCTTTTTCTAATTCCCGTTTGGTTAGCTACCACCCTCAAGTTGAAAATCTACCACCAAATACCAATAGGTGTGTTCCGGCAGTTGCACTTGAGAACCAGTACCTCCACAGGTTTAGCTTGTCTACCGACTTGGGCCGTATCGTCACTTAAGGTCAGGAGAGATTATGGTCATAACGCTAAACCTTAACAATAAAAAAAATGTACTATTATTATTTATGTCTGTATTTTTTATTATTTTGTTGTTTTTATTAATAGTTTCCTATATTGATTGTACATATTTTATTAACATTAAACTATTTCATTTTTCTTACTAGTTCCACGTGAACGCAATTACAGGTACAAATGTTATATAAATAATCATGAAATTAACTCTGTCTCTCTCTATCTTGTTATTATCTTTATTCACATCTAAACTACTGAACCTATTTCTATGAATTTTGGTGTGGATATTGGACCTAGATTTTCATCTATGAGATGTGCTAATCATTTCACTAAAATAAAATATAGGATAAATGATTGTATAAGAAACCCATCAGTTTTCAAACTAGAAATATGAAAATTAATATTTACGCTTTTGGTAAGAAGCAAAGAAAGTTTGTAATTTTTTTGTAATTCGCGGGCGCGGCTGCTATCATATTATCATACTAATATTATAAATGCGAAAGGGTGTTGGTTGTTTGTTACGCTTTCACGCAGATAGATGGGAACCTGAAGACGGCACTTGGTAACTATTTCTCGCGAAAACCTTATTGGAAGTGGCATTAAGAGGTACATAAACTTTGTATGAAACTGTTTTTGCGCCATCTCATTTGTTTGGAAAAATTAACATTAACGCAAGCGGAGCTGCACGTAAAATCTTGTATTGATAAAAAGCTTTTTTAAAATTATAATCTTAGTTACCAGTAATTGACTTTAATACAAATCAGATTGTTTCTGCATTTTTTGTTGCAGACATTGCTTTACATCATAAGGCATCTTTTAAATTACACGGAAATTAGTGAACAAACGTAATGAACAAAAAACAAGAAATAATTAAGCAACTATACTTAAAGATTTATTATCTCTATTACTATACGCTAGTACGAGCTATAGCCATTGAAGTTTATGTAACTTATTTAAAAGAAATCGTATAATTGTGAAGTTACTTAACCACAATAATGGAAAATAATACACGGCCTTTATATACTTTATTGGTAAGAATTTTGTAACTGTAGTGCATCGGTCAATTTGGTTTTAAATACAGGAAGATAGATGACTTTTTGAAGACTGTTAGAATGTACTATAAGCGCTCAGAAAATGACAGGTTAGGGTGATCTTTGAGAGAAATCTATGATAATGTGAAGCATTGTTGTCTAGTTGAATGGATGCAATTAGATCTATAGATAGTATATATTCCAGGTGATGTAGATATATGAAATAAAAACTAACATTTTGATGTATTATTTTTCCCATTAACATGTATGAGATGATGATAGCACAGTTGGTAGTGTGTACGGACTTTGCGTCAATGGACGTGCATGGGCCTAAGCTTTTTCTGATGCCCAACTAGTTAGCGACCATCTTCAAATACCTATACGTGTGTTCTGGTAGTTGAACTTGACAGGCAGTCTCTCCACCAGGCTGAAGTCACTAGTCATACCATATGTTGAGATTGTGGTGATTGTGGCGATATCTAAACCAATAAAGTTTATAAAAAAATGGAAATGTCCTATAAACTGGCGTAAACACACTAAAATAGTACACTACACTGTGGTTATAATTCACTAACTTTGGTGGTTCTGAGGATACAATGAGACATCAGGTCTATTGTAACAGGGCGTCCCATTATCCCCTAATGTGGGTCGGGTTACGCCGGGTTATATCTTATAATGGGCCGCTTTTAAGATGAATTGATTTGGATTACGTATGCAGCTAAAGTCAAATTCAGTCACGGTTCACGTTTCGAAACGTTGTCGCAACGTTCGATATGTAAAATGTTAAAGAAGTTTAAGGTATCATAAAAGGAATCCTATTATAGTGTCTGTTTGACGTGTGATTCGATCTTTAAGAAGGCAGTGTACAGTGAATTTTCGTTGGAGTTGTCTCTCTACTTAGAGCAACCCAACTATTAACAAACCTCCAGTTTATACAAGATTGGAACTAAATTATCTTTTGTCATATTCCAAGGAAAAATTAGGATTACAAAGCTGCTAGGGAAAGCAGGTTCAGTGTATTAAAACCTCTGATGTTGCAAGCAGTTATATCAACCACCCAAGAAGGGGGCCGGTAAGTTGTTTGTAAAAAATGTAAAACAAGTGACTTTGATATCGTACAAGGAATTACAAAGCATCTAAGAATATATAGTTCTCTTAAATAATAGATTGTAAATTACATTGACATAGAATTTTGAAATTTGTCTCAGTATGCTAAAGCTCATGCAACTTTTCACTCTTAAGTGGGAAATCTTTTACTATTCTGTTCTAGTGAATTCTATTTTGCTGATATTGTTTTCACTTCTATATATTTTATAAAAAATAAAACAATCCTGTCAAGTTGGATTCACTTGCTTCTTGGTCTGTTTATCTATGACAGAAGACCTTTTTTAAATCATACATAAAGCGGAGTTAATAGACTAAAGTTTGTAGACGACAAGTTACTTTTTACATTCTATATTACTTCTTTTCATATTTATATATTTTACTTTAATATATATTGGTGGATCTATAAGAAGCTTATATGAAACGTCCCAATTTTACTGAAAACATATTTGATTGAATTTGATACGGAATAGGAAAATAATGGATCCCTTATCTATAGTAATATAATAAAACTAAAGAGTTTGTTTGATTGATCGTGTAGTCACCGGAATTATCAGTCGTAATTTGATTTTTTTTTTTTGCATTAAGCAGTCGCATCATTGAGGAAGGTTTTAGGCTATTTAACTTCACGTTACAACCCTTAGGATCCAATCAAATAGAAAAAACAACACTACGCGTGAAGGATGTAATAGTGCAGGCGATTAATGTAATACGACGCATTGGGTCAATGAGATAAAGAAATAAAAGATGTATAAATTTTCACACATAAAAAAGTACTGTCGCTATGGAATCAGAAAATAACTTTAATGCCACGTGCATTAGGTTTCTAGTAGAACTAATATAAAATAAAATGTACAATACAAGATTACCCACAAATTGACCTTATAGTTGTAAAAATTATGTTAAGCTAATAATCCATTGTGTAGGCACTTTTATAGAATCTGCGATTCCATCGGAAGTAACAAAAAACCGTTAAAAGAACATCAAAATGTACAATTATAAAAAAACATTATTCATCCCTTGTCCAAAGACACCATCCACAACAACAGACAATCGTAGATAAAAGTTCTAAAGTAAACAAGAAAAAGGTGCCATCATTAAATGTACACGAATGTAGGGGACAATTCAATCGGTATATTCCCTTCGCGACATTCCGTGGGAATACGGGCTATGAGATTTGCATTCAACATTACTAGTGCCTAATAGAAATGATTGTACAAGTTATTTCGAGAATGTAGAGTAGCTATTGTGCAGTGGTTGCAGTTATAAGATGGTAATGAGTCGGAAATATTATGCCTTGTTATTATTGTTCGGGGTTATTTAGAGGTGTTCGTAAAAACTGGTTTTTAAAGGGTATACGTTAGTTAATATTTATATTATCCAGTTTCGAATAAAATTGGATGCGGATCAGGAAGGAGTTTTTTTTGGGGCTCAAGTATCACAGAAAAAAATTTTTAGTCTAGCTACTATTATTATTGTTATAACTAATATTATAAAAGTTTGTTTGTTCATTTACCTTAATTTCACAACCGATCAATGGATAGAACAATAACTTTTAAACTCACAAAATCTACATAACGCTAAGTGAAACCGTAGTGAATAGCTATTTTAAGCTAGCTAGCATGATCCTCTCAGTATAATTCTAAATTTGCACTTGAACGTAACTATAAAAAACATTGTTAATAAATATAAAATGATTTCGGTTAAATTCGATTCTTGTGTTTAGTTTGACTCTATGGATCTTTGTTATCTGATAATTAAATTATTAATAAAAATAATAATAATACAAAAAGTTTTCAAAGAACCTGCACTAGAAATAAAGAAAGCAGGTGTTCGTGTTAATAAAAAATCCCTGTTCCAAAGATTCTTTTGATAATCCTGAATAATATAGTATAATCCTGAATCCTGATTTGCCTAAAGGAACTATGGTTTCACGTCATGGTCATAACCGAAACCGACACGTGAGCAATTAAACGTACTTGCTTTCTCCATAAACCAGAATAATACAACAAATATTCATCAACACAAATATTAATCATTAACAATTAATAATTACAAATATTGTTTCATAATAGGCATTTAAAACGCCTCTACTAATAATTTTCCTTTCTGATTACAGCTATTGTTTACGTAAGTATCTATCTACCTACATGTGATTTTAGAAATAATATTGTCGTAATTTTGAACACTTTCACTCACTTTCGCTAAGTGCAACTATGGTACAAATTGCTTCATTACCAGTCTCATACCGAATAATCACTCTCTTTGTTTCATGAAATGTTTAATGTTATTATGGAATAATGTCAATTAAATTACAATAACTTTTCCTAGAGTTAACCGATTTTAAGGAAACTAAGATTAAATGTAACTCGAGAATACACTTTGTGATTACTTGGTGACGATTTACTATAAACTTTTTACTTTAGCAGTGATGCGTGGGCGAACAGACAGAGTCATTTCTAAAAATTATGTAAATGTATTTAATGAATTATTCTTAGACAATTGAAATAATTATTTTCACATAAATCTAAAAAGTACAGATACGTTTAATTTACCTTCTTAATATATGTATAATATCAATATATGTCAAATATTATGAAACTATTTGACTACTAAAATCATTCAACAATCTCATAATTAAATGAAATAATAATGAATTATGTAATTATAATGAAATTCTTAATAACTTTGTGGTTTTCCCATGAAACTCATTTCATAAATCTTTGTTTTATAGAATGTTATTGAACAGAGGAGTCAGAAATACCAACATGCATTATTAATCAATAATTGATTCTAGCAATTACATGATTACTAGTGACATCTCCATAAATGTGTCATTCATTAATTGCACCAGTAAACAATTACATATGATCGATAAATACATTTTTTTTAAGATTTAGCGTTATGGGCACAATCTCATACTATGTTAAGTGACGATGTGGCCCAAGATAGTGGACAAGTTAAGCACAGTGGCGGCTGATTTTCAATGTTTCAACATCATAATATTTTTCATCATTTAAATAAATTTATAAATAATATAGGTTTTATATTGTATAATTCCGTTAAAAAATAATGATAATCACTCATATAAAATCGAGTAGTAAACTATATTAAAACTGTTCATTTTATAAACTTTTATATCTATCTGGTTAATATTAGATGTTTCTTTTCATCTACATAATTCATTGGCATATCTGGTAACAATTTAATATATAACTGAAATAATAATTAGTTTAATTGTAGTAATAGTTTAATATTTACAGGTTGCATATAGTAACTACCTTTAATGTCGTGATGCAATTATAATTTGCATTTTTTACTATTTGCAATCAATACAGTGTTTATGTACAAAATAAAAGATTAATAAATTGTTGATTGTATTGCATTAAAATGAATAAATAAAAATAAGTAATTTAAAAAATACATCGAGCAAAATATATAGGACTTTGCGTAAAGGTAAAAATTACGTACTATTGTACGGAATGAGGGTTAATCTATAGGTAAAACGAGCCACGATTCGAACAACACCCAGCAGGACACTAACGACATTTTTAATGATCGAAAATCATACGTTACTTTTGAGGAATTATTATTCTGTATGTCGGTTGATTTCGAATAAAACTGGTGTCATGATACGTTTATAATAACGATGAAGAATTATGCTACGTCCGCTACATTTTTTTATGCATATAAAAACAAGAGGTGTTATGAACTTAAAAGGTAACTTGATTATTTATTGATTGATTTCAGTTTTTCCATAGATTATGCTGACACTGTGGAATATTGACACATCGACGCTCGAAAGTAAAAATTTCATATCTGTAAAAATGAAAAAATTACGTTTTGTATATTTCACTTGAATTAGAAAAAGCAATTGATTATTATGAATTTAGTTTCTTTCTTCAACGATAAAATATTTTTTTTTGAGAATGCTTTCTGGCTCTATTGTAAAGTTAAATTTTTTGAGTTACGACTAGTATGTTTTCCAGCTTGCACATGTAGTTTCAGTCGATATGTATTATCTTATATAGGCTACGTTCTATTTGGAGTTCAAGACGCTCACACACACGATCTTGGGTTATTCTTGTTCTACTTGCTTGTAAGCGTTAAAATCAGTAGCTCAAATGAAATGGAGTGTGAGGCTATCCTTGCAGATGGGTCATTATTAGCTTGACGTGATTGAATATATAATGACGTCATTAGTAACATTTTTGCCGCTATCACAACGATCGTAGTCGTCATGTAGAACGGCTGAAGCACTGTTTTGAACTTTGTGAAGGCTAAATGTAACAGAACCATATAGGCTTGTCGTACTGTAGCACAACACTATTCAACTGTTTTTGTTTTTAATATTTAACGTTTATCGTTAAGTCCACAATCTCACCTGACATTAAGTAACGATGTTTCCCAATGACACGCAAAACCTAGAGGAAGGATTGGCTCTAAAGTGCAACTGCCGGAACACACCTATAGATATTTGACAGCAGATTTTCAATTTGAGGGTGGTAGTTAGCCTGGTGGGCATTACAAAAAGTCCTGACACCATATTCTGGTTATATCACGATGCTTTTATTCACCGAAAGCTCAAGCTCATTGTAGGCGGATTCGAACTCAGGTCACTTGACGCGACGTGCGTACACACTACCAACTGAGCTATCATCGCTTCAAAATCCCGTCTAAGTACTTCAACAGTTCAACGAAGTTTTAATACAGATTTACCTTTGACCGACTTATTTGCCGATGATTGAAAAGAATTACCGTCACGTCGAAGGTTTTTAGTGAAAGTATGTAATGAAATGGTATAGTTTATTGTTTAATAGATTTAGAATACCTATAGTAAATATGTTAACTTACAATTCCCTTAGTTTTTAATGTTCACTGCTTTTGTATGATATAAGTTAAAGTGTATAACTAAAATATTAATACACGTGTTAATTATTTCTATAGTGAAGAGGAAGCGTAAATAATTTGTTGACCTAACCTGACCAGCCGAAGCTGATGTTGCAACTTTTTGATAACCACGTGAAAACTGCGGTTGTTAACTGTGAAGATTAGAAGTAAAGTAAATTGTAATACAATTTTTATGTTTTACCTTAATGTTATTTAAAATAATTTTGGACTGTACGACACAAGACAAGTAGCTTAAAAACACACACACACAAAAAGTATGTATATATTTAGTAAGTCCCACTTAATACAAAAGATTATTTTATGTTTCTATAACTAATAGCGATTTAAAAATTTGATGATTGAAAAATATTTATGATATTTCATAAGGTTGCATACTAAAATACAGTAAATACTATACAACTGTTAAGCGAATTGTGCAAACTCCATATCACCTGGATCGAATCATTCATCGTTAGATGTGACAGCTGGTGTTATTGCATATCTCAAATTTCGCACAGGACTTTTAAAATGCACTCGGAAAGTTTTTATTAGTTTATAGGTTTATCGTTACGGCCACAATCTCCCGTTTTTAAATGAAGGTGTAAACCAAAATTATGGACACGCTAAGTCTAGTAGAAGGACTAACACTCAATGAGTTTCAAGCAATGATAGCTCAGTGGTAGACGCCGCATCAAAGGACGTGAGTTCAAATCCCTGCAATGAGCTTAAGCTTTCGGTGAAGTAAAACATCGTGATGAAATCATAACATACTGGTAGTGATTTTTCTAATGTCTGCCTGTCTAGCTAGCACCATTAAGTTTAAAAATCTGCCGCCAAATACCTATAGGTGTATTCCGGCAGTTACACTTGAAATGTTTACGTAACGCACAAGTTTAGCGTATTCATCAACTTGGGCCACATTGTCACTTTAGATCAGGTGAAATTGTAGCCATAAGGCACTGCATTGGTGAACAAAGCGTACAATATAATATATATAGGATGCATTATTTTCGCCATGGTGTGAAGATACTTAGCAAAGATTCTGTCATAATACACAAAAAAATTCTCTGGTGGCAAAACAGTACTGCATATCGTGTCGCGACGTAGTTTCGCAATTATTTCTCCATTGTCGCTCACACAAAAACCGTTTCCAAACAATTGTACTTCGGAACGTTTTCAAAGTGAACTATCTTCTGATCCGTAAACGATTTAAAATTTTAGTATATTATCTTAAACATTTTTGTCATAAATCATCTTATGCAATAATTATGAGTAAAAATTTTATTTATGCAAACAATCGACGTTACGTTTGTAGCCATTTCTTTATTGTTCGATGGTAACAATTATATTTCTAATTAATTATTTGTTTTAGTTTCAACTTATAATATTATCTTCGATTTTCTAACTTCCGATCTATATCGACGACACACGTCGCTATGAAATCCAGACTTTAGGTTACTTAGTAAATAGGTGATTATTGTTAGACATATTTTAATTCAACAGGTTATTAAACTATGGGGCATGGATATAATTAAGAAGAGCTTAACTTATTTCAAATATTGTTTAAAATATGGGTTATAGGTAAATACTCATTAATTGAAACAAAAGTGTTTATCGAAGCGAAGAGACGAACACTCTATGGTAGTGTGTACCGACTTCGCGTCAAAGGACGTAAGTTCGAATCTACCTACAAGGAGCTTGACCTTCCGGTGAAGGAAAACATCGTGAGCTAAACATAGCCTGGTGGTAGGGATTTTTCTAATGCCCGCCTGGCTAGCTACCATCCTTAAGTTGGAATTCTGTCGCCAAATACCAATAGGTGTGTTCCGGCAGTTGCACTTGAGAGTCAGTTCCTGCATAGGTTTAGCTTGTCTACCAACTTGGGCCGTAGCGTCACTTTAGACGACAAATCAATTGCAACTGATACAGAGGTGATAATCACTCCCTGATTTATTCTCTAATTGTAGGTCATACAACAAATATGTTCAAGCGAAAACTAAATATGTCTCTCTTCATCTTTATATCTCACTAAACATAATAAAAGTTAAACGTAACACAATAGAAAACTTAGAACTGGTATTTCAAACTTGAATACATTTACCTTATAGTTAGACTAATTAAAAAGGTATGGGGGTAGATATAAAGACCAGTACGCACTTAACCCTTTCAGTTTCCGCTTCATTACCTTACTAAAGGCACTCTTAATAACGTCTATATGACGTCATCTATTGTCACTAACTCATATTCATAAGGGTCCAAATAATTCCCACGTCGTACCCGGCTTTGATAATTACTCAGCGGGTGGTCTTAAAGCATTTTTCACGAAATACTTTGTAAGTGGATCAGCCATTTTGAAATTAAACACGTTCGGTAGCTTTCTCGATGTTGTCATAATTTAGTGTATATTATTTAACATTTCTGGAGTTAACACAAGGTATGAATGTAGACACAGTTTTACAGTGTTACTTCTTTTAAAATTGAGATTCATTCTTTGTACCAAGAGACATGACTATTTACCATTTGTATAATCTTATTAGAATATATATTCTATATTATTGTATACTATTGTTATATTAACCAGTACTAGGTGTATATTATGTATGTGTTGGTTAATAAATACAAGACCTTAAGTGGTTTGCAAGATTGGACGTCATATTATCTCGAACCTATTACTCATATCCTGTCGCATATTTTGCAGATGCATAACAGATGGAATTCATACGTATATACGATGCATTATTTTATATCATAATACGTCATATATATCAACTTTACCCTGAGTTTATTTAGAAGAGTATAATAAAAAAAATTATGATTATTAACCAACCATGACTTTGTACGGGTCATTCAAAATGTACAATATCTTCATAACCTTGGCGGTACCAATCACTCTCTATGCAAAAATAGCTCTTAATATACAAAGTTAAATTTGAAAACGGCACTGATTGTAAAGGATGATTTTAGTAGTTTTGAATATCATCGCTCGTAGAGCCTCTTGTCCTGCACCCTTTCTTTAACGTGAAAATATCCATCAAAAATAGAAAATTATTAACTTAAACTATACTACAAGTACAAGTACACAAGTCATTGAAATATTGTGGTATCATGGGATTGTGGGAGCATACAAACGCCACAGCCGAGCGGCGAGATCGGAGAGGGCCACTGTTTGGCGGAGAAAACCTGTGCAAGAGAGTTATCTCCCTTCGCATGGACTCATGCCATGAGAATATACCACGACCAAAGTTCCCTAATATAGCCAGGTAAAGGAAGGAAGGGAAAACTCACTCTCCACCCTAACAATATAGCAATAGTTTCTAAAAATGCACCAAATTCATATATTAAAGGAATGATCCAAATTTGCATATTCTACATTTCTATAATTATATTATAAAACATAGTTCATACATTACCATTAGATACTGTTGCATTTTTACATAAGTATTTAAATATTATGATATCAATTTACTCCATCCACAAATCCATTGAATTGAAAGATGGTTAATCTTCTATAATTCCCGCAAAAATTTTCCGGGTCATAGATCCACTTTGTGGCGGGACTGCAAACACTGCTACTTACGATAAGTTCACGATTCTTAAGAAATTTGCTGACACATAAAATCTTCGAAGATAATGCTAGCCATTGCATTTTCTGTGACCTTGAACTGTTTTATAACGTTAATCTTTATTGGATTCTTGATAACAACAATTTAATCAAAGTAATATTGTCGAAATTAAATATTTATTCATACTTTTAAAGTTCAATAAAGTATTCATTTATTCATTCATCCTTATTTTAAGTTTGAATATTATTAAACTTATTTTATCAAATATGCTCTAAAATTAGGCTACGAATTAATTCACATTTTAAAAGTCTTTGGCGACACTTTCTAATCTGTGCGACTGTTTGACCCCAGATTTTATGTGTGTGATATTTGCCGTAAGAGGATAAACATAAAGGCCCGATTATAATTTATTTAGTATATTAGTAAAAACACACTAATATTATAAAAGCGAATGTTACTGTGTTTGTTTGTTACTCTTTCACGATTTAGCTGCATAACGACTATCATGAAATTTTGGAAATATATTGTCAATGGTACAGAAAAGGACATAGATTATTTTTCATTACAAGTACTTACTCCTAAGTGATAGATATAAAAATATTTTTTAGTTTCATTGAACGAAGTTACGGGTACAACTAATATATTTTCTCCCTGTCAACCTCCTTCTTATGATATTGGCTCCTTCGGAAAAGAGCGTGAAGAGGTATCTAAGCAGACCAGCATGACAGTAGTGAATGGTGGGGAATTTTGATTCAATGTCAGTCGCCGCTGATTTGGATTGTACTTTGCTTAGCACCAGATTCCGTGCGATCCATTTGTTGAGTAACATAAAAAAAACTGTACTCCTTATTTATACAGAAACTTTAATTATGCTAAATCTTAAACTTCTATGTGACAGTAATAAGCTTTAATAAGTTCCTTATTTATATAATATTTTATCTTCACATTTCAGAATACTGAGTATATTTATGATAAAATCTAACTATCTCTACTCACACCGCATAACTTGAAAATAGCGTGCAGATACATTATCTAAAACAAAGTTCACAACGTTCCGACCTACATACTATATTTCGAGCTTATATAAGTATTACCGAAGCTGCATCATAACATTCACTTTTATTTATAAGTCAATAAGTTCCACATTTCCTATATACTAAACGAACCGTAAATGCTAAGTGGCTGCACTGTCATCACGCGAGTGTCAGCCGAGTGGGCGACGATACAGAGTTTTAGGCTTTTTCACACAGAACTGTACAAACGAACTCGACTGTCGTTCGTGATAATTTAAGATTGTTTTATGATAATTGACATTAAACAGGCAGTTGACCCTTATGATTGTAAATGGTTACTATCACCTATGGAAAGCCGTAACTTCTTGCAGCATTCTTCTAACCGATCTTGCAGAAAGAGCTAGATATAGTTCCCTATGCCGTAACACAAATACTTATAGTGAACCTTTTATTTCGCAGCAGTCTAAACCCGATGGTGATCGCTAACCAGTCCAACAATAACGCTACCACCAAGCTGTGACAGATGAAGGATTACATGGTTAGCCGTCCTTCACTTCATTAAATTACATTACTGTCATTACATTACAAACAAAGGTAGGCCCAAAGATCGCCAAAGCCTCTTCGGTTAAACAGCAGGGTACCGCGTTTAGGTAAGGTTAGCTTGGGTAACTCAGATTTGTACAATTTACTTATATATTGTTTTATATTATTTTTTATCTCTGATCACCTTCTTAATGTACTGAATATGTCAACATGAAATCACTCTAACTGTATCCTTTTTAAGGAACATTATTCAAACACAGTATTGTATGTGTTACTAAAATCATAAATATTAATTTTCATATTTCTTAATTACAAAATGTTGGGTTTTTCAAGTATACTGACACCTTCTATTTTACCCTTTCCAGTTTTGATTTCACGACAAAACATAACCTATGTCTACAACAAGACTGACTGAAATTGATTCAATAATTTATGCATGAAAACGTAATTACAGCCTGTCTATTCTGAAAATAATCATGATTAAATACCTGGAGAATAAAAAGTAAAGTATCATATGGTTATATGAACAAGCATATTAAACAGAAAATATAACACTTATAACAAATTGAACTCTGTACTATTTTAAATGTACTATTTCACTCATGCGGTATATGTCAGTAACAAATTGATTTAATTATTATTCTTTTTAATTCGTACTATAAATATCAGTGTAAATAGCTATAGATGAAACTTTGATATAAGACACAAAAATGAAATAATTAAACTTCAGTGTGCACACGGCTTATAAAAAAAAACATTCGAGACAGTATGTAAAAGGTCACACAAATCACATAACACTTTCACGAAGCTCTAAGTTGATATCCGCTGATATGTTCTTATGTTTACCGCTTACGAAATAGATCTCGGTTATAGACGGAAGTGATTGAGTAATATAGAAGCGCTTAGAATGGATTATATATGATTAATTAAATTTTACACCCGATTAATGTTCTGTTTTTAATTGGGATAAGTGGAGGAGTGCAGTTATAGATGACATGCATTTATATTGAAATTGAGATAGGTTGAGATTCATGAATGTAGGATATAAAATAACTACATATGCAATAGCTGACGTAGCAGACCTTGTTCTGCTTTTAGAGTAATTAATCACATCGAGTGCAGCGACATCTATCGCGTTATGATCACTGATCACATGATGTCTATTATAAAACTAATACACCCAAACAATGCCTGATAGGCTAATTTAACATGAAATTATCAACGAAATTATATATAATTAATTCTTATTGTTACCTCACAGAAATTTCTCAGAGATAATTATTTATTTTGATAATTTTAATTATATTCATAATCGTTTCAAGGGTATAAGAATATATTGTTACTGTAATTTATTTATATGAATACATGATTTAGACTATACGTGAATAATCATTTGTCAAAAGCATAATTGCCCTAAGTAAATTTAAGTTCTGTAAACATAAAATATTGCAAAGCGACCCCTTTATTACGTATTTCACAATAGCAAAAACATAACAAAAATCACAAACTATTTGCTCCGATATTGTAAAATTCGTATTACGTATCAGCTTTAGTGTACTACATTTGTCATTTTTTAAACGTATAATTAGCTACTTTTGCTATCGCTTTGTTTTTGCAAATTTCGTAATAAGAGGCTCGTCACAGTGCCTCAGTACACATGTGCTGAGTTAAACTCACTTTCAGTTACACTTTATCGCACTTTACAAATGCGGTTTCATATTGAATTAACAAGTAAATATGTGTACACAATCTAACACATGAGCATTTAAGTTCAAACTAAGTACAGCTTTCGTTATCTATACTATAATGAGATTGTAACTTAGCCATATTTTGTACAATAAATAATATTTTTTAATTGTTTTCAGAATGTGCTTATAAAGTTTAATTCTTAAGAATAAATTATTCATATTAGACTCGCGTCATGGAAACTTTATGTGGAGTGAATATTACAAGTGTTAGCTCAAAACTGTTACGTTTTTCTTCACAACATACTTTGCACCCTTTTATTTTGAGTCATGAAATAGCCTGTTCCGTGACAATCTTGCAGTCTCCAGTCGTGCATCGAAGCTAAAACGTACACTAATTATTTTGAATTTAAGTGTACCTCTCTGAGTCCTTGTACGCGGATCATTCTAAAACTACTAAAGATCATTTAAAATTATGTGTAGGTAAATATAATCAGTGTAATTTTTACTCGCATCTAACTGCACGTACTGCGCTGCTGCAATGGTGTGAGTGGTTGCGTCGCCGCTGATAGTAGTATGGGTTCGAATACTACATGAAACAATTAGTGAAACATGAAACATGAAAAAAAGTGCAGCTTTATATGGGAGCGGTTTGAAATTCGAATCCGCAACCTTTATGCGTGACGCTCGTTCGGGTAAAGTCGGTTCGCGGAGTATAGTAATGTTTCAATTCTGTGGTGTGGTCTTAAGCACACAGCTTTTTTGAAGTCCAAATATAATTATTCTGGCCCTGGGTGTAGTATATTTTGTCCGTTAATTATACGTTTAAAATACCTTAATAGTTGACATTTATAATGGACTGGACTGTTTTTTACGCCATCTGCCTAAGCAGGCAGTTTTGCGAATGTCAACCTCAGTACAATTATTTATGCATCACACAAATACATGTGCTGTGAAGGACTCGATCCCACAGTACTCGCTGCGGCGCTTTTAGCGATTTAAGTTCATCCCTAAGACATCCATGTAGTCCTATGTTGTTTTACGAAATAATAATCATCAATATTATTTTATAAGTAACATAAAATAAACATTTCTTGTTTTCGATATACTGTAATTGTCTACGAAATAGAGATTGATTCAGCAGCCTCAAGTAATAACGTATGATCAACCGTGGGATCTATTACAAGGTCGATCGTGATGCGTATTTACTCAAAAATAATAAAATTCTATCTCAAAGTTGTGTCTAATCGATCACGACTGAATAACTAAGATTGCACCCGTGGTTGGTTTCATAGGTAGTTGTAATTTATTCATGCGTAAAATAACTGTAACCTTATTCAGAAACTAAGTTCCAACTGCAATGATACGTGCTTACATAAATCGTACAGATACATACGTTAAAAAGATAATCGTCGATATTTTTTCCGGTTCTTCTCGATGACTTCGTTGTATTCTGAACCGATGGTAATATTGACATAATTAACGTATTGGCCTATCCAGGACTTAAAATTTATTAAAGTATTTTTTGGTTTGATTGATTAGAAATCAAAAAGAAACGACGATTGTGCCTGATTTGCAAGTGATGTGGCCCAAGATGGTGAAACCGATAAACCTAGTGGAATGACGAGCACTCCACTGCAACTGCCGGAACACACCGATAGGTATTTGACAGCAGATTTTCTACTTAGGATAGCACCTAGCTAGGTAGGCATATAAAAAAGGCCTACCACCATGCAAAGCCCCTACCACCAAGCACAATGTACATGATCAACCCATAAATACATATCTCATTGCCAAGAGGCTTATTGACCATTATAACAGCGTTGTAACCAGATGGACTGCTATCTCTCGATAATTACAATCGCTTTTGAATTATATTGTGCTCAACATCATGGCCATTTTTGTCACTTTTCCATATTTCTATAAAAAAACATCAGCACAAAGTTTTAACACACTTGTATTCAAATTTCAAATTGACTTGCATAATCGTACTCAGATTGGCCATTATCCAATTAAACTTCTTCACTATTAAACAATTTAATAACAAATAGTTATAAAAAGATAAAATACTTTTTTTCATATTTGTAGTCTGCCTCTATCAATTTCTCGTTACTTTGTAAATTGTTGTTGTAATTGCAAAACATATATAATTGATTCACTGCACATCAGTTTTAAAGTTGTGTAACAAAGTTTCACGAAAGTAAACGCGACATAAACAATTGTATATCTGCTTCTATGTTAAGTGCCAATAGAAGAAAGCAGAAGTGGTACAAAATTTAGTGCAAACATACTTATTGTTAGAAGAGGCAAAGGCAAGATTATCTGGCTACATTCCTACAAGTTTTCAGTTACATTTAACTTCTTGGCTGCAGTAAGTAAATCATAAACCTTCATCCAGTGCGGCAGCGGGTCGAAATATGCCCCCAACGATATTTTCGCCAGTGTATAACAGTTCTTTCTCGACTCTCCAGCACCAGGATAAATTAAAATACTATAACTTTGCGAAAATATGATGTATACATCTTTTTTGTACTGTTAGAATAACCTTGAACCCAGCTCCCTTAGGTTCGAAACAGGAAATGAGAAAAAAACCAGGGAAAAAGGCAGGCTAATATTGACCTGAACCGCACTAGATAGTATTTGTAGTAGTGATGGGACAGACAAAAATAAGGGGATACTGAAAATAAAACAGAATTGTCGTAAAAAAATGAAAGTAGTTTTTTATATACTTGTCTTGCCTGCCTGACAAGATGTGCCTGTCTTTAAAACTTGTCACGCAAAGGGTTTGGTTGCAATTCCTGCAAATATTTTTAACTTTTTTTTGCTTGGGTACTATTAAAGGTTCTCTGAAATCTCTCGTACAATTTCTCCGTTTAACGTTTATCTCAAGGATATGCTCATTGTCCTTAGGTTTTACTCATTTTCAGTTTTTTTTTTTTTTTTTAATTTCGTATGATTTATTATTCGTATATTTATGACTATATGAGTTATACCATAGGAATTACTTCTAGGAACTAAAAAATAGCTTCTCAAATAAAATTAAAAAGTTAAGATAAAAGGCTTTGAACTATATTAGTGAGGTAGTTTTTGATAAACACTATGTCACGTCGCCGTAAGTTCGTACTTTAATTGTACGCATGCAGCGTTACCTGTGTCTATACTCGGAAATCGTAGGTTTTTTCGTCGTAGTACTTCATCTTCTTGTCTGCAGAGTTCTATCTTAACTTTTTTATGTTATTTATTTTATTTTTCTCTTATTTGTTTGCCATCGTTAATTATATCGATCGAACGCTACGTCAGATCAGCAAGATAGTACAATACTAACTAGCGGAGCGTGCGCTTTGTACGGCATGGGGTCACCGGCTGACTGTTGGGACGACGAGCCGAAATAGACCCACTGCCGTACTGAGCGGATGTATTTCACCTCAGTGCGTGATAGGCCAAAAAGTGCCTGCCGTGATGTGTTGATGGAGAACACCTACAATTTTGACAATAAGCTGAGATATATATTGGTTTCTGACAAACTCTTACAAAGACCTGAGATAATCGTTCCACATCAGCAAGAGGGGCATAGTTTTCTTCGTCAGTACCAGCTGAAGTACCGCGGCAGACCAATATGATCCTGTTCTGCAGTGAAATTGTTAAAGGCTTACATAAAAAAGTATTACATTTGTTCTATCTATGCAAAATCTCATCATAGTTTTTGATTGCTTTAGTTAATTAGAGCCGCTCTTTATTCGCACATTTTATGAGAATATTTCACTTAAAGAGTAATTATTATAATTTATATCTAAATACAGGTTTTTTCTTTTCACAATCTACAGGAACATTGAAGTTATTAGAAAGTGTGATAATTACAAATAAATATTTATTACCATGAGATCATTAAATATGTTTACATTTACGACATTTCTCAGAAATAACTTAAATACAACAAATAATCGTTAAGATGAGGATATCAAATATTAGAATCTTAGTATTAATTTTTTTCCAATTCTCTGATAGGAGCGAAAGAAATTAATAGATTATCTGTTATTAGTCTCTGATTTGCCTACACTTGTAGTGGCCCCTATTCGCATGCCATTTTACGTTTTACTCATCTAAAGTATTGATGTCATCTAACTATGAATCTAGAACAATAGTACAAAATTCTTAGAACTATAAACCACAAATATAAGTAGATGTTTACGAGCCTTAAGAAGTCAACCGACAACGGCTATGCCGCAACCATATTCAAGTAATTTACAGTAATCATTGCAAACGTTACAACTTGTAGTAATGTAAGCAATTTTTATACGTATTCCGTTAATTAAGAGAGTTTCGTCATTGCGTAGAGAACGTAACATGCGTCGAGTGTCACAATATTATTGAAAACGGTACACGTGTTTTGTTTTTAATTAATTTTGAATCTTCGTCTTTATTTTTGTCCTTATCCAATGTCAGTAATAACAGTCAAACTTAGTTTTTTTTTAATATACTTAAGGTGTAGCGTTATGGCCATAATCTCACCTGATCTTAAGTGAGGATGCGGCCTAAGCTGGTAGACACGCTAAACCTGTGGAGAAACTGGCTCTCAACTGCAACTGCCGAAATACACCTATTGGTATTTGGCGGCAGGTTTTTCAACTTGAGGGTGGTAGCTAGCCAGGCAGGCCTTAGTAAAAGCCCTACCAAACCTAAATTTTAACATTAAGTTAAAATACTTTCTTTAACTTAATGTTTTATATACATTTCTCCTTGGTCCCCCTCTAGAACCTATATCAGTATTCTTCTAGTTATATGACTTTTATTACTCCTTATATAATATTCTTATCACACTAAATCATAAACTGCTCAAATGAATTCTGTAAAAACAATAATTAACTATAATTGACAGTATCTAATTGGTGTAACAAAATATAACAATACTAATCAACACAATGAATGGAATATAAATATGGAAGGTATAAATAATCCATTGAAAGAAATTAAATGCGAAAGTGGTTCCTAACTCTTGGCCTACAGAAACAATATATGGCCGCCGTGGGGGTTTTATTACTAAAACTTGCCAAAATAGTTATGTATTCCTGATCATCAGTCGTGTGGTTATCAGCCGTCTAGGCATAAGAACATCCGTAAAAGGGTTTCCCTACGTTAAGAACTATGAAAAGAAAAGCAAGTCTACTATTGGAACAATCTTATAAATTCTATATTATTTGTGCGTGCTTATAAATTCGCATAATGTATTTGAAGTATAAATTTGGTTATGTATTCGTCTAAATTACTTCTATTAAAATATTACAGTAAGCGTCAATACGTAATTATTATAACACCAATTAGTAAAAATATTACTTATGTTATTATTATATCATGCCTTGGTATGTTAGTGTAAATAAAACTGCTTCAAGTGAAAGGCAGCGAACCGAAACTCTAAACAAAATTAAAATATTCAAATAAGGTATAAAAACATGCAACTACATTAGCAAATAATAAAGCAAGAATTAACTGCAGGCAGTTTATTGATAATTGAATCGTTTACTGTCCTTTTATAAGCCATCACTTTATTATGACACCTAAGAGTTATTAACGTGTTTTCCCCTGTCTGTAATTAAGAATTTATTTCTTAATAACGTGTGGTTATATATTATATAATGTATTTATAACTATAATAGTAAAATTAAATTCAAGTTATTTAACTTCTTTGATATTTGTAAGACATTATCGGATTTGTATACCTCAGTTACCCATTTCAGTAGTTTTCCTCACTAAGACCATTTTCAGATTATCTTGACCTAATCTTGTATATTATTGAAAAAAAAAAACTTTACTATGCCGGATAATAATAAAGCGTTTAGCAAAATATATAGTAAGATCGCTAGACTTTCACACCGTTCAGCATTCGAACTACATCGCAACAGCAATACCAGCGAAACAAGCCTGTCTGTTTGTTAAACATTCAATCTAATTTAAAGCAATGTGTGCAAACATCTTGCCAGTCCAAACAGAGGTTATCTTCGGGTCGACGCTTGCTATAATTAGTCGAGTTACTTGCACCCGCATGTACTCATTCATTCAGATATCGCACTGTGATCCAATTCGCTCAATTACAAAGTTATGCGTGGTTAAATAACTTGTAAGTCGGAGCAAGTAAACCGACGATCTATAGAGAGCCTCTTTATTCTCAAAAATGGCAGTCGAAATTACATCCTGCTTTATACTCTGCCAACTTTCAAAGTTATTTACTACCATTTATTGAGTAATAGAAAAGAATCACTTATAATTTGTGTCAATAATTTTCAATTGCATTCCAAATTATTACCCATAATTTGACTACATCATAAAAAAGTAACTGGTTTTGTAGGTTTTGTAAATAAATCAAATATTATTACTGAAAAAACATCGCCTGGTACCAAGCGCGAAACCTCCGTTGTGGGTACGATGATCATGCCCACAACATTTATGAATTTGTAACATCAGCGTTTCACGATTAGTGTATGCCCCACAGCTTTACCCACGCCTATCTACTTTAGCAATTTATTTGCTTTAATGCACTATATCGATCATAAGCAAATTTGGGTGGCTATTAGAGCTAACTTTTTGAGAGCCTGAATCCACGTATTTCTGATACACAACTAAAGCAGTATTAGTTTATTTCAGATTTATCCCACCGTTTGGAGATAACAGGCAAAATTCTCAGGAACTTCGAGTTGTGTGAGAGAGACGTAACTGAAGAAATATGCCACATGTGTTAAGATTAAATCTTTTATCGCCTAACAGCGCCTCTTAATTAGATCAGTGGCCCTAAACCGTGTTGCAAATGACTATAAAAAAGAATTTAGAATGTATTATAGGAAACTAAAAAATTACTTCTCTAAACGCTCATTTATTATTTTAGCAATGTCTTCATTAGTAGGGTATCCAAACCCAAGATTAAAAATTATATATAAAACTGCTTTAAAAATGCCGTTAAATCCACTGTTGATATGATATACTGACGTAAATAGATAATATAAGAATGACCAAACTGAGTGAAGAATGACATCCACCATTATACACATCTCCATAATTGCTTATTGTAATCCTACTATAGGTATTATAGATGATATCGTGAATACGTTAAAGGTTAATAATTATTCCTTAGACGTCGCTACGACTCGTGGCGGTATGCAGGATATACAACTATATATTCTTTAGTAACATAGCCGTTATTATAGTATTTGATATTGATACTTTATGTTATAGTAGCTAGACGTAATTTAGTTTTAGGGATCGCTGCTTAACACTGACTGATTCAAGAAGTTAGGTCACTTCCCATGTTATTATAGAAAGTTTGTAATAAGGCTTACACTTTAGTCTTAATAAAACAGATACTAAACTTGTTTAAATTTTCGAATATAATTGAATAAATAAAACTTTGGACAATTTAGGCCCTAGGAATGCGCTTATAAACGTCAAAACTGCCACAAATTCGGGAAATAAGCAGTCATCGAGTTGATCCAGCAAGGAACTCGACCTCGTTATATTTTTATAAGTAGGTACATATTTAAAGCAGGACACATTAAATACATTTACAATAGTTTGCAGCACATGCACAGAGATGGGTGGCAATTCCAGACATCACCATCTTTCACATCATCCACTCTGTAATAGCCTTAAGACATTAAACCTCGCTTGACATGTTGTTCGAAGTTACTATCAAATCGGTAATGTGCTTTGGGACTTCGTTGTAAAACCTGACACTATTACCTACAAAACTTTTACTGATCTTACCGAGTCTAAAATATGGGGTTAACACCTTTGTCACGATTTTTAGTATTTATGTCATATCAGTGTTTTACACAATCCAGCTTGTCTAAGTTTTTGCGGAGATTCATTAAATTGTCAAGAATGTACTGAGACGGCAGAGTTAAGATACTGAATTCCGGAAACTTAGCCTTTAATGATTCGCGATGTCCCATATTGTAAATTGCTGGCAATGCATTAAATTTTTTTGCACATTGCGAATTATCCGTGTATTCTTGTTATGTCAAAAATAATCAAGGTCTCTATTCAAGTAAAACCTCTCGATTCACCTAATTGCGGGGTTAAACTTCCAATGTAATCCGTAACTGACTGAAATTAAGTTTTTTTAAATGAAATTTGCACATTTCAGCCCTTTGGCTCACTTAATTATGATTTCTATTATCGCGTCATCAGTGGACAGAAATCTCAATTATTTTTTATTATAGTTACGTTACTTAAAATTGCATGAAAGTGAATTATAAAGTTAAAGATGGAAACTTAAAAACAATCAATTAATTAAAGGAAATTGAATTGTATGTTTCAATTTTAGTTTTTAACGTCTCTGAATACATTGAGCATAATTTAACATATGAATGAGCTATTGATGTAATATAGAGCAAAGTATAAAGTAATTAATCATTGATATTTGTGGATTTTGTATATAATGGAGTAATTTATGCTTTCACATGTACTTAAACTGATAGGTTTTATTAGGGGACCTATACCTGACTACTACACATACACATACACATATGGTGACAGATCCGTCAAAGAAGTTTCGTTTTGAGTCGCATTATAAGACCAACTATTAATGGCCAGTGACGTTGAATGGTAATGGTTGTTCTTGGATTGTATTGTGCATAAGCTGCAGTCTCGCAACTTTGCCTCGGTGCCCTACAAAATTACAAAGAAATAAATACACGAACCATGATTACATACTAATACATAACGCATACAATAAAATAATTTACTGTATTTTCCCTTATTATCCTTCTGCTTTATGTAGTTTAAATAAATGTTTGAAGTGATAATAACATAATAATAACATATATTTTCCTTATAAGCCATTGTGAACGGATTGTAAAGGAACTGAACGATGTTTTAGAGGACAAAGTCCACCTATTTGTATCAATAGCAACAGCGTTACAGTAGCCAAACAGTAATTACTTATACATATAATAAAACTGTAACAGAGTCATAGTCTGTATATAGAATATTTAAAAAAATATATAATCATGATATATTTTGCTGTGGATATAAAGATTAGAAATATATTTTTATGAATTTTTATTCGTCTATTCCTTTGGCCGCGCGTCACTCTGAAACTACCGCATATATTTTAATCAAATTTGCTTCGGTGATTATTAATACTCTAAATAACGTATAATATATTTTTGTCCCAAAAAACAAAACAATAGACGGATATTAAAGCTTACTTCTTTTTAGCAATGGAACATCTTCACGGATATTTATTTACGTTTGTCTGTTCTATAGCTGACAACTTAAATAAAACTTTAAGTTATATTTCATCACTCTGTGGCATGAGTGTACTACTCAATATAGTATGAAAGCAGACCTTGGTTTCTGGTATCCTGAAAAATACCATATGCAAATATAGCTTTAGGCAAACAAATAATATATACATAATACATATAAACCTATGTATTGTGTGAAAATAAAACGTACCTATTCGATTCAGATGAATATAAAGCAAAAACAAACAAAATCGCGTGTGGTTTGATTAATCATTACAACCCAGTTCCATATTATTCACTACTAACAACAGGGTATCCATTACGTCAAGAAATATCTGTATTAGAACTTCTAAACAATATTAATATGGAAATAACAAATAATTTAGTACAAATGAACTCAATGTAATAATTTTTTATATTCACTTGTTAAGTCTTAAGTTCATTAAGTCTTAAGTTCGTTAAGTCTTAAGTTATTGTTTATTTATAATGAGGACGTAAATTAAGTGGACGAATGTCGAAAATTTAAAATATTTTTATTTATTGTAAGAAGCACTACAGAGTGATAGCACTGTACTCGATGGTAAGTATTATATACTAAGTAATGATAGCTTAGTGGTAACGTGTACGACGCCGTGTCAATGTACGTGTGTTCGAATTCCTGTAATGAGTTTGAATTTACAGTGAAGGAAAAACATCGTAATGAAAACATAGCTTGGTGCTAGGGTTAACTAGTGCTCGCCTGGCTAGCTATTAACCTCATGTTGAAAAATCTGCCGATAAATTCCTATAGATGTGTTCCGACAGTTGCATTTGAGTCAAACTCAGTACTTTAATTGAAATCGTAAAGAACTATCAAAAATGTGTATAAAATTTGGATAATATAGAAACGATATAATGCAACGAATATGAAAATCCTTCTTTGTAGGTACACGCGATTCCTAATGTCCTAATCCTATTGTCTAAAATTAAAACGTGAACAACAAATTACAACATGAATTGTGCATATTAATTACATTAAGTTCGTTTTTATTGTGTTTACTTATGATATACAATCAAACAATTATTAGTAGTAAATAAATACAGGACTCAATTCTAGGTAGTTCCTTGATTGATTAAGAAAAGTTTTTAGTATGATAACTAAAAACATAGACATACAGTTTAAAAATAAACGTACTTATTATACAAAAGTCAATTATGTGATGGAATTGAAGAAGCAAATTTCAAGTAAAAAATTATTAAGCAAACAACGACTGCGTCAACAGTTCTTTTTTTATTAACATTTAAAGTTAATAAAAGTTAGTTACATTGAGAATCTTTTATTTGATTATTTAATTTAAAATATTGTCGCGGAAACGTAGACAGACCATCACGCCTCAGGAAACCTATATGTTCCTAGTTACCATATCTCCACGGACTGCAATAATTAATCTGAGTAAACAAAGAATAAGTTTCCCAAACGTATCGGCTACGTGTGTGCGGACAACTGTAATTGTATTACCAATCCACAAGCCATTTTGAACTTTAAATTGTTTAGTTTAGTTATTAAATTGTCTGTAAGTTGATCAATACATTGGTAGGTAAAACGATGAATTGCTATTTGTTTAACGCAGCAAGGACTAATTAATTACTCTGCCGTTAAGGATTATTCAAGTTCCAGTATTTATGTAAACACATTTACCTGTATTGTTTATGCACCAACAAAAACCTATTAAATATTTTGCTATTTTATACATAATAATTTGAATCGTCAATAAAATATGTAATTATCTTACGAAAATTAGTTTTTTAGAGGTAAACCATGTGATTTGATCCAATCAATATTGGAAGCAAGAACATGAACTGATTTTATTGTCGCCTGAATATTCTTATTTGTTTTGTTAGAAAACTAGAAAATATCAATAAATGTGTTAAAGACTTAGAGAGAAATATAATGGGGCAAAGAGAAATATTTTCCGACGTTTTCGCCTACTTAGTGCAGCTCTACAGGTAAAATACAACCACCCAATAAAAATGGAAACCAAATAACTTTCGTTTCACTCCTTTGGTAAATACCGTTCCGAGAGATTCTTGGAAAAAAAATTATATTCAACAACGCGCTTGTGATACCTGTAGTGTTACAGACGTCTATAAGGTAAGGTAGCTGTTTGAGGCAGGCCGTACACAGGTAAATTGTCTCAGTGATATAAGAAAAAATGCAATGTTTAATAAAATGAGGACATTTAAGAAACGTATATTTTCTGTTATGGTTATATTCAAAGGTGACTCGTGTTAACTCTTGAAAAGATAAAAGTATTGAATATACGTACAGTAGTAGAAGAAGTAGAGTATAGAAGTATTTCAAATGTTTTTAAGTACTTAGTAAGAGTCCTTTCTGTGCTGTGGCGGATTTACCAATACGCTGAGCACACTGGAATCAAGGGTGGCAGATTTTAGAGGTGGCAAATTTGGAGTTTTTTTGGTTTGATTTTTAGAAACTGAATTGATTCATAATAGTATATTTAAATGTTGCTAAATAATACGTTTCACCACTTACATAAGTACATAAGTCGAATTTTTTTTTCTACTACTTACGTAGTCCTACGCTGAATCTAATTGTAGAGGTAGGTGGAGATGTACAAAATTTGAGTAGCCTACGGGTGGCAAATGTGTAAATTCGTCGCTGTTTCATCATATATTTCTCTCGTACTTTGTTTTAAGTTTTTTGCTCTGTGAAACAGTTATAGACTTTTATTGATATTATTTATAAATATTTAGATATCTTTCAGCGTAGCGATATAAATAAATAAAGTATAAAAGGCATATAAATACATATCAATTCGCAGTTTCATAACCTTTGGAAGAACTAGATCTTCTTATTACATATTTCACAATGGCAGTAGCGAAGATGGCTAAATGTATACTTTAAAATGGCAAATTCGTGATATATACTAGTTATAATGTACCAAATATAATGTGTTATTTCAATAACAATACTTAGTGATTTCTGCTAGCGCTTTGCTGTTGTGAAATACGTAATTAGATGACGGATCACCTGTTATTCAATCAGTAATAGTGAATGGCATTGTTTAGATTGACTAAGTTATAGCTTTCAGTGATGAAAAACACTGATGAAACCATAGCAAGTGGTAGTGCATTTTCTAGTGTCCACCAGGATAGTTTAGTTTTATGGTGATTTAATTTGATTTTAAGCTGACCAGGGGTATTACAGCCATGTTGCTGAGCTTGGAGATCGTGTTTCAACCCCCTTTTCAACCCATACCGTAGTTAACCGTTAACAGTTATATTTATTTTGTTATCCAGCAGTTATTAGTGTGTTTCAGTAGTTGCACTAAGTTTAGCATGTTGCCATCTTAAACCACATGGTGTCTTAACACCACAGATGAAGATGTGTTCAAACATTAAGCCTACAAATGAAAATACAGACTGTACATTCAATATTGTTGATGTAAATTCGTTAAGCACTTA
This sequence comes from Actias luna, assembly GCA_039707435.1. Taxonomy (NCBI): domain Eukaryota; kingdom Metazoa; phylum Arthropoda; class Insecta; order Lepidoptera; family Saturniidae; genus Actias; species Actias luna. The sequence continues at coordinate 11,226,936 of JAZHAC010000030.1, forward strand.
AATTTTCTAAAGAAAGTCAACACCGAATATTCACGATTGCACAAGTCAAGTTACTTCAGTTGCTTATGTTGTAACTGTACAAACTTGGAGGGTGCGCCGAAATTACTCAATATGTTTACTTGCGTTCATATTTGTGCAGAACGAATTTGCTATTGGTTTATGAAATGTTTTGTCTGCGGTCATTCTGAATAGTTAGACGATTATATAGTACCACATCCAAATAAGTGTGTGTCATCATTTTTGCAGCACTGTACTTGACGGTGTGTATAATATAAACCAAAATATAATGCAGGAAGACATCGTGACCATAGCATGGTAGTAAGGCTTTTTCTAATGCCCGCCTGGCTAGCAACCACCCTCAAGTTGAAGATCTTGGGCCAAATACCAATAGATGTGTTCAGGCAGTTGCACTTGAGAGCCAGTTCCTCCACAGGTTTAGCTTGTCTACCGACTAGGGCCGTATCGTCAATTATGATTAGGTAAGATTATGGCCATAACACAAATGAAGATTTATAATTTATATTAAATCGTGAGTCTAGCCTACAAGCGTTGGTAGTTGGACATGCCCTGACTAATCCGGAATGTGAAAAGTCAAAACAAAGTCATTAATATTTAGATTTATAGATTTATTACTATGTGTGTAACCCCTGGGCTTTTATGTCTTTGGTTTTCAATAATATTATGAAAAATAGAAACTCCAAGTTGTGATTGTATTTATTCATATTACTACAAGGAAAACGTTTTAAAGGAGAACTGATGGCAGCGAGAGTGAAAGAATAATGCCAACCATGTTCAAAGTGATTGTAACATAGTTGGATACAGATTCCTGCTACCCCGGTTGATGACTGGATAACACTAGTTAATTTTAGAATACAACATGTCCAAGCCTGTTACTTTTGCGATTGTTACACATATTGTATGCTGATCAAGATATAGATAGACATTATCGTCGTGTCCTATTTATCTCGACTCACCGGAAAATAAGTACGAATTTCTTAAAATTATCTGACTGATTCTAAATCCGACTGGTTAAGCTAATTATCTTACAAAGCATACTGTATAATATCACCTTTATATATATATATATATATATATATATATTATTTACCAGGTTATAAAGATCCATTACATAAAATGGAACAAAACAATAATTAATAAATTGATGACATAAAATCACTATACGAAATTAATTACAATATCTTAATATAGACACAATATTAGAGGCCAGTACTAAAATGACTACCCAAGCAACTCAAAATCGACTTATCCGTGATATAATAAAAAGAATTGTGTTATTATACAGTCCAACATCGTCCTTTTCGAAACATATTTAGAGGTCATGTATGATATATTTGTAAAAGCCATAAATCTCCGCCTAAACAAATAATGTAAATGGTCATATAAACAGTGTTTTTTGTGCAACTCGCACAGAAAAGGTTAAGTAGTTGCTTTCTAATATATGCAGAAAAGGTTTTGTCATTTTCAGTAGCACGTTTTTTAAACTTTGCCCAAAGTTTTAGAAGTTGTTCTCGATTACTTTTTATAAGAATAAATTATAATGTTCTTATTGCAAACTGTAGTATTATGTAAACTTTGAATAAATTCTTAATTTAAGTTAAATTTAGTTACTTAAATGAGACCAACGGTAAAGATGAGGTTTCTTATTAATACATTTTTATAAATTGTTAAAGACTGGTCTCCGTAAACTCAGTTAAAGAACCAAAAAGAAAATTCCAACAACAAACGGATAACTGACCCAAATCTGTATAATAACTTATTATTAAATTAAAACCAGAGTGTTATTTATTACATAAAATGTTATCCTTTAAATTCGTGTCTGTCTATCTATCCCATCGCACGAACGTACTTTGAAAGTACAGGACATATTTGGTAGTGTGTACGGACACCACGTCAAAGGACGTAAGTTCGAATCCCTGTAATGAGCCTAACATTTCGGTGAAGGAAAACATCATGACTAAACCATATCATGATGGTAGATTTTTTTCTAAAGCTCGCAAAGTTAGCATTCACCCTCTAGTTGAAAATTTGCTGCTTAATACCTATAGGTGTGTTCCAACAGTTGCACTTGAGAGACTCCATTAGACTTAACGTTCCCATCATCTTGGGCGACATCTTTACTTAAAATCAGGTGACAAGCCTAATATTATAGAATAGATAAACGAATGACATAGATTCACGTATACGATACCTTTTGTACCATACGAGGAAAGAGTTCTTAAGAATAGGGCATAAAATGTCCAATACCAATCAAAAAGATATCACGACGATCCTCAAACCGCCATACTGCCAGAATCTTACATACTTGGTTTTATTTTATTCTTATTTCTTATTTTTAGGAAGGCTTACAGACTAATACAAACTTTTAAATAAAGATAATTGTAAAAACACCTATAAATAATTAATAAAACACAATTGCAATTATATATAAAATAAGTGTCGCTGTTTTCAAATGGTAAGACAGTGCTGTGTTAAAAGACGTTTTACCGTATGTAGACTGGTACAGAATATGTCTACGTCCAAATCTTGTTCTAGTAACATTTGTCGTCTTCTATCACTGTAAACACAATAACCACATAAAATATTTTACCGTTATCGACAGTTTGAAAATAAAAACAAAACACACGAAGGACGATTATCTGAATTAATTAATTGAATTAATTTAATTAATACAAAGTAAACGTCTTAATTATGTATCATTTACGGCTTTGTAGCCATTAGCGAATTTCCAATTCCGAATCATGCGAAGAACGACATTGAATAGAACCTTAACATGAATGCAGCGGAAGTGTGACCCCAATACACGAGCCAATTGAAATCATATCTTGGATAAACATCCTGAGTGTAAGGTATTTACTTTCTACGAGCAGTTTTGATAAACAAAATTGTATGCGCGTATAGAGCGTTTGGTGTAGGTCATGTTTAGACAATCGAATTCCATGTCCATCTCGTGGCGCCTTATAAATTGACTAACTGTGACCGCGAGTCTGCTTGTATGGATAACAAAATATTGTTTAATAAAATTATGTCAACATTGCACCCTTTGTATTATACTCAAAACTAGTGGTCTACGCACGGGTGCAATTTAACTAATAAATAAAATGAAAACACGCATTTTATAAACATATTATTAAACATATTAATAAGGTTACAAGAAATAAATCACATATATGAAATTACGGTGAGTATATATTTGTAATTCTTGTCATCCTAAAAAGCTTGACTGATTTTAAGTATGTTAAGATACTTGAGATGTCACTTGGATAGTTTTTAGCTTAAGCCTTCTTTGTGTTTGTTTTTTTAATGAATGAGGTCTAAATCTATATTTTTTATATGTAAGTCCAATTTAATATAATCTTTATTTCTTTTGTAGTGTTTATTTATTTATACTATTTAACATAACACCATCATAGTTTAACCATTTTGCACGAAATATTTGCAATAATCACTATTTCTTTTAATAAAAACAACATAGAAATCATAGAACATAGAAATCTATTTGACATTATAAATTATAGACATTATAAAGGAATTAATCGAGAAACAGACAAAGTCACAGAAATAAAAATGTTTTAGTTGTAATTTCTTGTCATATTATTGTCTTTATAACTTGTTGTATATATTATTACTTAGTGTACCAAACAAACTACTAAAACTTAACCGGACAATTGTCCTAAGAACAGAAAAGAGTCATAGAATCGATTGTGTGTTCATGTATGTATGTACATACTGACGGACAGATAAAGAAACGTTGCCTTTTATAGCGACGGTATAAAGATAGCCTTGTATGCTATTAGTTTAAGGTAGTGTTTACATTTCAAATAGTAAGACCATAAGTGCTACGGTGTATAGTAATTTCTTTTGTTTTAGCCTATTTTTGAATAACTATAGTATAATGAACAATAAAAAAGTCTGAAAATTGAATTAACCAATCCATATCGAGATTTTAATTGTATTTCTTTTTTCGACCTGACATACGCTTTAGTCTTAAAGCCGAACCTCGGCTTGGGCTACTGCCGGGAAATGAACAAAGATTCGCGAGCCTTACTAACCAACAGGTCCTAAGAAACTAATTTAGTGATCCTAACAACGGCCTTATCGGGCAAGCCGCGTAAGGGCCGCGAGGGTAGTCCCTTACAGAATAATGTACTTAACGTGGGGTTTGGGTGTGCACGAATGGTATGATTTATCTACATCAATGATGTAGAGTGTCACTTTATCATGCAAGCAGAGTCACTTGAGAGCACTTTGAGTGGTAAAGTATATTAGAAAATATATTAGTAACATTCAAACTAATCTTTGTCTTCACATGTTGCTCCCTGCCGAACAATAATGGCGGTGAACAGACATCACATCGATGAACGTAAATACGAATCTCTGTAATGAGTATGAGCTTTCGCTGAAGAAAAGCATTGTGATTAAACGATAGCATGGAAGTAGAGGATTATCTATAACACGCTTGCCTAGCTACCACTTTCAAGTTGAAAGTCTGTCCCTAAATGCCTCTTTCTCAACGAAGCTTAAGGTATCCACTAGCTTGGACCACATAGTAATTTATGATCAGATGATAAGTTGACCAAACGCTAAGCCTGTAAAGTCTATAAAAAGGAGGGAACGTGGATAAAAGTCGATAGTTATTTCACTTATGCGCGTCGCGTTTCAAGATCAGCCTATGCAGTATGCATATCCAGTTTCTATTTATGTATAGCCATAACAGCAAGGACTGACAATGAATTATAGATTTCTTGGGAGTCACAGTTATTTTTGGATCGTATTACGCTTACTATTAGGTCAATCACTTTTTTGTGTATAAGCATGTGTATATATATATATATATATATATATATATATATATATATATTTTAATTGCCTTTTTTTCTGCCGTACAATGAAGCTTCGGAACAGTCTCCCATCTCATGTACTCTTTTACTGCTATAACGTCGGGTCCTACAAGCGAAACGTTTTTGAACGTTCGAAAGTTTTTGAATTGTACTGTGCTCATCATTAAGTACAGTGACGTCACATTGCCGAGCTACCATAAAAACTACTACGCTTATCATCAGGCAAAAGTCAGCCATCTTATTGTGCTACTATAAATTTTCGGGATCAGCTAGTCAGATCTATTTTGGGAGGAACCTTTTTGGAAGCTCGCAGGAAATTTGTTTTTTAACAGCGGGCCTACTATCCAACTTTGCCATTAATCACAATGACTTTATCGTTTTCTTTAAATAAAACAAAAAGATATTTGTATCAAGAAACTTCGCAAATACCATCATAAAATTATAGAAAGTAGATTGATTGCATGCTTTGATAAAAAAGTTTCTATTTTACATAGGTCAACGGCCTCACTGGTTCACAATGTACAGGAAAATAAGTTCTAATTAGTGCCTACGTATTTAACACTTCACGGGTGTCTGTCGTGCGTAAGCAACACAGCGACAATACCGGCCATTGTTTTTGCATTGCGGATCTCGACCATCCATCCGGTCAGTTGGCTAAGTTGGCTTCATCGTTTCTTTTTGTATTGAAAGTCAAAAGTGTTGTTAATATCTTATGAGCGTAATATACACGAACGTATATACGAACGTTGTTCAGTTTTGATCCTTTACACGATACCTACCAGCTGGTTTCGCTGCAGCATCATACGTGAAACAGGAAAAGTCAAATTGGAATCGGAAAAGAAAAATCAAGTTAATCAAAAATTTATTTTTCACTTTTCTCTGTAAAAACTTTTAATAGCGATCCTCGGTTTACCACCCGTATCGATAGTCCTTGGCGCCTTGCGTATAACGATACCACATATATCAACCTCCATAGCTTTGACTCCTCATAATTACAGGAAAACGAAGTACCTAAATTTCAATTGTTTGGCTCTAACGTAATATATATGTTGTATGTCGGTATACGTATATATGAAATACGTATATCCAATGCAACTCTTGTACATATTTATATATAACTAGCTGAAACCCTTCACTTCGTCCACAATGTTCCTATCACAGCACCTATATAATTTGTTTTTAGTGGGTGTCTACATCGTGAATGGACATAAATGCTAAATTTCAAGTCAATAGGAGTGGTAATTTTGGATATATTCTGATGAATCAATCATTGGTGTTTTACACGATAGTCGCGGTAACTGCTGAGTCGATTTCAATGAAAATTTGAAAATGTGTATTACTTAAGGTACAGAATAATTCTTACCCTTGTACGTGACCCTGTTCTTGAACGTGTTAGCTGATGTTGTAGTCGAGTGATCATCTTACAAGGGATCCTTATAAGGAATGGGACCCTAAAACTTTTCATCGTCAGTAATAATAATATTCAGATTCTAATATAAATTTTACCAAAAAAAAACAGTGTTTAACAAACATTTCCTTTTCTACGCAGCACGTTTAAACAAGAAAATATAAACTAACTATTATACTATATAAATACCGGTTAAGTAAACAAAATCCTTAAGAAGTTTTTCTTTTAAATAATATAACTATAAAACATTGTGTTCGCAGGGAGAATGAAGGTAACACATGACGGGAATGAGCTCGCTAATGACAGTCCTGTCTTTTAAATATTGGGTACTGCGAAATAATACAAAAAAAATCTTAATTTTTCAAAATGCCACAGTAAAACGTAATACATATAGTAAAACAAAAAAATCATACTTAAAGAAATAATCTAAAATACGCTGATTATAATATTAGATTTTTTTATGTAGGTACAATAACTGTACATAACATTGATTTTTTAGGTTTAGCGTTTGACCGCAATCTAACACATGGAGTTTACATAGTCTAGGGCCTAGTTCTCAAGTGCAACTGCCGGAATACCTTTAATGGCATCTATTAATCCGATCATTATTTCGGTCCTTGTATGCAAATCACACAAATCTCTTATGTAATCTCAATATATATATATATATAAATATATACATCAAGTATAATAGCTTTATATATTAATTTGAACTTTACTTTTAATCTTGCACTTTACCGTCTGGACTTCTCATTACTCTCCTGACTTATTGAGGTTTTAACTGAAATATGTAAACTAAATGTTAAGTATTAGATTGAAGAGCGGGTCTTTTAATTTGTTTTAACTAGCAAAATAAGTTGAATAATTCAATAGTCGTCTACGTTATTATCCAAAATAATATAATACAGTTTTAAGTAAATATATGGTTTGCATTATTAAGTCTTTAAATCAATGTTAGGTATTTAAAAAAATCACAAAAGTTTCATTATAGTCACACGAATAGTTGAAGAGGGCTAGGAAATGATATTTACTCATTTATTTATTTTCACTGTGTGCATAGTGCAATGGCGAATTTAATGCCATAGGCGTTTTCTGACGGCCAAACTTAAGGTGACGCAATAATAAAATATGGTACGTATAAATTAAGCTACGAATGAACGACATAAAAAAGTACTACTATGTTTTATATATATTGATAAATATATTTTGTTTGTGTTTTCTTTTTTAATCATTTGCATGTTTTTTTATACTTACGGCTAATTTACATAATTGAACATTAACAAAAACAAGATAAGTTTTTTTAAAGCGAGCCAGAAAAAAATTATTGAGGCATATATATTTTATGAGTATTTTTTTAATATATGTATACCGTTCTGTGTTTAATATTTATAATTTAAATATCCTATTACTAATTAACCACTTCGACTCCAGAGAAAGCACTCGCTTAATCATCGTGCCAGCTCAGAATGCTATAACTCTGTATTTACCACTTTTAGATTACTACTGAACTTTGTACAATTTTATTTTTCTACGTCATACCATTTAACTATAATCTCTTTAAGTATATTTTATGACGTGTGTAAACATAATAACAAACTAAGTTATACTAGCTCTCAAAACTATGTGTTACGATTTACGACACACTTATTTTACTAATAATAACACAGAAAGTAAAGTACCACCAACTTCTAAACTAGGGTGATTTGGATTTAGGTAGTTTCTGAGTTTGATTACTACTTTTTTATATTACGCGGCAAAGTGAGTGACTGACTAATGTTAAGGACAGTACATTCCAAATCAGCGACAACTGAAAATAAATAGAATCACTGCCAATCAACGTTGTCATGTTGACTGGCTTAGGTACCTCTTCACGCCTCTTTTGAAGGATCCAATATCATAAGAAGGAGGGAACATGCTTTGGTATATATATATATATATATATAATTTATAATAATTTGAATAACAGACACATACAGCTCTTTGAACTGATCCTCACCTATTCATTCCCCAATAGAAGCATGCGGGCGGAGCATCGGTGTCACAGTTTCACGGTGACACCTATAATCCCAAGTACCAAAGCATGTTCCCTCCTTCTTATGATATTGGATCCTTCAAAAGAGGCGTGAAGAGGTACCTAAGCCAGTCAACATGACAACGTTGATTGGCAGTGATTCTATTTATTTTCAGTTGTCGCTGATTTGGAATGTACTGTCCTTAACATTAGTCAGTCACTCACTTTGCCGCGTAATATAAAAAAGTAGTAATCAAACTCAGAAACTACCTAAATCCAAATCACCCTAGTTTAGAAGTTGGTGGTACTTTACTTTCTGTGTTATTATTAGTAAAATAAGTGTGTCGTAAATCGTAACACATAGTTTTGAGAGCTAGTATAACTTAGTTTGTTATTATGTTTACACACGTCATAAAATATACTTAAAGAGATTATAGTTAAATGGTATGACGTAGAAAAATAAAATTGTACAAAGTTCAGTAGTAATCTAAAAGTGGTAAATACAGAGTTATAGCATTCTGAGCTGGCACGATGATTAAGCGAGTATATGATTATATATATATATATTAATAGAAAATAAAATAGTATGGATGGATTAGCTAACTTCAAGTTTCTTAAATTAAAACAAGTACACTTAAAGATGTTACCTGGCCAGATGGGTACTAATAATCTCCGTCTGTGGTTTCAATATGTTTCTATCGTTTATTGAATGCTCAGGCATTGTAGAGTATCATAAGTACAACAAAGTGGTATTCAGTTTAACGTTTAGAAGTACTGTTTTAGCGTGCAAATTGAATAACACGATTTTAAATGATTGATTTTTATATACATATGTATCTGACACGTGTTTATAAGTGGTTTGACGATATCTAGCGGCATGATAATAAACAAAATGAACTCGTGATATCGAAACGAGCATCGCAAATATTACGAACGTGTTTTGCTTGTTATCTCACACAGATACAGATAACTTAACGATCAATTGCTAAACAAACTGTCACGAAATCGAACATACAAAGAAATGTCCTAGGTTAATATCGTCGATAAAACGTTGGTTCTTAAACTTCCTCAAGAAATAAAAGATATATTTATATAAATATTATAAACTGGAATAGTTCCTTTATTTGTATGAACGCACTAATCTTAGGAACTTCCAGTCGGATTTGAAAAATTATGATTATATTTGATAGAACAATAATTAGGGAACGCTTTAAGTAATTTAACATCATGCTGCCACCAATAGGAGCAATCTTTGAAATTGACTTTTAAAAAAATGTTTTACGCAATCGAAGTCGCGGACACGGCTCGTTATACGAATAAAGATACCCTTTCCTTTTGTATATCTGTTGTTGGTGGATATGAAACAACTTTCGTGTTCAACTGGGTTAATACCACTGTACACTAGATCAATGACAAGCTTAGGCGTGTCACATTACGGGATCAGTCAGTATATAATCAAACAGGTCAGAAAGGATATCTAGGTCGTTGGTTGAAAATCCATCATGTAGATGATAATACATGATAAACAATGACTTACTCTTTCGATGGTCGCGTTTCCGGATTCAACCTATTTTCTACCTAATCAAATTATTTATTATTACGTAAACACTTTATTTTTCAAAGTGTACTTGAGCTTAACCACTACAGACATCAAATATAGCTTTCCTTATAATAATAGTTAAAAAAAATAACTCTTAAATTTTTTTGAAATTAAGTCTTTTATGTGTACTAAGCACTTTATTTTGTGGGTATTAAATTAGGCTGAGCCTTCACGCTCGGCTGTCTAATGCTCGTTTGGGTAAAGTCGGCTTGAATCGACTAAGGGAACGAGAAAGATATGCATCAAAGCGTCACTGTTATACTCGTTCGGCGAGCGTTACATGAGAGAGCACGCATCAGTCGCACTCAGTATCGACACAAACACGGTATGTGTCATGCGAATATATTTTATTTTGTATGTTATAGTTGTATTTCGTTAAATTAAGCGCACATTGATGAAGATTTCTCTTCTAGCGTGTGATCTTAAGCATACAAATTATTGTTGTACGCCTGCATATTAGATTTAATTTGAAAGTGATTCCCGTCGTCCCGGCAAGTAAAAGGAAATATAGAGTCGTCGATATTATTGACTGCATTCATCAGGAGATATTCACGTGTCATCTCATACCATGCCCAAGCAAACACTGAAGGGAAATTCGTAAATGTATTTAAAATCACATAAACTATTGTTTAATATGGGATGAACTATTATGAGGGCGGCGCTGAGTCAATCGCTTAAACCACTACACCATCCATGCAGTCAATTCACTGTAAGGCATATTTCTAGAAGTGAAACACCTGCAATTTCGATTGTGCTACATTTCGTTCAACCATTCACCAACGTAGGGTCAACCGTCAACCAACGATGTCAACGCCCAATCAATTCAAAGTGGAAGTGTAAATTTATGTACCACTTCTACATTTAATTATGAATATCTGCAAAGTAATGTCTTCATCAATCAAATAACCTAAAAAGATGCAATAATATTGTCTTTTAACGGTTCCAAAATAGCATATCCAACAGTCCAATTCCAGTAGTCACAATTTCTAGATGGAGAACCGCTGACCTAAACAAATTTATTAGCATTTCTAATAAATAATGCGGATGGAACGTGTTTGACATTAAATTTATTAAGGTTAGACATTGAAGCACACAATGGACGCGCATGATGATTAATTTGACATTTGTTGATTTAAAAAACCGTTTCGAATGATTGTTAATATATGTATTATAACTCGTGACCGCCCGCGAGTTCGCTTATTTGTAATGTAGACTCAATGAAAATAAAAACCAGCTTATTTTTATACTTTATAGGTTTAGCGTTATAGCCACAATCTTACCTGATGTTAAGTGATAATTTGGTCGAAGATGGTGAACTCGCTAACTCGGTGGATGAACCGGTTTTCAAGTGCAACTGCTAGAACACACCTATGAGTATTCGAAAGCTAATTATCAATTTGAGGTTGGTAACTAGCCGTAATTAAGTCATTCAAAAAATTATACCATTAAGTAATAGTTTCATCATGATATTTTCCTTCACCAATGCTCAAGCTTATTACAGGGATTCGAACTCACGTTTGTACTGACTACCATTGAGTTATCATTGTTTTAAATTTGTTATATCATTTAACAACAATATACAAATTATATAATCTTCTTATTATTTCAAGAATTTTTAGAATATGTATGGCTTTATACTAATTTATTTTATTTATTCCAATACACTATTAAATATATTATTATCATGTATATTGCATCATTATATTTATATATTTATTTACAAGGAAAGCCCAAAAGTTTTCTGCTAACTTACTATATTTATGTGATAATTTCAAGTGTCATATAATTATAGAATATTTTAATGCATGCGCTATCCATATACAAACATCAGAGTTTGCTGGATTCATTGAGAAGGTCATATATGAACGAATGTTTTAGATGTATTATTTGCAATGAACATTCGATAGGAGTCCGAGATGGAAGGACGGATGAAAATAAAATTCTAATATCGAAATTCATAACAAACTACAGTTTACATTATTACTAGTACATTATATCGCGTATGTCGAGGACACTGCTGTACACCATGGTGATGTAAGTGTCGGATTTAAGGAACGAAGGCTTCGAATTCGAGCCCACGATCCTATCTCTTCTGGAAGACTGAAACTCGATAGCAATTGTTATATTCTGGTTTCATTTTAATTAAATAATGTAATAAAAAGTGTATTTCTCGTTACCTGCAGTTTGTTATTCAAACTATAAGAATGTACAAAACATAACTTGTTAATCAAACTAAAAATAGACAGCGCATCTTGTCCGCCTCTCGGCCGACACACTATATTACCTTTTTACATGCACATAGATAATATTATAATAACAGAAATGTTCAGTGAGCTTCCGTAATCTACAATTAATTGGCTGGTTCTACACGACTGAGTGCAGTCGAAGGACATACCCGGTATTGGGCGAGCGCACTGACGGAGAGAACCATACTTTAATAAACGTAGCAGGTTTATTAAACTCAAATGTAATTTTTATATATACTACTGTATATAACCTTCGGAATATATGCAATTCAACTCATTTTCGAATTTAATTACATTTCTCTTTAGTAGAATACCTTTATCTAAATTAATTGCCCTCGTGAAAAATCGTATAATTACTTTCAAAATAACCATCTACAAATATATAGGGACAACACAATATATATAGGGATAATACAATATATAAATCCATAGAGAATGAAATGTGGTATAGCAATAGATTCACGCCTTGGAGAAGTGTACAGGCATCACTAATATCGTAATAGTAAGACTATAATAGGAGAAATACATAACGAATGTGTGTATATAGAAACCATAATTTCTCAAAACTGGGTCAAGGGAAATTCATATTTATGCTCTATGTAAAAAAATAAGAGCTATTTATGTTTCTAAAAAAAGCGTCGTGGACAGCTCGGCAGATGTGAAATATTTCCGTTCATATAACTACTTATAATGATTAATAAAACAAATAAAGAACGTATAGAATAAAATAATAATACTACACGCTTTCACAAAAAGCAATGAAGTGTATAGTATACGCGTAAACATAAGGGAATCGAAAGCAGTAGTGTCGCGGGGGCATGACGGTACTAAAAAGCATCATACCATTTGCCGTCATGGCGTATAAGTCGATTTTACTGCCAAAACTCACCAGTAGATGTTATTAAGGGATGTATTCAAGTTAATACAATTGATTTAGCTAATCCTTATTAATATTATAAATGCGAAAGTGTGTTTGTTTGTTACACATTCACCGTTAAACCGTTGAATCGATTATGGTGAATTTTGGTATAGAACCAACTGACGCCGGCGGTCTTTCCGAACCGTTTCGACTTGGGAACCTTCAAGAAGACAGCGTATTCTTTCCTTAAAGACCGGCAACGCACTTGCAAGCCCTCCGGTGTTGCAGGTGTTCATGGGCGGCGGTGATCACTTTCCATCAGGTGAGCCTCTTGCCCGTTTGCCCCCTATTCCATAAAAAAAAAGAGATACATGGGAACCTGGAGATGGCGGTATGCTACTTTTTCTAAAGAAAACCTTATTAGAAGCGGGATAGTGAGAGGGATTACCTCTGTATGAAACTTTTTATTGCGTCATCCGATTTTTTTGACAAAATCAATACTAACGTGAGCGAAGCCGCACGTAAAAGCTAGTAAATTATATTACTGTATGCACTATGTTATACAAGACGTCAATTAATCTTCAAATTTTACGAAAAATTTACAATTACAATACAAGATAAGGCCAAAATTAACAAGGCTATTTATAATTATTTAACACGATACTACCCATTTCTCAGTATTTGACAATCATTGTTTTCAATCTCCGTTTCAAGTGACGTCGGCAGCTTTGACAATGATATGAACAAGATGGATGCAATCGCATCCATTATATTGACAAACTTTGACCGGTACGTTTATGGCACGGCGCGTGATGGATCGGTTACTCGAAAATTCATGCATGATACGTGATTTTTATAGGCTCCGTTAGGGATATCATGCTTTTATAATAACTGTTCGGATATTTTAACAAACTGTTTGCTTTTACGTTTTTGACTATAGCAATATTTCTGACTAGCTGTGTCCGCGACTCTGTCCGCGTGGAACTAAAATTTTATAAAATAATTTTAATAAAAAAAATGTTTTATATCCTATGTTACTCAGAGCTACTGTGACATTGTCATGGTGAAAGAATTTTTGAAATTTTTCCAGTAGTTCTTAATTTTATTCGGTACCAACAAAAATACAAATCTTTCCTCTTTAAAATATCGGTATAAATGTTCTAGTAACATTAATATTAATGATAATATAAAGCGGCAAAGTTTGTTTAAACACACTAATCTTAGGAACTATAAGTCGGCTAATTTTAGACTATTTAACATCACACTACCATTAATAAAAATAAATCTGTATTAAAAAAAGTTACAAAAACAGGCAAAATTTAATATAGTTCGACGAAATTAGTTTTAATCCATATTTGATTACCTCATTTGTTCTACTAAGCGTCTATGCTGATGTCTTTAGAAATATCTTTGTTTTGTTGAATAAATATTAATCAATAAATATTAGGTAGGACACTTCCATTTTATCTGACTGGAATTGGACCACCAATCACAAGGTACAACGTCGGCCATCATATCATGTTCATCTGTATAGGATTCAGAGACCAACCAGTATATTTCTAGGAATTATGTACCAGTCACATTCATCAACTTCGATGCGTCTAATGATAAACCCATCAGACCCGCCCTCCTATAGCTTGTCACTATGTTTTCTTTCACGTTGTTGTAGGTGGAATCGAATCTTCGTCCCTCGACGCAGCGTATGTACATACTACTCATACTACTAACTGAGCAATCATCGTATATACGACCGGTGATCATAATTCGTATATAATCGTAATTGAAAAATTGAAGAAATTCCTATGAAGGTAGGTACATTTTACTAATTAATAATATTTACATTCTTGAACCCGTTTATTTAAATATTAAATCAGAAAACAGAGAATACCTGTAGTTGAGATCAAACCCTATAACGTGGGGGACTTTACAAATATATAATCACCTGAGTTGAAGAATTCACACAACTAAAATATTCTGTTTGCGTCCTTGTGTCTTATATGGGATTTCAACCTAGATAATATACCTAGGCCGTAGCAGCATGGTAATTGTTGAAACTACTATGATATTTGTGAATATTGTATTTTTCTGGCTGGGAGTTGGTATCTGTGCATGATATTGCTAAAGACATTCAAAAAGGGAGGAATAGTGAACCAAAATTTCTCATGTAAAATTCAAATAACTATTTACTAGCTGACCCGACAGACGTTGTCCTGTCTTAACTATGAACATAGAATTCGAATTGGTATATTTAATAAAAACAAATATTATTCAAAAACATAGTGTTTTGTTATATGTAATGCTTACATTTTCTAATGTTTCGCTCAACTTCCTTAATTTTTTCTTTTATAAGAACCTTCTCCTGACATTAATTAACACAACAAAAAAAAGAATTAGCGATGACCAAGGGAAATAGAGATTCATTTTTATATATCATTTATGAATTTGTAAATATAATATTGTAAAAGACGAGTCCAGAAAAACTTTGGGTTTTTTTGCATAACACTAGTTTTAACATTTAAATTAACAGGAACAAATATTAAAATCCTGTTGTATAAGTAAATAAAACAATAAAATAACCCTTAAAATTACGTTTGTTACTCACCTATTTTTATTTACTTTGTCATTTAGCATTTATATAAATAGAGAAGAATACACAAAAACAACAAACCTGGCCGAACAAAACCGGTTACGCATATAACAGTATACGCACATATGGTAGCAAACTTTTCGGTTAACCGCAATATTAAAAGGTTACCTGTTTTTGTTTAAAATCTCTACTAAGTTGTATTTTTATGACAAAACTAAACAATCTTGGCAATATAACACCTTTGCAAAGATACCGTACAACACAACTTTAACTTGTTTAAAAAAAAAAACCAACGGTAAACATAACTAAAACTCTATACATACTTACAACTACATAATATCATATATTCTTTAAACCAAAATGCCTTGTATTGATTGTTAACCCGCCGCGGCCTCCCTCCGCAGACGCCTGAGCCTTGGTTCGATCCTCCGGATAGGAGCCCTCGAGTGACTCTGCTCGCGCGATACAGTGACACTCTACATCACTGAGAGTACACCATGACACCGCATTACATTCGTGCACACTCACACGTTAAGTACACGGTTCTGTAAGGGACTACCCTCGCAACCCTGAGCTGCTTACCTAATAAGGTCGTTGTTAGGATCACTGAATTTGTAAGACAAGACCTGTTGGTTAGTCAGGATCGTGAATCTTTTTCACTTACCGGCAGCAACCCAAGCCAAGGTTCGGCCGTTTTGGCACCCTCGTGCCCGCTGCCTCGAGGCTGAGTGCCTTCAGCACTTGCCCCAAAAAGTTCGGTGAAGCTGTCAAAGCACCTGGGGCTAACAGCGTATGTCAGTTCAAAAAAAAAAAAAAAATTGTATTGATTGTTTAATTTACCGAAATAAATAAACTAAAACAAAACACCATAGATGTTTTCAAGAATTACACACTAAATTAACTACTTATAATTACATATTTAAATATTTCAATCGTATTTACGAGATTCATATTGTTAAAATTAATATCAAGAGTACTCAGCACTCAATCTTATACGCCGTATTTGATATTCTACAAATATGTTTAAACCAATTTCTACCAACCAACAAATCCAGTATTTCATATGTATGGAAATGAAAGAATATATGTTTTTATTCTAAATATTTCCATTAAAACATATTGGTTATTACATCAAGTATCACTTGTTTATATTCTTTTTAAATTAATAACAATAATAAATGTCTACATAGTGCTATAAAT
This sequence comes from Actias luna, assembly GCA_039707435.1. Classification (NCBI taxonomy): domain Eukaryota; kingdom Metazoa; phylum Arthropoda; class Insecta; order Lepidoptera; family Saturniidae; genus Actias; species Actias luna. The sequence continues at coordinate 11,243,706 of JAZHAC010000030.1, forward strand.
ATACGTTATCACAAAACCCCATCTTATATATTGTAAGCTAAGTGTCTTTCCTTTATACATATCTATATTAATATTAAAATGTAGAAAAGTTTGTTTGTTTGTTTGAACGCACTAATCTTAGGAACTATGAGTCATATTTCATTTTTATGTTAATTGATAGAACAATCATTGATTAATGCTATAGGCTATTTAACATCATATTACAACCAGTAAAAGCTAAGCTGTATTGAAAAAACTTACAAAAATTCTAAAATAATTTTCAGTGCCAAGTCGCGGGTAAAACTAAACCTGTATATTTGTGAGATGACACGATTTATGAACGTATAGGGATAATAGTTAAGTTCGTAGTACGTGTATCCCGTCACGGTGCTGCCTGGTCGCGCTCGTGGCGGTCACCCGCGTCACATATTTGTGCAGTGCGTGTGCACTTTCAGATGGGTCAGGCAATGCGCTACGATGGCCTACTTACATACACACAGGTGTGGCGCCGAGCCGTCTGCACTGCCAGTAACAAAAGTTTTAACTTTTAAAGCGAAAAGCGAAGCGAACTTTTAAAACTTTTCTATGAAATCGTTTTTACTTCACAACTATGGAAAGAAAACAATGTTAGGAAGCGATGATGATTGATGAATCAGTTAGTAGTATGTACGGATATCTTGTCAAGGAACGTGAGCCTGAGCTTTTAGTGAAGGAAAACATTTTGATGAGAGCATAGCATGGGAGTAGGATATTTCTAATAATACGTCGATTGATACGGTGTTCTAACTTGATACCGAAGTTCAACCAATCATAATTCCTAACTCATCTTACTCTGCATAAATTGAAGTTGTGGTCCATCGTTGAACGCATAAAGTTCCAAACAAAAATATGTAACAGAGGTAGCTTTTACCGGATAGTGAATAAAGTATGTTTTACCTTCAAATACTATTACAAAATCAAGTAGACATGTTGATATTTAGTGCCTAAAAAGTAAAATGTATGTCGTAAATGATCATTATAACGGATGCTGTAAACTTATTACACAGATGATAAAAAAAATCCAATCATTGTCAGATATGAAGAAATAAAAATTGCATTAAATTCTACAATGTGAGCTTATTGCACATAACTCTGAAACTATGTTGGTAATGAATGACGGTAGCATTATAAAGTATTTGCAAACTTAGGTTTTATATTGACAATAATTTAAGAGGTGAGGAAATATAAAGAAAATTTTAACATGAAGATGACCTTATTTGTTATAGATGCATCCTAAAACGTTACTTATCATTCCAAGTGCAACGCCATGTTGGCTACGTCCTTGATCTTTTAGTTTAGCCGTAGCCGTTTTGGGCGACCCTACTAGGTACTCGACCAAATACTATGGATGCCACGAAAATAAGATTTCAATCTGGTTATGAATGTATTAAGTGTATTTAATCGGCTTTAGTTATAAAACGGATATGAAAATATTTTAAACCTTCAATCGTTTGGATAGCTACAGATACAGATGCTACATTTTTCAAGCAGTTATATTTTGTAGTGATTTAGGTATTACTACAACTTCTAAATGCTTTTTACAGTTAAGGCCATAATCTCACCTAATCTTAATTGACGATACGGCCTAAATTCGTGAACACGCTAAACCTGTGAAGGGATTGGCTCTCAAGTGCAACTGCCAGAACACATCTATTGGTATTTGGCGGCATATTTTCGACATAACAAGGCGAGCAGTAGAAAAAGCCCTACCATCATGCTATGGTTATCGTCACTATGTTTTTCCTTTACCCAAACCTTAAGCTCATTGTAGTGGGAAACGAACCCACGTCCCTTAACACGGCATCCGAACACACTATCACTGAGCTGTCATCGCATGTTTGGAATGATAGAAGTAAAATTCAGATGATACGAGACAATGGTTCATAACTATTTCATAGTTTAATAGTTCGCGCCGTGGTCGAGTTAGTATCTATAGAAACAGACATAATACGTTTACGAGACCAGCTATTTATTAACAAAATTGTATGGCATTTTTGGCTTCTTGCATTTGGCTTCGTCCCTATTCAAAGTTATTTGAAACATTTATATAGTTGTTACCGTCATGGAGTTCCACAACCTCCCTGGTAAATAAACAACTCGTTTATATTGATAAGAACACAATACACCATTAAAACGTCTGGCGTACACTTATTACAAACCCGCGACGTTTTAAATTATGAGCATCCTTCACAATCCTCTCGTATTACCTCATTCAACAGTCTACAATAGTTCATAACTCAATTAGACAAGAATCTAAGCGTAGGCACATTCAAGCTTCATTTCTGTTAAACTTATGTATCCTTACTAATATTGTAAATGCGATAGTAAGTTTGTTTGTTTATTTGTTACGCTTTCATGCCTAAACCGCTGAATCGATTATGATGGTTTCGGTAGAGAGATAAATGGGAACCTGGAAACGGTGACAGGCTACTTTTTTTTGCGAAAACCTTATTTGAAGTGGGGTACAGAGATGGATACACCTTGTATGAAACTTTTTATTGCGTCATCCGATTTGTTTGACGATATCATACTTAACGCGAGCGAAGCCGCAGGTAAAAACTAGCATCATATATGTGAAAGAAAGTTTGTTTGTTTGTTATGCTTTAATGCCTAAACTGCTGAATCGATTATGAGTTTTTGTATAGAGAGGAACCAGGACACGGTGACAAGCTACTTTTCTCCTGAAATATTTATTAGAAGTGGTGTAAAGAGAGGGATAAACTTGCTATGAATTTTTTTATTGCGTTACCTGATTTGTTTGACAAAATCTATAGATATAATATCTATTAACGCAAGCGAAGCCGCAGGTAAAAACCAGTCCTTTATAAATGTTATGTTCAAATTCAATATTATGCAATTATACATTAAGTGAGGACACATCTTCTAAAGTAATAATAGCGCAGTAGCAGTATGTATCATCGCTCGCATGTATCCGTTTGAACCCAAATCTCTACCATAAGTTTGAACTTTTGGTGAAAGAAATCATTATGATGTAACCAAACGTCATAACGTCAGAACATGTTATAATATCCGCCTAGATCACATCGGCAGAGGTATTGTTTGTTTTATATAGGTTTAGCGTTATTGCTACAATCTCAATTGATGTTAAGAGATGATGTGGCCCAAGCTGGTGAACACCTGTGGAGGGACTGACTCACAACATGGGAGTTTGAAGTGTCGCCATGTTTCATTTTAGTGGGCAGTGTTGAGAGATTAGTGCTTAATGAATCACCACATGCCCCTCTCACCTTTGACCTGAGCCCGGGTAATACGTTTGCGCGTTGCGATGAGGAAGTCCGTAAGACTGGGATTTTAAATATCACGTTAGTAAAAAAAAGGTAGTAGCTAGCCAGGCGGGCATTAAAAAAAAGCCCTACCACCATGCTATGATTTCATAACAGTGTTTTCCTTCTCCGAAACCTCAAGGGATACGTGAGTTCAACTCACATCTTTTAACGTGGCATCTGTACGCGCTATCACTGAGCTGCTATCGCTTATGACGCAACGTCAAATGTATAAAGAATAAAAATACCTTTATTTAATGTACTTTGTACTTTCTCCATGCAATTATGTATGTAAAACAGATTGATTGGCTTTTTTGTCGAAGCAGTATGATGATCTTTCATTAAAGAAAACATTATCGTTAGAAACGCTATATTGTGTGACATTTACTTAAAGGTACGCTTTTACCTTAACCTTTAAAGAAATTATAAATCCAACGAAGAATTACCTTCTGAAGATATTAAATACAATGCGGCCTGTTTTTTTATTAATAATGCTTTATCTTTATTAACTTATCCCATCCCATATTTTGAAGCGATGATAGCTCAGTTGGTAATGTGTATGGACGCCGCGTCAAGGGACGTGAGTTTGTATCCACCTGAGTTAGAGCTTTCGGTGGATGAAAACATTGTAGTTAAATCATATCATGGCTGTAGGGCTTTTTTTATAAAGTTCGCCTGGCTAGCTATCAACCTCAATTTGAAAATCTGGCGTCAAATACCTATAAGTGTGTTCCGGTAGTTGTAATTGAGAACCAGTCCTGCCACTAGGCTTAACGTGTCCACCATCTTGTGCCACATCGCCACTCACCATCAAGTGAGATTGTGTCCATAACGGTAAACTTTAACCAAAAGAAACAGGGGGTACTATATTATATCCATTATTCTAATAGTATAATTGAATACATTGGAAATTATTCTTACTAATATAATTTATTTTGATTTTTTCAACCAAATTTTATTATAAATCTTGTAGCACAAACTATCGGTATCATGGAAATTTGAAGTAATACCTTTAGTTATAAATTGTCCAGTTGGTGAGTTCATTGACACCTTTATTGATTCCCGTATATCATGTGAGAGCAAACTAATTGACCATCATGAATGATCGAACGCCTCAATAAATTGACACCATTGATTTATTTATGTAACTTACTGTTATTAGTACGAGTGTGTAATCAACAAACAAAAGAAAGAAAGAATATGATTTACCGGCAAGAATAAACGAAAAAATAGATATAAAAAATAAACAAGAAGTAAAACCTATACATCAATAGACAAAGACAAAATAGTCCAGCATTTTTATTCCTCTTTAATCAACTGTTTTTTTTTTTGCAACGATAAACGATACTATTAATTTGGAAAATTTGAAACTTATATGCCACTTTTACAAGTGGCATTTCCTCCAATTTTCAATTACGAGTGTTATCACCTTTTGACCATTTGGCCAACACTTATTAATAGAATAACGACGTTGTAACATGACTATGCATTAAGGTAGTATTGGCGATGAAATGTACCTAATGTAGCTGTTTTTGGCCAATGGCTTTGAGGATAGTCATGTCATTAGACTATATAGACGTTTATACTCTATTATACTAATTATGAAATAGTTCTTTACTTGACTGCATGGTGTCAGTACCTTTACCTTTTCCATGAAAAAAAATATATTTAATCGACGCTCGAGTAATACCTCTGTTGTAGGAGTTTTTAGCGGGATCTAGATATGTCCTGTTGTGATTTTTATTTTTATTCATATACCGCCCCGTGACCACCAAGGCTGAAAAGCTTTCGAAACGTCGGGATCAAAATCAATAAATAACCGCGATAAAATCCTTTTAAATTAGTTTTATTTCAATGAATAATATTCGCGTAAACATAAGAAAACATTATTATTATGATGTAGTGTAGCTTAAGAGCATAAGTGAAGTGAATTATTTGGAACATTTTATATTAGTTGCCATAAAAACTCCCAAAAGAGCTTCAACAAGAGAGTCGTCATCTTGTTGAAGATAGTTTCATCTGTCCAAATGTCCAAATCTTATCACTTGAAAATGGCAGCTATAGTGTCTTAAGAGGACTGAGTTGCCAAGAATAAAAAAAGAAGAAGACCTCAGTTGTAATCTGTCGTTTGAGCGTGCATAGACTATATGTAGTAACTCCTACCATAATATACGCTTATGCCGTAGGAGCTCATTTGTTTAAAAAGAGAATAAGTTCGGTACTTATATTTATAAACGTGGAGTGAAAACTTTGAATTCCCTTTTAAGAAAAAGTGCAGGAAATTAAAATATATATTTGATGTGTTAGAAATATTTAACTGATTATTATTTATAAATAAGATTTTTGTTGTTCTCATTCGTATTGTCAATAACAAACATATAATATGTTGTTAAAAATTTGCACAGAATAAATAATATCGCCAAATAATATAAAATGTTGCCAATTAATACCAAAAACTATGCAAATGATTTCAATACTAATCAAACTTAACTAATGGGGTAAGTACTAGATGTAATTAGTTGCCTAGTGCGCTTTTATGTATGTTAAAATTAATTATTTAAATCTTTACCAGTGACGCATTCCGCTGGTACACCTACATCCGATAGTTGCAATTTCGCTAAGAATTAATTCGTGATGCATACAGTGACCTTAGTCTTCCTTCTTTAGTAATGGAAGGAACGTAGTGGGTGGAGTTTACTAAATTGGGTGTAAGTGACTCAATAGACGTTCTTAAATTGTTTACAATAAACAACAATTTATAAATTGTTTTCCCGTTTCGCATTGATTTTGAAGGTAAAACAACATATTGGGAAAGTTGTTTTATGTAGAATAAGAAATAAAATTTAAAATGTAGGACTGTAAAACCAAAGCCAAGTTATTATTTTTTTTAATTAAATATTATAATATGTAATAACTAAATATTGTATACACATCAAAACATGTTGCTTTCGTAATGTTGCAAACAACAAGCAATAAATAAGCACTGTATCTCTTTGACGGAAACTCGTTGTCTTATTTAGTAATTTGTATATTTTAGACATGGCTTCGGCCTTTATATTATTAACACAGGTGACATAGCTTTTACTTTTTAAATTAAATTTAAATTATAAAATAGCACCTGACTTGGATGTCTAGTCTTTATACCTTTAGCTGCTTAATAGAAAGGAAAAAACTGAAACAAGAATAAACAGTGATTTTTATTTTTATTCATGCCATATGTTATAAATTCCAATGATATGAGATAAAGGATTAAAATATTTCTCATGCCTTCGAAATAACAATGCTACGTATAAAATACTATGTCAGTCATTAGCATATTGATAAAAACAGAAAGAAAAGTTAAAAAAAAATGTTCGTTATCTTATCCGCAACAAAGATTTTATTATTGGATTTACTACTATCATGTGCAATGGTGCTTAAAGTTTTCCATAGTTTTGTTCTACTTTTAAAAGGAATCGATGATTCAGTTTCTTTTCTTTATTTTATTGTAGGCACTAAAGTGACGTTCCTTGTCCTAATAGGTAGGAACAATACAAAACTAAAACAATGACCACAGTCGAGAGATCTCAATCTATCCACAAAGAGCCTAGCCTGATGACGATGATGGCTTTACGATAGCGGGAGATGCATTGGTTCCTAAAGAGTATCAAAGAAAAATAAAATTACGGGAAACAGGTTATTAAGACATAGTGGTTCTAGGCCAATCGAATATTTGGCCATTTGATTACTGTATCAGCTCTGACCCTGCAGATTTCAGAATGGAATATACCTAATCTTATCCAACTGTATATGTTAGACACAATACAGCTAAAAACAAAACTTGCGGCTCACAACTTAGCTTCGTGTATGCTTCTCGCAAAACGTTGGATTACATTCATGCGAATCCACTAGAGTATCATATCTCATTTATCACATATATTCATAAGAAAATTCATGCGCACTTTTCTAATATCAATAGAAGTTCTCATCGATGAGTATATATTGTAGAAGTAACTCCCGCTTCCGTTTGTACATACAAACGTTAGAACATTAGATCGCGAGAAACTCAAAAACTACTGAACAAAAGTTCATACGGTTTCAGCAATCGATATGTATATATATATATATATATATATATCTTGAATGCTTATACAATGATGTAATGTGTTCCGTGTGAATACTTAATGGAACAATTATAGCTAAGCAACGTAAAGAAGTGCAAACTTGTTGTGGTTAAATATCTCGTATACGGGTCAAACGTTTTTAAAGTAATAACAATAATTTCATATATTTATACATTAGCTGTATGACTTTGCTCGTGTTAATTTTAGGTATGACAAACAAATCTGATGACGCAATAAAATGTTTCATACAGAGCCTATTCCTCTTTTTACCCCACTTCCAATTTGGTTTTCACAAGAAAAATTAACACTTTACCTCCTCCAGGTTCCCATCTATCTATATACCAAAATTTATCATAATCGGGTGAATCAGAGCTTAACAAACAAACAAACACACTTGTGAATTTATAATGTTAGTAAAGATAAGTATATAACCCAACACTGCCCACTAAAACGCATCAAGGAGACTACAAACTTCCGTGTTACCAAAGACCAAGCACAGCGTCCACACTTCTTCTAATCACTAGCGGAATATCACCAAATCCTGGTAGATGGCACGGCTTAGAGTACTACTGCAGTAAATGTATATCAAACATATTGTGTTTGATATTGGTGATGCATTTAAACAGATTCTTCTATCCTACCTTCAAACAAATAAACATAGCATGGTACAATTATAGTGAAAAATGAAGACATATATTTTCATTCATATATCTATACTAATATTATAAATACGAAAGCTTTTACGCCTAAACCGGTGAATCAATTGTGATGCAATTTGGTATAGAGATAGATGGGACCCTGGAGACGGAGAAAGGGTAACTACCTTTTCTAAAGTTGCTAAGCTAAAATTATTACTAAAAATTTATAGGAAGTGGAGTAAAGCGAGGAACAAACTTCGTATGAAATTTTTTATTGCGTCGTCCACTTTGTTTACCAAAATCAAAATTAACACGAGTGAAGCCGCACGTAAAATCTAGTAAAAGAATACAATATGGACATCTAAGCATTTTAGAGGTTCTTCCATCTCCGCCTACAACTGTATTAACCTATTATTGGCCTTGGAAAGCACGTGATCAAAGGATTATATAATTAATTAAATTCAAAAAGTACTGTTGAGCTATCAATTAATCGTATATATAAATGATTGTAGGTGTTGTTGGGTGTTATAAAATCTGCTCTACGCATTACAGCGGCTTTGCTTACTTTAATTTAAAAAATAGTAACTGGTATAAAATTCACACTATATTTGTGTCAGCCGTTTTAAGTTTTTCATCGTCTTAGCTACCGTTTCTACTCGCTTCTAACAGGTTCGCAATATTAGTCCGTCTTATAAGAATAACCAATCCTTAAATTTTATCACTGTCTTACCAGCTTGCAAACTTATCGACAACTATATAGTTAATTTATATAATATACCCTGGCTTATATCTGAAAGTGATAAACCTAATGACTCCTGCTCAAATCTTAAAGGACGTAATGCAATGTTTTTGTATAGTTAAGATTTAGCGTTATGGCCATAATCTCACCTGATCTTTAGTGATGATACGGTCCAAGATAGTATACACACTAAACCGGTGTAGGAACTGGCTCTCAAGTGCAACTGCTGGAACTCACCTATGTGTATTTGGCATCAGATTTTCAACTTAAGGTTGGTAGCTAGCAGGCAGGCGTTAGAAAAAGCCCTACTACTATGCTATGGTTTGGTACGTTATAATTTTTTTCAAAAAATCGGCTATTAAATACCTAGGGCACTTTCACATTTTAGTGGTAGTTTCAGAGATTGGAGCGTTGAAACAAATAAAAGAAAATAGAACACCCATTATTTTATATTCTTGGTAGAAAAATCTTCTAATTATTTTTTATATGTGGGTTTAACACCTACGACACTTAGCATAGCGGCAGTAACTAGGTGACTGCTTAAGGCACTATCAGTCAGTTGCAAGGAACTTAAAGCTGTCATTAAAATTTTAATCCTCAATTAAACACTTATGTGATTTGCAAGAATGACCATTTCACAGGTTTGGTATGGTGGTGGTTATAATGACACATTAAAATTAATTTTCAATCTGTCAAACGTTTCATTAGCTCGGTTTTGCGTTGCAAGAAACTATAATGGCACTTTATTTTGACACTTCATTTGTTAAATTTTATGACGCGAAATTCGTTCATTAGCCTTTCATTAAGACAACAAAAAGCATCTTTCATGTTATTTAGTGTTCATTTTATTTTTGTGATATACATCTTTATCATCGTCAGATGAAGGAGTTTCCTATCGTAACATACTGACAGAATTGATACGTGAAACGAATATGATGATACAGAATTTGTATCTGGATTTAGTTCCCCTAAAGAAACTGAACAACAAATTCTAAATAAAACTGGAATTTTTTTGGAGTCTGAGATTAACAATACAGAAGAAAATACGTTTTATTTTAATAGAACCACAGTACATACTTTAATTTTGTACAGAATGAAAGGCAACCATTCACTCGTTTTTTAAATCAGTCACTCTTTCTTTTCAAATGATTTCATTAGTAAATGAAACCCATAAGAGCTCATATAAAACATTACACAACAGGCATTAAACCAATGAAACCATTAACTTTAATCAAACGTTAAGAAACGGAAAGCCAATAACGACTTTGTTGCAACTGACTGTGTATTCAATTATTGTAGTCTAATTATATGAGCCTAGAATATTAGATAATTTTATTACTATGAGTAGTTTTAGAGTTTCTACAAATATACCAATTAACTATCAGGGACATATCTGAACGTAGCCATTCTAAAAATATCTCCATTCTTTTAGAAATTTTACACATTTATATTTCAAATTCAGTTAATCTGATTACTAAAATTGAAACCTTATAGTTGCTACTGACTTAAGGCCTCTAGAAAAAATCTAATTACGGCAATAGTAGTTTAATTGTATAAATGAAAATTTGGCATTAACACTCTCTTACAGTCAGTTGCAAGAAACTTTCATTAAGTATTAAAATTAACATTAAAATTTTAATCTTCCATTAAACACTTATGTGCATTGCAAGAATGTCCATTTAACAGGGTTAATAGTATTAGTAATATTAATGTTAGTTATCAATTTGACAAACGTGTCATTAGGTCGGTTTTGCATTGGAAGGAACTTTAATTACACTTTGTTATGATATTTCATTTGTTAAATTTTAATGGCGCGTAATTGGTTCAATAGTCTTCCATTAGGGAAATAAAGACATTTTCTTTTTGTTATTTAGTGTCCTTTTTACTTTTTTTGATATATCCTAAACATCACCTTCATCTTAATCAGTTGCAAGAAAGCCGTCATTAGCTCTCCATTTGTTAACGTTCCATTAAAATTAATGCTATCATTCGTTTAATGCCTGTTGTGTCATGTTTTGTATAAGCTCTTTAAGGTTTCAATTACTAATGAAATCATTTAGAAAGCAAGAGTAACTGATTTTAAAAACAAGTGAACTGTTGCATTTTATTCTGTACATTATTGCAAGTATGTTTTGTGATTCTATTAAAATAAAACGCATTTTCTTTTGAGTTATTAGTTGTCAGACTCCGAAAAATGTCTAATTCTTTTTAGAATAGTTGTTGTTCAGTTTTTTAGGGAGAAAGGAATCCAGACACGAATTCTGTATCATAATATTCGTTTCACAAGTCAATTCTCATGATATATTACACTAGGAAACTTATACAACTAACGAGATAAAGATGAAAGTGATTTTTAAGACATATCACAAAATAAAACGAAGAGTTTCTTTTGAAAGCTGCAACCTAAATAATGATATTCTATTAACTTTCAATTAACCTTCAACAAAAATAATAATACAGTTGTTTTCATTGGATTTTTATAAGTAATAGGATATAAGAAAAACATATGTGTATTTGTTAGTCTATCATTCATATATATTCCATTGTATTAACTATGAATCTTGGGCGCTACACGTGCGCAACTAGCCTGGGAACGGATACTCGTGGAATCGGATTCATTGTTTATATTACGTAGGAAGCTCCCTATCTTCCGCCGTATATTGTAGTTATGTTATTATTCAGAATTTACAGGAACCATACTGTTCAAAGGAATATCAAGATAACCGATGTCGTTTTCGTTCCCTCATTTCAAGGAATTTAATGCAATTGACTCATAATAATGGCATTTTTGCTTATCCTAGCTCCGCCATATTCCAGTTACGTAAGGTAGTATTTCTTATCCTGCTGAACGGTTGAAAAAAATATTTGTGTGCTTATGGTTTTAAGATATAGTTAGGTCAGATAAATGTTACTATACGTCGAAATCCAGATATTTTTAAAATTTTCCACCGAACATTTTTTGTGAATATAACAAATACATATAATAGGGTTGTAAGCGGTATCGAATACCATAAGGAGTTACCCAAGCCAAAGTCACCAGCACGCGGTGCACTCTTCTGAATAACGGACGAGACTCTGGCGGTACTTGGTCCAACATTTGGTTTTGGTCATGACAGTTAACCATGTAATCCTTGAACCGTCACAGCTTGGGGGGTAGGGTTATTGCACGACTGGTGAGCAACCACCCTCAGATTTAGACTGCCGCAAAATAAAAGTTTACTACGAACCTTTTTGTTCCGGCAAAGTGAACGAGAACCAACCATTTCCGTCAAGGTCAGCAACATGGCTGTAACACCCGAAGTGTTGCAGCTGTCCATAGGCGACAGTAAACTAGGTTTAGCATCACATGCGCTTTTCACCTGTATCACATGCTCATTATCATTAAAAAAAAATATTTTCAGCCTTCCAATTGATCTAAATACTCGTATGTTCTTCTTGCGAGGCCTGTGGTAGGATAACGTCTGTCTAACAGGTCCCAAGTAAATAATAATTACACGTAATACTTATTCCTAGCAAATTTCAACTTGCCCAAAATATATATGTACCAAATACATATACATACTAGCTGTTCCGGTAAACTTCTTATCATCTACAATGGCTGTTCGATAGTCTCGCTAAAACTCAAACACGGTTTTGCCAATTTCAGTATATTTTTGTGACATTATGATTAGCTATAATCAACCTACCAATTTGCGTTAACTTCTCACTTACCAACTTAATCACCTAGCGGTATCAAATATACTTTACGATATATTCTCATACTTAGCAGATATACATAAAAAAAAAAAAACATAAAACTTGGCCAAGCATTTTCAGAAGAAAGCGACTACAAACTATACATATTTATAGATATAGAGCATTATTATCATAAGATATTAACATTTTATCCGGATATTAGAATCTGTCATAAACAGTTGGTTATATCACATTTTTCAATGTTGCTACTAAATAATTAGTTTATTTTTTTACGTTGGTACACTAGTATTGAGAACTTGATTGATTTTGCAAACAATTGCAAAAGACATTGCAATGTTTACAATACATAATGTTTTGTTATTTGTCACGGCCGAACGCCCGAGCAGGCAAGCAAGGTTGTAACTAAATACTAAAGTATCTTTTACTTAAACGGTTCTGACTATGTAATGTTTTCTTCAAGTTCATTTGTATTATAAAACATAATGTTCTAATAGCTTGTGTAACTCATTCACGACATCAAATATTACGCATATGAACTTTATACTATACTATACTATAGTATTTATAAACAATATGATGTATTATTAACGTTTATATTTATTAATGTATTCATCAAGGCAAAACTTTGTATCTTCTAGAAAACACTGTACACACGCAAAATTAGAAAGGTAAAAGTGACCAATTTCTATTAATATTATAAAGCGAAAAAGTTTGAATTTGGATGCGATAATCTTAAGAAATAACAATCGAATTTTGAATATTCTTTTGGTATTTGACAAAGCACATCACGCTAACACAAATTGGAACAAATTTGTATTGATAAAACTTACAAAAACAAGCAAAAATTATTAAATATTTTTTATTTTACACGAACAAAGTGGCCGGTACAGCAATAATTAATACAGCTTATATTAATGAGGATGCAAAGCGTATATTGTTCATATATGTACCCAATTAGTATGTCATATTGTCCCAAAGTGTGCGCCTTAGAAAATGTAGAAGGGTGCCGCGTAGCGATTCTGTTTACCATGCTCCAAAACAACTCAACTTAATTGTTCGAGGGTACAAAAAAAACAAATGAATTTTATATAATTACCTACGTGCTCGGAAACTGTTAATTTTATGTTCATATAAATAAAAAGTTTGGATTCATAATGTGTATGTTTTAAATTTTGTGCCGATCTACATAACTAGCATCATTGTACCTATCTAGTTTGACTAGTTAGATAGAAAAAGGCGCCGCGCCGAAAGAAAATAGTAAACATGTATGTGCGCCGCGAACTGGGATTGAATTTAATGAAACTGAATTCAAAAAGATTGGGAACCTCTGGTGAATATCATCAGTAACTTCACCTACATAAGTATAATCATTAGATAGCATATACATAAAACATATAGACTACATTTACTTTTTATTAATTCAGTCCGGTTTACTCTGTCTAAATATATAATGTATAATTATTAATTATTATCCTGTAAAACAACGAAAATGTTTGTACGATTCTCTGAACGGATATTTCCTATTACGTGTATTTATAAAAACCCAGACTTCCTGCTGATACAGATATATTGAAGCGTTTCCTTTGTGCGTGATTATTTCCGCACGCTTCTGCGCTGTTTTCAGAGCCCGCATGTAGTTTTAATGAAAAATCAATACTTACAAATCCGCTAGAAGTTTGATCAATTTGATTCTAGTTATAAGTATAAACTGCTGCAGCGACAGCTTTTAAACCTATATTAATATTGTACAACTAAGTAAGCAATTCTTATATCTATACAGCCGAACCTTGATAAATTTAAAACCTCCAAATCTCGAAAAAATGTTTTGTTCCCTTCCCTTCAAATACCAAAACTTCCATTCTCTATAAGTCGAAAACTCTACAACTCGAATTTCTTGGTGTCTCCCTTGTTCGACTTATAGAAGTTCTACTGTATAAAAATGAATCACCGAAATGTATGTCCGCTCATAACTTCCAAACGACTGAACCAAATTCGATAATACTTTTTAATTGTGTTCGTTATGGGCCAGAGTGGGTTTGTATAAAACAAAAATAAAAAAGAACGAGCACATTTTTTTAATCTCCATAATATGAAAAGTAATGAAGCGATGATAGCTCAGTTTTATGTAATGATAGCACAGTTAGTAGTATGTATGCACGCCGCGTCAGGGAACGTAGGCTCGAATCCACCTATATTTAAATTTTATATGATTAAAAGACATTTAATTCATTAGAGTTATAAACAAGTTTCATTCAACAACCAAAAGAAACGAAAAACAGAAACGATATTAGATATAGCCAGTTTTATTGAACTTAATGAACTGAAATTGCAAGGTTGATTAGGATTGATTATAGCTAAACAACAAGTACAAAAAAAGTACACATTGGTCAAACCGTCCTTGAGCTGACTCAAGCCTAAAGAACAACGATTATAGGTTATACGAAGTTCACCGGGTCGGCTAGTATTCTATATATATTTAAGGTGTCTTGAAAACGGCACTAAGGATTTCAATGAAATTTTGTATTCAGACAGTTTCTTGCTGTCTGAATTTATGTCTATAGTTATATTTTTGAGCAAACTATTTACAATAAAATTAATAATGCATTCGTGTTTTTATTTAAATAATCATCTTATAAGCATGTAACATCATAAAATGTAGATTTTCAACCAATATGTGACTCGTATCTAAATATATTCTATTCAAATAAATAAAATAAAAAAATACCGAGCTAAGCTTGGTAACCCAGGTACTTTAATATTATAAGGCGAAAAAATGTGTTTATTTGTTTCATCGAACGCGATAATCTTAGGAACTACCACTTGGATTTCAAAAAATATTTTTGTATTTGATAAAGCAATGATTGAGGAAGTCTATGCTATTTTACATAAAGCTACTATTAGTAAGAGCAAAGCTTTATTGAAAAAAGTTACCAAAACGGGCGAAAATGATTAAATGAGTTGTAGATCCTCGTGAACGAAGTCGCGGGCACAGCTAGTTAATATATAATTAGATAAACGAACGTATTTTTTATACATGTATGTATTTATCTAAATGCGGTATTATCAATCGTAGCTATGATTATTTAAATTAAGGAAATTTACTCTGTTACTAAAAATATTGCACGTAAATATTGAACAGAAGTGTTCAGTTATAATGTGTTTGGTCATCATATCTGCCTATGCGATTTCGAATCCCATTTGGGCTTTGGTGTAAAAACCTAGGTTTAAATAGTTGCTCTTATCTGTCTCATTGTCACTTTAGGTGAGACTGTGGTCTAAACGCCTACACCTACACGTATTAAAAAAGTATAATTATTTTGTGTATTACTTTTTTATATTTAAAATTATTTACAGTTACTTTAAATATGAATAAATGTGTACACTTTAATAGTGATTGGTTTTGAAACATACGAAAGATGCGCTAGGGTACGTTGCCCAGAAAAACGTAACACTTGTAAGTTAACATTTGTGTTAATTTCACTCCTTATAAAATTTGCATACCGAGAACCTTAAATGAAAAATCGATTTTTCAGGATTAAACTCTGAAAATACTCACAAGTTTTCATTGTTCATGCGGAATACCTTTACATGAATAATTTTTGTATAGAACACATCGTTACTAACTGATCCTTTGTAACCTTCAAAACTAACAACTGTTCACCAGATTTCACAAAATCACATTCACAAACGATTTTAAAAGAAAAGCAACAATTACCATTGTATTGGTTCACAACTACGTGTTATAGTTTTTAAAAAGCACATGGTGAAATAAATATGACAAAAAGAATGGCGCCAAGCTGTGAAAGGCATCTGTCTATGCCATTTGTCCGAACAGAGCAGAATTACCACGTTTGAAATGCACATTGCTAAATGTAGAGAGACATAATATGTTAGTAATATTATTGAAGTGAGAAATTGATAATATTATAAGTATTTATAAGATAAATAGAGATATAGAAAAAAAACTATTTTTCTCCGAACCTTTGTGCGCGTCGTATTAAAAGTTATTGTTCTATCCCTCTGGCCTAGTATTTTTTTTTCTCAATTATATTTACCTTATGTACTTTTCTGATAATGTGTATGCAGGATTTCCAGATGATCGAATAAGTAGTTACGGCGTGAAAGCATAACAAACAAACTCACTTTCGCATTTATAATATTAATTTCCTAACCCTGCATTCTTTATTTTTAATCTTCCTTTTCCACTGATAAGTGACTCGACCACAGACATCGCTTTCTGGGATAATATACTAACTTCATGGTAATTAGCTAAATGGTGTTTTAGTTTAGCTCTTTATTCTATGTCCACGAGGAACCCTTTGTTTTGTGAAAAACGTTTCAACATTCCTTTGTTTTGCGTGGTTGTAGAGCTTATTCTGATGCCCATCTATCCAGCTACTACCGTCAAGTTGAAAATCTGCCGCCAAATACCTATAGGTGGGTTCTAGCAATTGCACATAAGAGCAAGTTCCTCCACTAACCTTAACATGTTCATCATTTTTAGCTATATCGAACTTAACATCAGATGAGCTTGTGGCTGTAATGAAAAAAAAACAATATCCTATACATTGACACATGATATTAATTATAACCATATCAAATTATAGAAAAATCTGTTTGAAAGTTAAACAATTCAAAAATATATTCATGAGCTCTACCCACAACTACGTACATGAAAATTATAATTTTCAAAAAATATGTAATTCATCTCTGTTATAGTTTTATTAATTATATAAATTAGCCTGTGAAAGTATCTATTAAATTTGGTGACTCTATTATTTTATTTAAATTTCGGTTTTATCATTTTATAAAAACCATATCGAGAAATGGAGAAAGTTTTTAAATATTATGAAAACGTATATATTGTTGTAACGAAATCTCTTGGCATTGTACTACTGACAAGATTGACTTATTTGTGGTCACTGAATACATATAGTATATGCTATACTCTGCCGTAATGTTATCCGATTCTTTTTATTTTCGGCTTCCAGTCGTACGAATAACGATATCACGTTTCAGCCCATTTAGCAGTATCTAAAACAAAAGAGTTTTTATCTGCAAACGATTGGCGCCGTCGGACATTTGTTGATGTCGAGCATTTATCGCAGCTTTGGAGGTCGTTTTACCGGATGCATAATATTTGTAATAAACAGTTATATATCACGGCGGAAAAATACATATTTTGTATCAAAAGTGTTGATTTTCACAATGTATTAACCTTTAAAATATAATGTACTAGTTCTTTATAATGCACTCAGTAGACGCTAGCATTATTTAAACTCAAAGGAACTGCCAATCTAACGCGAAAATTTATTTTATTTTCTTTTTGGCGGTTCAGAAACCTTAAAGTGTAGTTATTGTTAATCAAATAAGAGTCTTTGCTCTAATACTGTATATATTCATTACATTTTTTATATGAGTTTTTGAGTGAATAAAGTGGATAAGTCCAGAGACGAAATAACTCAGAATGAAGGCATGGGAAATGTTGCTTGTTATATGTACATACATGACTTTGAGTAACAAATTCTGAAATATCAGTTTGATAGCGTGCTAGCGTAAATTTCATTTATACATCAAATGTTTATGACATTAAACACGTATTACTGTATTTTATACATTTGATATAAGCTAGATCTTAAGTACTTCTATTTTCCATCGATTCTTTTACTGTGTAACTGAAGGTAGCAGTTCACTGCTAACAAGGGCCAATACATGTTTCACGTTAAAACAGTACTTTTCTTTGAATTTACTAACACTCTTGCTTAGTTTCTAATGTGGCAGTTTTATTGGGCTTTAAGTTTTGAACATAGGAGGCCAGTCGAAATAGTAACTAATGCAAAAGTCGTAAAGTTTCTAAGCCTAAAGTTTCTAGTCTAAACCTTGGCTAGAGCATTACCACGAATTGAGTCTATCTTAAAACCAATTCAATGTTACTGTACACATTATATAAATAATGATAAATGCTTATTTAGAAATTATCTTAAGAAGTCTGATAATAGGAAAGAAATAGAGAAAAGAGCTGCATATACAATGCAACTGTTTTGAACAAACTTTAATATTTCCACGATTAATAAAGCAACCATAAAATTACACTCACATCATTTTTTATTTGCACAAGTTTAAAAGTCATAGAATAGACATCTGTTCGCAAATTCTGTAGATTTGCATTTGTCTAGCGGGAGATATCGCTTTTACGACTTCTTAACGTCTTTCACAATATTTTGAAGCTATAACCATTTAACGATTTACAATTCCTTATTTACGATGGAACATATTTCATTACATTATGCCAAGTTATAAACGGAGTTTATTTACTGGAAATCGATTTTATAATCTTGCATAAACGTGAAAGATCGGTTACAAAGGAAGTAGAGATAAAATTTATAACAGAAACATTAATTTTATAAAGGTTTTATGATCCTTTTGGAAAGTGACCATTTCCAACTCAGCAACAGTCTACCAATAGAACGAACTTAAGGAAGTCGGTATATTATCGAAACTATATAAAATCCGTCACTGACAGTCGCCGTTGATTGTGAACTGAAACTTACGTACAATCAGCACTGTGCAACCATTTTACCGAGCTAACATAAAAATATGATCGAGATGAGCATTTTTTTTTTGTGGTTGAACACCTCTGTCATCGAGTATATATAAAATACTAGTACTAAATACATAAATGAAATTATAGAATTCAAATAAACTCCATCTCCAATAAATCGAGCAACTGGCACCGACATGTGACAGTCCATTGATGTAACATTTGCTAACCCCTTAAGCTATAGTTAGAATAATGATTTTGTAAATACCTGAACCATATCTTATATCTATTTATATTGTTTTACGTTAAAACTATGTTATTATTTTATACTTTATTTGGCATTTTCTTTTTTCACCACATTTCGTCGTTATAACGAACGTCGAAGCGTCGTACTAATTTTAAACAACTGCACACAATAATACATTTTACAAATTATAATATGATTTTTATCTACATAAATAAGAAATATACTTTATATATCATATAATTATAAGCAAAAGCAGCAATCTCAACTTTTGACAGTTTTAATTCACTATTAGACTTCATCAGCCTAAACATAAAAATAATGTTTTCATCTACCTAACTCGAAAAACTGTGAAAAATTAGGTTACCGCTTTTAGTTGTAGAGCAACTAGGTGACCGAGCACAACTCGATATTTTTTATAAATTGAGTTTATTTCAAAAATTTTACTTAAATACAAATCACATATTGACTAAACATCCATATTTTACGATTATAGATACATATAAACTCTTAACTAATATTTTTAGTAGAAATAATTTGCTTAAAAATTGCGTTTTTATGTGATGCACAACTCAATACTTGATGTTATGTAAGATAAGATCAAAAAGCAAGAATCTGTTTAAATACAAAATGTCATTCAAATCGATACAGCCGAGATACGCGAGATTATATATATTATATGAAAGAATTGCTCACATAGTATTCATATTATATATATTATTATTTGGTATGAATATATTTATTATACATTTACTGTAACAGCTACATAATACAATGGAATGTCGGAATTGTATTACATAAGAAAATGAAGTAGATGATCGCACTGAAATATTATTATTATTTAACTATTATAACGCAAACAGTAGGTCGTACAATATTAATTTTTATTAGAAAAACACGATAAAATATCATGTTGACAGTAGAACTGGCTACTAACAGAACACAGATTATAAAAAAAGTGATAAATCATCCTTGACCACAAAAAAGTAAAAGAAAACATACACACAGGGAGGGTGCTAATCGCTTCGATGCGTTTCGATCGCTACCTACCTGTTTTCTATCAAGACATGAAAAGGATCGACTGCTTTCGAATTGCTATTGCGCCTCTTGAACGTTCTATTCGACTATAAAAATTAATTATGCCCATAACAAAATTATTATATAAAATCATTTAGCCGTAAGGATTATAAAATATTCAGAACGACTTTTTTATACATTCGTTTTTTGAAGACGTTATTTTTTGAGTAAGGTACAGGCATTTTTTCAAACGGTACTACGACTCCTGTAGAAAAATTAAACAGGCAAACACAGTTTTTTATAAGAAAATGATTTTCTTACAAAATGATTACATTTGTAAGTAAATGATAAATACAGTGTTATCTAAAAGTAATGGCAACTAACAAGAAATAGCAGTTTATTGAGAAAAGTTAAACCAAACGAAAAGAGTCATACATCATATTGCATGCTAGTCGCAACCCGGCCAACTACGTATATCTAACACCTCTTTTAATTACTAGCTGTATATACATCGCCTCCGGTAGTAGCCCAAGCCGACGTTCGGCCATTGTGGCACCCTTGTGCCCACTGCCTCGGAGCTGAGTGCCTTGAGCACTCTTCCCGAAAAGTTCAGTGAAGCTGTCAAAGCCCTTAAGGCTAACAACGTATATCAGTTTGAAAAATAAACTATTTCGGCTAACTTCCGAACAAGGTACGTGGTTCGTTTTACCACTTGCATGTGTTGATATAAACCGATGATGGAAAACTATTACCGTCTCTTTACATTCAGCAATTATCTATATATATATATATATATATATATATATATATATATATAAATAAATTTATTCTACTATATAACTCAATATGTGTCTAAAATATTAACTACGGTTTGAGTAATCACCACAAAACAGTAAAAAATACTAATTTATTAATATTTATAAAAAAGCAGAGATAGTTAACGACTAAAGATAAACTTCACACCTCGAAAAAGATTAATCTTACTTTTTCTCATAAACAAAATAATCTTAAGCTTTGGGTGGCTTCTAAGAACGATTTGATGCCACGTAGCTGTATCATTCGGTTTGACAGTTTCATGTGTAAACAAAATATCAAGAGAATATGACCTTTATTATTTTTATAAATACGCATCAAAATTAAACGTATTCCAGGGATATTAATGCCGCGTGCGTACGTGATCCACTGCCGCTCTGCTTTCGGTGCCCGCGCGGTTCAAAGACAAAGTTACGACCTCGGGAATATGGTCTCCTATGATTCGGTGACTTCGACACAATAAACATGCTTTTAGTGTCTTTAGAAAGTGTTTTTTTAATGTCATAAAATGTTCATCCCTCTATTATGTTTCACTGGTTCTATGACTTTTAGTAGCCGATGTTAACTGCTACCTTTACGGTTACTAATTTTAAAGTTGACCGAAAAAAGTAAATGGGTTATATGCATTACGATCAACGTAAGCAATACTAGCTTTTATAGTATGTATTAGGTACCTACCACACAATGTTCCTGGCACAATTTGCTGAATATTTTCAGGACAAACTGCAATACAATATTATTTATAAGATGTATCGCAGATCTTATGAATATCAAAGTGTGAATTAAAAAAGGGCAAGTCCTGGTAAATTTTAGAGTCGCTTGTAAAAAACAATACTACTTTACTTTACTACTTTACTTTACTTTACTTTACTTTACTTTAGTTTACTTTACTTTACTTTACTTTACTTTACTTTACTTTACTTTACTTTACTTTACTTTACTTTACTTTACTTTACTTTACTTTACTTTACTTTACTTTACTTTACTTTACTTTACTTTACTTTACTTTACTTTACTTTACTTTACTTTACTTTACTTTACTTTACTTTACTTTACTTTACTTTACTTTACTTTACTTTACTTTACTTTACTTTACTTTACTTTACTTTACTTTACTTTACTTTACTTTACTTTACTTTACTTTACTTTACTTTACTTTACTTTACTTTACTTTACTTTACTTTACTTTACTTTACTTTACTTTACTTTACTTTACTTTACTTTACTTTACTTTACTTTACTTTACTTTACTTTACTTTACTTTACTTTACTTTACTTTACTTATTATTGTTCTTAAAAGTTATTATGGAGGCTTCTCAGACGTGAATCAGAGCAAACATTTAGTTCTGAGCTATTGTGATCGCCTCACAATATTAAAGTTTACTTCCCTGTCTTAATGTTGTTTACCTTAATGTACTTGAAGACTTTTTGACAGGGACGACTTGTAGGGTACTACAGTACATGCAGGGTTCCAGGTGCAGTACATATTTGTTTAAAATTCAGTTATGATTAGGTTTCAGTCGATTACATTCGTATAAGAGGTGATTCGGTATTTCATCCACAATTTTACATAATCTACAATCTTTTGTACCTTCGACAACAAAGTTCTGGATGTATTTGTTGATACAATAGTGCCCAGTAAGTATTCTTATCTATACTAATATTATAAAGAGAAAAGATTTGTATTTTTGTTTATAAAGAATAAAATCAAGAATGAATGGAACGTTTTCAAAAAAATAATCTCCGTCAGAATGCTACGTTTGCGTTGAGTAACATAGCTATATAACATATATTTATGAAATTGAATAACTACAATTATAGTTATTATATACAATTATAGTAGAAGTTATAATATATACAAAAGTATAATATATACCAAGCATCAGTCCCTACATCTCCATGCTGGTTAAACACCCTGACAATGAAAAAATACAAATTACTAGAGGCATATAATAAAAGTTATTCGAGAAACATATTTATCTAATTATCTCATACATTATGCAGATCTACTTCAAGGTAGTCACTACAAAATGTTATGATTGTTTAATAATGGTTCTCTAGTAAAAGGTTAGTCCCATTCAAAGGTGAACGCACCTTGATCGACGCAGTACCCAACAGTGATACCACTAAGCCATCACTGATTTAGATCAATCGGTTTTATCCACCGGATGAACAAAATAGTAATATATTTAAAATATGTAACCCCAAAATGAAACCAGATAATCATTAGATCACAAAAATACATAAATTTAAAATCAGTGTTTACTCATAAATAAGAGCATCGGGAGTACCTTGTTTCAACGATGACGAACTACTGTGATCTGCTTACAACAAAATGACATACCGAAATAAAAGATGCGTTTAAAATACATTAAGTCTTATACTCGAAGTAATAAAGTCTCCATTATCGTAATTTTTAATCCGAAACAGAATCCTGGATCCCTTCCCCTTGCCGGTACTAATTCCAGTTGCTTATACAGATGTCCTCTCTGTTCATAATTTACGACCACGTTTGGTTAAAGCTCAACCTTTAAAACCCCTTGTTAATCTCAGTTAAGATGGATACAGGATTAGAATTGTATGTTATGAAAATCATTTTTATATTTAGATAGGTATTTAGTTATTTACGTTACGTAATTCAGTGGTTTTCAAAATTTTTGGCATTCAGGTTGCGAAGTATCGTGAAGTAATAAAGATAAAGAAACCGCCGCGCCCTAGTGTTAATACTAAAATGTAATAAAATCGAATATGTAATAATCTTATAAATAATCAAATTTAATAACAGTGGAATGTCTATTTATAACATCACTCGCTTGAACGTAAACTCCTTACACGTCATAATTACGGTTTTTTTTTATTTATTTTATTGTCCACACAGTATTCTCTACATACAACAACAACTCTCACTAAGGCTATTGGCTATATACAATTCACACTGTATTTAAAAGATTTAAAATTACAAATTTGGTTTAATAACATAGTAAATTATATCAATTCTTTCATATTAAAAACATATGTTTAAATTCAAATGTAACGCCTACAGACCATACTTACTTTTGCGTATCTCGCTACCGCAAACTATCTAGTAATACAGACTCATTGGGGATAATTGAGTCTACAATATTATTATTATTTACATATAATTCCAGGAAGAAAAATGAGAAAATATAAATTATATAAAAGATTTTAAAAGGAAACTGGTTTTACCTGCAAGGTTTATGAATAAAAAGTTATACACAGCACATCCTTTAACAACATTTGTGAGAAATACGAAGGGTTTTTTGAAATTTCATCTCGTAAGAGGATAAGCAGTTTAGGACTATTGATATGTAGCTTATGGCTAAACCCATTAGGTAAGCGGAAAGCTTACGGAAAAAATATCTCAATTGCATAAAATACTGGCTACAAAGATAGTTTTTCAAGCCATTATGAAATGTGTGAAAAACATAAATGTAAATAAAATAAATAAAAAAATATATTATTTTCTCTCTTTCAATCTTCGGTCTCTGCAATACTCTTTTACAAGCTACCACCACCAAATACATCTTCAACACAATCGAATGAGTGACTGTGCTGATAGATGCATTGAGTCATTCGGTGGTTTGGCTCCATCAACGTTTGATTACGTTTGGCGTGTTTTCCTCTTGACTTCATTAAAAGTATCAAATTGTCACACAGAAAAAACAGATGTATTGGCATTTCAACAGATACCGAGCATAGATATATAACGCAAATCTCAACAGTATACGGCCACAATTTATATTTTAAATTTAGATATCACAGAAAGTTTTACGTATCGAAGGTTCTTGTTCTTGGAGTACAAAAGAAAAACTTCAGTTCGAGCTTAACGTCAAACTACACCGAGAATTCTTCCGGAGGTCTTTAACAATATCAGGTGACTGGTAAATTTTTAGAACTGCGCTGGTACGATTGAAGTCAGCTATCATCGCAGAAACTAGCGCACTTGTTACAGAAACCAAATCCGAGGAAACTTAAACTTTTAAGTTTAGATTTTAGTTTACTAAAACCTGATCAAAGCTAAAAAATAAAAAGACATTAAGAGGTAATCCAGTCAATTTACAGTAATATACGTTTTTAATTAAATAAATTATTTTATAGTTAAGGTTTGGCGTTATGGTCATAATCTTACCTGATCTTAAGTGACGGTACGGCCCAAGCTGATAGACACGCTAAAACTGTGGAGGAACTAGCTCTCAAATGCAACTGCCGGAATACACCTATTGGTATTTGGCGACGGATTTTCAAGTTACTAGCCAGGGGAGTATTAGAAAAAACCTAAACTAAACGATGTTTTCCTTCACCGAAAGCCCAAACTCATTGTAGGTGGATTCGGACTCACGTCCGTTGACGCAAAGTCGTACACACTACCTCTGAGCTATCATCGCTTCAAAATTGTTAATGTTAAATGTTAAATTTAAACAAAAATAATTAATGCTATACACAACTTCGTTATAATATCAATCGCGGTTATCTCGCATACTTTTAGTCTGTGATAACAATCCGTTTATCGATCCTTGAGGTCAACGTTCTAGTATACTTACATTGTTTTGAATCGCGGCCCAAATAAATGCAGCCTGAAATCGAAGGTGCGCCGGTATAATCCAGGTTAATATTATATTGTGACCATAATTTCCATTTTCTTTTTTATATTATTCTAATAATTTAAAACACTACTAAGAGTATTAAAACATACACTGTAATCTTGTTCTAGTATATGATAGTCATGTTAAAATGTTCCTAATATGTATTACATTATTAAATCTATAGGTCTGTCGGCTCCTTTTTTTTCTAAATTTCCTACTGGAA
Source organism: Actias luna (assembly GCA_039707435.1). NCBI lineage: Eukaryota > Metazoa > Arthropoda > Insecta > Lepidoptera > Saturniidae > Actias > Actias luna. The sequence goes on from JAZHAC010000030.1 coordinate 11,269,626, forward strand.
TACAATATGGATATCTAATATAATATACAATATATGTCTAATAATATAATATACAGAAATTTCAATATGAAAGATACTGATCACTCATGTGTCGTATGGAAAAAAAAGTTTTTCTATTGTTTATAGTTTTTCAATCGACAGTATATCATTTCTTTATTGACAGATATACAAAAACTGTTATACTTTTTGAAAAAAATTAAAGTTAATTAATCTTTAATGTTTGTCAAGTAATTTTAGATTTTGTAAAGGGGAAGTGTATGTGGTTGTAAGATCTATAGGATTAAACCCCGTTTTTCATACGTATATGTACATATTATTTCTATATTAATCCAACAATAAACAAAGTTCAAATATAGCTATAGTTAAGCCACTATAATCAAGCGGCCAAATAAGTTCAAAAAATATTATGAAAATCGTTTAAAGCGTTTAGGAGGGGAATAATTAAAAATACATCGGTATTTTACATGTAAAACAGAATATGTTTAGATAGACTTATAACCTATAAATAACTAATGTTGATCATTATTTATCAATACACAACAAATACACAATTCAAGTGTGCAAATTGACGGTCACAGTTCATAAATTATAATTCTGTAATAAAGAATACCTACAATTTTAATAAATGTTCACAAACCAACCGAAAGTATGGCCATTGCACAAGTATGTTTATTGTGTACGAAATGTCGCAGGTGGGTGCGTACTCTGTACAAACGACAAGCCGAAATTATTACCCATTCATTCACTTTCGACATTGCGACTGGTACGGACGTAGTAATATTGACTGGTGACAAATTTATGAAAGCTCAGATTTCCTACATTATGAATTGTATATACGTAATTTGATAAGGGAACATTATTCAATTTATTCGATAAATTTCATAATATGATATTAAAATAGTTTAATTTCATAGTACATCGAAATAAAGCTTTCGAAACGTCTGGATCAAAATTAATAAATAACCGCGATAAAATCCGTTTAAATTAGTTTTATTTCGATGAATAATATTCGCGTAAACATAAGAAATCATAATTTCATAGTTTTATAGAAAAAAAGATCTGTACCGACATGGTCGCAACCAACATACACTTGGTGATACACCTGTGGTAGAGTTTTTTTGGTATCTCATGTAGACATTTTGTGTCAAGTTGTTTGTCCGCGATGAACTCCTAAACTACTGAACCGATTTTAATCAAATTTCGAATACTGTGTGCAGTTTGATCCAGCTTGTGAAGTAGAATACTTTTTATCTCGATAAGTGATCATAACGTAATACATATCGCTGTAGTCGATGTGGTTGACTACATGAAAAGGCAGAACAAGGTCTGCCGGTCAACTAGTACTAATAATAAAAAATACTATTTATGAATGTAAATATGTTCTCAAATGAAACATAAAAATTTAATACCTTTATACACCTTTTTATCTAATTAATGGGAAGCCTCCAAGGAAATTAATTGGAAGGATGTTAAATGTAATAAATTAAAAAAATAATGTGTTTTGAAATATTAAAAATTGAAAATGTAACTATTTAGTATCGAGAATCTTTAATTTATTATCAGGACTATGGAAGATTGAAAATTAAAAATTAAAGAATTTCATAGTTATCTTGCTATCCGATCTGAAGGCGAGCGTTAGTAGTAATGCCGTTAGAATAGAAAAATCTTTTATGTAGTAAATTTAATTGGCTGGTTTAGTAATCAATATTATCCTCCCAAAACGATTCATAAAGATCCTATTTTAATTCGTTTTGGTAGGAAGAATCATAACGTAGCCAATACGTATAGCATATCATTAATCAACGCTTAATTTTATTCACAGATAATTAACGTAAATTTGAATTATAATTCTATAATCAAAAATATATAACCATTAAACATTTAAATAAAATTAAAAAATAGTATTTGGCATTTCGAATTAACCTCTTATAGGCAGTAGGAGGAAATTTTAGTACAATGCCAAAAAACGTCACGTTCACTCATCAGATATGCCCGTCACAGCTGCATACATATCTGTATGTATAAACTGTAAATATAGTATATGTGGTGATAATACAATTTTTGTTTATCACTATAATAAAAAAAACTTTTACATATAATGATGAAAAACATTATAATCCTTATTTGTTCTACCAATTTAAAATATTAAAGAAAATAAAAATTATATATGACCTAAATAAGTTCCATTTATTTTTGCATGTACTTACATGCATAATTTTCTGATTTCTTCAAAAATAATGAATAATTGTTAAAAACAAACGATATTCATTATGAGGTATTTTAATCTAGTAGAGAAGTGATAAACCAGTACTACGAATAGTCACTGAATATGATTATTCGTATCATGTGCAAAATTCAATTTGAACCATCCCGCTTGGCGCCTGAGTCACGCTTGTGACACATTTGGGGCGCCGATATCGACTAACCGAACTATTTACGCAACGAAACGAACAAAACAACTACAATGCTTCAATACATTGCCAAGTTTTCATAGAACATTAAGATTTTATAAAAATAAAAACCCGCAGTGTATAATATTATTTATTTTCTGAGCTTTCTTCCTTCGATGCAAAGTCCATCATCGCAGGAGAGTAATGGCCGTATTGAACAACGCGTTGACATATTTTTAGACCGCGTATCGTATATTAGTCATTTTGTCCTGACCACATTTGCATGTACTTTATCACTTTGGACACTCGGCTTCGTAATTACCGCAAATTTACAAGTTATATTGACATAATTATGAAAATAGGCCCACATAATATTGGTTTATTTTTGTAGTGCTATGATAAAGTGGTCATCACTTTATGTAGTCTTTATATAGTACAAACCAAAACCAACAGTCACCACCGAAGATCAGAAATCCATTGCCTGTTGTCAATTTCTGCCTTATGCCTTACGCTAGTTTTTTATAGTATACTATCTATCTTCGTTTCTATTTACGTTGTATGTTAGATACGGCATTTTATATAAATATTAAATTAACTTAAATTATATTTATTACAAATAAAAAAATAAAAGTAATTAAGTGATTGTTATACTCAACTAGATTATACGTGCATATTCGCTCACGTTAATATCGATACTGTCAAACTAATTGAATGACGCAATGAAAAGTTTCATACAACGATTATCCATTCTTATACCTTAGTTCCAATAAGGTTTTCGCGAGAGCCTATCACCGTCTCCAGGTTCCCAACTATCTCTTTACCAAAATTCATAATAATCGGTTCAGCGGTTTAGGCGTGAAAACGTAACAAACAAACAAACAAACTCACTTTCGCATTTATAATATTAGGTTTAGCGTTATGTCTACAACCTCACTATATTAAGTAACGATGTGGCCCAAGCTAGTAAACACGCTAAACGTGTAGGTATTGGCTCTCAAGTACAACTGCTGCAACCCACCTATAGGTATTTGGCAGCATATTTTCAACTTGAGGGTGGTAGCTAGGCAGGCGGGTATTAGAAAAAACATTATGGTATGGTTTCATCACGATGTTTCCCTTCACTAACGCTTAAGGTCATTATACTTTATAGGTATAGCGTTATGGCTACAATATCACCTCATGTAAGGTAACGATATGATCGAACGGTGAAAACCATGTCCCGTGTTTACCTACTGATTATGACCGCGATCCAGATGGAAATAACGGATTTGTACTACCATTTCGTAAATACATACCATACTCGAGACTGGATTTTTGAAGACAAGACTCAAGAAAAGGCTAACTAGGCTTCCGCCTAAGGCCTCAAGATCAAGAGGAGTCTACATTTTAGTTGTTTGTATAATTAAAATTATGCTATTTTAAAAACAGTGAACTCTAAAACAATGGTCTGAAAATTAGTAGAAATTCTATATGCATATCTATCTACCATTCTATAAACAAACATAAAAATGTTTTGGTTAAGATCAAGGCGACAGGTGAGCATAACCACAATAGCGTAGGGTCTCTTTTCACCTAAGTCCGGTCCTGACTGTAATATTATTAAGATTAATATTTAATGAAGGTTAGGAAAATTTTACATGAAATATTTCATTAATATCTAAGCAAAGTTCGTATTATAGTATCTGACCGGCTGATTATTATTATACTAGGTATATAACATAGTTATTTAACACACAGTGATAGAACTGATAATTATGCTCATAACATAAATCAATCATGGGCGGAGACCGAACTATCGACCTACCGGCTTAGTGTCTGATTAACTACCACTTTGCTATGAGGCCTGTCAAAAGATTATCATTGCTCAAGTTTTTTTTTATTTTTTCTTTCCAGTTGGATGGGTGGATTCAGTTAATTATATTATGGTACGAGTATAGCAGTAGTAGGCTACTAAAATAATGCGGAAGCGATATCTGGTCTATTACAAGTAAGGGGTGAATGAAGGTTTGCCGTGGATATTTTTAATTGGTGTTACTGGTTTACACAAGTACAGCACCCTTCCTTACTTACCTGGCAAATGTGAAAAAGCAATTCAATTATTTTCAAAGATTCGTATGTAGGCTACCGACCCGGTTATTTATATCGCATCCACACCTTTCAGATCATTTATTTGTGGCCAAATTAGTAACTAATTACATAAAAGACTTACAAGAGGTATAGTGCTTTGCACACTCCAGATGGTTGAAACCACCTCTGATAATGTAACATATATAAAACTCGCTGTGTCCACGACTTCGTACGCGTGGATTTTTATTATGTTGTGTCTAATTTTAATACTTGGTTTTCGAGTTTGTAGATGTAGTGTTATTATATATTACTAAATGTAATTAACTACTATAAACTTTATCTATATTTATCGAGGCTGGTCATAATGTGCAACTTCATTTAATATTTAACTTTTATTATCTGCCCTAATAGTGATTCAATTAAAATCTGTTAAATAGATTCACAGTAATGTGCGTACAAAGAAAGAAGCAAACAGGTAAAAAATTAAAATAAATGTTTTGGACTTTTATACCATTGACAAAGTTCACTTCACTTATAGATTAATAAAGTATTTAAATTATATTAAAGTACTGAGCAGTGCCTCGGCTATGCCTAGTTATATTTTTTGTTTATTTGGAATCATATAATGTTAAGATTTGAACTTACAATAAAGATTTCCATAAAGTTATGTTACGAACCATCGAAGGTGCTTCGATATGTTTATTGATTATTTTCATTTACATAAGAACATGAAATATAAAAGGTAAATAAATTTAAATATCTCTATTTGAATACTGATACAGACCGTTTCTTGTCAATGCACTTCTGCAGATGTCGACTGTTATGACACTACAACTCGTAACAAAAGTCGTTCAGTTTATGTTAAGGCGGAATAATAAGGGCATTGAGCAATTTATTTAAGTGACAACAAGATAGCCAGTTCAACAGAACCGGCCATCTGGATATCGTCTGCATACTATCAAAATTAACAAGCCAACCAACCATTGATCGTTCGCAGGCGTTTATAAAGCTTTCATGTGTTATCACATATTTCTGAACGTTTAAATCCATTTACATTTTTGTATTAGTTACAGATTTGATTTTTAATTATATATATACATCTTTACTAATATTATAAATGCGAAAGTGAGTTTGATTATGCACTTTCAAGCCTAAACCGCTGAATCGATTACGATTCAGGAATGTTCCAAATAGGAACATCGAAATATGATAGGCTACTGTTTCTCGTAAAAACCTTATTGGCAGTGGGGTAAAGTAAGGGATAAACGCTGTATAAAACTTTTTAATACATCAATCGATTTGTTTGACGAAATCAATATTAACGCGAGCGAATCCGCATGTAAAATCTAGTTGATTAAAAACTTAATTACGTTTATTTTTTTTTTAATAGGTATAGTTTAGGTTTATTTAGTATTTATATAAAACGTAGTAGCTAACATACAACATAGAAACGATGATAACTCAGTTGGTATTGCGTACGGACGTCGCGTCAAAGGACGTGAGTTCGTATCCACCTGAAATGAGCTTGAGCTTTCGGTGAAGGAAAACATCGTGATGAAACGATAGTATGATATTAGGACTTTCTTAATACCCGCCTGGCTAGCTCTACCCTGAAGTTGAATACATATAGGTATGTTCCTGCAGTTGTACTTGAGAGCTAGTCCCTCCAATAGGCTTAGCGTCTCCACCATCTTGGATCAACATCATAATCATTACTTAACATTAGACGAGATTGTGACCATAACGCTAAACGAAAAAAAAACACTTATTGTTATAAAGAAGCCATATTGTATGTTTAACATATTCTATGATATTTCTGGGATTGTGACGCAATATAATTTATAAAGTGACTAGTTAGTATTGTAACGCTCTATGTTTTAACCTTAGTTATTCTAAGTCCACAGACCTTTTGACAGTTGAACTATTTAAACTTCTATCACACTTAACATTTGGATAATTACCAATCAACATTTGCAATTAATAAAATAAAACAAAACTGTAACAATTTTTACTTCTGTAATTCCCTCTTTTGGTACAAGTAAATAATCTTTTTTTTTATTGGACACAATTAAATTTGATCTCTTACTAGGCTTCTGAAAGCGTTACATTTTATTCGACCTCCAGGAAATAAGAGACTAAGAAATTTCAAACCATCCTAAACGTAAGCGCTTTTTTTTTGTTTATTCTGTAAATTAGTAATACATATAAAATAGAGTTTAGATATTCACTAAGCCCAACAACTGGTATTTTTAATCTTCAATTATTCGTCTAAGAAAACGGCGGTTCGTAGTCTGAACTCTCTAAGCAATTTTTATAGAAAATCAAAACGAATGGGTTTGATTATTAATTGTAATTCGCTTGTGCATAAAACCGACCTATATAAAAGAAAATATTGTTAATATATATAGGGCAATATAGGGCTAAATAAGTTTGTAAATAATAATATATGCCAGCACATTAAGGTTAAGATTTCTTTTTATTAAAATCTCCTGAAACAGCTCAGACATGATAAGAGACCTTTTTTTTTTGTTGCAGTAACTGTTAGAAATCAGTAATATCTATGTATACAATAACTATGGAAATAACAATAACAAAAATAATGAAAATAGCATCACAACAATAAATCAAAATCATTTTAAGAATTTAGCAATTCGGATATATTGGTTCAGGTTTAATCAGGTTATGATTGTAAACATTTTATCTTGTTGTATTTAGAGATGCACTAAAAATCAACATTCACATCGAAGTGTTTAAAATAGTATTCTTAAATTGATCAAAACAATTTTATAAGTACATTAGTTCTACATTCCTTTATGTTTAATGAATGAAATATTCACATACATTTCATTGTTATATAAAATGATTAAAATGGTAATTTATTTTATCGTTTGCATTTAAAAAACCATCACGTAGGTGCTAAAATTCCTAAATAATCATGAGGACGGGTCCACAGCGCCGTCCTTGAAACTGTCGCCTACGTGATTTTGATTACAATGAGGCCGATCGTTTATTTTTTTAATCAAAACCGTTGGCAAAGGAATTCGATACAAAAACAACGGCAAAAACTTGCCAACCACACGTGGAAAGACACGGGCCACATGGGATTCGTGATTTTGATGAATGCTTATATTTTTTAATGGTTTTATAGAAGTGTTATAGTTAAAGGTTGTTCACCTTTAATTTTCAACAATTATTATCTCATAGTTCAGATTATTCATATTTTATTGTGTTCCAAACTTAAAAGTATGTTAAATTCGTTTCGAATGAATTACCATTTTCATAATAATACTCCTGCATATGCCTTTAGAAATAGAAATTAAATATTGTTATTTTGTTTCCAAATTATATAACTCGTTGAAGTTAATCACATTAGCCTTTTTCCTTATTTTTATGTTGCGCAGCAAAGTGACTGTACAGTACCTGATGTGAAGTACGGTACAATCCAACTCTGGGACGACTTACAATGAACAGAATTCACTATCAGTCACCACTCTTTTGCTGGCCTGCTTATGTGCCTCTTCACGCGTCTTTTGAAGGACCCAATATCATAGAAACTAGGGAACACACTAACAGGAAGACTGTGCCACAACTTCACGGTGCGACAAAGTAAGAGTCGGCAAACTTTCTGTCCTCATGGTAAAAAAAAATGCACAGTGGGTAGACCATGAGTAGAGAATTAGGAAACTAATCAGGTAATAAGCATCATTAAATACCCACTAAATAGATACCACGTTTACTCTCACTCACATGTGTCAGAGGTCCAAAACAGCTTCCACCCTTCTATTAAAAGATTCACATTATTCTACGTGTTTGCGTGTGGCTAAGGTCACTGAATCGGAAGGAATGATTTTTCCATAGTACTAGTATTTTGTCAAATACAGTTTGGTGTGTATTGTTCTTGCGTGTCGATATAAAGCTGTAGTTTAGTAATGTTTAGTATTTATCCACAGCTTTATTTGATGTTAAGTGATGCTAACGATAACACACTAAGTTTAGTGAAGGAGTTGTCTCTAATAGGAATATGTGCTTGGCGACAGAACTTCAGCTTGAGGTTATTAGTGAGTCAGAGGGATTTAACTGTCTTACTATCCTGTTTAATCACAATACCTTGTATCAGTGAAAGCTCACATTCAATCTAAGGATTTGTACTTATTTTGGTCAAGCACTAAAATCATTTTTGGTTTCAAATTTTGTATTACATTTACAAATCTATATTTTTCTTAATCAAAGCGTTAATACTGACGAATGTTTTATTAAAATAAAGAAATCTGATAATTTTTGATGTGAAACCTTCGCTTATAAACTAAGATATAAGCCCAGGAACATTAACTTTCGCTTACAGTTAAATTATCCATTAAGATCATTCGTACAGCGATTAACTGCCCTTACGACTAATAAATATTGTACTTAATAAAATTTATTTGAACTTTCTCTAACAATTTTGTGTTTTGTGAGATCACATTATGTAAGTCTTACAAGAACTTCACAATAAGCTTTTAGTGTGAGTTAAACCTTTCTACATATAAGTGTTGTTGCCGATATGTTTACAATTTTACACCCGTTATTTATAAGTATTTTTATCCAATGTAAAGTTTATACTACTAATAAAAAGTAAAGCTTCTGAACGTATTTATACGAATTTTTCCTGGATTATATCTGTTAACGAATTCTGAATGACGGCTTCGAAATAGATAAAAAAATATTTTTGATACATTACTGTCGATAGAAGACTGTGATATATATGACATATATCTGTGATTATGAAATCAATATTTAGCCATTTCTGCTATCATTCACGGTGTGCTTTTCCTAATACCCACCTGGCTACCTACCATCCTTTTTTATTATTAACATGGCGTTTAAAATCCTACTCTTTACGGACTTCCTCATCATTACGCGCAAACTCAAAAGCATTGCCCGGATTCAGGCCAAGGCCAAAGGGATATGTGGTGACTCAGCAGGTGCTAATCACCTATCACTACCCGCTAAAACACACCACCACAAACTCCCGTGTTCCCAAAGACCAGGGACGACTCACTTCACACTTCTTCTAAAGGTAACCTCTTCAAATTAAAATCTGCCGCCAAACATCTATATATATGTATATATATATAGCTATATTCTGGCCGTTGTATTTGAGAGCCAGTCCCTCCACTAGGCTTGGCATAACCACAATCTTGGGCCACATCGTCATTTAACATCAGGTTAGATTGTGGCCATAACGGTAAGCGTATATATAAGCTATAAAAAATATCACATTTCTGTTTTCAAATACGAAAGTATTGGATTGATTCTTAAAGCTCTTTCAATTATAAAAAGCTACGTTCAGTACGTTAGTTATAGGTAATATTTTGTTATCATTTATATTGTAACAAAAGTGTACGAAACCGCGGACGGATGCTAGTGTTCAGTATACTGTTAATGTAATTTACCTACGAGTAATAATGTGCGAAAAAAGTTAATTTGCAAACTTATAAAACTTTGAACTCTATTCTGGGAAAATTATTACTCTTGGTCATAATATTATATTAATTATACTTTTTTTGCTACTAAACCGACATACTTCCACACTTTTAGAGTTTATTAAAGCAATAAACACAATTACATTGAACTTCCTAACCGAGATAATTTAATAAATAATCAAAAGTACCTTTTCAAGCGAGGATTCTCATAAATGTAATAATATTTTAATTATGCAAGATCTTTCCTAGTTCACACAATACAATAAACTTGGTTATGCCTAACATTCATATGGCCGAGTTACATGAAATTATATTATTCTAGTCTCTAGTGACCGAAGCTATGCTATGCGCAGCTATAAACAAAAAATAAAATACAGGCAGCTCAGGCTGACCTTCGACTTAATTAGATAGCACGTATAATATTTTATAAATAAATCTATATGGATTTTTTTTTATAAATTGGTAGTGAATAATCTATAAATTGCTTACAACACGTTAGTGAAAAACAGGACTTCATCTTATTCTGATATAATATTTCTATAAAAAATTAATCAAATTTGCACACCTAATGCAACTCAAGAAACAATAATTACGCATAATTATTTATGCATGTTATATGTATACGGCAAAGTGCGTATACTCGCGATTGAGGGTGGGTTGATTTTATTCAAATTTATTCTACGCACTTGCTTATTGTGCAGATTTCCTTATTGTAGTAGCCTTTATCTATTTTTTCCAGTAACGCATCAAACAACCAGTTACAATTATCTTATAACAGAATTTATTCATTGAGTCTTAATCATAAATTTAACTAATCACAAATTTAACATTACATTTAACTAAAAAATAATTTATTAATTTCTGCCCGTTGTAACTTTTTTCAGTTCGCCTTTGCTTCTATTGGCGGTAGCGATTACTAAATAATTTAAAACCTTTCTCAATGATTACTATATCAAATATAAAAAAAACGACTGAAAGTGCCTAAACAAACAAACAACCAAACACCTTCTTCCAATTTATAATATTAATTTAATACTATTAAGTGAACAATTCCTGTGTGTATATATATACGAAATGGCTCTAACGATTCGGATGAAGGTTGGTTTTTAGATAGACTTCTGCTTGTTGAATTCACATATGTAGCTGTAGTTTTTTATAAAAACGCAATTCAATAAATTACTAAGTGGTTCATACAAATCGTTTCATTAATGTGTGGTTTAGCTCGGTTATTTAGTTATAGTTCAAAAAAATAATTAAAAATCCGAGCAGAGCCAGGTCACCTACGTACTATAGATAAATCAAGTAACTTAAAATCTTAGTACTCCATTTATTGAATTTACATGAGACTACTTATTAATTGTATTTAACGTTGCGATTTTAGCTACATTGATATATATTTTTAAATTTACGGAATCTTTGAAATCATCTCTACAAAGGACACACACTCACGCAAGCTTGTAATATTTCAATACGTCCACTATTATTATATCATTAAAACACCGTTACTCTCGAAAAATCAATTATTGTGGTTTCTATGACGAGCGGAATCCAGTTCTCAGTATAGTGGGTCGGATTTGATTGCGTATGCGGTTAGGTTAACAGCTGCCAATCGCAGAAATTAGCTCGCTGATCAGCTGAATTAGTTACAAATGTACAACGGCTCGACTGTCCGCTAATTGCAATTAGTCTGTGTGTGGTCCTCGCTTCGATGGACTTTAATGCACATGGTCGGAATCGCAGAGAAGTCTCACGTTAGAATTCCACGGCAATTAAAAGCCGTTTATGATTGTACGTTATTTATTTATCTATATTAATAATACAAAGCGGAAAGTTTGTGTTTTTAACGTACTAATCTCAGGAACTACAAGTCGGATAAAAAAATTTTTTTTTTTTTACTATAATTTACTTGCAGCTTCGCTCGCGTTAATATTGATATTGTGCCTCTGTTTATGCCTGTGTTTACTCTACTTACTAAAAGGTTTTCGCGAGAATAAAGTAGCCTATCACTGTCTCCATGGACCCATCTATTTCTTTGCCAAAATTAATAGTAATCTATTGAGCGGCTTAAGCGTGAAAGAGTAACAATCAAACTCACTTTCACATATATAATATTAGTACAGATTCGACATCATTTGATGATCATTGAGGAAGGTTTTAAGCTTATTTATATAACGCTATCACTAACAGAAGGAAAGCTGTATCGAAAAACATTACAGAAACGGGAGAAAATGTATGTATTTAAAATCATTTTAGGCCCACGCGAAGGAAGTCGCAAGCGTAACTAGTTATTATATAAAACTAATATTTTTTTATATCAAATCTGTGACATTTAAATGCATTAGTAGATCTTACTAACACTGCGCCATGATGCCTCTTTCTGTAAACTAAATTTTATTTGTAAATTATTAAATAATAGCAATTCGATGAAAGTAAAAGCTACAGCTGTATTAAAATTATTCTAATTTATAACATATAAATATAAAATGAACCTTGAAAGTTTAAATTAACTAATCATTTAAACATTATGTTTTGTTATGAAATTATAAAGCAAATATTACTATGCATTTCAAAGACTATAAATGTAATTAGCTTTATTTCAAAATCTCAGGTATTCTTTACGTCTTTTATAAGTTTAGTATTTATTTAAAAATTTATTTGACGCGTTGTAACTCACTTATTTAAGAGAACAGTACTTGAAATATGCTGTTATCGGAACACACATATAGATACTCTTTTTTTTATTATAAGTGTGAAAAAGTGTCATTAACAAAAGGCCAACCGCTGAACTATGGATTAACAATATTTTTCCACATCGATAATGCAGGTTTACTGCAGAATTCAAACCTTCATCAACCAATCTAGTGTCTGAACAATCTACCACTGAACTGTAATTGCTACAGGAACAACACCAATTACAATTAGATTGAATTATTATTGGAACAACTGAATTTTATTTATGTCACTACATTCTCATTGTTCAAAGAAACAGGTCCAGAACAATTTGAAAGGTCCACATTAATTACGCTTGGGCTACTCGTCATACGATTCTATAAAGAGCGAGGCCGAACAATAACATTTTGACAGCTTTATCTCCGAACGTCAGATTAGCACATAAATCAATTAAGCGTTCGTTAAAACAATATAAATCATCGTATCCAAGGCTGTTTTAATATTCAAGAATTTATTGTACAAACAGCGGCAAGACTAAAATAATTTTACAACTACGAAATACCTAAATAATGGAGTACCTGTAAGTGTTTATAATTTTATTTAAAACGGTTATAAAAATTATTATGATGCGTGGGTAGGCATTTGTAGTAATGATTATAGTAGCATGTACGGACGCCGCTTCAATGTACATAAGTTCGAAACCCTGTAATGAGCTTGATCTTTCAGTAGGAGGATAATATTATCTAGTAGCGTGACGGTAAGACCTTTTTTAATACCCGCCTGGCTAACTACCAGGTTGAAAATTTACTGCCAATTATCTATAGGTGTGTGTGTCAGTTGCATTTGAGAGTCAGTCCCACCACCAAACTTAGCGTGTAAGATTGTGGATATAATACTAAACCTATATAAACTGTAAAAAACGCAAACTTGGTCGCTTCACTCCTTCCCTAAGAAATAAGACAAAGCATTGAGTTACTGTCACATGTGCCACCATGAAGGTATCGTAAATTGATATACTATATATAACAATGTACTTGATGTAAATATATAATTACATACGACTCCTATATTGCTTCTGGTTTGATCTTGGCAACTTAATTCTCTTAAAGGATTATTACTATATTTTTCAGACGCGAAGAGAATCATTTCGACTTTAGAAGCTAAATAATTTTGTGTTGGTAGAAATGTACTAGCTGCCCGAAGTATTTTTTTAACGCAAGTTAAAAAGTTGGCGTTTGATTTCAATTATGCCTAGTGGGTAAGCATAGATGAGGCCAACGATGGAGCAGGCAAACTTAAAAAATGCCTATTCAGTCTTCTCTTGAAAATGTCCAGATTGTCAAGTCAAGTTGTCGAAAATACATAAATTATCTACGCAATATATTACCACAGTTAGCACATTTTAAAATAAGAATAAATAGTAGCAGTATATGCTTCCTATTTGTAATTTGTGACAAGTGATAGACAATGTTGTTAGATTTATATACCATACCACAAGTATTTATTCATTATAAAATGTTCAGAAGTCTTTCAGAAGAAGTTTTAAACTAAATAAGTGTCTATAAAAATGCATAGAGTTTTACAAAAACATTGAGAAGGTGATATAAGAAAGGTTCTGAATATTAATTATGGTTATTATTTATGTTATGCATGCAGAAACTTATTCCGCATTCTCTATAATAACATTAAACATTTAAATTGTAATAACATAATTATTTAATGGAATCCGTATTTTTTATGCAGAAATAAATAAAATATTTTATGCAAATTTATTTTTCGTTTTTTAATTGCAAATGTTTATGGATAACGTGAAATTGATTTTATAACACTTTCTATAAACTTCCCCTTAGGATTAACTACGCTCTAATATTCGCTCACGAACTTTCCAACAAGTGGTGTCCACTCTCTGTTCTGTTTGTAATGTCGTTGTCAAGTGTCAACAATTTAGGTTAACACAAGTTAACATTACATGAATTATAGTTTGTAAATTATTGACAATCATTTATATATATTGCCCTCCGCGAAGTTACCAATTTAAATAATAATAATATTTTATTCATATATAGCATGTATAATATACGCATCCTTGGTACCAAGTATCGACCTTTATACGAGAAATACCGCATCGCATCCAATAATACATTACCTACACAATACAAAGAATTTAGTAGTACTTGTATTCATTAATCTTTCCTGATAATTAAAAAAGCTATTTTTAAAATCAAAAACAAGAATTTAATTATTCAACTTAGGTCCTAAGGAAGCTCTCATGAACACTAAACCAATTTCAACCACCTAGATTCTAGAAGAACCGGTAAGAGATTATGCTTTATGGTACAAATTGATAACGGTTAGTGAGTAACATTATAATTTTGTGCGTATATAAAATAGGGTCATATTCGAACATTACTATCATTCATATGCTATAAACTACAAGCTTTGAACAATAAAACTTGCTTTACATGATCCTTGAATCTATTACCGGCAGATCGGTAATGTGCTTAGGAATACTATTATATTTGAAAAAAGTTTGGATCCAAAAGTGCACGCCTCATAATCTAATTTTTTTGTTTGTTTATTTAATAACAAGTAAACCACATCGAATCGGACTGTGAAAAGTAATATGGTTCTATTCCTAATTATACTGAAGCGTAAGAAAAAAAAAGAAATGATTAGTCAAGTATTTGGGTCGTTATTGTGATAACATACAGAATCCGCAAATACAGACACATGGACGGTCAAGACTAAACTTTTTTTAAATTTTTTTAACTAGTCTAAATAACAAAAATGCCAGCATAAATATCATGAGTGTTAAAAATAGTGTTTTTCTTGCTATGTGTATGTATATATTATTTTACAGGTGCAAGATATGATAAATAGAAATATTTTAAGTTTGAAAAATCAGTTGTTTTACGTGAAGTGACAGTAGTACCCACCTCAACGCTTCGCTTATTAGGCGTGCAATATTCATTAAAAGGCTTTAGTTGGTTTTACTAAGTATGAAATATTAGTTGACTAATTTGTGCTCATTTCTTGTATTAAAACTGTGGTAGTCATTTATGTAATGTGGCCTATATATGTAGAGGTACACATTCATTTTTCAAGTTATTTTTTTTCTTGTTTTTTATTGGATACGAATAATTCTATTATAGTACTTGTCAGCTACTAAACTTAACTTTTGTATGTACTTTGTTGGATGAGCGTTACGGCTATAATCTTATCTGATGTTAAATAACAATGTGGCCCAAGATAGGGGATACCCTAAGCTTAAGCGGGACTGGCTCTCTAGTGGAACTGCAGAAACAAACCTATAAATATTTGACAGCAGATTTTCAACTTGACCATGGTAGCTAGGCGGGCATTAGAGATAGCTCTACCACCAGGCTATGGTTACGTCAACATGTTTTGCTTTACCTTAATCTCAAGCTCTTTTCAGGAATTCGAATTTGTTTACTTCTTTGGAGTTATAATAATAAAAACTAATACAATTTCGGCTACGTTCATTTAATTACATAATAAATAAATCGACATAATGGATAATAAATAGCTTATATTCTATGCTTATATTTATAAATATTAACTCGCTGACATACAACGACAATTATTTCTTGTCACACAAAATTCAATTATATACACTTCAACTCAATATCAAGGTTTAATGCCAGGGCACCTTAAAGTTCATTATCTATACTTTCGCTGTTATTAATTCCCTCAATGCATTTTATCTATCCGCAGCGATTACGACCAACGTAACAACATATACATTACATAACATCAATATTACTTTGCGCTAGTTTCTTTTACACACATTTTGATGCTTCCACGATAAAACAGTTATCGTCCACTACATGACTTTTACACATTTTATGTGTTAAGTGCGCACTTTAACGTCTAAATAAGCAATGAGTGTAAACGGAGTGCGTGAAGCAACGTAGGCGTTCTGATTAGTGCTGTTAAGTAAATGGAAATGTAATAGACCGTACAACTATTACTTATGGTAATATATTCTGTATTGCGACCGAATGCAATCGGTAAGTGCGGTGAACTCGCACGATTTATGTGTCCTCCAAATATATTTGAGATAATGTTTGAATACTTTTGGAGCTATGATAGCTTAGTTGGTAGTGTGTACGGACGCCGCGACAAAGGACGTGAGTTCGAATTCCTGCATTGAGCTTGAGCTTTCGGTGACAGAAAACATTGTGAGGAAACCATTGTGGTAGGGTTTTTCTAATGCCCATCTAGCTAGCTACCTCCCTCAAGTTTCCGTGGTTGCACTTGAGAGCTAGTCCCTGCACTATGCTTAGCCTGTCCACCATCTAGGGCCACATCGGGTGAGATTGTGGCCATAACGCTACACCTAGAAAGTATGTAAATAAAAAGAAACTTATCCTTTCGGGTTTCATAATAAAAAACGCCCTGATAAATAATTTTGTTGTCAGTGTATTCCTTTTTCTCGAAAACGACTTAAGGTATAATGCTACAAATAATATCAAGTAACGTAATAAAGAATCCCAACATTTTACAATAAAAATGTCTCTCGGTAATTACGTAATCACCATATCGGTGGTATGTGGTATAAGGCGTATAATATGATGTCTTTGAAATTTGGCAAAGATGGAAGTATTTTGGCATAAAGTAAGTAATTAATTCGTTAATAATTTAGGTAAGCATATTAGGTTTTTTTCTTGTCGATAACGCTTGAAGTAAAAAGTTGAAATAAAATACAAAGATTTGTGACTCTTTATTGTGGTGCACGTTCATGTAATTGTATACAAACTTTAATTTTTCGCAGTATTTGCGTTGACAAAAACTTAGAACAAAATACAAAATATTAACAAGTTCCGATACCAAAATATCACAAAGTTCAAGTCACTTAATATTGACTAACTACGTGATGCGACAAAGAAGTATCACTGAATGCTTTCACGTTTGTTAGTTAATCAATAATCAGTCATCGCTTTGAAGTATTAATATAAAAAAGGGTGTGTGCTTAGGACTATACGACAGAAGTGAAACATCGCTATATATCTCTCTCTATCTTAGTGGCCTAGAGCCAACCTTATTCGAACGAACGTCACACAAACAGGTTGCGGATTCCTCCTATAAGAAGATTCACATCAAAACTCGAAAGACATCTTATTTGGTAAAGAATATCAATATTACTTTTATAATTATTGCTAAATGTAGTAAATTTGACGCTATGGAGTACCACTCAAAAGCGACGAATAAGACTTATAAAAATCATTGGTTTTTTTAAATTTATATTAAAAGTATAAAAATCGTTTTATGTATGTGAGTGGGTAATGGAAGAGAAAATATGCTATGCCTACCAAAATGAAGTAGGATAAGTGTAGCAATATTTCATATATGTAGATATGAGACTCTTTATAAACTAGTAAGGCCTAGTCGGGTCTCGTATCGGAGTCGGGTGACAAACACCGGACGCCATTGATCAATCGGTCCCTTTCTGACAAAAGCTGTCAATAAGTATTGTTTATAAAACGTGCCTAAAAGCCGAATTCTCACTGGCACGATGATTTCGTAAGCAGATTGTCGGAACAATATTTTTTATGCTCCGCAGCTTTGTTTCAAAATCATTGAAAATCAAAATTAGAAATATTTTATCCACTTACTTATGAAGTACCCTAAAATTTCGCTTCAAAAAGAGATAGAATTTGCTACGATCAATGGTGAATTTATGAATGTGCCATCTATAGGCTGAATTAAATTACTGCTTATGCTTTCATATAAAAATAATAACTGATAATCTGTTTTCAGTGCCGCAGAAAAAAAGGTCACCTTCGAAAATTTGTCGCCGCAGGCTATAGCCTGCTTGGAAATCCGCAACTGGATACAATCATTGAAAGTTGTATTGTTCTTGGAACCATATATTCGTAATGGTAGCACTGCCGAGTGATTACACTTTACCTGATAGAGTACATTACCATTTAAAAAATAGTAGCAAATATAGAGTCAAATCAAATCAAAATACTTTATTCATGTGAGGCCCTATATAGACACCTATGAACGTCAAAACTACCACCGGTTTGGAAAACAACCCAATCATCGAGAAGAACTGGCAAGATACTTGATAAGATTATATCTTTTTACGTACATATTTTTATAAATTATGACAATTGTTTTTAGCGGTCGCACAGAGAGAATTGTTTATTCCATACATCATCATCGTTCCCATATTGAATCAAAATCCCTCTCGCTGTATGCCGCCTCTTTTACCTATACAACAATTAAAACGTAACGTAATAAATAAATATTCATCAAGGAAGTTTCATAGCAAAATATAACTCCTAATACCAATATCAGATTTCGTGTTAATCTAGCGGCGCCCTGATTCTTTCAAGATTTAATCATTACGGTCAACTTGAATACAAGTGCGTAAAGGAAGTTAGTATAAGAAAGTATGCCGTGTCTAACCAGACGGACAAACTGATTATTTAGCTCGATGCTACCTATACAGTATGCGGTACGCTTGGCTTCACGTGAAAGGTGCATCGGTCAATAGATGATCTAGGTTAACACCTATTTGTTTTTTCTCTCTAATCTAGATTTATGTTAATATTGATTTGTTTTCTTAATTTAAGATTTACTTTCACCTTAGGCACATTAAAGACACTTACCTTTCGTTTACAAACGAAAGTTTATTTTATATATACATTCATTAAGGGAGCTCAAACATTATTAGTTTTATCATAAGGTAGTCCATTTTTTCAAGTTTAACGCTATAGACATAACTTCACCTGATGCTAAGTGACGAAGTGGCCCAAGATAGTGGGCACGTTAAGCCCAGTGGAACGGCTGTTTCTCAAGTGGAACTGCCGGAATACACATATAGGTATTTGGCGACAAATTTTTATTTTAATACAAATATCTGTTGGCAGTAGCGCGATGTTAAATAGCCCAAACCTTCCTTAATGATTGCTTGATCAAATAGAAATAGAATGTTTGATATCCGACGGCTGTTTTCTAAGATAAACAAACAAACTATAATTTTAGATAGATATTGTTCAGTGTACACATATACAACGTGTAACAAGAATAACATACACCCTCAGACACCATAACTAGAACTTTTAGTTATAATAATTATACATATTCCATACATTAACTTACATGTACTTCAGTATTTTTTATTTATGAAATTAGTTATCCTTATTGTGAGCGACTAGTATAATCACATTACAAATATAGGCAACAAAATATGACCGTGGCCTTGACAGGCGAAATGCGAACCGTTCATAGTTACCGAGTACTTAGTTGTTTATGTTTAGCAGATAAACAAATGCTGCGGTTTTAAAAGATATCAATCATACTTTTTAAGATAATTAAATAATGAGTATATATCTTACTACTTACAGTCTCTAATAACTTTTTGAAAGATGGGTATTATCCTAATTTTTAAGTATTCAGTACTTGTTGTCTCATTAAAGTACACTAATTATCTAATACGTCCTCACAAGGAAAAGTCTAGAGGCACCAATTCAGCTGATCTGGGCCCGCAGCAACTGATCCAGTGCTTTCTTCTCAGCATCACGATGCCTAGCACTTCACACGAAATGCACAGGGGCACTGTCATGTTACAAGAATACCTTTCGTAAATTGTCGATAGGTATGTATATTTTATATCAGCATTGGTAGAGTCACTCGCAAAAACAATAAATATGACGCTTCTGTTGATGCGTGTGTTTCGATTATGCTCGCCCAAATATTAACCGAGAAACGTTGCTGGAAAAGTCTACTCACCACGAATACTTATTACCTCTATGCATCCACGAATACCTATTATGATAGTCGTACAATCCCACATCGTGTACTTCAACTGTGGTACAATCACGAGGAATCAACTGCTGTCAGCGTCTTAAGTAAACTGGATGTTCGGCGTTACCACGAAGCGTGCATACTTGTGACTGATGTTCAAATGTAGTGCTGCTTTTAGGGTATTACTATCGGGATTCGCGTCAAAATAATTGAGTATTTGATTGCATGCCCCATGAGCGTACATTGTCTGCCCGTTCGATGGCCGTGTTCGTCTGAAAACAACCATAGACTCGGAGCTGTTGAGAAGCCATTAACATAGTCATAAGGTCTATGGTGTACTGGGACACTATCTAATTTACCAGCTAGTGTCACATTATGTTCACACTGTCCCAGAGTTCTCACCACTTGGTGTATTGAAAATTACTACGTACATCGAAAAACACAAAGTTATCAAGGTATTTTCAAAAACACACTCTCACTATTAACACCGTACGGCCACATGTTTGTTATTGTGTCAGTAAGTGTAACGTAGATCGCTGTTTATTTAAATCTTTTGTTTAAAAAGCTTTCTCATCATTAAAATAAAGCTTATTCTTCAAATTATTAATTAAATAAGTGAGTTTCATGTTTCAACTGCTATGACAAAAAAAGCCTTATCGTTTAGATAAATGTGAATTTTCGTTTGTTTTTGCTGTTCAACAAGGAGGTGATTTATATAATTCTGTTTAAGTATTTTTAGGTAAAAAAAATCATATATTAAAAATACCTGAAATCGATTCAGTAGTCGATTCTTAAGAAACTACTTTCTCGGTGTGCGTTTATTATGTTACACGTGAATTTATTATGTAAAAACATTATAAAAACACTTATAGAAATAATATACTTTCAAAAATAAAATTGCTAGAGGCAAATAATTAACATATAACAAACACTTGCGCTGAATTCAGTGTTAACTTCAAAGAAATTAAATGTTATTTTGAGATTGGTAGAGCCAAATATGTTATAGATTTTATTAGTGTAATAAATTTTAGCATATTTTAATACATTTATTAGTGTAATATATAAACATCACGGCTACCATTTTTTACTCATGTTTAACATTTACTAGATCTTACTAATCTTCTAAAGCAATGTTCGAAAGAAAGTGTTTAGGAACGAAAATTACCCAAGTTATATGCGACTCGTGTCGTACAATTTAAATTAAATAAGTAAAATACATTCCTTACACGAGAATTTAAATCTATATATTATATGTAAAAATAGGTTTTTAAACTGATTTGAAACTGCTAAATTCCACCAGAGTTTAATCAGCTATAATGAAAGTTGGCACTTATAAGTATTTTTTATATTATTCTTAAACACGATAGTCCTATGATTTAATTATTGCCGATTTAAAAAGAAGCAGAAACTGAATGAGTCCAGTTAGCAATTAATATATGTACTAAATTCTAGTCATAACTTATGTTATAAGTTTATATTAGTGAAGTAATCTTAATAAAAGTTATATATAATGTACATATTATTGAAGTGTCGCCGATGGTTGAAAATAATTGTATGGAAATGACCACCCTTGGCCTTTTATCTAACTGGTGTCGAATCTATGGGTCCACGCATTGTTTCGAGGTAAAATTTTGCAACTACTTGCTCTAGACATTTTTTAATAGATTCAATATCCACGTGTCGTTTAAGTACGCTATATTCTTCAAATAATTTCTACTCTGAGGGGTTCAGATCTGTCCTAAACGAAGAAAAGACTTTAGATCTTATAAAGTCTTGACTCTCAATCTTAATTTTTTATACAATCGGTGCTACTGACTTTAAACTGAAAAGGGAGTTTGTGATTCCTGTATAAATATTCTCGATAAATAACGCGGGCTGATGTCTTTGCAGGTTTTTGTTTTACTTGTTGTAATGCTCTTCAATTGCGCATATTTTATCTTCGGTAAACACATATTTCTTATATTTTACCTGGGTATCGGAATAACAAGTATTTTGATCGATCCACTAATTGTAACTGTAGGCATTGATTTAAGGGCAATTTCTGTAAGATCACTGTATGTACTGAGCCCCAAATCTTGCTTAGTGAAAGGCGACAGATTCCGGAAAGAATCTTTATTCGTCACGATATTTTTATATTTGTTTGAGATTCCGGCGAATTCTGTCCTTTATTTCATTAACAACCTCTACAGGTTTAGCAGTATGTGGTCGCACCGAACTTTTATGATTTTCAATAAAAGAAGTTTTGATATACATTTCAATTGTACAATACATGCGCAAACGACTGATTGCGACGAATTGTCTTGAAAATAACCAATTACTCTATCCCCACTTTGTGCAAGTCAGTCACTGCAATTGTTTTCTTTAACAGCACATTTCATATTATGAGAGATGAACTTCATAGCTATCCATCGATTCACCGTACCGGTGCTGGGTCCATCGTGGGGCAGAGAGGGAAACTCCGAGCAGTTCCCGAGACTTGTGATACGGATGTAGGTTTAAGGGGCCTCTTTCCGACGCGCGCCAAAACTCATTTTCACAACTCGTGTTTCTTTACCTACCCCAAATTTGCTAGGAGACTGTTATTGCAATTTTAGAAGTACGTTCTAATATAGAACCTACTGCAATGCTAGATATGCCAAAATATAAAATATTTATTTATTTATTATTAGGCATTATTATACAAAGTAAAATAAAATAATAACATTAATATTTTAGTATAAATTGACCGTGATATGATTTGCACGCCTGTTACAACAACGCACAACATTACATAACTAATCAGCACAGACATTAACAAAACAACAAATTAAACTTGTCTTCTAACTATATTATTATACAAATTTAGATTATCATATACATACTAATGATTTAGAATATATGTGGAATACAGGTAGCAGAAATATATTAATTTGAAAATATGATTATTATATTATTCCTAAACGTGATTTTAATAAAATATAAGTATCGTAAAACGCAAAACATTATCAGTCAGTGAGTGCAACGTTACAGCATAGCGATAGGGAGGTGTTACTGTCGCAATGTTTAGCAGGGAAAGTCATGATAAGGGCATAAGGCCCGTATAACCAGCTCCATTTAGTTAAAGATTACATGCATGACCTCCATAAATTAATTATATTTATTATAGAAATTAAAATTACGGAATAGTGGAACAATATATTAATTCCCAACTGATAATAAAGACCCCATGTAAAATTTTTATAAATTATTTTACAAATAATGTGAAAGTATTACAAAAAAAACAAAGCAAACATAAAATAAAGTTGAATTCCTGAAACGCTTATTTTTTATAAATAATCAATAGTCAAATCTATGCGTATCTCAACTTTATTCCAAAATTTCAAAACTTCAACTTAATTTTAATTTAAAAATTTGTTATTCTAAAATTGTTATAAACAGACCGACCAATGGCTTAAGCTTCCTTTGTATAAAATCAGTCAAGCCCGTAAAGACGATACAGATTTTTTAATGCCATATTCAAGAAATCGAAAACAAGGCTCTTTGTAATATCCATTTATTTATTTATTTATTAATAATGATTCATCAACAGTAACGTACAGTACTATTGTATTTATGCAAACAACATACAAGTTATTATAAATGCAGTAACTTTTTACGGAAGAACACCGTATTAGCAAATATCTTGCACTACCGACATTTTTTTACACATCCAACAAACCACATAACAATACACAAAACAAAAAGAACAAGAAGTATCAACGTAGATATACACAAATAAAAAAATATCTACTCGTCCTATAATTATCTTTTATATAATAATGATTATGCTTTTGTATGAACAGTTCAATGGACAGAGTTAACGGATGATATTATCCTAATGACAGGAAGCCAACATATGAGATTGGCGCGCGACCGGGATGCTGCCGCGGTGAACCGCCGCGTCGCTTCAACGCATGGCTCTGAGAAACCAAAGGTCTTAAATGGAACTGTTGTTCCTACTTATAGTTTTATTTATATAAATATATTATTGTTAAATATGAAGAAAATCAACCGTATGCCTAATTCTTAATTTCTTCTTAATCCTTTTTTTTGCAAATCAAGTTACAAGGAATCCTAGTTTAGCAGGTTCATAACAATGCCGAATGGTCTCTGACAGAGGATCCAGTCAGGATACCGGCGCTGCACTATATCAGTCTAACTGTTATACTGAAACTGGTAGCAATTTATCCACAAATTTATTGTTTAGGTTCGTGTTGTTTTATTCTATTTTTTTTTAATATCAGGTGCTGTGTGGTGGATAATTAAAACTTTCGTTCTTTTCTTTGTTTCTTTCTATTGTTGAATCATGTAGTCTTCTAATTTTCTTTCTATTCTATTAATATATAAATAAATTATAAATATATAACTAAAAATATGATATATGGATTGATATATACTATGAATTCTGACGATTATAATTTTATTTATTTAAAGTAATTTATTTAACGTAACGTAACGTTTATTTAAAGTAATTGGACCTGAAGTCCATAGGATATTCAACCCATTTTTAATATTTTAGCCTTCCTGGCAGATTATACAGCAAAAGTATCGACACTTATACCTGAAAGAAATGCTTGTGTCGACGTATTTGTGTCTCTGTTCTCAGAGGCTGGAAAGATCTATTAGAAGAAATGCAGTAAAGTACTAATTATACGTGCATAAAATATTTTTTCATATCTTTCTGTATGCTATTTAAAAAAAAAATCTTACTATTGAAGCAAATAAATGATTATGTAATGTGACAAGACAAGCAAATTATTGTAGAACAAATACATGTTTTTCTTTTAATAATAACAAGTATTCGTTATTCGGTGGAGTACTATCTAGATATTCGATATTCTGCTGAATAAGATAAGACTAGCTGAATCGTGAAATATTACCCGAATTTTCATTACAAACCTACTATTTATTTTTATTTTTGCATCTGCTTTCGCATTCTTACTTATGTAAAATTCGACAACCCATTTTTTTATACTTATATAACCGAATATACGGCAACCTAGAATTATTAGAATACTGGTGATGTAAGGCTTTGGGCGTTTTTATTAACACTGTAATAATTGGAATTAAACAACTCCTTGTGACCGCGAACACTAAGCGTTTGAAACTTCAGGAAATAATAAATCAAAATGTTAAAATATACGCTATATATCTGTTCATAGTTGTTTAATTCTTTTTGTAACAATCGAAAACCTAACGAAAGTATAGTATATCATAGCATATAATCATGTATATATTTTTAGATTGCGGCCCGCGACATCATGACTAACACATGTTTGTGG
Source organism: Actias luna (assembly GCA_039707435.1). Classification (NCBI taxonomy): domain Eukaryota; kingdom Metazoa; phylum Arthropoda; class Insecta; order Lepidoptera; family Saturniidae; genus Actias; species Actias luna. Next base: position 11,295,294 of record JAZHAC010000030.1, read on the forward strand.
CACCTATTAAAAAGAAGGTTGAGTATGGCTGTCTTAGATAAACTATCTCACAAGACAGTGGTGAAGAAACCCTTTCAAATAAAAGTAGAACACGATAATTTGACTTAATACGTTCCCAAATTAATAAAATGGTATAAAAAATAAAGCCCGAAAGTATGTACCAACAATCAATTCAATAAATACCATTTCATTGATATGAAGAACACATTAATTATATTTAGTACATTATCGTAGAATAAATCTCATAAAAAGTAAAGCACGTAAAATATCCTACAGCAATAATTGATTCAATAAATACGGCCTACGTCGATAGTGACAACCGGGCCAGGAAGCTGGGCGCGAGATTAGTGCTCATGAACCGTGAAGGACGCAGATAAACGCTTCCTAGACACGTGCTATGACATTCACCGATCATCCATTCAACTGAACTAATTGCAATTTAAGTGATCTTTTATACTTAATAAACCGGCAAACAGTTTCGTAAATTCCCGAGATGTAAAATGCTCATAATTGCTCCTGAGCCTACACTTTAATAAAACCAATGTATAAGATTGAATAGTAATGTATCTAGTTCCATTAGAGGTTAAGAAGGAGAGATGATAGTAATACTTCCGAATAGCTAAATATAAAATTTGATTTGCTGTAAAATTATATTTTACGACACTTAAACTGTACTTGCAGATTTTTTTATTGCAAACTCCTTTGTTACTAATTTGTCAACTAAATCTCGTTGTTTACGTTCCTTACTACCATTATTAGGAGAGCTATGATTTCAATATACTAACAGAGCGATGACTCCCTATTTACAATCCTTCAGGGAAATTTTGTGACACCTAAGAATTCATGTTCCGTGCTATTATTTGTAAACAATTACCACATCATTTGTGTACAATTACTAAATTATGTTATGCAAAGTGTCGCCTATATTGCATATAGTGAAACAAATGTATAAATAAAAAATACAAATTATTAAGTTCTTACTAAAATAGTTTATACAAGTCGATATACAATCTCTCACAGAACCTATATTGAATAGTTCAAAGTCAAACAACTTATTATAAGTTAATATACAATCGATTCCAGTTTATAGTCTCAGTACATAGGTATTTTGAATTTATGTACTTATGTTTTATTTCTGCATCTTTTATTTTTACAACTGTTATGTGTATACTTGTATTGTGTGATGGTTGAATGAAACTTTCTTTCTCAAACAATTTATATTGAATTTGAAACATTTGTGAATAATAGATAAAAAACACTAAGATTACATTAAAAACCTCTTGTTAACATTTTATTCGTTAATACAGAATCACTCACCGATTATTTCCACTGTTTTTATTACTGAACCATTAACCATTTAGACAATTGAGACGATAATTAAAATAAATTGATACTTTTCGATCATGACATCCGACAAGGTTTAGTTAACGAGATGTGGGATTGCAAATGTATTTGATATTAAATGATCTTAAATGCCCCATTTCTAGTGCTTTCGAAGTAGCGTCGCTTAAAATGTTAGAACGGAAAAGAAAACACTATAAAGAAAAAAAAGTAGACAATGAAGTTAAATGCAAATGTCTTGATCAAACATACTTCTAAAATATTGATTCTAAAAAAACATATGGAGCTAACAGATAACATAAATTCTAATTCTATTTGATATTTAATAAAGAAGTTACTATACTTCTTTAAAAATTAAAAAATAGGTACTTCAAAACACAGAGTTGAAACATAAATATCTGGTTTATAATATCAGAAAGTTGTCGACTAGCCAAAAGTAAATACATATTCAGAACAGTGATTATATATTATACTAGCTGACCCCACAGACGTTGTCCTGTCTTAACTATGAATATTGGTGGCGCATTATAGTGACAGGTTTGTAAAATTAATATATTCGTTAAGTTTTCTCAAATTTTCTAATGTTCCAATCAACTTTCTTAATTCCTTAATCCTAAAAAATGTCGTACGATGATAACAAACTGTACACAGTACGCATTTTCTGTATCAATAAGTGAATATCAATGCTTGTTGTTTGTAAATTTTATCCTTTATAATTATTATTTTTTTAAAAGCTTTTTAATAACTTCACCTGTATGTTTGTAACCGACTCCTTTGGGCGCGATTTTGACCCACTTTAAACGGCCAGATTTCGTTCAGACTTCGTAGATTTATCGAAAACCGATGACAACAATTTGATAAAATTATTCCATTTTTCAATTTACAAAATAAGATTTTTGTTAATTTATATAATTTTCATCTATAGTCGACAAGGCAAAAAATTTAATTTTAATTTTTTATATTTTTCTGTATAGTCGATAAGACAGAAATTGATATTTTAATTTCCAATCACTATCTTTTGCCGATTTCTCTAATATACACATATTTTCGAATACTAAAAAGAATTTTAATTCTACAAAACAAATCAAAGTTTTCAATAAAAAACACGCTTTTTATAGAAAACCAAACTAAATAATAGTAGATTAGAACAAATAATAGTTTAAAATAAAAAATAAGCTATTATAAATAAAGCAAACTAAAAAGTAGAAAATAAATAATAGTTTAAAAAAACTAAAAAACACGCTTTTTATAGAAAACTGAACTAAGAAAACAGAATATAATTTTAATAAATTTAAATTAAGAATAGTGTTAAAAATTTCAATAAACATAAATTAAGAATAGTGTTAAAAATTTCAATAAATATACAAATATACAAAATACATTTTTTTTAATTTACACTATTATTAATTTATATTTATTGAAATTTTTAACACTATTCTTAATTTATGTTTATTGAAATTTTTAACACTATTCTTATTTTATGTTTATTGAAATTTATAACACTATGCTTAATTTAATTTTTTTTTTAATTATTTTCTATTTTTTTAGTCCAGTTTTCTATAAAAAGCGTGTTTTTTAGCTTTTTTTTAACTATTATTTGTTATAATTAATTTTTAGCATTACGGCCACAATCTCACCTGATGTAAAGTGACAATGTGGCCCAAGACGGTAAATACGCTAATCCTAGTGGAAGGACTTTTTCTGAGGTACAACTGCCGAAACACACTTTTTTTATAAATAAGGTATTTATTGTGGCCATTATCTCACCTGACCTTAAATGACGATACGGTCCAAGTTGGTAGACACGTTTAACCTTTGGAGGAACTGGCTCTTAAGTACAAATGCCGGAACACACCTATTGGTCTTTGACGACGAATTTTCAACTTGAGGGTGGTAGCTAGCCAGGCCTGCATTAGAAAAAGCCCTACTACCATAATATAGTTTCATCACGAGGTTTTCGCACTTGACGCGACGTCTGTACACACTACCAACTAAGCTGTCATCGCTTCATATATATGATAATAGTAAAATGCAAGTTCCCTTCTGTAAATTCACATGTAACAGATAACTCTCAATAATATTATAAAATACGGAGTCCCTAAAGTGTCGCTATACAAAATTATACTGTACTAAATTCAGAATTGATTAATCAAAATACTAAATATGAAAAGAACACCCAAGAAAATTATCACAAGAGACTTCCATTAAAATATACGATTTACTGGAATCAAATATCAACAACACATGATCTACCATAACAATGTTACCGCCCAAAACACTCGCTGCCAAATTCTTAGAAAAGAAACACCGAATGACCTCTCTAAGCTTATAAACCCATTTGTCTCGGGCCATAACGATTTGTCAACGTAACGACTTGTCACAAAATATCAGGTTACAAGTTCATGAACCAAGATTATCCTCATAATTACACTTCATTTATAAGAAAGAGCAATGTATAATTTAGTATAATTTGTAACGGTATTTTTTTTTTATTTAATATAATTCTTCTGGGATTAGATATTGTACATTCAAAAGCTAATTTTAGGCAACACCTTACAATAAGATGATTATATAAAAAAGTATGTTCATTTAAAATTTTATAAGTACGCCATTTAAATTTCTAATTCATAAATTATTTGACTGGTAAAATTGAACCAAAGCAATGTAAAAAAATGTTCCAACAAAAGCTAGTTTTATAAACACCGTAGCCGATTTCGTTTGAACGTTTAAAACATAGTAAATAATTTGTTCACCTCAATTCTTTAAGTTCAACAGTATCTAAAGGTCACAGTAATTTGGAGATCGTTTTGTGACCGCTAATGTTCTCATTTTGTTGATTTCGCACTTCCTTGTCATTTTTTCATAACAAATCACATGCAAACATCTAAATTACATTTTTTCATACCTGTACACAACTATAAAGAAAATTGTTCTTGTGCTTTGTATGCCTTGTTATCTTTAAATGTATCGTAATCAGTCACCGCCTTATAGTAAAACCAATTACCATGAGACAACTAAAAAAATATATTTATTAGTGTTCATAGGTTTAGCGATAATGCGACAATCTCACCTGATGTTAGGTAACGATTTGGACCTATATGGTGGACATGCTAAACCTTGTGGAAGGACTGGCTCTCAAGTGCGACTGCCAGAACATTCCTACAAGTATTTGGCGGCAGATTTTCAACTTGAGGGTGGTAGCTAGCCAGGCGGGCATTAAAAAAGCCCCACCACCATGCAGTTATAAGATATTACTCATAGGATGGTAATATTGAGTTTTATGAAAAAACGATTACTGAGTAATCGATCGGTATTATTCAAATTTATGCTACTAGAACTGAATACCACTTAGCAACAAGCTTTTTGATTTAATGATTGTGAGCTCATTAGCAAGTGGAACGGCTAAACAGCAAACGATGGGTAGAACGTAGCAGTTAATCATGAAACAGCTAAAAAAATTAAAAAAAACATCGATCATAGAATAACAGTCAGTTTAAGGGAAAATTAATTACTAAGTAATCGATAGGTATTATTTTATATCCGAGACTTCGTTCCTATTTTCACGTCTACCTTTGGTTATGGTAAATTCCTAGTAAGTATCTATATTCGGAAAGGAATGTACATGGAAAATATTAAGACTAACGATAGTGTAGTCAAATTGTCAGTTACCTACCGAACACAGCATATACGTAAAGTTAGATTATTACAACCAAAAAAAGATTGCTTTTTTATATATTATTTATTTAACATATATATACAATATAAAATATACAATATACAAATATTTAAAATATATTGATAAAAACGTAGACGATAAATCCAAGTTTGAAAATAATATTAATATATAGATTTCGCTTATTTATAGTTACTACATGTGTACATTTAAGGCTCGAACAAGTTAGTTATTTTTATACAACTGAGGAGATAAGCAAGTGTATGAACAGTTGCTGACTTTGAACACACTTCCAAAAGCATCTATAGAGGCCTAACGCCCAGTAGAAATACAAAATTATTTGACTACGAATGTTTATATTTTTCCTTAATAAGACTGTCCTTATTACAGAAATATTTTGAACGTCTACAATTTATTTTATAAGCCATATATTCAAAAGACAAAAATGTAACCTAGTTATAAATGAAACATTAGAACGGATATCAACAAAAATGTAAAAAATGTCTTGTTATAATCTCGAGTAAGCTTCATTTGATGGAATGCCGTTTTGCCGTTAATATTTAGCGTATCTTGCTTGTATTATAATGTTTAACTTGTTTAGTCGGGTCAACCGTTACGTGTTACACGAACTTATTTAACAACTAATTATGACTCAACTTCATATATTTTTACTAGTTGCCCTGGTAGACATTTTTCTGCCTTTTATAGTAGTCAATCACATCGACTACAGCGTCATTTATCGCGTTGTGATCACTTATCGAGATTAAAAGTATCCTATCTTTAAGTTGGATCAAACTGCACACAGTGTGCAAAATTTGATTTAAATCGATTCAGTAATTTAAGAATTAATCGCGAATAAACAACGTGACAATAATTTATATATATAAAAATTATATATTGAGTATCACATTATAAAAACTATAATGTAGTTCGAGACCTATTCGTCGACGACGACAATGTCAATTTGTAATATTCGCATTTCTTGAGTGTGACTTGCAAAACCGAATTTCGTCCTAAAACTTGTGGAATGATACATTAAAATTATATTTCCATATATAGACAGGCTCGTGTGGAGATTTTCAGATTTGCCATTTAGCGTCAAGATTTTGACACGGGACATGGTTAGTGTGAAATATTTATTTCACTTATTGACTTTATTTCGCGACTCCGGTCTTCCAGTAGCAAGTTCCTCTCATGCACCGCAGATAAATAATACATACACTATATAGGTATCACATTATAAGAACTGTGATTTACTTCCAGGTGATCCATCGACGGTGACAATGTTTAATTCTTACGACATATTTCTTCGCATATGACCTGCGAAACCGAATTTGGACTTAAAACTTGTGTAGTGGAAGAGTTGCACATTGAATTATATTTAAATATAAAAATTTTGTAAGTGGTAGTGCCATGCTGCGCACCTTCGGGTAGCAGTCGAATGGGCTGGCACGCCCGGGGAAAAACCACTCTCTCACGGAAAACTGACGTCAAGTGACAACATTGCTGTCGCGTTTCGTTCAGCCTGTGAGAGTCCCGGAAACCCACTCCCCATCCCTCTCCCATATTATGAAAGTGCAAAATTTGGTTGATCTACCCCAGGAGGGTACCACTAGCGTCCATCGCGGTGGAGAATCCCTCTCTGGACGTCCACGCTCAGATCGCACACTACCTAAGCGTAGATGTTTAGGCTGCCCTTCGTATTCTGGGAGGGGCAATTTTGCGCTCTGTGTTTGGGGCAAACGGAGCAAGCAACATAAGGCTACCCCTACCACGCTTGCTGTGGACTTTTGCAACATAAGGGGGCTAAATTCCAACTTGAACGCCGGCCACTTCCACCTTGAGATAGCAAAGCCGGCCTTGCTCTTCCTTACCGAGACTCAGATATCTTCTCCGGCTGACACCTCTTTCCTCTCCTACCCGGGGTACAAACTGGAACATTCCTTTGTGCCGCGGGCTGGGGTGTGCGTGTACGTAAGAGAGGATATCTGCTCTCGTCGCCTCGGCAGCCTTGAAGGGCGGGACCTATCCATCCTCTGGCTACGTGTAGACTGCGATGACCATCCGCGAACCTACGCGTGCCTGTATAGGTCCCATAGCGGTAATGCCGAAACTGACCGACTCGTTGAGCACTTGCAGATGGCTACAGATTCTGTGCTGCAGCAGATCCCATCCGCAGAGATCGTGATTCTCGGCGACTGTAACGCCCACCATGCCGACTGGCTTAAATCACGCACCACCGATCATGCGGGTAGATCTATTCACGATTTCGCCTTGGTATATAATTTGACACAACTGGTCACCTCGCCTACGCGAATCCCAGATGTGGACGATCATATACCTTCCCTGTTGGACCTTCTGTTGACCTCTCATCCGGACGGCTATCTGGTTTCCGTCGATCCCCCTCTTGGTTCGTCGGACCACTGTCTTGTCGGAGTACAGTGCCGGTTACGCGCACAATACGACCTCGCTTTGCGGGCCGCCGCCGCGTATGGCATTATAGGTCAGCGGATTGGGACGGGATGCGATCATTCTTTGAGTCCTACCCATGGGGGCAGATTTGCTTCTCACTGGATGATCCAGATTGTCGTTGCTGACTCTGTCACCGATGTGGTGCTTCAGGGTATGGAACTTTTTATTCCGTGCTCTGCAGTGCCCATCGGAGGCAAATCCCAGCCTTGGTTTGGTCGCGCCTGCAAGACGGCATCACGCCAAAAGCGGGTATGTCACCAGGCCTGGGCTGACGCTTCGTCGTCTAGTGATGTAAATACCAGTGCATTTAAAAAGCAGTATAATTCTGCCTCCAGGTCCTTCAAAAGTGTCATTGCCAAGGCGAAGTCAGAGCACATCGGCAGAATTGGCGAGAGACTGGCGCGTCTCCCGTCGGGAACACGGGCGTTTTGGTCTCTCGCCAAGGCTGTGTTAGGGAATTTCTGTCAGCCTTCTTTTCCACCCCTGCACACGGAGAATGACTCGCTTGCCTATGCCGCGAAGGCGAAAGCCGATCTTCTAGCCTCCCTCTTCGCGTCTAACTCGACTCTGGATGACCAAGGAAGTTCACCACCGATAATCCCACGGTGCGATACTATGATGCCGGAGGTTAAGTTCCGGCAAAGTGCAGTTCGCAAAGCACTTCTTTCTTTGGACATTCATAAGTCGAGTGGGCCCGATGGCATCCCTCCGATCGTGTTGCAGACATGTGCTCCGGAGTTGGCACCGGTTTTAACGCGTCTTTTCCGGTACTCCTATGCTTTAGGCGTAGTCCCGAAATCCTGGAAGGCCGCTTTAGTGCACCCGATCCCTAAAAAAGGCAACCACTCGGATCCGTTCAATTACAGGCCTATCGCCATCACCTCCTTGTTCTCCAAGATAATGGAGTCCGTTATCAACTGCCAGCTCCTGCGGTACCTAGAGGACCACCGGCTGATTAGCGACCGCCAGTACGGCTTCCGTCGGGGTGGCTCAGCCGGTGACCTTCTAGTTTACCTAACTCATAGGTGGACAGAAGCAGTTGAGACCAAGGGGGAGGCGCTTGCAGTCAGTTTGGACATAGCGAAGGCCTTTGATCGAGTATGGCACAAAGCGCTTCTTTCGAAGCTACCTTCCTATGGGCTTCCCGAGAAATTATGCAACTGGATCACCAGCTTTTTGGCAGATCGGAGCATCAAGGTCGTTGTCGACGGTGCATGCTCTGATCCTAAATTTGTCAATGCTGGTGTTCCACAAGGCTGCGTACTCTCTCCATCTCTGTTCCTTCTGCATATCAATGACATGCTGCAAGTTAGCAGCATTTATTGCTATGCAGACGATAGCACTGTGGATGTACTGTACACTGGCCGTGCTAATATTTCTTGGGAACAGGTTGACGAGAGCCGGAACAAACTTGTGTCTGAAGTCGAGTCTTTGTTAACCAAAGTCTCCGACTGGGGTCGACTAAACTTAGTCCAATTCAACCCCAAAAAGACACAAGTTTGCGCGTTAACCGCTAAAAAGTCACCATTAATCGTAACTCCTCATTTTGAGAATACTCCCCTTTCTGCCAAAGCCAGTATCGGAATACTTGGCTTCGATATTTCGAGCATCGTCCAGTTTCGCGGTCAATTGGAAGTTAAGGCCAAATTGGCCTCACAGAAGATAGGTGTGCTCAGTAAGGCGAGATGGTACTTCACGTCGGCTCAATGTCTGAACCTGTATAAGGCACAAATTCAGCCCCACGTGGAGTACTGTTCTCATCTCTGGGCGGGAGCCCCCTAGTACCAGCTACTTCCATTTGACCGCATTCAACGTAGGGCGGCTCGGATTATCGACGATCAAGCTCTTTCCGATCGGCTTGATCCCTTGGCTCTGCGTAGAGATGTTGGGTCACTCTGCATCTTCTACCGCATTTACCACGGGGAGTGCTCTGAGGAATTGTTTGGATTGATCCCGGCCGCTGAATTTCACTATCGGACATCGTGTTAAAACAAAAAAATTCACCCACACCACCTCGATGTCCAGCCTTCCACAACAGTGCGATTTGTAAGGCACTTCCTACCTCGCACAGCCACTCTGTGGAACCAGCTTTCGCCGGCGGTCTTTCCGAACAGTTACGTCTTGGGAACCTTCAAGAAGAGAGCGTATTCCTTCCTTAAAGGCCGGCAACGCACGTGCGAGCCCTCCGGTGTTGCAGGTGTTCATGGGCGGCGGTGATCACTTTCCATCAGGTGACCCTCCTGCCCGTTTGCCACCAATTCCATAAGAAAAAAAATAAAAAAAATAGAAAGAAATTACGATTTTCGGGTTTGGCAGTTAGCGTCAAAATCTTATGCGAGATATATTCCGTTCGAAATTCTCATATCGCTTATTGACTCTATTTTGCCCCTCTAGTGTTCCGGTAGTAAGTTCCTCCCATTTACCGCAGATACATACAACATAAATGTAATACATATAGGTGTGGTTGTTGTCCAACAAATATCTGCTATATGCGAAAATATACCTTTGTGATACTGAATAAAACAGCAGTTTTTATCTGTCAATATTTTCAGTGATAAGAGATATTATATTTTATGGGCCCACAGTTTACTATGTATGTAATATAATGTATACTAGTTGTATGTCTATGTATCTATAGTTTACTATGTATGTAATATAATGTATGTAATCTGTATATGTATGTATAGGTAGTGTAATAAACTAGTCATTATATTAAAAAAATCTTCAAAAATTTCACATTGCCACATATTGATCTGACAACGTCAATATGAAACAGATTTTTCGGGGATATATCGTCGCTACAGTACATTTTTCAAATAATATTTCATAGTAGAAAATAATTTTGTTATATATTAAAAACAAAGCCTTTAAAAAATTCATAAATGTCTAGCTATAGTTTCAAAACAGAACAAAGCTCACTTGCGATGATAGCACAGTGATAGTGTGTACGACTTCGCGTCAAGGGACGTGAGCTCGAATCCAAGCACCTACAATGAGCTTGAGCTTTCGGTGAAGGAAAACATCGTGAGGAAACCATAGCATAGTGGTAGGGCTTTTTCTAATGCCCGCGTGGGTAGCTACCACCCTCAAATCGTAAACCTGCCGCCAAATACCAATAGGTGTGTTCCGGCAGCTGCACTTGAGAGCCAGTTCTTCCACAGGTATAGCGTGTCTACCAACTTGGGCCGTATCGACACTTAAGATCAGGTGAGATTAAGGCCATAACGCTAAACCTTAAGTATAAAAAAAAATGTAACCTATGATGGTGAGAACAAAGACGTATTGAACGAATTAAACTGCATCAAAATCTGTTGACAGTCCGTTCATTTACTACTACTACTTTGACTTGGTGGAACCTTTTCTTTTAACGAGATAACAAGTATCTTATATTGATATCAATATTTAGTAGTTGCCGTGTCAAATTTCAGAAAAATAAGTAGTCAGTATCAGATGTTTTGAAGTTATGTTTCTACAAGGGGACAGACAGGGAGACTACAATTCCAAATAAAATATCTGGTTTTAAGATATATGATTATAATTGTTTTTTTTTAGATTCAATATACAAATTTAGCTCTTTTACAGTTTTATTATATGTTATAATGTTATCCATAATACGTTTTTATTCAATAGTAGTCAAGGTACACACAAAACTTTACGGAAAGTAAATATTGTATAAATGTTTAATCCAGTGTACTGTTACATCCTCCTCTTTGTGTTCACCGGTCGCCGACCGACTCGTTGTCCACTTAAAGCTATTGTGTTGCGAATTTGTTTTGTAAACCTTTGTCAAAATCTTTCGATAACGGGCTCCTTTGTTTCTAAATCTACTTCGACCAACAGACCCTGCACACATTTCGAAAGATCGCGAAAGTGGTCTTTGATATTGCCTTGTATGATTATGTTTATCTATTTAAGTCTATAATTACTGTATACATGTAATTGGTTTTTCGGATAAAATTATATTAATATTTTTTTTCCTTCAAGCAAAGTTCGATGGATCAAATATTATTGCAACGAAGTTCCTTATGGGGCGTCGCGGAGGGTTACCCTAGCCAGCAAAAAACATCCGTAACATAATCGTAAAATTTTTATGTATAGTATATGTATGATGGCTATACAGTGTCTAATGTATAGTCTACCTGATGGCTGTTATTATTGTATTGTATTATTATTATAAATCATCGTAAACAAAATAAATGTGTTAAGATAATTTAGTAACGTATTTTTTTTTTATATTTTTATCGATAAAAAATCATAATAAAAATATATACTCGAATATTTATTTTCTTTATACCTCGAATAGAACTTGAAATTAATATTGTTATAATAAGAAACTTCGTTCCTATCTGGTGTCCCACTACATTACTACTACTACTATTTTTATTCATCAAATTACGAACATATTAAATTGATTTTTAACTGCCATAAATTTTAATAATTCTTTTATACACATTGAATAAATATAATCAAAATACTACAATTAGTTTGATATACACATACATATACTAAAATAGTAATCTGTGTTTTAGGATCGGTCCCTAACAATGTCGGAAATAAAATGACAAAACAAGAATATGTTTGCGTTATTTTATAGTTAGAAAATATTATGACTCTGCAATTCCAAAAAAGATATTAAAAAATTCTGATTTCGTCTCTTACTCTTGCAAAACATATGCATAATAAAGGGGGCATTTTCGTAAATATGCTCTATATGCCTAATTTGCATTTCAAATTGTAGTGTAAAATAAAATTTTCTGCATAAAAAAAAGACTGGAAGCCAGTGAATAATTTTGGAATTAGGATCTACTCATCTCGATTGTTTAACAATTAACACGCACGATTACATATTATACTATGCTATTTAAAATAACTCAAAAATATGTATTTGTTACAGTTGATATTGGCAAAATTGCGTTCATAATTAGAAGCCATAATAAAATATTAATACATTTACAATTTACGGGCTTCAAGAAACAATGAGGTATTGTATTGAAAATGTTAAGTTGAGACTGCAGCCGGAAAATATAAATAAAATTTCTTAAAATTTAAGATTTAATTTTAAACTAATTCTTAGCAGTCATCGGTGAGTGGTAGGTAAACCGTTGTCTAGCTGTAGTCTCGTTTTTTCCCACATTTTACATTTTTGTTTCAGAGGCAACAGACCTTGAATTAGTTTAGTTACCTAGCCTCAATATAACCCCTAAAGATTGGAACAATGAAAGATGCCGGGTCGTCGCACCCCGTGGGAGGACAGCACGATGCTAATTATTGTATTCACTGTATACAACGTCCCATCATATGTTTCACAGACATGTGGGCAGATGTCGACTTATTCGGAGGAACGCAATTAATTTAAGCGCTCACATTGCTATATCTAAGTTGAAAATTACTAAACTTTTTGTTATGATATTTTTTCTATATACTTAAAAATGAATCTACAAAAGTGAGCGTATATTATACATGCGTAATGAGTGAAACTTCTTTAGGTTATGTATGATTTTTAATTAATAAAAAAATCATACCAACTATATGATTGTCTATTTGGAGCGATGATAGCTCAGTTGGTAGTGTGTTCGAATTTACCTGCAATGAGCTTAATCTTTCAGTGAAGGAAAATAACGTGATAAAACCATAGCATGTTGGTAGGGTTTTTTCTAATGCCAGCTTGGCTAGCTCCTACTCTCAAGTTGTAAATCTATCACAAAACACTATAGGCTTGTTCCGGTAGCTGCAATTGATAAGCAGTTCCTCCACAGGTTTAGCGTGTTTAACAACTTGGGTCATATCATCGCATGGTTTTATTTGAAACGATATTACGTAACAAGGCTTTATTTCATAGATAATCGATTGGCATTCTTGTGGACAGCTTGGCAGATATCCAAAGAGATACGCGACGCGCCAAGTATCTTATGAAACAGTTCATTGACCCCGCAGCTCTAGTTATAACATCGTTATCACTAAGTCTAAGTACAACTTATAGTTTATCACTTATCAGTTAGTGCAAATATATTTTGTTCTATAGGTGGGTCTTAGTATCTGTAGTGCTTGAAATTGTGCTCCGTTTAATAAATCTCTTTACATGCTTAACATGTTCACTTTGGTATAACGTCATAAATATACATACTTTACTTTTTTATTAACCAGCTGTGCCCGCGACTACGTTCGTATGGAACTAAAATTTATGTAATAAGTTTTGCTTGTTTTTTGTAGCTTTTTCAATGCAGCTTTACTGGTAACAAAACCAACCAACCAAACAAACCAACAATTGATGGTAGCATGATGTTAATTATCCTAAAGCCTTCCTCAATTATTGCTCTATCAAATCTATACTAATATTATAAATGCGCAAAAGTGTATTGGTTTGTTTGTTTCACCTTCCTTCAAGCCCTAACTGAGCAACCAATCAACTTGATTTTTGGTAGAGAGATTGTTGTAAAGACGGAGAGTAACATCATGTTCTCAAGGGAGATTTACGGCAATAATATATAACTATGTAGTATATACTATATAGTATGGATGTTTGTTTCTATGTTTCACTATAATGCCTAAACCGTTGAGCAAAGTACGAAAATTGGCACATAAATAATAAATAATTTCTTGCATTAACAAATGTGATACTTTTTAACCCGGTAATCTATTCCATTGAGATAATAGTTCAAGTTTAATATTATTTTATCTCTTTACACGGACGAAGCCGCGGGTTGAAGCTAGTACAAAAATAATTTTGAAAATCTCACTGTTATTTCCTAAGATTGGCGCGTTTAAACAGACAAACAGACTTTTCTGCTTTATAATATTAATATAGATATAGATGTCACCACAAAAGTGACTCCACTATACCTCAAGATTAGACACTTCTGCAAGCTATTGGACATCGTACTTCCACAAATACTCTGTATATAATGTCGGCATATCAACACATTTTGGTTTACGCAAATACTAATATTTCAAGACTTGCATGAACGTTTGCAACGATCTTAATGATAAGCATGGTTGGTACAATATAAAAATATTGGTGACTAGCGAGAAATTTATTGTACACGTTGCCATTGACACAGGACATAGGACAGTGACATAAGACGTAGAACACTTTCCAGCCATAAAAGGCACTGTTCCAGAGCGCTGGACAAATAACTTTTAATTGCACGCGGGCGAAGTTGCGGGCACAATTATTTATATATTATACTAACTCTGCCAGCGACTTTGTTCGAAGCGAATGATAGCTCAATGGTAGCGCATAGGAACGCCGCGTCATGGAACGTGAGTTCGAATCCACCTACAATGAGCTTGAGCTTTCGGTGTAGGAAACCATCGTAAGGAAACCATAGCATGGTGGTAAGGCTTTTTCTAATGCTCACCTGGCTAGCTACTACCCTCAAGTTGAAAATCTGCCGCCCATACCATTAGGTGTGTTCCGGCAGTGGCACTAGAAAGCCAGTCCCTCCTATAAAGGCCGACAACGTACTTGTAATTCCTCTGGTGTTGTGGGCGTCCATGGATCGCGATGATCACTTACCATCAGGTGAAATACTTGATCGTTTCATATTCCATGATAAAAAAAATAGAACCAAAAAGTAAGTAATATTTTTTGTCCTTTTTTGTAACCATTTTCAATACATCTTAGCCCCATTCAACAAACTAAGTACAACAGACAAATACAAATTAGTGGTGAAATAATGCAAACAATTCTGAAAAATTTAGAAGGGAGAGTGAAAAATGTCAATATTACTAAAATTGTTATTATAAATTTCAGTATAGTACTGTTTCATACGATTTACTGTAAGTAAAATGTTGGATCACAAAATGTTTTCAATAATGTTCTTTTAATAGGAAATCTTGGAATCTTTCAAGGCACATTTAAGTTTAATTCTTATAATAAATCAGTCACCGAAAACTAGTCCATTTTTTTATAGTTTAGGTTTGGCGTTATGGCCAAAATCTTACCTGATCCTAAGTGACGATACGGCCCAAGTTGGTAGATACGCTGAACCTGTGAAGGGACTGGCTCTCAAATGCAGCTGCCGGAACACACCTATTTTTAACTTGAGGGTGGTTGCTAGTTAGACGGGCATTAAAAAGTCCTACCACTATGCTTTGGCTTCATCAAGGTGTTTTCCTTCACCGAAAGCTCAAGCTCATCGTAGGTGGTTGGATTCGAACTCACGTCCCTTGACGCGAAGTCGTACATACTACGACACAGCTATGATCGCTTATATTTACTAGCTTATACAAAATTATAAGATCAGAGATATTAGTTGAGAATGTTTTACCTAAATAATGTACTTAAGTACGTATATATCAACTAATATTAGATAAAGAAACCATTAAATTAAACAAAATGAACACAATTACATTAAATTACCAGGAATGATGCACATAATACCATAATTTACTATATTTTTAAAGCCTTTCTCCCAGTTAGATGTTAGTAATTGAATATAGTGAAATAATAGTAATTATTAATCATAGCTTTAAAAGCTTTGTGATAGCATCTAGACGAGTGAATGGATAATATCAATGACACGGCACTTTCAGTGACATTGAGAATTTATGCAACCGTTGGTACACTCACCATCGTTGGGAATGCTGGTTAATATCACAAGCGTATATCTTCCAAATCACATCAGTCATACCAATTCTACTTATCGATAACTCTTTAACTAATTATGTCTCTTATACGAGTAGTAGTAAACAATTATATATACATCCCTGGTCAAACTAACACTTTTCTCTGTGCATCCGCTAAATACTGTTGTAACTTCAGTGTACTCGCTGTTAAATAGTTTTTGTCCCTTCTTGCAACTTTATCAATACAGCTTTACTACTATTAGTGGTAGCGCGATGTTAAATATCCTAAATCCTTCCTCAATGATTACTTTATCGAATACATAAATATTTTTAGAAATTCGACTAGTAGTTACTAAGATTAACGTGTTTAAACAAACATTTCGGCTTTATAATATTAATATAGATGTACGTTAAAAACTAAAACCGATAAGGTCTCTTGGGGGGTTTGTTGATGACTGGGTTGTTTTCCAAAATGGTGGCAGTTTTGATATTTATAAGCGCCTTATCAGGGCCTAAATTGAATAAAGTATTTTAGTTCGATGTGATAAGAACGATTGCACCATATTCTTTTCTTGTATTATTCATTCAACCAGTCTACAATAGATCGTATGCAATTGCTTGCAATATGACGACAAAGGGGTCGGTCGAAGCTGCGAGTTAAAGCTAGTAATTTGTACAAAATATATGTGCAAAAAAATCTTATAATACTTAAAATAAGCTATCAACACTTAGATACTGTTAAAATATGATTAAAAAACTTTCCTACTTTTCATTTGTAATTCTATTTAGTCATTAAATATTAATACATAATCGTGAGCTATAAAAATACTTAAATCTAAAAAGAATAGAAAATATAACATAATAAAATTAAAACTAAAATATTTATATCAGAATCATTATATCATCTCACACAAACATACATCACATTTCTCTATTTATATTAATGATGAAATATATAAGTTACATAATAAAAACATCATAAATTGCAAATATCACCTTATCAGCATAGTGTATTCTTTCTAATAATATGAAATTGGACGATTTCATTTAAACAAATAAATATTAACACATTTCATTTAGTCACGTAGTCATCTGTACACGATAATGATATACCACTGAACTTATGAAATTTTACATGTTATCTAACAATTCAATTTTGATTTGAACCTTAAGACCTTTTATCAAGTGACCTCAAGAAGTAAACAGGCATCGCCGTGGGTACAAAACTTACAATCGATGCGCTCAATTACCAGTAGTATGTTGTAAGAGATCGTGGTCGGTTGTGAGATACAGACAGTATTTGTTCGAGTAACCACACATCCTGATTTTAGCCGGATAATCTCAACATCTACTATCCTATCAAACCTGTACTTTTATTGTAAGTCAATGTTTGGGCACTGTCTTAAACAAGCACACTGAGCATGGGAATAAAGGTAGATAAAAACATGTGTTTTAAGTAATAAAAGTCTAATTCTCCTTAGTAACATGTTCCTAACTTAAGAGTGGTTATTCACTAGGAGAGGTCCAGATCATACACGTAGACAAAAAGTATTCAGAATGAAATTAGTAGAGGAATTACCACCAAGGTAAAACGGATGTAACACCCATAGCGTTGCAGTTGTCCATAGGCCATGGTAACCATTTACTATCAGATGGGCAGTCTACCTATATGCTGCTAATTAGAATTAAAAAAATAATTTAGACTGGTTGAAATACACATTGTATACCGTGACAACACATTTTGGTGCTAACATTACAAATCAAATCAAAATACTTTATTCAATTTAGGCCTTTTAAAGGCGCTTATGAGTGTCAAAACTACTATCGGATTCAAAACGACCAAGTCGGGAAGAACGGGTAAATAATTATATCGGATTATATCTTTATTAGTCACATATCTGGAAAAAAAGCAGTTGCAATTGCTTTTAGCGAATGCACAAAGAGGGGTGGTAAATCCAGATGTCGCCATCGTTCATATATTGATCCACCCTAAAATAGCTTTTTGACATCGAAACCCGCTTGACATGGTGCTTGACCTCACAATCAGGCAAATCGGTAATTTGCTTTAGGGCTTTGTTGTAAAACCTAACATAACCTAACCTAAAAAACTTTTATTGGTCTTACTGAGTCAAGAAGTCACAGTCCAAGAAAGTTAAAGTCTACGACCACTACGTCATTACCACTAATGACCTATGGTGCCAAAACTTGGCTGCTTACTATGCGACTGGTCCACAAGTTAGAAGTCAATTAACTAGTAATAGTTATGTTAGCAGTTTCTGCAAATTAAAAAAAATTATATTGAATGTATACATAAGAGAGTCAAAATAAAAGAGATATCTCATAAAGTAAGCAAGTTACATACATCAGGCCGTTAAAGCTACGAAAAAGTAAACTAAACTACCTACGAAAAAGTAAAGTAAACTACCTACCATATTTTCACATCTGTATTATACTGAAAATATTAAAGATCTGTTGAATTGGTAAAACAAATGAACTAAATCAGAAATCTCAATAATAATTACCGGTTTAAATATAAATCATGGCCAGTATAGTCAATAAACATGGTCGCATGTAATCAATACTTTCAAACTTCAATGGACGACACGTAACGGAGGATACGCCAATCACTCACGATATAGCATTTATCTGATAAGTTGATGATAGGTCTATATAGGTACCTACATGTGATCAAACATATCTCATTACCATATAATGTAACATAATACTTTGTAAAGTCATACGTAGGCGAAAACTAGAAATATTAAATACATAAAAGAAAAAAAAACGTTCGAATAACATAAGAACAATTATTTTAAATGATCTGAGTCATACGATATTTTGTTCGCGCAACAAGATAA
Source organism: Actias luna (assembly GCA_039707435.1). Lineage (NCBI taxonomy): Eukaryota > Metazoa > Arthropoda > Insecta > Lepidoptera > Saturniidae > Actias > Actias luna. Next base: position 11,314,206 of record JAZHAC010000030.1, read on the forward strand.
TATCAAATCTTTTGCATATATATCTTTTTATCAAAGCTTTTGTTACCGTGAGAATTTAATATCACATGAATCACTTTTGATTAATATAATATATCAGATAGCTGTCTGATTGAGATTTATAAAACTTAAAGTTAAGTTCAGTATTGCGTACTTGTAAAACTTTACTTTTATAATCTTCACACGCGGTAGCGTGCCAAGCCAAGTTCAAGCTAAGAGAATTGGAAAGCAGCACCGTGTGTAATAGTACACGAACTATTTGGAGCCACTCTTGACCCCCTTATAACTCAAAAACTATTTCACATAAACCTATCCAATTTAGCTCATATAATGAGACTTGCAAGATACAACCGTGCTCCTAATTTTATCAACACTTACATACTTCCTTGAGAAGCTCAGAATGATGCTGTTACATTTTTATTAAAATCGCTGTACAAAAAAGTAAAATTCTTCGGTTTTCCTAGAAGACAATGGATAAACGGATTTTATTACAATATTCCGAGGTCTTGTGCTAATGAACATGTTCAATAAGCAATTGACAATTATAGGGTACGTACTAAACACAACTAATCTAAAACAAGCCATATTATGTGATTTGTTATATTACACTTTGTCAATATAAAAATACGTGGGTGTTTTATAATTCTATGGTTTCGGCGCACACATGTAAATGCTAAAACTCTGTTGTATTTCATATTATTTTATTTATTTACACTTTTATATACAATTTGCATACAAGGCGGACTTAATGCTTCTGGCATTCTCTACCAATCAACCTTGCGGTGGTGCAGTGATGATGCAAAGTAAGTGTAATAGACAATACAAATTAGATTACCTATTCAATAGTAACTATAATTGAGGTAACAATATTACATATATTCATATAAGCAAAAATATATTTTATAAAAAGGAATAGGTAATATAATACATATATAACACATATATACGTAATATGTATACATAATATACGTGTATTATAATTACATACAAGAAATACATTCATACATATAATGCTAAGACTAGCTATGCTAAGAAATTAAATATCATATTATGTTTAACTCTCTTATAGCAGTGGTACTATAAACGGTATATCTAATGATCTACTCATGTTCCACATTGTATATACTCATATTTAGCCGCGACTAACGAGCGAAAGAACCTTCTGTTTTTAATACTGCACCAAATCTTTCATATTTGTCGCCTCCAGAAAAAAAGTAATAAATTTGCTACGATAATTAAAAGCGATGTCTTAACTAGAACCACGAATTCACAATGGTAGTACGATAACAATTCACACATACGCGGTTACACACACATCTGTGGTCGTGACTGGATAATGTGACAGATATAACACAAATTTTATATAAACTTATCTAAACAAGTCCCACTTCGATAATATAAAAAACGTTGAATTTAAAATATATAAGGACGGAGAAAAATTATAACATTGGTCCCTAAGATAAAATATTAAAAAAAAATTCTGAATTGTAAGTACTTATACATTAGTGGGCTGATGTGCGTGGCACTTGATACGTTCATGTTACGTACTTCGCTATAACTTCAATTTCTTCATATATATTATCTGAACGTTAAAACTGAATCTAGTTGACAAATGGACGCGTAAAAGTCACATTAAAACTTAACCGCCTTTAATTACGTTAGACGAGTTGTGAAATTTTTAAAACGTTCAATTTTGGTTAAACTGTTTTTCTTTGTAACTTTATTATTTACATTCTATATTATTTTAGATTTTAATCTTAAACAATTATTGATCACTGTTAGATTTTAATCTTATCTAATAAATCAGTTGATGAAGTTCTTATAATTAATCTGTCGTGTTGTTCGTTTTATTTTAATCAATAAACCTACGTTACTTGACTGTACATTGGTAGCATATTATATAATATACTTCGCTTATTTTGCAGAAATGTTAACAGGCATCCCATCATGACTGTTCATCTGTAGCGACACCTTGCTGCCGCGTCATGGGATGTGAGTTCCAATCCACCTACAATGAGCTTGAGCTTCCGTTAAAGAAAAATATCGTAATGTAACCATGGCGTGGTAGGGTTTTTTTAATGTCCATCTGGTTAGCTATTATCCTCAATTTAAACGTCAGCCGCCAAATACCTATAAGTGTGTTCCGGCAACTGCACTTGAGAGCCAGTTCCTCCACTAGGCTTAGCGTGTCCAGGTTCTTGAGTCACATTGTCAGTTAACATCAGATGAGATTGCAGCCATATCGCTAAAACAAAACTATAAAAATATATGATTTTATATTATTTTAGTATTTAATCTTAAACACCTATTAATATTCGTTAGACCACAATCTTACCTAATGAGTAATTTAATAAAGTTCTTAACATTAATCTTTCGTGTTGTTGTTTCTATTTTAATTCATAAAACTGGTTACGTTACTTAACTCTATGGTACATTGATTGCATTTTACATGATATAGTTCGTTTATCATTCCGTAATATTAACAAGCATCCGATCATTCTACCAAATTCACTTTTGAATGTATATATTTATTCTTAAATTTGCGCGCAAAATACTCTTCTCGCCTGTTAACTGATACTTTAATGTGATATCACCCCAAATATATATGTAAGGTGATCTCAATTTATTCTTATGTATGTTGACAGTGCATATTTTAATGTCCACTTGGCTAGCTACCACTCTAAAGTTGATAGTCTGTCGCCAAATACTTGTATGCGTGTGTTTAGGCAGTTGTACTTGTGAGCCAGTCCTCCCATTAGGCTTAGCGTGAGCAATATCGTCACTTGACATCAGTTCAGAGTGTTATACCTGAAAATTAGAAAAAATTGGCTTTACCTATGTTAAAATATCAAGACAGAAAAGTCTAGAAAGGTAGATGTGGTGTTAAAAAATGTAATATATTTATCATTTAAACACGTGGCTGTCACCGAGAAACGAGCACCTGCATGTCCCCGTGAGGCAGACCACCGTATTGTGGTAAAGGATCGGGTTCAGTATTGGACGGGTCGTGTATCAACCACGAGTCAATCGAGCTGAAACCTATATCTGTAGAGGTTAAATAGAAAAGACTTTTCGAAACACATACACTCGTACACGTAAAACAATAAGTTTGTAATAAAATTTACAACCATTGAAAATTGGAACATAAGACCAGGAATTTTTATCAAACATTTATCGAATAGTTATCACTTTGGTCCAAGTCGTTCTAAACATACATAAATTTACATTTTTACGGACAGGGGAATAAAAAAAACGATGGAGGAATCAAAAATAATAATAAATTTCATACTAAATATGCTTTATAATTACATAAAATATCAACTTTATATAGCTGAAAGTCACATTATTTTAATAATAATAACAAAATAACTATCGTCTTTACGGTCCTAATTACAATAAACAACAAATTCTAGATAGTAAATTAAGATTTTACATGCAGTCAGGGTAATCAATGACCTACTGAAACAAAACCAAGGTAATCAACAATCAAACAGGCACGAACTACCCACACGATGTTTGAAGCGCAAATAGCATTTTCATTACCATATGTACGCATACTTCTAAAAAATTCCATTAGGGATGTGTGTTTAATTTAGTGACCCGCCAGTGGGATCACTTATTTGCCCGGGATACGGCATAAATTCTAATTCTAAATAAAATAATGACAAACACACTTATAAGATATTTTTTTATTAAAGTAAAAAGTAATCACCCAGCAAGTAGTTCACATTAATAATGTAATAAAATTTTGTTTCATAAGTTGGTGTTTTGTCGCAAATTCGATTACAAAATGCAGTGGGGATGCGCCAGGGGTATCAATTTTCAGGTATATTATATATTATTTTAAATATTAGCACTTAACTTTAAGTCAATTACTATTGTACAACAGTTAGATCATAGATTAAAGTAATGCAAAATAAATAGTGTGGGTTTTAATTTTCATATTAGGGTACTCTTTTCTAGCAGACAGCGCAAAATAAGACTTTTAAGATACACTCGTATCAGTTTGATCCTCTGAGAAGAAGTACTAGATACAGTGACTGTACCTTACATTAGTGCATCAATGTCATATTGCCTTTTCATATGTATACAATTAGGCCGTAGTTTCCCAAAGTATCGGTCGTGGCCCACTGGTAGGTCTTAAGTGAACATTAGGTGGGTCCTAAAAAATAGGAAGATAGGAGCGTCTCGACTGAGGAATGCCCCTGTTTATTTCACTAAGAACAAAAGCTGAGTCTTGAATTTATAGGATTTGCCTAGTCGAGTCAGCAGTAGGCACATAAATTCTATTCGAAATAATGCGGCAGCAATCCACGCTTTCTGGTAATCTATACTAATACTATAAAGAGGAAAGGTTTTTATTTTATGTTCGGAATGAATAAACTCAAGAACTACTGGACCAAGTTTAAAAATTGTTTCACCTTTAGAATGCTTCACTAGCCCTGAGTAACATAAGCTATATTATATAAAAAAAAATTAATGAAAATGATTAAATAAAATTTTTGTTACACGCGAACGTAGTCGCGAACACAGCTTGCAAGGAATATAATAGGTCATCGTAAGCTTATACAAGAAATTGACCATGCTCCTGATCATCTGATCAGTCCGATATGCACCTCATCTAACCCATCCAGTATATAATAAAAAAGATACGATAAGTTCTGTGGAGGATTTTTTAATTAGTTATATTTAGAAATCTGTTAGTAATATAATGAATATTTAGACGTTAAGAATTAATATGTATTTTGTATGTTTAATTAGATCGAATGTTGATAGCTAGTTAAGTTGCTTATTAGCATGCACGTCAATAGCCCATGTCGAGGTTCGGCCGCTTTTACATTATCACGGTAGTTGTCAGCTTGGGAGAGTGCGTTCTGCACGTACCACAAAACCCGGTGGAGTTACAAAGGGCCTCTTAGCTAATCACAATATTTCGACCAAGTTGATTTAAAAAAATAGAAGAATGGCTATTTGGATTTTTGTATTATAAATATATACATAATTACATGCATACACTAAACATTCGTATACCTTTGCTAATATTATATATGCGTAAGTGCGTTTGTTTGTTTGTTACGCTTTCACGTATAAATCGCTGAATCTATTATGATAAAATTTGGTATAGAAACAGATGGTAACTTGTAGACGGTGAAAGCCTCCTTTTTTTGGGTAAAACTTATTAGAAGTGAGGTAAAAAGAGGGATAAACTTTATATGAAAAATTTTATAAGCACTAAGCATTAATCAAACATCACTTAAACTATTTTCTTTCGAACCTGTTTTATAGTTTTAAATATAATGTATACCTTCTCAGAGATTAAATTAGATTAAATATTTATACTGGGTTTCAAATAACAATTAATTACGGCACCACAGAGTCTAAGTAGAACTAAATATTTACGTTTGAAGTCGATTGATAGTATTTGTTTACTTTTTATTCATTAGGATCGTCTCGACTCGTGTCCTCTGAGCACTATGAATGAATGTTATTTAGAAGATCATAACCAACAATTTACTAAAAATTATTTACATTATTTCTCAAAGATACCACGTGGCATTATTTGTGACCACGTCACATTTCCCTTAATTTATTTACTTAAAGTTAAAAAATATTTAGAGCTGTGTATTTAAAGCTTACGTTTTTTCGCTGTTGACGAAAGATAAACAAATAGAGTAGTTAATGATTCGTTAAAAAACGATAATGCGCAAAATATTCGAGTGAGTTAGCTAATACATATTTATAAAAAATTAGTTTAGAATTTATCTACATAGCTAGAATACAAACTAATTTACCGTAATGGGATTCAAAAAACTATATTTTTTTTATTTATAATATTATTGTATGGTATATGGTGAAAATATAAACGTTATAGGTTTTAGCGTTATAGATGTAATCTCACATGATCTTATTTGACGGTACTAAATTAAATAAGACGACAACTAATAACAAATTATAAAAATACGGCCCAAATTGGTGGACCCGGTCAACCTGTGGAAGGGTAGTCTCTCAAGTGCAACTGCTGGAACTAACCTATCGATATTTGGCGTCAGATTTTTAACTTGAAGGTGGTAGTTTGTCAGGCGGGCTTCAGCCAAAAAGCCCTACCACCATACTATGGCTTCCTCACCATGTTTTCCTTCATCGAAAGCTGAAACTCATTGTAGGTGAATACAAACTTACATCCCTTGACGCGGCGTCCTTACACACTACCAGTGAGCTATCATCGCTTTAAATTTTTTTAAGATAAAAATAAAATATTTCGAAGGGTATACATTTGGTCAGAGTAAACAAATAATATTTTAGGAAGATTGAGCTATATCTAATCATCATCCATCAGTCGAACATGCCCTTACGTCCGCGTTTCATAGAAAGTGAGGTGCGTACGTGATTGCGCACGCGCCGGCTACACAAAAGAAGGAATTTAAATACTGTTTGTAAACATTCCATTGTTGACTAATTGTCATAGGTCGGGAAATACGTCACATCAGTGTATCACATACATATACTATGTTAAAATCATGTATTTCTCAATTATTTGTAACATTACACGGTCACATTTTACAACACCCCTATAATAGTAATAAATTTCGTGAAAAATATAATCTATGTGAAGTTTCATTGGCTTTAGCCACATAAGCCAGATATAATATTTTAGTATTTAAGAGATAATTATATCGAACAAGGCTCTGCCAAAATGCTGTGGGAACAATATTAAGACAGTTGTTTTTTTATTTATTCCACCAAACTGGCTACAATTGTAAATCATGGCAAAACTTGTTTATGTAATTATAACAGAAAGGGGAAAGTGTAAGGAACAATTCATTAGAAACTATTGGTTTGTTTATAAAAAATTTATTGATGCTAAAAGCTTATGCAAAGTATCAAAACTAGTGTGAATACTGCTATACTTATAGCACACTAGGTATACGAGCGAGTGTTAGCTTGCGGTAGTTTTGCAACTTGGTAGAAAGAAGTTTTGACGTTTCTACTAACGACTACTACTGCGAGGTACGGAGATACACATTTCTTGCAATAAGAGTGGACTGTCCTTATAACCATTAATGACTTTATGACTGTAGTTATGTCTTTATGCTATACATTAACAATACCCGTCAAACTACCCCCCAAAAACCACTGCGGCGACACTTCAATCACCCGTGCTACCAGAGGCAAGGGACACCTTTCCCATTTGTACTAGTATCTGACGGGAGTAGCCCATCAGGATTTCAACCTTTACAGAGTCACAATTATAGTGTCCTATTAGCTAGACAATTATTTCAATGAATACTTATACCATATGTATAGGAAACGTGTGTTCGAAGTTCCAACCGAAATTATATAAATACAAACTCGAACACAAATATTTTGAAATACCTACGCTTATCTAACAGACAGGACTTATCAATTATTTATTTTCCTTTTGTACACAGTCTACGGTGGTTTGAGGCAAATTATTTTAAAAGGTGAACGCATTGAGATATAGGTATAGTAGTATTTGAGATAGGTTAATAGTAATATCGATGACTATAAACGAACACAGAATGTCTTGTATTGGAGATTTAATCGCTTCATCTAAGACCCTTGCATGTTCTTCAACTATGGCTTGTTCAATTGGTTAACTATGTAGTCGAGAAGAAAATTGTTTGTCTTTGACGATGAAATTCTGTAAGATTTTTTTTATTAATTCTGTTAGCCTGTAAGATATGCATATATTTATATATATTTTTAATAATTATTAATAATTAATTTCTACTTCTACAAAATATCATAATAAGGTAGGTATATTAAGGAATGATATGCTATGCGCACAGAAATATGAGCCAATCAGTCCAACAAGTCAGTGTGCTCAAGCCTGTCGCGAGCGTCCATATTTGAATGAGTCGTATCACTAAACTACTTATCCGTTTGCCTAATCTTAACTACAGACATGGTTTAAGATAAGATAAAATAAAACGAATTAATTAGAATGATACTATAATTATTAAGCTTGAATTATTTTTTTTGTCTCTAATGGCTTGTCAATACTTTAGAGTATACTAATTTAATATTTTAAACACGTAAATAGCTCTGTTTATGACAATTTCAGGCCTATACCGCTGGACATATTTTGATGAATCTAAAATACAAGTGAAATAAAGGAAGACAGTGTCTATGAAGAACTCATCATTTATCATAAGGATGTACAAATCAATATTAATATTGTTGACGAAAAAAAAACAACAACTCAGTACTATAAAGTATTTTTTTTTTCTGTTTGTAATGATGACACCCGCACTAAGGATGTAGATTTATACTACGGAAGACTACAAATATACAATTAATGAACACGTTTTAACACCCATATCAAAACAACCATTTGTGGATCACGCAAATAATTGTCTTGTGCAGGATTCGAACCCGTAACACCGTAGCGGCAAGGTAACCACATGAACCGCTAAGCCAATCGTTCAGCTAAAATTGTTCAAGGTCATGCGTACGTAGTCGGAGGTAAAGCTTGCTCCCGTCAGAGACTAGACGAATTGTGGGGGCTGGCCCTGGTCTCTGGCAACACGGAAATTAAAAAGTGTCGCCGTGGTGCGTTTTAGTGGGTAGTGTTGGGTGATTAGCATCCGATGAGTCGGCACATGCGCCTCACACGTTTGACTTGAGCCCGGGTATACTACGTTTGCGCGTTGCGATGTGGAAGTCCGTAATAACTGGGATTTTAAACAGGACGTTAATAAAAACAAATGGTACTGCTTTTTAAAAAAACATGTTTAATCCGTTGAACTCGACTGTACGATTTACATTTAGTAATCGTTCGATAATATAACTTTTACGACGTATCCCTATATACTTTTGTTTTTATGCTTGCTTGCCTGTCGCCCCTTGCGGGACGCACTAAACATTATGTTCCGAGATTTTATTACTGACATACAGTCGTATACAAATAGCTATTGAAAATTTAAAACGTTTCAAGCCACGGGCTTGTAAAGAGCTTCTTTGAGACATTTTTTTTGTTTGTACATAATAAAGATTAGAATGCCTATGGAAAGGAAGTTTATTTCAAAGAAGGTAACCAAGGACAGTATCTTTGTAGAAAACCAATAAAACGCAATACGGTAATCTGTATTTTATACTATGAATTTTATCTTAGAAATAAAAAAGTCAGAGACTAGATCTTAATAGAAATTACGTGGTTCACTAAACATTTAATAAAAGTAATGTATCCCTGAAAATGTTTGAAACTACTCGATACATTTGAAAAATTACGTCTAACATCTTTGGGAGCGATGATAGCTTAGTGGTAGTGTGTACGAATTCCGCGTCAAGGGGCGTGAGTTCGAATCCACCTACAATGAGCTTGAGCTTTTGGTGAAGGAAAAACAACGCGAGGAAACCGTAACCATAGGGCTTTTCCTATTGCCCGCTTGGTTAGCAACCACCGGCAAGTTGAAAATCTGCCGCCAAATACCAATAGGTATGTTCTGGCAGTTGAACTTGAGCCGTATCGTCACAATTTTTTTTTTACGGTATAGAGGGCAAACGAACAAACGGGTCATCCGATTGTAAGTGATTACCGCGGCCCATGGACACATACAAAACCAGAGGAGCAACTATTACTTAAAATCACCAAAGATCAGATGATATTATGGTCATAACGTTAAACCTTAATTATAAAAAAAAGATGTGCTGGCGGCCTTTAAGGTATGAATAACATCAGGTGAGGTTATGGCCATAACGCTAAACCTTAAATATAAAAAAAAAAACTACCATACGGATTTCAAAATATTTTTTGTATCTGATCGGGTAATCATTGAGGCATGCTTTAGACTGTATAGCACCACACTACCACTAATAGGAGCAAAGCAGTATGGTAAAAAATTACAATTACCGACAAAAATTAGTAATTTATTTTTAGTTTGACGCAAAAAAAGTCACAGGCACAGGTAGTATACATATTTTACCAATAACTACTTAATGCATCAACGTAGTTGTTTAAATTTTACCTTGGTAATAAATTATTTTTTTCTAAAATTCCTGACCAAAGACTAAATAGTTAATAGACTAGCCTGAAAAAACGAAATATCGAAATGTAAACGATTTTTTAATATCTTTAATCACGAAATGGACCGTTAACCGTGAAGGTCAAAAGCAGCTTCCTGATTGATCGCAAGTTAGGAAAAACTGTCTAAATGGTTTCATTTATGACAAAAAATCTATTGGGCGCACTTACAAAATAATAATAAGTTTGGAAAATCCAAAAATGCACGTGCCTCATACCATTCAATTAATTTTTAAGAAAAAAAACATGCCATACCATTGACTTATTTTATTAATTATTTATTACAGTAAATAACATATAACAATATGATAACGTTCAACTCGGCTGTATGGTTTCGGTATCTGTGCATTTTCTTTAAATAGAAGAAAATTGACAATACCCAGAACTTGTAAATGCAAAAAGCATTTTATTATCACCATTTTATTATTAAACTATGGGTACTAACTAGGCTATTGATAGAAAACAGGTAACTGGATGATATTATTCTAAAGATAACAAAACATGATCTCGATACGTCAATTTTTGCGGGAGTTGTCGTGATCACCTCGTATAAAAAAATACGGACGTCCTCATAATTTTTTTTACCGGCTTATTTAAAGGTAGCATAATATGATTGTTTTTTACAAAATATGAGTTAAATTATTTGAAGTGTTTTCTTGAATAACATCTACTCATATTATCGCATAAATGCAAATTGATTGTGGTAGATGCAGTTGAGGTAGTTATACAGATTTTAATTAATACCGAAGAGTTGGAGTAACGAAGGTGGGAGTGTGCAGTATCGTTAGACTCGGGGCGCCGAGGTGTATCGATATGTTGAGAGAGCTGAGTTGAGCGGTGGTTGAAGACTTTGGAGATAAAGTCGGAAAACTGTTGTAAATAAATTGTATCAATTAATTTAATTTTCTGTTCCAGGAATGATGCTGCACCGGGAACCAGCTGCTGGAACACGAGCAGGAAATCAAGCCCAGACCAGAACTACTGACAAATAAGTATATATTGAAAGTATAGAGATGTAAAAGTCTCTATATATAAAATTGACGAATTATCAGAAAAAATAGTGCCGAAGGTGGTGGAACTTGGTATGCAGAATGAAATGACAAATGAAGAGGATTCCAAAAATGTATAACAACTATATATTTTAACAAGACAAGACATTTATTCAATGAATTATTACTAAAATGTTTCGACCGAATGCATATATTAGCTTGCGAGAAGAACTCATGACACTTATCCGCCTAACAACTAACATATGCTCCGGCGTGATGTAATATTTTGATTGGCCTAAAGTGAAAATGATATATAAAAACACGACGCGGACTGCGAGCGTACTCGCGAGTGACAACCTGCGATATGTTCGATTCTAGAAGCGGTAAACATGCAAGATAGCCTATAGATAAATTAAGAAAGTGCACCTGTCTCATCTATACATCTATATTTAGTGCGTGGCTACCTCAATTAAGGCATAAATGAATACCGATGCGATCGACTTTCGTTTGAGCTACCGTTTATGTCATCCTATCAGAATTTGTTCTTTGAAGAACGCGTGTTTTCTATGATAGTGAGAAATACCGGTCATAATCTTCACCTGGTAGAGAAAACTTGAACTTGGAATTTTATTGGATAATGTGCTTCAGCTTACAAGAATATTAAAATAAGACCTCCTAGCCAACGATTGAATAAGCATCAATACATTAGTCTATCCTTAATTCCCTACGAATATTATAAATAAGAAACTGAGTTTGTTTTTTATGATTTCACGCCTAAGCCGCTGAATCGATTATAATGAAATTTGGTAGAGCGATAGATGGGCACTTGGAAACGATGATAGGCCAATTTTTCTAGTGAAAAACTTATTGATTGTGGGCTAAAATTAGGAATAAACTTTGTATAAAACTTTTCATTGCGTCATCTGATTTTTTTGAAAATATTAGCGCTAGCAAAGCTGCGGGTAAAAGCTAGTATAACTATATATTTTGTTTTTATGTGATCTAATAGTCTTGAAAACATTATGTACCTACCAAGGATCAAGATTATTATACCTAAACGAAATTTTACGACTAATATATTTATTAGAGCTGTTGATATTTTTTATAATATCGGATTATCGATATATCGACTTTATTAAAAAAAACCTTAAGTGAGCTCAAAAAATATTAACACAGTTTATAATCCATTATATTTATTAAGCAAATTATATTATAGATATATAAAAAACTTAGGATATAGTTCCTAGTCATTTTTGTTTAATTTAAATAAGATGACCTTGTGTACTAATATTTTTCAGTCAGAGTTTTTAAAAATATTAGTGTTTGGCAAGCCAACATAGCTTAATCAAGTATCCAAGATATATTTTGACACTAAACTAATTATGTCTAACTAGATATGAAATAAATTAACATGAATAACACGTGCTTTTCAGCTACGTTACAATAAAACAGTAATTTTTCATAACCACACTTTTTAATTTCACTCGCTGTTAACTAAAATCTAACTAGAGGTAGTAATGTAAGCTATTAATGCTGACGCGACAAGTAACAACAACGTTATTTAAAGTAAGTCCTATGTATCATAGATTATTGTAATTTTTATACCACTTATATCTTATATTTCGTGTATATATCATATTTTATAAATACAAAATTATATTTCGTTTAAGATAATAAGTATATAAACACCTACGAAAAGAGTAAAAACATAATATATTGTAAATAAAGTACAATGGACTAAGTTTACGATGATTTTGCAGATTAAATAACTAAAACTAAAGTTTATCGTAGAAAAATATCAAACTATCGATATATCGTCAAAAATAATTAGTAATGAATATCGATATTTCAAAATATTAATATCAATTTTTCAATATTTTATCAACAGGCCTAATATTTATACATACCATTCCAATATTTATCATATTGCAGAATCTGTAGATAAACAACCAAAAATGTGTTGTTTCAGTACTATTCTCCTCTGGTTGTCAATAAGTTTTCTTAGCGGTTATTAAGTTCCATAATAAAATCTTAGAAAGAGTTATATTCAAATTCTCAAAAATCATTATAGTCCAATATGTGCTACCGGGCCAACACAATCTTCACAAATTATAATTGCACATTATTGTACTACTAGTGACATCTAGTGTGCAATAGCAAAAACCAAATCTTCGCTTGCCATCTAGCGTCAAGTATTTAAACAGTAATATCATAAATTATTTTCTCTACTAATAATATAGATGTCCTGATATTAAATATACATATTTTGACTTTTTTTTATCATCATAAATCTAAAACATTCAACGTTACAATTATATATGCATATAAAACATATACAATAAATTCAAGGAATTCACTAAACAAGTTTTGATTATTTAACTACAATTTCTTAATTAATATACAAATAATAATATCTAAATATTGATACATGATTATAAATAATAATGTATCATTAATTAATCGTTTTGAAAGCTTGACATAGCCTAGTAATGTTGATAGTCCTGAATACGAGTGAATATTAAAGAATTATAAAATATTATAAATTGTATATCACAAGTAATCTTAAAAACCTTGTAGTAAATAGTCATTATTTCAATTGAAACAAATAACAAAAACTATTCGTAATCAGTGCTTCCCGTCTATATGTTACATACCTAACCGTTATTTGAAAGACGGATAATTCATTTAATTATTTTAAAAGCATTTAACCGTTAGGGTAAGGTCGGTAACATTTTCTCAGATTTTATTTAAAATAAGTGGTAATGATGTTGCTCCCGGAAAGGATTTCTTAAAATTATATATTTAATCAAATTATTTAATCAAAGTGCCTACACTCGGACTTATCAAACTTTTTAAAGAAAAATTAATGTTATTGATTTATTGTTCATACATATATAAAACGATTAGGGTTTGAAAATAAAATTTAAATGTGCAAAGATTTCAAAATTATAAGCCAAATATACAATAGAGCCGGGCGCTATATTTCGATAAATCGTTGAGAAGCTGCGGTGTCCGAGTGGTTAAGGAGATGGACTTGAAATCCATTGGGTTCTACCCGCACAGGTTCGAATCCTGTCCGCAGCGAACATTTTTATATATTTTTTATTCTTATATAATATCACTGAAGAAAACCTTACATATATTACATAAATTATGTTATATAAGTATTTTTAACCCAGTTTTATAACTATTATTGTATGAATAACCTTAATATATTTTACAATACTTTTTGCAGTTAAGTTTCATTTATTCAATCAAATTTACTATGATTTTTGTTGAATCATTTTACTATGTAAAGCAACTTCAAATAAATGTAAATATATATTTTTTTATATAACTAGCAAAATACTCAGTTATTTTGCTTTCATTACATATTGATAAAATAAAAATGACTAAAAAGAAGACTCCTTCGAGCCGGATTTGAACCAGCGACCTATGGATATCAATGACAAGTTTTACTCTACAGTCCACCGCTCTACCAACTGAGCTATCGAAGGTTGTAACTAAAGTATAAAATTTTTAAAATACTTATTCAATATTACACAAACTAATTTTATAATGTAATTAGTTGGTTCAAAAAGCACACGATTTGACACAAACCTCGAAAGCTGAAAATATTTAGAAATGCTGAGAATAGTAACGTCAAAAATTATTATAAGTATATTTTTATTGAGAAATACAAAGGCAGAATTAAATTAATTTTCGAGGTTAAAAAAATGTAAATGTCAATAGACACTATATACGGGAACCGGTTATAGGTAATAACTGTTTATTGCGAGCAGATGCAATGTGAAAGCAGATCCTGCTACCGGGCGTAATAGGCGGTAGAAGAGTACCGTGGGGTTTTAGTGGGTATTACTGGCGAGTCTTTCGCCAGTTGAGTCACACATACCCTTCCCGGCCCATCAGGGAGGGGATGCCTAAAAGCATTTCACCACGAAAAACTGAAGAAAAAAGAACTGTTTACATAAACGCAAAAGTATAATTTATTTATTTATAACTATGGAAAACACAACAGTCCACAGTCAGATAAAGAATCAAATAAGAATTATATAAAGATGGACACTAGACTAAAGAGCAAATTCGTTTTAACACATTGTCAATACTTTCACTATGAACAATATTAAAAAGTTATTCAAAATAACATTAAACATTTAACATTTGAAATAAATCATAATAATGATTAGAATAATATGCACTAAAAGAACACATTAAAATCGGACATAGATGCTGTTTAAGAATGGAGAATAATTACAAACACGCTTTGCATAACTACATTTACAAAGAAAACAAAATATATTTACAAAGTCATAAATCAGTACAGTATTAAATTTCAGGATGATAGCTTTCCGGCACCAATTACCAAACATTTTTGTAACCAATATTCACTTATTAATCCAACATATAAATCGTTTTACTTTTTCATGCTTTTCATTCAGGATATTATCAATAATATTAGTAATTATATAATTATATTGTATAGTAAGTAGGTTAGTACCCTTACACAACCGTTCGAAGTAAACATTGCTCTTATATTTTAGTAGGCGTTTTTTTAAATATTTATACAACTGCATGGGGTCTTCTTTAAAAAGTCTTTTACATAAAATTATCTAAACATAGTTCTTTAAAAAATTCGTTTATACTCGTGCAAGTATAGCTTAGCCAGCTTAGCTTAGATAGCTTAGCCATGACATGTCATTTTTTCTTTCAGTGGCAATTTTTCATGTTAATAACTTTTTAAATAATATTCAAAAATAAACATATTTTTATAGATAACATATCTAGTACGAGGACAGTCGAAATCCGTGTGACTGTCAAAATGTTAAATCTATTAATCTTAAAGCTTCATACAGTTACCTTATCGTCCTAAAACAAAACTTAGCTTCCGAATGATATTTAGTTACTGTTATCTTATCTATGTAAGCTCTCATCGAACACAAAAGTCAAATGCAAGCAGGTCGGTTTCCACAATTTCGCCCTATCGGTAAATTCATTTTGCAACTATTGCATATACTGCCCGAATGAAGCCATTTCATATTTTATGAATATATCCTTCTTTGTTGTAGTGGATTTTATGACCTACTTGCTACTTCTGCTTGCCGATCCAAATTTTATTGGATATTCTAGAACAGGTAACTTCTTTGATATTTAATTATAACCAAAGTAACTCGTTATATCTCAACAGTATTTATTTCCACTCATCTTAGTACAGATAATAGTATAAATATGACAATTCAAACTGGCAATGTTTCCATTAAACATTTCAAACCCATACTACAACAAAATATATTTAGTATCAGTACCAGATCATTGAACCAGAATGCCTGAATCAGTTTCAATGTACCAGAATATTTAGGCTATTTCCGGTAAAGAATATTTCGGGACTGAACCGTTTTAGTTCAAGAGCAAGGTTCTGTAAAACTTTATATTTTAAAGACAATGTTTGTTTTTTATTATTATTTTCAATTACGGTTCATGTAATTAATGAGCACATTAGATATTTTCATATACATGGATCTAACTGCTATCCAACTTACGAAATGAACAAACAAAAATAAAGAACACGAGGGTATAGTAGGTCGGATATTAAATGTAACTAGATTATATATGATTACAATTACATAAATTCAGTAACAAAAATAAGACGTTGAACTCCGCACTTTATAATAACCATCACAAAGTTCAATATATAATATATTTTGTCGCAAAGATATATTAATTTTAAGGGGTTGGAGGTGTGGGGTCATCTCCCCGCTTCTGTACTGAATTGCACCCCACATACGATACATCTACACTAACGACAAAATCGCCACCACATTCATTCGCATTAGAGAACTAATTTTTGTAATAAATTCTGTCGGTCGATTATGTTTTACCGAATCCTTTTATGAACTCAGTTAAAAATACTATATATCTATACTAATATTATAAAGAGTAATGATTTGTATTTTTGTTTGTAACAAATAAACTCAAGAACTAGTCAACTGATTTCAAAAATTCTTTCACCATTAAAATGCTACATTATTCCTGAGTAACATAGGCTATTTAATTGTTTGCAGTTAAATCATTTGTGATTAAGAGTAAATTCGCACCTTCCGTACTTTTGCTCAGTTTTTTTTTATATATGGCAACTGCCTACTTAAGGACACAATTAGCTGAGACAAAATAACAATTATGTGTGGGACTTGAACCTGCAGTACTTCGGCATGGAGGTTGCAGCGACGAAATTGCTTCAACCACTAGGCCAACCAGTTGTAAGTTAATAATATACTGATACTATTTAATACTGAGTGAACAATCCTTGTATACCTGCTGTTTTTAATAATCAATTATATATGTAACTAGATGTATAATTCCTATCTTGACCACGATTATAAAAATGTAAATGATATCTGTAATGCACACTTTGCACTCCATGTTGATAGGACATATGATAATATAAGTGAATACTTAAAGTAAATTATAAATAAATAAAAAACTAAAGTAAAATCTCTAAAGAATCTAAATTAAAAACTCCATTCCTTGCGTTATACAAATCACGCTTTTCGTCCGCTTAGCTCGACTACAATCAAATGATTTTCGCGCGAATACGTCCACAGGAGCTATGGCACATTGACGTCATCAGAACACAGCCTCCCGAGTTTCTATTGTCAAACACATATTTAATTACCAACGTGCAGTGCGACACGCGGCTCACAGTTAAAAAAGGACATATACATTTCTCAGGTAATGAAATAAAGCTACCCTAAATATTACAAGTTAACATTTATTTTCAAATAACAAAGTGTAGGCGGCTAGTTATCTTTCGATATAGGAAACAGGGATGAATTTCGGCCGTTCCCGTCGCGTAGTGGCCGGTAGTGCACATGCGCGGTTCGCTCGGCAAACGCGTCCTCCAGTCAAAGAGAGGCGACGCGCCGGCTAGCGCGTTAGCCCGCTGCTGCCTCTCCAGCAGTACACAGCGGCAATAACATTATTCATGAATAAAAATATGATCGAAAGTGCTAAAAGACGTTATTTCCGCGTATGTGACGTGTCAATTTTGAGAGAGAAGTTGCGTGCACTCTACCGTCAGTCTTCCTTTCGAGTCGACAATTTCGCGATCGCCGATGTTTTGATGAGGTGAGTTGTAGTTTAAGGTCGAAGCTTGCCCTTGATTGAAGGTATTTGATACACGTACGGCAATTTTGTTACGTGATGTGAATGGTGAAATCATTCAGGAAATTGGCTCATTAAACCTGTGACATCGATCGTAGTTCGGCATAAAAACAAAGGACTGCCGATTGACTGACGCAGCGATCTATAATGAGCTTTTACTACTAAACTTTGAGAGTTACTGTTGATAAATTTCATATTTGAAGCATCTAGGCATATTAACAAAATATTATTCACCATCGGTTTGAAAACAAAGGTGAAAAAGAAACTCGTAACCTTTAAGTGTTTTCAAATATTACACATTGGAATATAAGCGTAAAGCGATACCATTGTATAACTTATTCATACATTTTCCACTCAAAAATGTAAGATAAAGAACTAAAGTGAGTTTTCATTACATATTACGTTAGAAAGTTGGAATCATTTTCTAGCAAATTATGTTTAATATATTTTCCGCAGCACATGATCTTTTGACTCACCCACTAAACGCCAAAGCACATCTGTAATCTCACACATTGGCTTACTCTTAAAACATTTATGTAACCCTACAAAGAAGCAACTTCAACGCCATCAATATCTACTGAATAACACATTTCTGAACTAGTGTAGAAATTATCATAATTAGTAAAATAAATATTACACAATAAGATTCCAGGAAATGCTTACTTCCTTGGATGATGCTTTGTAACATACGGGGTACGCTCCATAATTTATTATATTGATGACGACAATGACAAATAAAGATCTATTCGTGGTGAAAAAAGAAACCTTTTTTCCCTCTTACTGTATGTCTAACTGTCTGATCTCCTTGTACGCGGTTCTGTCTGAAAGTACAAAATAGATTTTAATGAATTTTCACGTGCTGATAACTAATAGTGCCCATAAAGAATAGGATACATTTTATCCCATAAAACGCAAAGGTTCTTGAGATAAGGGATGAAACACTACACTTCATACCGTTGGACTGATCATCATCATAAAGTGACAACAAAAAAATTATGAAATGACAATGTCGAAGTCAAAAGTATATAAATATATTCAGTAAAACGTAATGACTTTTAATAATAAAATAATTATATAGGTAACTAAGGAGTGTCTGTAAATAAGTTCAAATGAAGTACCAGCAACAATACTAATTTATTATATTGATGACGACAATGACAAATAAAGATCTATTCGTGGTTAAAAAAGAAATCTTTTTCCCTCTTACTGTATGTCTAACTGTCTGATCTCCTTGTACGCGGTTCTGTCTGAAAATATAAGATAGATTTTAATGAATTTACACGTGCTGATAACTAATAGTGTCCATTAAGAATAGGATACGTTTTATCCCATAAAACGCAAAGATGCTTGAGATAAAGGATGAAACACTACACTTCATACCGTTGGACTGATCATCATCATAAAGTGACAACAAAAAAATTATGGAATGACAATGTCGAAGTCAAAAGTCAAAAGTATATATTCAGTAAAATGTAATGGCTTTTAATAATAAAATAATTATATAGGTAACTAAAGAGTGTCTGTAAATAAGTTCAAATGATGTACCAGCAATAATTAAACAACCATTAACTAAGGTTACAACATCAACTTTAATAAATCAAAAAGCCATCAACACGCCATGTTAATTATAGCATATCAGACTAAATTGGTATGTACCTTTTTTTAAATTATGCTTATCTAAGCGTGAGACGTAAATCCCTAACATCTTGTGTACATACAATGTCAATTCATATGCACCTATCTTTATCAGGCATCTGTTACACATATAGGTTAACGTCTTTGCTAGCTACTATAAAAATCTCCTAAAGAGATAATTTTCAAACATACTATTTCTAAGAGTGTGTATATTCCACGTATTAAACAGTAAATCGAGTGCACATTTTGAATCAAATACAATGTAAGCTCTACGTAGAACGTAGTATAGTTTATGACCCTGTTAACCTAAACCAAAACCAATAACCGGCCAAATTCAAGTAACTAAACATGTAATAAACGTGTTAGGGAGATCGTTGTTAAATCGAATGAAATTACAGTGGAATTCAGGTGAATATACGCATATTTTTAGTATAAACAATTATTGCATGAATACTTATTGAACACAGTTCAAATGAATGGAACTGCTCAAACACCTCAAACTAAATTGGAATCGAATTGATTCGGTTAAATTTAAATGCTAATCGTACAGCCCGGATAATTTTGTAATCATCTCACATAGTACATTTTTATTCCTTTATTTGTAAATGATACCTAATCAATCAGCTAATATTGTGTTTTATAGTTATAAGTCAGATCAGTGTTTCCCAAAGTTTATTAGGCAGCGACTCACCTCTCGAAATCTTCTAAATTTATGAAGAAAAAAGGGGCATGTATTAGCCGGGGTGTTCGTGTCGTCCTATTGTTGGAGTCTTCCTAATATTCGCTTGCGATCCATACTTTAAGAACGTCTACGTTAGACACTTACAAAAAAAACAATAGACCCGCAGCAAGGTACAGGCAAATATTAAAAGCCACTTATTCATTTGTGAACTGTGATAGTGAACAACAGGGGTAGTTTTTGTAATACTAAACTTATACACAATAAATAAATATACACAAATACATAAGTTGGTTTACCAAGTTTCTATAATATTAACGACTATGGTATTTATTAACTGGAATTTTTATTTGCAAATTTTTATTAAGCCTATATATATATTAAACAAAATAAAAACATATCAATTTTTATGACCTTTCTGTTTGTAAGTCCAGGTTTGAAATTGTAACGAAGTGTTGTACAAAGTAAGTTGAAATAATTAATTAATTGATGACTAAAAGAATTTTCAATAATACTTGTAAAATGTATTCAATCAAAATCTTAATTATACATTGGAAAACCGTAAAATTTAACAGTAAATCAACCTTTATCATTCTCAAACAATTTTGATAAAATAGTAAACAAAAAAGAGAGAGGTGTCCAGTTGTAACAGAGTTTCTTGTTGTTATATTTTGTGTTTGTATTAAGTAATGATTAGAATAAAATTTTACAAGTCAAAATATTTTTGCACATTCTCATAACTGACTCATCTATTGAAAACAGTTTTTTTTTTACGTGATCGGGAAATGCCTCAAAAATCACTGTAAAAAGACGTCGGCTTTTCATTATTACACTGTTTCGGTCTAGCCCCTTATCCCGCAAACAAATTACAACTATAATTTGCGATAAGGAACTATGTTCCAAAAAAAAACCTTTCAATTCAGATATTTAGTACTAACATTGTTTTAGAAATCATAAAATCTGAAAAAAATATATACAAGACGATATTAATTACTGCCTGATAAATACAAGCCTCAAGATACCTTTACTAATTTACTAAATAATATACAGTTACAAAAAAACCACAACCAACGCTCCAACTTAATACCGTGTTCTCTCGATCATTCGTATTTTGCTATAAGAGGCTTATTTCGATTCACCTCGTCCGTGAAGGGTCGACGTGGAATAAGAGGATTTGTGTTAAAGTATCATATATTATTACGTAATAAGCAAAATGTTTTATACTAATTCTATGTAACATTTATTTTGATAGTAACTTCTTAACTTAGTTATTAGGGATAAAACCGAATAGTACAGTGGTCGCTCATTTCATTTATTACCTATTTACCTGTTGAAGTGTATTTAATATTCTGTGATGAGTGTTTTCAAAGAAAATCTGTATCCCATGATCTAAGAGGCTCAATGGTAGCGTCGTTGACGTTAGTTCGAATTCTTGGAATGAGCATGAGGTATTATAGCTTAGCATGGTGATAGGACTTTTTTCTAATGTTCACCTAGCGAGCTACCATCCTGAAGTTGGAAATCAGCCGCCACATACCAACAGGTGTGTTTCGGCAGTTGCACTCGGAGATTCAGACTCTCCACTAGGCTTAGCGTTGCTTATGGTGAGTTACATCATTAACATCAGGTGAGGTTGTGGGTAAAACGCCTACAAAGTATTACAAACAAGTACAATTCCTCAGACAGGTAAGCTAAGTTACAGATGCAATGTAAGAATAAAGAACTCGATAAGCACAAAGAAAGTTTCTAAGCCTAACATTTGTTGTACTGCGAGAATGTGACAAGTTTTCCAACCAACATTTTTCCTCCATCCGCCATATTTTTAAATTGTTGATTCTGTCTATGCAGGTTATTTTGCCAGTGTCAAGTGTAACTTCGTATTCTTTAGATTGGTCTTTTATACTGTGGTGGTTGTTAAAATTGGCTAGTTCTTTTGTGCCTGTCTCCATTTATTATTGTTAACGCAACCACTTAAATAATATAGAACTAAATACTAGATTATGGAAAAAATGCAAAGTGCTGTATGTCATATCAAAACACGACAGATCCCATGGTGCTGCGGTTATAAATCACACCACAGAGCCAAGTTTGTCGTGAGTTCGATGAGCATAATTGTTACTTTTGTCTGTTTGCTAAACATATAATATGTATAATAAATCAGTTACTACTACAGTACTATAATAACAGCTTTACTCAGTTTAGAATAAAATAACTCTGTCTACGATATTATTGTATCCTTAAAATAAGACTTAAGAGTGCTGGTAAAATTAATCACCGTTGGATACTGTAGTCTTCAGGCTGTACGATATTTTTAAGGAGGAATTACGTAGTTTTTTTCCAAAGAATTTTAAAAAACAATACATTCTTCATAACTAATCTGAAGCCAGAGTTGAGCAGCAGTTTCATTATACTCAACTAAAACACGGTTCTAAACTAGGTCGGATACTTCAACCGGATAATAGATACCGGTCTGCAGGTAAGTATAGGTTATAGGTATTAACTCCGCCTCTAGTATTTGTACGAGGAAATTTAATTTTGAATAGTTAGTCTATTATTGAGTTGAATGAGACTAAAACAGTTACAGAATAAACCGGCATGCGGTTAATTATACTTTGTTGTTTCCATTGAATTATATTGAACTTCTGTATACACTGATTATACTTGTAGTACACATTTTAGGAAAGTTTATCCATATTATCACTTATTGTGCATTAAAGGTAACATTGCATTTAACATGAATTTAAAATAATAGCATTAGAAAGATAAAAATGGAATTTCAGTGCTGGTTGAGCTTTAATTGATATTTGCATTCGCATTTATTTTTATTTTGTATTTGGGTGGTTTCCAGGCAGGTGTATAGGTTCTTATTTCTTTTTCTATTTTCCAACTATCAAAAATTGACGGAAATATAAATAAGAGTGAGTTCGAAACGTTACATTTGATTAAAAAAAAAACCGTATTTTCATTGAAAAGTAGCATGGTTTATTAATTTCGGTCAGAAACAAAAAATGAGTTGATGCCGAATCTTACTATCATATGGTATTTATTTTTTTAGTGTCCCTAATACTTTATTCTTGTCGGTTTTTTTCTAATATGAAAACAGATCTTCCGTTTATCTTAACAAGCGTTTTAAAAATATCCGCATATATGGTCTATTTTTTTTAAACAACAAAGCATATAATTACAATTAAGTATAATGATAGTTTTTTTTTTAATAAGACATGTGCCTATGTAGGAAATTCCGCGAATGTCAAATGTGAAGGGAATTATAACCACAATTATTAGTCACAATGTAACATCCGAACAATTATTTGTGGATCGCGCAAACAATTGTCTCATGCGAGACTCGATCCTCCAGCAATTGGGGTCCGCGCTCTTGCAAAGACCGCTAGGCCAACCGTGCAGGCAAAATTATATAATTGCAAGACACGATTGGAATTTCTCGTCTAAACAAAACAGACCATGTATACATTAAATTAAGAACCTTAGAAAGCTTCATTAATACATTTTCTTTAAAGATAGATATCTGCCCTAAAAACTACCCGTTTTGTTGAGATTTCCGCAGTAGTTAGCATACAACGGCAGAGATTTGAGTGGTTGTTGAGTAACCTAACGTGTGAATGCATAAACAAGAATTTCTTAGAGAGAGCGCTTCTCAAGAACTACTTACATAGAGCAGTGTAAATGTAGTCTAGAAACTTTTTACATAGTATATAATATAATACATTGAGAACTTCTAAGTTAAAACTAGTTTGCATGGTACGGTAGTTGAACTTTTTCTAATGCAGTTATCTCAGAATGATGCACTTAAAACATTTTTTTTGTACTTTATAGGTTGAGCGTTGTGGACACAATTTCATTTGGTGTGAAGTTAAAACGTGATCCAAGATAGTGGACAAGCTAAGCCTAGTGGAGAGTCTGACTATCGGGTACAACTGCCCGAACACACCTATAGGTATTTGGCGGCAGATTTTAACTTCAGGGCAGTAGCTAGCCAATAGAGCAAGTATGAAAGCTGTCCCGCAGGGACAACAAGGGAGTTCGAAGTTTCGCCGTGGTGCGCTTTGATGGTTAACGGAAGGTCTTGTACAGATTTGGCTTAATTACAATTTTTAACAATATAAAATCATGAAATACGTATTTATTTTTGCTTCCGCCAGTACTACTTATTTCCTATCAATATGATAACAATCTATAATATTCCTCAAACTTCCGTCTTATAATATATTGTTTATAAAGTTTGCTTTACTGTAACATGTTAACATAAGAGTACTTACTGTGTTATGATCGTAATTTATTCAATTGTATACATTGACCGTTGAACTCTTTAAGTGTGTATTTAAACGTGACATTGACAAAATTGCTTAAATTGCCGACGCCACAATGACATAAAAAGTCTCAAATCAAACACCATCAAGAAATATGCAACCACAACTGTAAGCAAATATTACCTTTGTACTGTGTATCATATACAACCATTCTTATAAGGCTCCGTAAAATACTGATCAGATAAAAGCCAGCATTCGTTCTTTGACAGAATTTTTATATTGCCAAATCTGAAAATGCGGTGTCTATTTAAAATGCATATTACGATTTGTCTTTTCGTGCTGGCTTTAAAATTCATCGATATTCATGAACTTATAAATATTCATTTTTATATTTTTCAATTCCAACGATAACTTTTACAACCAGTAATATTTGATGTGTTCGATTGGAGAGGGGTATTTTAACAACTGGTGATTATGTTTAAAAATCGTAATTGTAATCATATTATGTAGAATGTTTTATATAGACATCTATGATACTAGCCATAACCCGCCCGCTACGATGGGCATAAAAAATTAACACGAAAAAAATTATAAAGGGAGAATGGAATCCAAAAATCTAAGTAGCTTAGAACCATCTACGAAAGTTTCCGCTTCTAATAGATAAGATAAGAGTATAAAACTATAGGTGTTTTCCGACACTTGAGAGCCAGTCACTAATCTTAGTGTATCCACTAGCTAGCGCTATATCGTCACTTAACTCCAGATGAGTTTGTGGCCAAAACGCTAAAACCTATAGAGTATAAATAAAAATATTATCTTATGGAAATGGTCCAGGGAGTCTTTATCGTATTTAACAAATCATGCCCCGAGTTATATTATTTATAAGTCACGTAACGTACAACGTACGTAAGTTTAGTAGTATTGAAGTGATTGAGCGTCGAAGAAAATTTATTTTCTCCCACCCACCCACTCCAAAAGCTCTAGAATCACAACCCACATAAAAGAACAGGCAATATGTTTATTCGGTTCCGCTCTTCTGAAATTATTTCAATTGTTGTGCTGTTCCAAGAAAGAGATTTCATCGAATCCTACTTTTATTAAATATGCCTATTAATAACATAATTTATAGAAAAATTGTAAGTTTTGTCTTTCAGAAATATATTTTTAATGAAACAAAAACACACAAAAATAAAGTGTGTGTCAGGTCAGATTCGTCGCAAAACTGGAGTAACATGTTAAGTACACACATACATGATCTCAAAGTGAAAGGTGTGCAAGGTACGTTGCGCAGAAAACAACGTTTTTGAATCAAAGGTTTCATTAATTTATCTTCTCATAAAATATGAAAATCGATTCTTAAGGAATAAACAAGAACGTAATTAAGGAATAAAGAAACAAGAAAAAGTAAGAGGCTGAATATGTAATTTAAGTCAGCCGTTCCCTTTACAGATTTCCACTTATTTTACTCTTATATGTATACTGTCGAGAATGAGGTTGTATATCGCGGCCGGCGCGTCTTACCCATCGAGAGTAGAAAATAAAGGAAGAAAAAGAACGAAGGGACGTGCGACGGTCGCAAGTGTTAGCTTGGTCATTAATCGTGTTTTTATATTAGATATAATATTGCAGGGTTTTTAATATTTACAAGTTTAATTAAAAATAACATTATAAATTCAAATTGTAATGACGAGATTTTAAGAAAATTGTAATCATCATTTATTCCATGTAGCTCGCTTTTAGCTTCCGGTTGTGGTAATATAAAAACGTATGTTTTGAAATACTGAGGCAGTAGTAGTAGAGGTCCGGAACGAATCATTGCACTGAAGTATTAGTGATGTGAAGTACCATATAGTATGTGCAGACTATTAAACAAGATGAGTTAGATAAAAGGATTTTACTCAATTGTCGCAATACGAGAAAACTTAATTTGCATTTTTTTTAAATATGATTAAACCTTTCATGTTATAATACAGTACACTATATTTATTTACAACACATAAAGGTTCATTAATAGATATCCATATCCAACTATGTGATCAGAAAGTATATAGGCTAACTATATTACTGACCGCAATAATTCAATATAAAGGGTAATATTATAGTAACACAACATTGTAAATGAATCACAATGTTTATATAGAAAATAATAAGTATGAAGAAATCACTAGACAATACAACTTTTACAGAGTTGCATTCAAATTAACATACGCCATCCGCGACCTCCAGGGAGACGCGACTTATCTTTACGATGGGTCTATGACCGCATGTGTTTGCAATCAATAAGTGTCGCTATGTCAAACTAAAAGTTATTCCAACATATATAATATTAATTAATAACATTAACTATATAGACCGTGCAATATATTTACACATAATACACAAATAATATGCTTTAAAAAATTTGTGGCTATATTTTGTGTAATACATATAAAAACTCAGTTTTCGTTTATCTGTGCCCACAAAACTGGATCGATGGGTTAGCCTAACATTTTTACTTGACGTTGCATTTCTACATTAAAAGGTTTTTTCTTCTTCTTTTTGTGCCTTTTATCCAGATGTTCGTTCAAGAACGGTAAATTTAAAATCTTTGAATAAACATTACTGTAAAGACTTCAATTTTAGGAGTCTTATTCCTTTCACAACATTGTCATCTACTAAGATACAAATTTTATAATAACTTTTGGTTAATAGGATAACCGCAAATGAAGTTGAAGGCATCATACAAATATAAACCACATTTTTATATTTCTTCCATCATCTTTAAAAAGTCGAAATACAATAATTTTAGAAAACATTTTTATAATTTGCAAATATTAACCATTAATATGTAAAAAAATGTTAAATACACTTACAATAAACTCATTACGCCAATTTATCTATATGATAATATTTTAATTCTACTCGGACAGTTGGAATGTCCGCGGCTGTTTGGCGCGCTGCGGCATGGCCAGCGGATGCGGTTGTGACGTCATCGCTTCCGCCCCCCAGGCCTTATGCGTAACCCAAACCTAGCCAGAGGTCAGTCCTTTATAGCGAGGCCGTTATGATTTATTTTGGCATACATCGTGATACGTAGGAAAATCATATTATCATGTTATATAGCGTATGGAAATAACAATACCCACATGCTGCGAATAAATACTTAATACATTACTGAGACTATAATAACGTGTTGTTTATCTTAACTATAGTAAATCCGTAAATAAAAACTTAATTTTCAGATTACTAGAACGGACTTTTTTATTGTCTTAATCTCATCTAAATTTAAGTGACGATGCGATCTAATAATGTACCACGTTAAGCAGAGTGGAGGATCTGGCTAACATGCATAGCTGTCCGTAGGCTTGTAGGCTATGGACGATAAATTTGCAATTTGAAAATGTAAGCTATCCAGGCTGGCATGGTTTAGTAGTATACGTACAAAGCATCGATGGACTAGAGTACAAATTCTGTGCCCGCAATAAAAACGATACTTTTTGTTTTCTGAAGAAAAAATAATGTTATATATTTTATTACTAATTTTATTTGTAATAAATAATTACCCCAATAAATATTTTATCTATAATGTTTCAAGTAGCTAAACATTTATTTATTTATTTTCCCATTATCATTACCAATAAAGAGACATGAAAAATATAAAAGAGACCTCTTTATCCCGAAGAACTAAGTAAACAAATATGACATTCCGTGCAGTATTAATATACGTCTAAATCAAAGCGACATTTCGATAAATTTCAAAACCGATGTCACAGTGTTAATACGCATTGTTATTATACCTCATCTCTTGTAAATAAACCATCAGTATTTAATACTTATAAAATAATCTATGCATATTCTAAAACACAGTCCGCCCGCCACGTATGTCTGTCTGTCTGAACGCGATACTCTGAAAAACTATCAAATGAATTTTCATATAGTTTTCAATAGTAGTTAATGTGGATATATAACATGTACCTAAATAGAACATTTAAATTGTTTTATAACTTTTTCATCATTAAAATCCTATCAGATTAAAAACGAAATAATGTTCCGGCGTTTTAGTAAGTATTCATGGACTACAAAGGCTGTTAAGAATTTAAAAACACGGAATCATTCCTGTTTTAATATATACTGAGTCAATGTACGATTTAAAATTGATATAGTTTTCTTTTCTTTGTTTTCTAATATACATTATAAATAAATATTAACAATAACTTTGCAATATACAGTCAACTTTAAATAAACATTGCGCTTCTTGTAATAATAGAAAAACCTTACTTACCTTCCAAGCACAAGAGTATTTGAATAACAAAAGAAACACAAGAGAGCTTATATTAAAAATGCGCGAAGGCGGAGCATCCGCGCCTTCTTGTCATTTACCATACGACAAAGACACAAGAAATTGTCCTATTATAGCAGAAATGTAAGCTTTTCACAATTTCTTCGTTTCAAGTTACGCACAATAGAACTGAGCCTCAAATAAATATAACTTTAAAATTTCATATAATTTGACAAATTTATTTATATTTCTATAGTTGTACTAAATTCTATGATTAAGAGGTTGTTGATTTTATTATGTAATATACGTGTTTAAAATAACCACCAAATTTCCTGAGTTATTTTTACTACATCCTAAATCGCTATATTACTTGTATAATATATTTTTTAATATGATAAAAAGGTAAATAAAAACGCCAATAGCTATAATCAGGCTTACACGTTCTAACATAGTATGATATAAATATAATATAGCAAATATAGTATGGTCATGTTGTATAAATAGAGAATGCCTGAATGGAAACTAGCTGTGTAACTACATTTTGAAACTAAATTTTGATCTAATATTTTTTACCGTTTTTTTGTAAGTTTTTGCAATACAGTTTTGATTTTATTGGCGGTAGCGTGACGTTAAATAGCCTAAAGCCTTCCTGAATGATTGTTCTATTAAATATACAATTAGTTTTTGAAATCCGGCTAGTAGATCCTTACTAAGATTAACGCGCTCAAACAAACAAATTCTTCGGCTTTATAATATCAATATAGATATTTGATCTGTAATCAATAAAAGAAGGTAGTCCGACTGCATCGTGGTATAAAATATGTATTAAAACGTAAAATTATTGTAGGTATCTCTTATTATAGTTTAAGCGAGCACAAGGAGGATCGTTAAAGTTTATTTACAAGTACATTCAATTTCAATAAAGAAAGCATTTATTGAATATGTTCATAATGCAAACGTCAAACATTATAGTCATCATTATCATCATACTAATATCATAAAAGCGAAAGTGAGTTTGTTTATTGTTAGGCTTTCACGCCTAAAGCGCTGAATCAATGGTGATGACTTTTGGTACAGAGATAGATGGGTCCCAGATGACAGAGATAGGCTACTTTTTCTCACGAAAGCTTTATTGAAAATGGGGAAAATAGAGGGATAAACTTTGTATGATACTTTTTATTGCATTATCCGATTTGTTTAATAAAATCGATATTAACACGAGCGTAGCCGAACGTAAAATTTAGAAGAGAATAATAAAGAATTTTAAAATGTCACCAATTTATTTAAACATACTTCATTACAATTATCCTCAGTAGAGATCAGATTTAACAATATATAAACTACGAACGAATGTCAACCATTAGGCGCAACAAATTTTTATAATTAGGTATGTCGGATGCTAATATATAAACAGTTGCACCTAGTTACGCTGATGTAATTTGGCTTCCATTAGTTAAATAGACTGAATGGCTTTTAACCTAATTAGACTTTAGAAGATTCGCAGCATCGCGATGTTTTACTAATGCGAAGCTTTTTTTCTCTACTTATACATTTTTATTCTATTATGGCGTAGATCTATGTAGACAACTTCCACAAGTATGACAAATACATTTCTTAACAAATAGTTACATTTTAAAACAGCAATTATCAATATTAGTGCATTGACTGAAATAGATTTTTGTAATAAGTACTCAAATTATTTTGTTTATATATATTATATTATATGATTATTTAAAATTATAGTCTGTGATTAACGCAGCTAATGAACATTGGCGATACTAGAGGCATTATTAGTACTTGCAAGTCCTAAACCCAGCTGTTTCAAGGAACTCTAATGCTTTGTAGAGTATCAGTATTTTACCAGTTTGACTGCCCTTAGTACAGAAAAATCTGTAAAGAGATTTCAAGATAACTATAGATAATTCTAATGAGTCACAATATTATGTAATTTTAATACCAAATGTAGTTGATACTTGGTTTATTGAAATATAACATTAATGGTGCTTGCTTTAATGAAATGTTTTTCATTACTACCCGCATCGCTTAAAAACGCCTGTACAGATTTATGTTTGTTTTTTGTTTGTAAAAGTCCGAATAATATTACTGAGAAAGAAAAATAGGTTAAGTTGATCGAAAAATTGGCATATTCGGATAGAAATGAAAATGCCTTCTCTATGGCAATATTATATGAACTCAACCTCATAACTCATGATTCAAACAATGGATAGCTGTAATTCGTTTTTTGGTAAGATCCTATTATCCTGGGAAAGCTTGCATGAGAAATATCGGACAATAAAGGAGGAAAGTGGAAAATTAGGACAAACGGAAAAAAATATATTTATGATATTCATTCTCCTATAATATCTTTAATTGTATATTTTTTCTTAATTTGTCCGTTATGCTTCCGGTAAAAAACACTATATCTGAAGAAATCTGATAAAACGAAATAGGTACATTTCAGCGTAAACAAAACTATTTTTTCAAGACGCAAACATACCTCTGCGTCTGCTGATCTAGCCTAAAGGCGGTTCCATTGTTCCACAATGCGACAAAGAGTTTTCGAACTTTTTCATTCGCGTCGGGATAGAGGCTACAGTAAAGCTCTGGCTTCGCTATCCATCGGGAGTAAATCAGCTATGGAAAGGCGAGTTTGGACTTAGCTCAAATAACTCCTCAGAGGACTCGCCATGATACAGTAAAAAAATATTATTAAAAAATTAGGTATCCACTCGCCATACTGGCACATTTAAGCGGTACGCGTTCCTTAACCAGTTAGTATATTTATCCAACAATCATACAGCGAGGCAGGTGATGGGGAGGTTAAGAATCTGCGCTCGGCTGGACCATGAACATGACGATTTATTTATTTATTTAGGACCGCCAGTGGTCAGTGCATTACAATAGTTACAAATTATAATTGACGCAATTCTGAAAAAAATACACTGGACTTCTTAAGGCCACGACGATATAAAAATTGGTAGACAATAATAAATAAAAACAAATGTGATTTTAAAAGATAAAAAAAAACCTAATTTATAAATTAGAGTGTCTTAAGTCTTCCCGCATCTTTAGCCCTAAAACTAGAACGGAAGTCTATAAAAATGTCAATATCTGCACTGAGAGTATTATAACATTTACATATTCTGCCTATGGCAGCATGATATAAAAGGTTGGTCTTTGCGACCGGTACGTGTTATATGCATTTTGATCTACCTCCACAAATATTGTAACCCTTGTTGACGATTTAACATCTGTTCTTGACCAAAATAAATGCGCTGATGTTGTTTACACCGGCTTCAGTAAATCATTCGACAAAGTTAACCATAGTATATTGATTAAACAACTAGCCTCGATTGGTATTGCTAATAATTTGCTCAAATGGAGTGAGATTATCTCTCTCGCCGTAAGTCTGTTGTGGTTGTTAACAGCTATATCTCAGAACCATTTGATATACACTAGGGTGTCCGTTATTTCCCAAGTTGATTTTTTTTGCTGCCGCCCGCTGAAGTTTTAGTTTTTACCCTAAAAAAAATTATCCAACGTAAACAAGCTCTTAATTTTCAAGTTAAATCGTACCCGTGTCATGTTACTTTTCCCATTTAAATAACATGGGATTTTTGTACTTTTTGCATTTTATTTTTTATCTCCGAAACAAATGAACCTACAGCTTTGATAAAGAAATATTCTAATACAAAATTTTGCGCTCTACAAAAAAGGTCTCTTTGGTTTTTTCGCTAAAATCATTCCATTAAAAGTTATACGCGGTTAAAGTTATGCGAATAATTTATAATCAAATTTTTCTATAATTTCTGGCAAATTCTAATTGCGCCTTTTAATTTTGACTAAAAAAGGATCAGCCGTATTTTTTTCGATAAAACGATATTCCTTTACCAACTTTAGTGTGAAATAGTAATATTGCGCCATCTATTATCGATAGATCAACATTATAGTTTAAGGTTATTGTTTCATTATCTTTCGGTGTTTGTAAACATGTGTTTCAATTAAAAAGAATAAGCAAATTTCGAGTAATTTTTCTAATAATTATAACTATTTTCGATTTAAATCATTTAGTGATTTTATTTTAATACATTTATACGTAGTAGAAAATGTTAGATTCAGTTATAAAATGTATTAAATCAACAAATTCTACGACTCTAACCTTTACCAGTTATACTCAGCATACAGATTTATAATTTCAATAATTAAATCCTTATTTAACTAAAAATTAATTATCTTAATGAATTTATTAACTTAATTAATTATATAAAAATGATATAAATTTTTAAATTTTTATGACAATTATAAGTGAGTTTTATAATTATATCACAGAAAACTTCGATAAAACTAAAATAATTATGATAAAAATGATGAACATGACTTTAACTGCGTATAACTTTTTAAGGAATGATTTTAGCGAAAAACCCAAAGAGACCTTTTTTGTAGAGCGTAACATTTTGTATTAGAATATTTCTTTATCAAAGCTGTAGGTTCATTTGCTTCAGAGATAAAAAATAAAATGCAAAAAGTACAAAAATCCCATGTTATTTAAATGGGAAAAGTAACATGACACGGGCACGGTTTAACTTGAAAATTAAGAGCTTGTTTACGTTGGTTATTTTTTTTTAGGGTAAAAACTAAAACTTCAGGGGGCGGCAGCAAAAAAAAATCAACTTGGGAAATAACGGACACCCTAATATACACTCGGGTGTTTCTCAGGGATCAAATTTAGGTCCTTTACTTTTTAATATTTTTATTAACGATATTGCGTTAGTATTTGAGATTTCAAAGTGTTACTTGTCCTTGTATCTCAAATTGCTTCGTCAAATCGATACTCTCCATGATGTTTCGCTGCTGCAAAATAATCTCAATGCTTTAATTGACTGGTGTCATACGAATGACATGGTTTTAAATACAGATAAGTGCCGTGTAATCTATTTCTCGCGTAATTTTTTTTATCTCAATCGCCAGTATTTTATAAACTCTCATATTCTAAACGAAGTAAACAGTATTCGTGACTTAGGTATTACTTTTGACAGCAAGCTTCGGTTCCATAGACCCATCGATAACATTGTTAATAAGGGATTCAAATTGTAAGGTTTTGTAATACGAAACAGTAGTGATTTCAAACAAGTAAACCAAAAATTGTTCTTTATAATTCACTCGTGCGTAGCTGTCTAGAATATTGGAGTGTTGCGTGGAACCCTTATTACGACATACATAAGAACAAATTAGAGAGAGTGCGAAAACGGTTCTGGTGGCATTTGTCTTATAAAATGCATCTAGGAACAAAACTTCCCACGTATCAAAACAGACTTCAACATTTCAAGTTGCTTTCCTTAGAAGATCGCAGGGGATTATTGGATCTCGCTGTCTTATTAAAATTAGTAAACGGAATCTTCGACACACGGGAATTATTAAGTAGAGTCAAACTTAACGTTCCCAAGATCTTACCTCGAGCCTCAAGATTCAATCTATTTTCCACGAATTATTATCGAACTAATTTCTCGAACTAGTTAACACATTATTTAAAAAAACAGATCTTGATGTATTCAGTAATACCTTAAACACCTTTAAGTCCGTCTATTTGATGAAGTAGTTTTATATTTGTTATATAATTTTATTCTCAATTCATTTCATTTAAGTTGAAATTTTATAAATATTTTCAATTTTAAGGAATTTCATATTGTAAACCTTGTTGGTACTTTATATTAAAAATTAATAAATAAAAATGATTGCATATGATTAACATGGTATATGATGATAAACATATCACAGTGACTTTTCTTTTCACTATTGATTTTTATTAAGCTTCAAGATCAGCCAATCTATTTATATAGCTGCAGAGAGGTGTGCAGAGAGACCATTATGACAGTAAAGAGTGCTAGTATGCTCCTGCTTTATAGGCGGCTGTCATTTTTTTTATTATACTATACGTACCATCAGATGCCAGTGACGTCTATTCACCGTGCTTCTATAAAAATATCGTGTTCACCATCTGGAAAATTATAACGCAACCTCTCCCGTGACAGTTGTAATCTCTTTGTAACAAGCCAAGAACGACGAACTCGTGTGTTTTCCTCCGGGAGGCTCCTGAGACTTTTACGCTGATAAATAGTAAATTCACATGCGTTATTCTCAAGTATAACAACCGACTTATTTTTTTTTGTTTTGTTGTTTTATTAATGGTAATAAAAAAAAACTTTTTTCAATACCGCCCTGCGTATATATTTTTCATTAAATCAAAATGATCTGTCTCAAGGCAATAAAGACTACAAAGTGGCACCATCGTCGTTAATATATTCACTATTAATATTATTGAACAAATCTATAATTTTATTCTTCATATCCGTCAATAGTTTTGATATAAAGCTGTATAAATTTGAATTCTTATATACGTCTTTAACGTCGTCTCTAAGCAATCAAACAAAAGCTATAAAAATAATGAAAAAATATTAGTCGTTACAGTTTTCATAGTACTGCCACACATCCCTATAGTGCCGAAAGAAGTTTCACTTCACTAAATATATAAAAAAAAAAAAAAAAAAAAAAACATAAAAATAGATGTACAGTCCCTGACAAAATTTTAGTAAAGACAGATTCAATCTATGTATGGATAGAAATCTATCGATATTAGCGCTTATAAAATCATTTTTTCATATTCATGTTTAAATTATACGTGCGAAACATGTAATGATTTTATTTATGAGTGCAATATTGTTCAATTGCTTGCCGCCTGCGCACAATCTTAGAACATCAGAATCGCTAGAGCGCGTCATACTGTTTCCGTTATTTATTAAACTTTAACGATGATTTATGAATACCACTCATGCTCGTAATCAGCATAGCAATAAAAAATATTAAATTACGTTCACTGAATATATTTCACTTAAAAAAATTAACATCTACATAGTTATGCGACGAGTGTTAACAACGATTCCCCACGGAATCGCTGCGTAAGCACTGCGATTCCAGCAAGCACGCTCGTATAACTCGTGCGAACATTAGAATATAGTTTTCATATTAATCATGGTAAAATATTTAAGTCAATCGTGCTAGACATCCCACTCTGTTTAGACGATCCACTAAATTGTAATCGTAATTAATTGTAGTAATAATTAAATCTTTGTCATTTAAGTTTTTTTATTACGAAGATCGCTCAGTAAACTTGACTACATACTGATTTACATCCAAAATGTAATTTATATGATGAAATTTAAATTATCTAGTAAATGTTCGTAAAACTTATATTTATGTATTTAACATTATGATTTAAAAATCAACTGTTAATAACTAGGTACTGGAATCGCATATTTCACTGTTAGTAAATCCTTTGACACAGATATGAAAAGAGACAAAAACCGGCATTTACTGATCAGTTCGTTGGATAATACATGTAACGTGCTTACACGTTTCGAAAACTTTGTAGCTCGGTTTATATAAAGAAAAGTTTGCTGCAATATCTACTAATTAAATTCTAAACTCAGGATTTATATGAGACATTGTTTGCAAACCTGTTTGAAGCGATAACAACTCAATTGGTAGTGTGCACGCTAAGTCAATCGACTTGAGTTCTAATCAACCTGCAATGAACACGAGCTTACGGTGAACGAAAACATCGGAATGAAACCATAGTATGGTGGTGGCTTTTTCTAATGCCCGCCTGGCTAGCTAACACCCTCAAGTTGAAAATCTGTCGCCAAATACCAAAAGGTATGTTGAGAGCCAGTACCTCCACTAGGCTTAGTGTGTCCACCATCTTCGGCTATATCGTCACTTAAAATCAGGTAAAATTGCGAGCTTACGCTAAACCTTTACTATAAAAAAAAAATACAAAACACTTATACTTTATTAGAATTTTTCATTTTAAATAGAGCCCATTCATTAAATAAAACAATATCAATAAAGAGCTAAAGCGAACGCGTGTTGTTCGTGAAATTTATCATATTCGTGCGGTTCTTAATCGTAATAGCTTTATTAAATTAATGTAGGAATAAGGACTATGAACTGCGGCTTACTACTAGTTAATTACTAATGGAATCCGGTTATTGACACAGTAAACTTATCGTTGTGTCGATGTTACATTTTCATAAGTTCATTGTTTGAAATAAACATTCACATTTTTTTAAATAGGTTAAACATTACGGCTACAATATCACCTGATTTCAAGTGACAACGTGGCCCAAGCTGGTGAACACGCTAAAGCTGTGGAAAGACTGGCTCTCAAGTGCAACTGCTGGAACACACCTATAGGTAGTCGGCGGCAGATTTTCAACTTGAGGGTGGTATAGGATTGACAACGGTGACTGGCAGTTTATTATAATTCATTCTCGGTCGCCGCTGGTGTGGATTGTTCTACACCTAACACCCGGTGCAGCAGTCACCATGCTGCGCGACTTAAAAAAAATATATGAACAAAAATATATTTCCCAAACCCATACATTCACGAAAACTTAGAAATAGAAAAGACCAATAACACTGAAGCGAAAATGTTGCAAACGCAGCCCGACCGATCCGTTAACAAGGAAATGTATTTTCTATTCTCCACTGTGAGACCCCAATATATTAACCCTGACAAGGGGTTCGACAATGTCATAGATGTAGATCACGCCGAACGAAAAGCCGTCGCGTCGCTTCGTGTCGATATTATCGCGATATAGAATGACTGGCACCGACTTATACGGACATAGAAATGAGTAAACCAATTGCTTATTGTTAGGTTTATTTATTACATAACACTAATATTTGTTAGATGTATTTATTACATAACAGTAATATTGTATTATTAAATATTTGTAATAGTAAATTAGAGTACTTAAGTCATACTGTCAACTGATTAATGCACTTAAAACATATTGTAAATATTTTAACTAATAAATTAGGATATTTTATGGTACTATAAGTCAAATTGTCAACTGATAACCAGCACCGCACTTAAAACATATTGTAAATATGTGAAGTAATAAATTAGGGTACTTTAGGGTTCTATAAGTCAAATTGTCATCACATACTAATCGAAGTACCACACTTAAAATATATTTTAAATATTTGTAGAAATAAATTAGAGTACTTTATGGTACTATAAGTCAAGTTGTCGCATTTAAATACGAGCCGGCTGTAGAAGTCGGCACCATTTGATCGGAAGTCGTTGTTTTGTGCTGTATAGAGTAAGACGTGCAAAGTAGAAGATTGTGAAACAATATAGTTTTGTTACCTAGAGGAAGTTCTTTATTATATACGCCTATATCCCCTGACCTAAGCCTTTAGATCAGAATTGGGATAGACAAGAAAATTCTATATTTTCTTAACACGTCCACGGCTCGGATACACAAAAAGAACCGTAAGTAAC
Source organism: Actias luna (assembly GCA_039707435.1). Taxonomy (NCBI): domain Eukaryota; kingdom Metazoa; phylum Arthropoda; class Insecta; order Lepidoptera; family Saturniidae; genus Actias; species Actias luna. The sequence continues at coordinate 11,352,581 of JAZHAC010000030.1, forward strand.
GAAGATATTTTTTTTTCTCATTTCTTCGTCTTGAAAACGTTTGTGTTTGATTTATTTATTAACCGTGTGAAATCTAAATTATATAGTACATTACAGCTTAAAAGAATTAATTTCAAATAACAAAGTTCAAATAGAAAAAAAAAATTACTTATTAACTAGTAATTATGGGTTTTTATTATTAATTATTGACAATATTTTTAGTTGTATCTGAATTTTGATCGCCTGCCTCGTCATAACTGTTCAGTCAAATGACAACATGACCGTTAACATGTAAATTGACCTCTAAAAGGTCGCAAGCGCCAAAATTGACCATTATAGACCTTATTGACATGAAAAGTCGAAACCGAAAAAGTGGTAAAGATACCACAGATTAAAATGTGATATATTTTAGGGTAATTTTCTATACCAGTGATATTATTATACACAACACAGTTATCGATAAAATTATTTTGGATATACTATTTAATTTTTTGATATCTCCCTACAAAAATAGTAGTACTATTGCACTCGTACATTTCTCAACGTAATGAAATAAAAATAGAAATTATAAACAAAATATATGAATTATTTTGATCATATCCACGTCGTCCTAAACAGATAAACCATCCTCGCTCTCAGAATCAAAAATACCTTAATTCGAAGATTCCTATTACAAAAAAAGTATATAGTAATAAGTTTTTTTTATATAACATAATAAAGAGACATATTGTAAATTTAATTCTTATAATATACCCAACGTTTCATAGTATAATGAAAATACATTTCAAAAGTCGATAATATTATCGACAGCACCTCAACAATAAGCAAAAAAACACGCGAGTCCCGTTACATGTAAACAAAATGGGTTATGTGATTATAAACAAATCTTTTGCTTTTATAAAATGGTATTTATGTTTCAAATATAATTCATAGAATATAGCATGAGGTTTTTAACATTTGGAACACAAATGCATAATGATATATTCACATTTCTATTATGAAAACAGATTCAAAGTATTACAAGAAAATCAAATATTTTGAATTGAAAAATATGAATGTGTATATGTATTATACTGAGAAATGTATAATTAAAGTAGAAGAAAACAACTGATATGTAAGTTACAATAATATGATAATCACATAATAATTTGCCGCATTCGTTAATGTTGCCAATAATATTTTTCACATTTCCACTAATCGCAAAAATATAAAACGGATTATATATTGTTAGATTATTATTTTATTTATTATAATACTGCAACTTTATAGAAGTTCATAGTTAACTTATATATAGCTACCGAATAATGTGTAATTATATTAACGCCTCTGTAAGAGCTTCGGAATTTCTTAAAATGTTCAGCTAAAATTCTGAATTGGCAATATGGCGATAATATTTTAATTTGTATATAAAGACGTCCCTTTTGTACAAGGTTTTATGACGTCACGTATATAATTTCCGATGTCGTTTTTGCCCTCGTTCATGCTTCACGGGTTAAAAGCATTAAGACAATTATAGTCATTAGAGTAAATGCTTGACCATTATTTATAGAATCAGAAATTGATTATGCCACACTGTCCGTATTAATTATAAACATATATTAAGCTTACTTCTGTGAGTTACAGATATCTTCTATGATGGACGATAATAGTGGAACCCGAGGTAAAGGGTCTGATGAGATGGAAACCCGAGGTAAAGGGTGTGATGAGATGGAAACCCGAGGTAAAGGGTCTGATAAGATGGAAACCCGAGGTAAAGGGTGTGATGAGATGGAAACCCGAGGTAAAGGGTCTGATTAGATGGAAACCCGAGGTAAAGGGTCTGATGATATGGAAACCCGAGGTAAAGGGTCTGATAATATGGAAACCCGAGGTAAAGGGTCTGATGATATGGAAGCCCGAGGTAAAGGGTCTGATGATATGGAAACCCGAGGTAAAGGGTACAATGGAAAGAAAATTTGAGGTAAAGAGTTTTCTGAAGTGAAAACCCGAGGTAAAGGGTTAGGTGCCACGAAAACCCGAGGTAAAGGGTCCAAGGCGAAGGAAGACCGAGGTAAAGGGTACAATGTAAAGAAAACTCGAGGTAAAGAGTTAAGTTAAGGGGGCAAAGTAGAAGCCAAAATTCGGAGTATCTGGATATGATTTAATGGATAAATTTTTAACAATTTTGAATAATGTCAAGAGCTCGGATAAACCTAAAATGACTTTTAACACTAATGTGATACCGGAGTTCGACCCTATATCGAAAGAACAAACCGCACTGAACTTGGTTGACAAACGTAGAGGAATGTGCAGAAATTTACGGTTGGGAAGAGAGGGAGATAGTCCACTGCTCTCTACCTAAATTAACTGGCATAGCTAAAACATAGTATCAGAGTCTAACTTCGATATTGCATTCTTGTTCCGAATGGGAAAAGAAGCTCATCAAACGTTTTCCATGCAGAGAGGATTATGCCGAGCTCCTGACAGAAATGTTGGCTAAGAAAGCAAGGTATGGTGAGTCATTAGAACATTATTACTATAATAAGATTAATTTATTAAATAGGTGCAAAAATCCGTGGGAAACAGGCAGTGGACCGGCCTTTGTATGGAATAGGTGGCCGCGCGGTAAAGGTCATTCACCGAACCAGGTACTAAAATATTTCAGAACAGTTAAAAGCAGGCAGAGCAGGCAAATTCAGCATTTTAGTAGAAGACCTTACGACAAGCGACTGGGAAGCGCCACGAATCGAACGAGTTCATCTAAATCAGGTACAAGTACGTTTAATTCTAACACAAAATGTTATAATTGCAATGAAATTGGACACCCAAGCTTTAAATGCGAGTAACCCGCGGTATATATCACAACTTGTGATCGTATGGGGCACCAGACCTCCAATTTCTTCAGAAATACGAAATGGGCTACGATACCGAATAAAGTTAAAACGCCAGGTAATGAATATAATCAAAAACAGGTATCAGAAGTAACTGCTGAGGACACTGGACTAGGCAAATATGTACTGGATATCAAAATCACTAAACCTCCACATTACAACATGTATAAACTTGACCTTACTTAGGTAAATAAGGTAAGGTACTTAGGTGGAAGTCTATTTAGCCCGATAGGGGTAGTCGTAACGTACGTCGAGGTCCAAGAATTGAAAGAAACAATCATAATAATAATAATTTTATTGACAAGAATTTTTACACTACAATACATAAAAATTATCTTAAGACATAGTATCGCTATACATTTTTGAATCCTAGCGCCTGAACTAGGCCGAGCCTGTATCTCAGACGCTGTTTTCTTCCCGTATAATAGTATGTCCTAGATATGACCTACATATATTTTAATATAACTACAAGATATATAAATATGACATAAGGTATACTGCGATTTATTTTTATCTTATCCTACCTTACTTTTAATAATAGTGTAACGAGTTACACTACAATATTGTGAACTTATTTTTTTTTTGCGCGTCTTTAAGATTTATGTAAAAAAAAAAAAAACAAACAAAATATTTACCAAATACTATAAACAATAAATTTAAAATTTGGGTGTGCCTCAAACTTATTCTTATATAACAAGTGTATATGGATAAATATGAGCAGAGTAATCCATATGTGAAGATGTTATTTATAATTCTACTAGACAATTACCGTACGATTACAAATAAGTTTTCTATGTCTTCATATTTCTGCGTCTTCAACCAGGATGTAATTACTTCTTTAAATTTATTCAGTAAATATATGTCAATAATTTTATTTAGTTTGTTGTATCTCTACGTCGTAGAGGACTATGTTTTAATTCATCCTGTCCTGTTAGGCCATTCATTTACTGATCGATCTGATACCCTTGTTATTAAAAACTCTCGACGAAGTCAAATTTCAGCGAATTCCTCCTAATAAAATAAATGTAACGGTAACCAACGACACCGAGATCCAGGGTGATACATGACAAGCAGTGAAGATCTGTACAAATACTCAGTCTGACTGTTACGTATATGTAAACGGTGCATTACGGGCGCCCGAGGGCATAGAATACTACATACTTCCTGGTCTGTATGAGATCAAAAACGGACGTGGTGCCATTTTGATCTATAATACATTAACAACCCCAATGATGGTTACTAAGGGATCTCTCTTGACACGGTCTCTACAGCGAGACCCAATCTCTTCAACCGATACTCTAAAACTCGTTCAGCGTAACGATTGGTGATGCCGAAATGGGGTCTACGATGAATTGCAATCCTCTCTTGGACGAAGACCAGTGTCAAGAACTACAAGGTTTGCTTTCAAAATATACCCATTGCTTTTCCAGTGAGCACCATGACTTGGGTTTTATTAAATTATTTTTTTATTATATTAAATTAAATTCCTATACCCGAAGAGTCCCGTCCTAAGACCGCTTTCGTGACACCAGATAGTCAGTATGAATACAATCGCATGCCGTTTGGCCTAGCCAAAGCGCCATCAGTTTTTCAGCGCACTATCAATAAGATCCTTTTTGAAGTCAAAATTAAGTATGCGATTGTATACATGGATGATATACTCATCCCCTCCAAGACATTCGCTGACGGTATGCAACGACTAGAAGAAGTACTGCAACTGCTCAGGAAAGGTGAATTAACTTTAAAATTAAGTAAGTGCCATTTCTTCTTAGACTTTATAGATTTCCTCGGCTTTGATGTAAGTGCCAGCGGCATCAGGCCTGGCTCGTACCACGAGGGGAGCGCTGTCAAATTCTCAAAATGAACCATGACGATGTTGGTCGTTTGTGGATTTGAGAAAACACTCCATCGCATTAAGGAGCATTACTGGTTCCGGAAAATGCGACGGTTCATAAAAAAGAAATAATAATAAAAAAATAAAAAATATGTGTCGTCCTGTTTGGAGTGTGCTCATCACAAAGCCCCCGGCGGCAAACTAGAGGAAAATTGCATCCCATAGAAAAGGTTAGTACATCCTTCCATACCGTGCACGCAGACCACTTGAGACCGTTCAGTCTGGAAACTGTTACTTGTAAGTGATAGTAGATGATTTTACCAAATACGTAAGTATAAATCCAGTTAATAGTTAAAAGTTAATATAAACACCAAATCAGCCACTTCATTCAGAGTTATGATGCAGTACGTAAGTAATCTTGGAGTCCCTACACGATTAATTACAGACAAGGGCACTAGTTTCACCAGCAAAACATTCTAACACTTTATACAAAGCTATGCTGTAAAGCATATCCAAAATACCGTCGCCACGCCTGGAGCAAACGGACAAGTGGAAAGATTTCATCGGACAATCTTGGATGCATTATCTACTTCAAACCACGGCAAAGATGACAACTGTTGGAACGAACACGTTTCCGACATACAGAACACCTGGAGAGCAGCTGGACGAGTTGAGACAAGATGCGAGCGAAAAGATTTAAGAGCAACAGTCAAAAGATTCTGCTAATTACGATAGCGCAGAAAAGATCCAACGCAGTATAGGGAGGCATTTGGTCCGGGTGAAAACACAAGTACCAAATGACGATTCCTGATTGGTGACACACCTCTGACTCGTAAACACGGTCAAAAATACAAAGGTATGAATGTAGAGTAGATTCATCTAAAAACGATTGTATCAGTGAAAACGAGTAAGAGGCGTGACTAACAATCATTATAAATTTAATATAATTATATCATTGCTTAGATTAATTAATTTAATTATTAAGTATAAGTTTATTGGATAAATCTTGCGCTATAATTATGTATAAGCAGGATTATAATATTTTAATAACCAATTATGTAGAGAAAGCGGATGGAACTCGCTTGAACAGGATGGCCGAACTGTTAGGTTTATTTATTACATAACACTAATATTTGTTAGATGTATTTATTACATAACAGTAATATTGTATTATTAAATATTTGTAATAGTAAATTAGAGTACTTAAGTCATACTGTCAACTGATTAATGCACTTAAAACATATTGTAAATATTTTAACTAATAAATTAGGATATTTTATGGTACTATAAGTCAAATTGTCAACTGATAACCAGCACCGCACTTAAAACATATTGTAAATATGTGAAGTAATAAATTAGGGTACTTTAGGGTTCTATAAGTCAAATTGTCATCACATACTAATCGAAGTACCACACTTAAAATATATTTTAAATATTTGTAGAAATAAATTAGAGTACTTTATGGTACTATAAGTCAAGTTGTCGCATTTAAATACGAGCCGGCTGTAGAAGTCGGCACCATTTGATCGGAAGTCGTTGTTTTGTGCTGTATAGAGTAAGACGTGCAAAGTAGAAGATTGTGAAACAATATAGTTTTGTTACCTAGAGGAAGTTCTTTATTATATACGCCTATATCCCCTGACCTAAGCCTTTAGCTTATATTAGAATTTTACGAGTTACGCAAGTTATACTTACCCTACGAATTAAGCATACTACTATTATCAAATAAACACACCAAAATGTTTAGTTTAAAAAATGATGTCATACTTTAATGGAATCTCGTAATATTAAAGGCGACAAATATATAGACATAGCTACAATTTTTTTTTACTTTTTAAAAATTTTTTACTACTATTAAAACACAAATAGATATGGATAAGCAACGAAATACTGCCTTGCGCAACATCAAAAGAAGCCAAATTAAACTATGATTTGGTTGATATCGGTTTTGGTCTGAAGAATTATACATAATATGTTTTATGGTCGAAAATAACATGATCTGTCTGAACAAAATCTCAACAATATTAATCAATTATCTTCAATTAATATTATAAAGCGGAAATGTTTGTTTGCTTGTTTAAACGCACTAAATTATCAAACAATATCAAACAAAATTGCTTGTTGAATTGTTGTTGAATCATTGAGGAAGGCTGTAGGCTATTTAACATTACGCTACCACCATTAACAGATGCGCAATGTTAAAAACGGGCAAAAATTATTAAATTACTGCCTTTTACGTACGGTTTCGCTCGCGTTCAATTTATCAAGAAAATTATATAACGAAATAAAAAAATTCATACAAAATTAAACCCTTTCTTTGCCCAATAACTATTTGCCCCAATAACTATTTTGTGAGAAAATGTACCCTATCACCGTCTCCAGGTTCCCATCTATCTTTATACCAAATTTGAATATAATCGATTCAGCGGTTTCATCGTGACAACCTAACAAACAAACAAACTCACTTTTGCATTTCCATATAATATTATAAGTAAATAAATATATAACTAAGAATAAGTATTTTTAGTTCCACTCGAACGAAATCGCGGATACAGCTAACCTTTAATAAAGCACATTCATTTTTATTAATTATAGTTTTCGTCTGTGTAGGTAACATCAAATATGAAATTTAATCTTAACACCTATGTACCTCTAATAAAATGGCACCTCCTTTGTTAAAACTGACCACGAAGTTTTTATTTATAATCTTCCTCATTTATTTACAATAAGTAAAGTATATTATGCAAAAAATATAAATCATAATAGCCTATTCAGTAAAAAGTTCGTAAGGGCCAAAAATCTTATTTATTTTTAATCGGTACCTAAAATTGGTGTTTTTAAATTAGAAGCAGTATGTTAATAGCTACTATTTTAATATACCAGTTGTTTATTATGAACAACGAATCATATTTTTTTATAAAAATATAATAAATACTGTTTTATTAAGAATGAAAGACTCTCCTGTAAAAAGAGCAAATCAATCCCTAACGATGTTTTTCCTGAAAAGGCTCGATATACGCTTTTAAACAGATCAAAATTCAAAATTAAAATGATGAGGTTAAAATATTGCGAGATCATAGTAAATTTTCTTTCTTTACCTTAAATTCGCATTGTATCGATCTAGGTCGTAAAATCAAGGCTCGTTCACGATTCGTGTTTGTATCGGTATAGTTTGTACCTATCGACGAGTACGCGAGGTTACTAGGCATTCAATATGCGACGGTTGATTAAGTTTAGAAAGACAGTTCAATTGTCTTAAACTTGTAAACAATAAAATTTTGCATGGTGGTAGGGGCTTTTTCTAATGCCCGCCTGGCTAGCAACCAGCTTCGAGTTGAAAATCTGCCGCCAAATACCAATAGGTGTGTCCCGGCCGTTGCACTTGAGAGCAAGTTCCTCCACTTGTTTAGTATGTATCCCAACTTGGGTCGTATCGTCACTTAAGATCAGGTGAGATTGTGACCATAACGCTAAAACCTTAACTATAAATATGATTATACAGTTATTTATTTTGTATTTAGTAACACGAACTGGATTGTCGGCAATAAAGGAGGGACTATTGCCGATAACACTTAACAATGGCATATGGAAACAATAGACGGCGTGGTAAGACGCAGAGATCGGTTTAAATAACAATCAATGAGCGCTTTATGACCGCGGTTGAAATCGAACTCTTCACGATCAATTTCGTATTACGTGTAAAATATCCTATCATACAATATTACATATAGCATAATAGGCATTTTCTGTTGCCCACATACTTAGTTAGCCGTCCTTAAGTTAAAAATTGGTTACCAAGGATTTATAGTTATCTCCTAACAGTTCCTCTTGAAAGCTAGCTCCACCATTAGACTTAGCGTGTTACCGTCTTCGCTCATATCTTATTAACATCAATGTCGCTAGCCAATTTGCCTTTTAATAATTGCTAAAATAAGAGAAAATAAAAATGTATTCTTTATCCCCTTTTTTTTTATTTGCTTTCTCTAACGCTGATGATTGTAGAAAAATATAACTTTGTTAAGTTCACAAATGCGATTGTACTTAACCGTTCTATTTATAAAAGACTAGCTCTGAAACTACAATTATTTACTCTCGCACTGTCATTCAAATTACAATAACTATTGATTGCAGTAAATGTTTTTCACGTAAATCTAAAAAGTACAGACACATTAAACTTATAATTCTTATATTAAATAGCATAATATAATAGCATAAATAGCATTAATGTGTAGCACAAAAAAAATCGCTCAGTTTTTTTTCTATTACTCTATTAGACTTATACACCTTTATAGTTTTGTTTATTGACGAGGAAAGGAACCTATTACGGCTCGGTCCACATTGCTCTCGGGAGGAAACAATCAATCTACATCACTCAACGCTAGGGTCACCAACAGACACTGAAGAACATATACGAATGAATTTACCCAAAACGCTTATCAACTTTTCCTTCATAATTTTGTAATTTTACATCTGATGCCGTGATAGTAAAAAGCCTTACTACTATTAAGTCGACATTTCAACGGTTCGATTTTCTTAACACATAACTTTTATGTCGTTGCCATAATTTCAATTGTGTTTGTATGTAAAATATCTATGCATGTATATTATACTACTATAAATTAAGTTTTCTTAGTTTGGTATTAAGCGTCGATGTTTTAATTCATCTCATCCTGTTCATATTCATTACTAATTTAAAAGCGAAATTGTAAGTAAATTTACATTATTATAAGGATGTAAAGTTGGCGATTGTGTTTATAGAAGGTATTATTCGTATACATTAAATTCTGAAAATTGTTTCAACGATAAAAAATTATGTTTAGGGCCTCAAGCTTCTGGGTTTTGGCTATGTAATATTTATTTTTATTAACTTTTACACTACCTATATTTAGATGTGACGTAAATAAAAGTCGCTGGTTTGTTGTTAGAAAATTAATAAAATCCGATAATGTGTAATTTAGACTTCCTGGTTTTTCTTATAGACATAATATCATTATTATCGTATCTGGATTTATAAGTTCCCAGAATACGACCAATAAACATTACAATAAGCATTTAGGTCACATATCACCATATCTTCCAAACACAAAAGTTTACAATCGTCAAAGGTTCTAGTTAATAAAAAAAAAACTTATTATCGATTTAGAAGAAGCATGTAGCGTAAAGAAGGTATACATAACTATTTTATATAAACACGAATCTTTATTAATTATTTTTATAACTGTCGTATACAGAATTGTTTTATATAATCGTATGGTGAAACAAGGCAAGGAAAAAATGACAGCCCTGCTTCCCACGGTTATTAGCTCCATTTTGGGTTTCGGCAGAATTGCCGTTCTCGGCAATATCGGTAAGTTTGTTATCAGTTAATTTACCGCAATAATTGATCGCCTCCCATCGCTATGTCATATAAATTGAAAGATTACCGAACGAAATGTTACCGGGGCTTTCGACCCCGGCTGGTGATATATCATAGTTATATGTGTTATGACCTAGTGGTTTCCTATATAGAACTATGCTGCGGCTTGGTAAATATGAAACTATTAATATTTATATTAATTATTATGAATAAAAATAATGCTATTAATATCTATCATTATGTTTTTAATTGTTATTTGTGTGTAATGTTATTTGTTATTAATTGAAGATTCAGGCCAAAATGGAAACATGTTATGCATTGAGCAACTTCCAAATGTTATTTTATAAAATGTAATGATCGATTTATTCTTTTTAATTTGCATTTACATGACATTTTACATTTATATTTTGCAAAGGGTATTTGAGAAGGGATGTTTTTTTAAATAAATATGTTGGCTGGTATATAATAGGCAATTTATAGGCAGGCAAACGAAAACGACATACACAATATTGTAGGTGTATATTTTATGCAATTCCAACGGAGTGCGGAGAGCGACTGACTGAATTATGCTTACGCACTGAAGAGGGAGTGAATAGATAATTATGTAGAATTTATGTACTCTATTTCAAGTAGGCAGAATCTCATTACGATTTTTTCTTTCACCGAAAGATCAAGCCTTTTGTATGATCTAATACATATCAATCGACAGTGCGTTCTACGCCCTACCACTAAGTCTTCTTCTCGTCAAGTTATATGAAACATTTATCTCTAATAGGATTAGTCCTAAACAGATTATATTTTCTTGTTACAGATTGGAAACATATGCAGCCATCGTTACGGCGTGATAGTTTCTCTAAATAACTTCAATTGATTCTAAAGCAATATTAATTATTAAACATAAACCCCTGTAGTTCTTAAAAATCGCTTGTTAGATTACTTAGTATTTCGAATTATACAAAAAAAAATCTTCCGTTTAATATTAAGTAATATCATAGGTTCATTAAAATGATGACGGAAAGTATTGTAATGTATATTGGTAAAAGGGAAATTTTACCCACGTTCCGTATCATCGCAGAGCAGAACGCGATTTGAAATAAGTACCAAATAATGTTATTAAGAAGATGCCGCAACGCACTTCAACGACGTCGAACTTGATGAGACCTTTCGTGGTTTTGGCTCTACCCGGAATGTATTTGCTATATAAGTATAACCAGTACCGGCAGCAACAGATGGAGACAACGCGCCGCCGTGTCACCGAGCGAGAACTTATGCATCTCAACACGAAAATTGTGAGTATATAGTTCCTATTCAGAATTATCTTTGTTTCCATTTCTACTGTTAACAATTTCCTAGAACAGCTATATCCAAATTACTGTACTACTATACTAAACCTGCGGCCCGCCAGTCTTTTGTGGTTGAACCATCTGGTATTACTTTATTTCAAATAACTTAAGGACCTATAAAACCTAAGCCAATCATTACTTAAATATTTTTTGTTTGAAGTGGGAGACACCGTGACTAACACATGTTTGGGGCCCTACAGAAAACAGGTTGAGTATGACTGCACTAGTAGATCACGAGCAAATATCGAATGGGCCCTGACAAACAGGACGATCGTAAAACTATAATAACAAAATTAGGAGACAAATGTTCTTTAAAAATCAGTACTGCTCGTATTTAAGTACCTATTAAAAATTTCAATTGCAACTTAATGTTTTTACAGATATATAGAGATATGGTTATGTCCCTTTTTGTTCTTGAAAATCAAGATGTGAGTCATAAATTTGGAAGTTTTTGTTAGAAGTGTCATGGTTCATTTAATTTTGAGAACCACTGTCCTAGAATATTATTTCTACTCTTCTTGTACTCAGTTTTTATCTATATTTGACTGCATTGATGTGTTTATATACCTATAGTGATTAATATTATAAAGCCAAAAAGTATGTTTTTGTTTGTTTGAACGTACGACGAATTATCAGTCGGATTTCAAAAATAACTTTTGTATTTGATAGCACAACCATTAAAGAAGATTTTAAGCTATTTAAAATATTGATACCATCACAAGAAGTAAAGCTGTATTGAAAAAGTTCCAAAAACGGCAAAAAGACTTAGATAGTTTTTAGTTCTACACGAACGAAATCGCGGGCACATATAGTGTGTATATATAGATACAGTAATCGTATCTAATAATATAAATACCAATATGAGTTTGTTTATTACTGTGTCACATCTTAATTACAGACTGATTGTCATTAAATTTTGCATACACGTTGAGAACGTCCAAAAAAATAGGGTACTTTATATCTAAAAATATAATTGTTTCCGAAGGAGAGTAAAATAACTTTGATTCCATGTGCACAAAGTCGCGGGCACAACTAGTTTAAAATAAATTACACTTAGATCAGTTATGTTGCACTTGGAAAACATAATATTTCAAGTATTTCACTGACTACCTACGTTGTATATCACTAATTGTCGTGTGAAGGTCAAGTGGATTAGGCGAAGTCATCAATCTTGCCCGGAAAACATTACTCACGACCCGCACACCTACCAAGTAAACAGCAACAAAAGGGGTTTGTCATTGCTGTTTCAATTACCATCATATAATATTGCATATTACGGTCACAATATTGTTCTTGATCGAAAGCTCGGGCCTATTGGAGGGTTCGGATCCACGTCGATCAACACTATGCACAATCCCGCTCTTATAAGCCGTTAGATATTAGGAACATTGTTTTGTGAGGATTCTTTTAATTATTTAAATAGCTACACTTTCAACAGTGCTAAATATATCGAGCCTTTCAGGAAAACCATCAAAATATGTACTTTTTAAAGGAGCTTTTGATGATATAAAAAAATATGACTGGTCATTTATAATTAACCACTGATCTATTAAAATAGTGGCTTTTAACATACTGCTTCTAATGTACAAAGATAATTTTACGAGGTTACAATAAAGAAACATAAGATTTTTAGCGCTTACGATGTTATTCCTAAAATTGATCGATATGTTCCTATTATTTATATACATATAGTTAGATTGAAAATGGATAATTAATTCCCACATGCCGGCAACAGCCTAGACCAATTGAGAACTTTACCCTACGTTAGTTGTTCTTTCAAATATGCGGCATAACATACATTTTCTGGCGGATTCAAACCCCCGACAAAACAGTGATCCACGTAATAATTAGTTTGTATCCGTTAATTGCTTGTTTATAAAGTCCTTGCAAAACCACAAAATTTTGTACCTTTTCGTTTCAACATAATGGTTCACTTACCTAATAATATACTATACTAAGGTAGTCATTATTCAGAACATTTATGAACTTGAATGCTCTCAGAGGATTATAGCACTTATACCGTTTAGCATTGAGTATATTTTCCAAGTATCATGCCTCTATCAGTATAGTATCCTCTATAGTAACAACCATACCTGATGTTAGGTGCAATGTGGCCCATGCTGGTAAATACGCTAAACCTGTGGTGGGACTGGCTCTCAAGTGTAACTGCCGGAACACACCTATTGGTATTTGGCGGCAGATTTTTAACTTGAGGGTAGTGTCTGGCCAGGCAGGCATTATAAAATGCCTTACCACCATGCTATGGTTTTATCACGATGTTTTTCTCTACTGAAAGCTCAAGCTCATTGTAGGTGGTTTCGAACTCAAGGCCCTTGACGCAGCATCCGTACCCTCTACAAACTGACTTATTATCGGCTCATTATATTATAGTATAATAAAAAATGTAAATAATAGCTACTGCTTGATGTTTCGCTTCGAGTTTCAAGTTTAAAATGTGTTTAAACTATTACTTGGCATAAAATATAAATATCTTTTCCAATCTTAAAAACTTACCATTCTTTATGTGCAAAAACAAGCGCCAATTACTATCACATATGTTTTGAAATTACTTCGGTCTCATTTGTACTCGCAGAAGCATGAAAATCACAATTTTACAAAATCAGAACTTTTAATTTAATTTACAAAATATAATGCGAGTTTTCAGCTCAATTAAAGATTATGAAACGTTAATGGATTTAGCTAAAGTTGAGAATGTTTCATCGTGGGCCAGTGCCCTGGGCGTGACTCTGGCACGCGATGTTGTATGTTACCATGTGACTCACCAGTTCAATAGAATTGTATTGCAACTAGTTCCGAAAATGAACATTTCTTCGTAACTATTACTCCGAATAAAAACCGTAGTAAGGAGAATGAATTTACATATATTTAAAACTAGCTGTGACGACTTCGTGATCGTAGAACTAAAATTTATTTAATATTTTTTCCCCGGCTTAATACATTTTACAATACAGCTTTGCTCCTGTTGATGGTAGCGTGATGTTAAATAGCCTAAAGACTTGTTAAATTATGACTCTTCAACTACAAAAATCATTGAAATCCTACTGGTGGTTCCTAAAATTTGCGCGTTCAAACAAACAGACAAAGTTTTCCGCTTTATAATATAAATATATTTTATTTTGAAAGAATAAAAACAGTCGATATTGCGTAGAGTATGTGTAGAATTCATAGTATTGGTAACTCCCCGGAGTAATTTTTCTAGGCGTTGTTGTATTGTATATGGATTATTCATAGCAAAAACTTTTATTGTATTTCTTTCTTTAGATGGAATGAGAAATTAGTTATGTTAATATTATACGGATATAATTATTCATATATATGGGTATATTATTTTATGTATACTATTATTAAATAGCATAACGTTTGTATATTTGTTTGTAGGAGATAATTCTACTAAATAATTAATACTGAGATCATGAATGAGCTGTCGGTGAAGCAAAACATATTCAAACATACGTGTGAATAAACCATTGCATGGTGGTAAAGCTTTTCTAATACCAGTCTAGCTAGTTACCACTCTCAAATTAAATATCGGCCGCCGAATATCTATAAATGTGTTCCGGCAGTTGTACTTTAGAACCAATCCCACTCCTAAGCTACCTCATCTTGGGCTAAATGTTTACTTACCATTAAGTGAAATTGTGGCCATAAAGTTTAGTCTAAAAAGCATAGGTAAAAAATAGGTGTTTTATAGTATTCCATGAAATTAAGAATATAACGAATTGCGACTAATAAAATGTAAACTCGGTTATTATCATATTAAGTGAAGGCTAGCCGGAGGAACTCGAGGACGGGTCGACTACTCAACTAAACTCTTTAATTGGTCTCCTCGTAACTACGGTAGAGAGCCTCAGAACTACCTTTTTCAAGAGTTCAGTAGAAAATGTTTGTTCATTTAAAACATTTTCAAACAGGTCTCGGTTTTAGTTTACCGAAAAGTTTCGTACAATGATTGAACGAAATAATATCATTTTTAGTAATGGATTGATTAAATCTAAATTATATAGACATATACATAGGAAAGAAAGGAACTAACAAAAAATAATTGGTGGTATAATACCTAAATGGAAAACTGTAAATCAATGTGTAATATACATTGTATGTTTTCTCAATATATTAAGTAATTTATGTTTTGTCCAGCTTGACAGTTTTGTCAACTTTACGTAAAGAGGGCTCTTTTATTATCCAATCCGTACTTCTTTGGAATATGCTACCTCTTAATATTAGACTATCGACCGATCGGTATACGTTCAAGTTAAAAGTTCGCTAAAATAACTAATCCCGAACAATAGTACTTATTATATATTGTATATATAATATATAGGTTTCTTTACTATTTGTATATGTATGGCGGTCAACCTTTTTGTTTGTAACCTTTTTTGATATGTCGATTGGAAGATATAGAAAAATAAATAGAATGAAGTTTGTCTTGTTATACCAAAATAACGTCTTTTATTTCATTTGCAATTAATATTTAGTTATAAATATTATAAGAGGGTTATAACACCCTCATATGTTTACAAAATATATATACGTATGTATGAATATACTTTTCTCCATTACACCAACTTTGCTTTATCTCTGCACAACACCAAGCTTGACGAATAGAGAATATCACAGGCATTAAGTCCTCCTTCTATATGGATTGTATATACAGTGTAATAAATAAAATAAAAATATGTCAATTTTCATCTTACCAACTTATGTTGATTGAACATAGCTAAGAATGATTAGCTCTCCAGTGCAGTTATTAAAACATATTCAAATGTCCGTAGACCGGAAAGTTTTAATTAACTAGGAAGTTATTGTTACTACTCGAAGTTACAACATTATACGATCATTTACTTTAAGTATTATGTTTTTTATTTATTTTATCAATAATACGGATCATATCTATAAATAAAGTAATGAAATGCATATTATTATATATTTTTTTCTAAAGAAAGTAACGTATGTATATATCACGATTTAATCGTGCGTTCTTTAGATAAATGTTTGCACAAATATTTCTTATTTTTTATACTTTGTAGGCTCAGCTTTATGGCTACAATCTTACTTGATGTTAAGTGACAATTTAGCTCAGGATAGGGGACTCACTAAACCTCGTGTAGGGACTGATTCCCTGACTGATTCAATGGTTCCATCACGATCTCTTCCTTCACCTTAAGCTCTGCCTCATTGCAGGCATTTGAACTCACACCCATTGACATGGCGTCCATACACACCACCAACTGGGCCATTATCGCTTATAATCATTTAGGAAACTTATCATTGTAAAAAATAAATTTGTAGGTACTACCTTAACAGCTTTGATTTATAGTTTCTATTAAACGGAGACAAAAGGGAGAAAAGTTTTCCTCATACGAGTCCAACATAAAGGTGTGTGTGCTGATTGAAACGCCGGTACCAATTTAAATGCTATTCAGGAAATAGGGCAATAGCAGCCGAGAGTGAGCTATAAATACGTCTATGTCAAGGCAGATCGTTGACGCTCGCTTTCCCTCTCGGCCGTATCTGTTGTTCACCGCTAAAAGTCTATATATAAATATAGACAAAGATAAAACAGTTCCGTACTTTATTTTCCCTCTATTTGTCCACTAATTTTCTTTTTTTGTTTAGTTCTTAGTCTATATATTTATTGTTGTCAATAAAAAAAGAAATGTTTTTCTTTCTTCTTTATAGGAATTTCTTTATACTCTCAATAGTTGGTGGTCGAGTTACGACCGCTGAGCGAACACGTGGGTATATCAAAATATCTATGTAAATAAATGTATAATAAAATATTTTATTAATTTAGCAAAATTAAAATGTTTAGTATACATTATATACATGCTATTATACATTTTTAGTTTATATTAAGCAGAACCAGGCCATATACTTAGGGAAATGTTCTCAATAAATTCAGATATTGTTTCTTTAACGTATTTTAGTCCGTTACTTTTTAATAGAATTTTTAATTAAATCGTCTAATCTTTACATTAAATCTTTTTTATCAGCTATAAAAAAGTTATTACTGACACTTACTTCTTTCTTCCGCAGTTTCTTTCTCACTTAAAACAAAAGATTAAATTGTCATAATTTCACGACAGCAACAAGAAGCACCTACATTTTCCCCCTAATAAAACAAAAAAATAATTCAAAATATATTTACCAAAGATGTTTTCTAGTTGTAAAGGCTTAGTATCCAATTTCGTTACATCAGAGAAATCAGTTTTGCCAAGTGTCAACATGTTTTTTCGTTCGTACGCAAAGGAGTTTAATGCCGGTGATTGCAGAAGAGCTACAGTTGATATACCGCCAGAGGTTGATCCTTTATGCCCGAAATCTTGCGAAACAAAGAAGAAGAAAGAAGGAATCCTGCATAGAATCAAACTGAAAGTTATCGAAGGAGGAACTAATTTTGGAAGTCCGTATACTCTTTATCTGATTTATTAACTAGTGCCCACCCCCAAATTCAAACTACGCACTTTTACATCTATAATATGTATGGTTTTAGATTAGATACTAGATGTAGACATTCTATTGTATTTGATCGAAAAACTGATAAATGAAATTTAAACTCTAGCAGCGTGTTATAGTAGAAGTAGAACAAGGGCAAAACTAAATACATAGTATTAGGTAGAAACAACCAGTGGTAAGTTGTAACAATTCTTAAATATCGTTTGAAATATTAATGACGACGTTTGTGCTAAATAGTTACGTATCATATTGTTTCAAAGAACCAAGAGGGAGGTGCTTTCTTTCTATAATAATATACCGTTATATGATTGTTTTCCTTCGAAAATGTGATGTTTATTGAAATAAAGAAAACGTATAATTGGTAAAGTAATTGATAGAATGTTTGTTTGTCAAATAATTGCCCAATTTAAAAAACAAAATGCTTGGAAGATACCATAAAACGGAGAAAAATGGTCTTTACTACAACCGGAATATATGTACAAATGTATCAATGAAATATCAAATGGTTGGCGGGTAACCCGACGTTGGCGGTTAGTGTATCATTTTGTCGAGGAGTTGAACATTTAATGATGGATTTCTATAAAGTAACACTTTTATAAATCAAATATCAATGAAGTTAACCATGTTAATGTTAATCGACCAAAGAGAAAATCACCAATCCGATGGCGAAGGAAAATAGCTTAGTTTAATAGCTTAGCTCTTAGCTAATTTGTTGGAATTACAAAATTTCAATTTACTTTTCGCTTTAGCTCCCTTTCGTCGTCTTGAATGCAATGAAAAGGTTTGCAAAGAAGAAAAACCTTCGGCACCAAAGGCATTACCTCCGCCAAAGAAGGCGGTACCGCCAATACCGGCACCTCGGCCTGGCGTCCAAGTATCGGTGCTTGGCGCCAACACCGCTGTAGGCCAATATGTCGCATTATTATTGAAACAATGTCCATGTATAAAGAAGTGAGTGCCATAAACATACTTTAAACTTATTTCAATTTTTTTTAATAAATTGTTTGTTTATAATGTAATTTTATAAGCGGGTTAATCTGCTTAGCGTTCGTAAAGTGCTCTTTATTTATATTAGAAATGTACAAAAAGAGGATTTCAGTAATCCATGATAAAGTTATAACAATAAAGTCTATATTAAAATTTTAATAATGTATTGTTACCAAATACTTTGTAAATTTAGACTCTTGTGATTACACAAAGGGCAGCTTCAAGTTGATTTTTTTTCTTTTCGGACGATGAATTAATCCACATTCTCTAGAATGCAAATCCTTGTTCTTTGATGTACATATTTTATATCTTTACTTGCATTTACTAACTTTATTATTTACTCTTAAGTTATGTAAGCTAATCATATATATGCTATTAGTATAAACATGATCAAATATAGGTGATAATGTTACGCAAAAGTTTTACATATCTACACTAATATTATAAAATGTTTCCTACATTTGTATATTTGTTTGTAAGGAATAATCTCAAACACCACAAGACCGATTTCAAAAATTCTTATGCCTTTAAAATGCTATATTATGCTTGAGTAACATAGGCTATAAATTAGTTAAATAGTTTTCAGTTCCATGCGAACGAAGTCGCAGGCATAGCTAGTTATTTATATATTTATTCGTATGTGAAGTATGTTTGACAACCTATTTTGGATCAGTACTTGGACTACAATTTTGTTCTTGTTTAAATAATATATTAAAAAAATCACAGATTTGTTGCAAATTTCCAAAGCAACAGAAGATAAGTAATTTTTTACCTTAAAATTTAAATTGAAGTTTAAACTTACTTTAAAATATCAGCTTGAGACATATATTCAAAAGTTTAATGAGACTTCCAAATTGTTTTTGATTCTTAGATAATAATTGTAGACCTTGTCGTAAACATTATTTTTATAACCTCTATAAACTGACAAATCAATTTAACTACTTTTGAAATAACAATAACTCTATTGTTGGGTTGTCAGTTTAAAGGTTAAGGTGTATTTTCGGGATATACCTAAACCCGTAATTCTCATTACTTTCTTTTTATATTTAATGTACTTTTATATACGGTGTTTGCAGTTTCGACTTGACGATGGTAGTTTGTCAGGCAAGCATTAGAAAAACCTACCACTATGCTATGGTTTCATCACGATGTTTTCCTTTACCGAAATTTCAAGCTGCAATGATTCGAACTCACATCCTTTGACGTGGCGTCCGTACAAGTCATCCGTACAGCTATCACCGCTTCAAAACTATGGGCGTCTGCAATGCCTAGTATTATAGGTTCCTATCAGTAATGATAAATTCTTAAATATGTAGGTGACTGTTTAAATTACTTTTTTGGATGGTACTTTTCTAGCGGTTTAGGCAGACTGAAATTGTAACTTTTAATGGTTAAAGGTCAAACTTCTGACTCGGATTCTTCAGTTATTTATGTGAATCACAGACGATTGTTGTGAACTTGGATCATTTATTATATCTAATTATCATGTTAATTCCCAGCTTCATAGAGTTTGATATCTAAAGAGATCGTCGTCCTAAAAAAAATTGTATGCTCATCTTTCTGTAAAAAGGCATCAAATTCGGGTTAGTTGACAAATTTGCGATTGCAAACATTTCACTAATTCAAAACAATACGCTTATATGAAACTTTACTCTCATATTTTCAAATTTGAAAACTGACATAATTAATCATGTGTAGAGAGGTAAATCTCTACTTCGAATGCAGATAATTAAAAAGTAGAACTATGTTAGTTTGATAAGGTAAATTTTCATATTAACGTCGTCCTAGTTTGCATAATAATATTGTGAAATAAACAATGTGGTTTACATAAACAAGACGGCTATCGTTTATGGTTCCCATGAGTTTTTACTGTGTGAATCCACTTTATACAGACATGACTCTATCTACTTCGTGCAGGTCATTTTAATTTAGTCATTTAAATTCATTAAAATATAAATAAATTTATTTAAATACCGGAACCAATCGAAGATAAGGCCTTTTTTTTATTATTTTCATTAAAGAAACGTTATATAGCCTATGTTATTCAAGACTTATGTAGCATTCTAATGGTGAAATAATTATTGAAATCGGTCCAGTGGTTCTTGAGTTTATTTGTTACAAACAAAAATATAAATCTTTCCTCTTTATTATAATATCAGTATAGATAGGTATAGCTGTAGTATACAGTAATACAACTTAAACAAAAAAGTACAAATAGTAAATGAAAATCATTATGAGTGAAAATTCTGAAAAGAATATACATTATATCAATACATACATAACTAACTTTCAAATGCGGCTTCGCTCACGTTAATTGCTATTGTCAAACAAACCGGATGACGCAATAAAACGTTTCATACAAAGATTATCCCTCTCTTTACCTCACTTCCAAAAAAGTTTTCTCTAGAAAAAGTAGCCTCCATCGTCTCTATCATCGTCTCCAAATTTCCGTCTATCTCTATCTCAAAATTCACCATAATCGATTCAGCGATTTAGGTGTGAAAGCATAACAAACAAACACAGTTTCGCATTTATAATATTAATAGTAAGGATTGTTGTTAATTTTGTTATTTATATTAATCCTCAAAAACTAATTTGAAGTACAAAATGATTATAGCACTACGAATTGCCACATCGCCCATGAGATCGTCCGTCCAGTATTCACGAAACCGTATCATCCACGTCTGGCCCTAGGGGACCTTTCATCTCAACGCGTCGCAACATCCGTTTATGTCAACCAACCCGATTCAAATTTATCGCTAGCTCTTTATACCCGGGTACGAAACTCGAGTCCCGGTTCGGTACTAAATTAAAATGTCGTGTTATTCGTTGAAATTTGTGTTATAACAAGTACAGGTGAGCGAGATAGATATTTGGAACATCGTGACAGTGTTATATTAAAGTATAATCGCGCTCAATAACGCTAAATAAACTATAAATAATAATAATAATCTCAAATTTGTTGGATTTGTCTTTGTCCAGAAAAGTTGATTAATTTTTTAGTGTTCATTTTATGAAATAAATAAAATCCTAAATTGAGTTTAGCTATAAGTTGACACGATATTCATAGATTGTTACGAGGTAAGAAGTTTGTCGAGTCAGCTAGTTTTACATAAATGTAGAATATTTTACGATCCTTAAGAATAAAATGTATAATCTAATTTATTCTTAGTAATCAGTAACTATTAAGTATAAACAACCTTTTAAGAAGTGTCAATTAACTACAATATTGTTAGCTGAAAAGTAGCTCCCTCGTCTATTATTGCACATCCGAAACAATATGCGAGTCAACAAAATTCACATGAAACTTTACAAGCGCCTTCATACATCCCATTATAGGGGACATTCAGTGGAACGCAATAAATGAGTCAAGATTTTACGAGCGACTCGTGACGGACTGGTGTGTTTATCGTCGGATTTTTACAGCTGGAAAACAGAGTTTCCTTTATCTATTACAGTCACCGCATTGATCATAATTTTTGTAATTAAGTTGTCGATACTGGCTCGCGTTTGCATCTTCATGACAACATTCAGGATAGGAAAATAGTTAATCAAAGTAGTTAACTTATCACTAATTACATATTTTTATATACATATTTAAAGTAACAAACAAGTAAGCAGAAAATTATCATACATACGGACATAGAAATTTTACCGTTATTAAACCTAATCTATACCAATGTTTATTCTCCACCCTTTTAATTTTCATACAGGTTTAATGCATTTGCATTAAAACAAAATTCATGCACAATCCCATCCTACCTAGGTGTTCCTAGGTTCCTAGGCTACCTATAGGTGTTAGGTATCAAGTTACTAGGTATCTTGAGACTTGGGAAGCTAGAAGCTATTTGATCCTTTATGGGGTAATAAGTATTTGTGCGAATTTTTACTGCTTACATTACAACATATCTGTACGAACTTCGCTTTTGCAAAGAACATTGTTCCCACAAAAGAAGCAAATAATCTTTCAGAAAGATGAATAATTCCATCAATCTTACGTATATGAGTACTCAATAAGAGCGAATCATTAGTCTACTTTTGAGTTTATATTTCGTCCCATATAATTAATTTCAGGCTGCGTCTGTTCGAAGCAAAAGATTCACAAACTTCGAATTGCAAACGCGACCTCTCTAAAGTTGTCGAAGACCTGAAGCATATAAACACTAACTGTTTGGTTCAAGCATTTAGTAGTGACTGTAACGAATTAGAAAGATGTTTACAGGTAACATAAATATGTCATATTATTTCCTTTGCTCTAGATTATTAATATAGAAGGCTCAATTTCAAACCTTAAACGATACACTTAGAATAATATATTCTAAGGCGATACAACCATATCAGTTTACAATACAAATATATAAAATATTTATTTAAAACATCTATAGATATTTTACATAAAGCTTCATGTTAACAAACAGTAAAAGGTACTAGCAATATTACACTAGATGAATGTATAAGTCGATAAGGTTTATTACACTATAAAATAATTTACTACGGTCGTAAACTTCTTCATCAGTTTATACTCAAATAAATGTAAACAGAAACGATTTTATTCCGGTTATGGTAATAGCAAGATCAAAAAAAGCGAAATAGAAATTATTCAAGTTATATCTTAAGGGGGCACTTATTAATTCCAAAACACTACGGTATGGAAAATATTCAATTTATCAACAAGAGTCGGCAAGAAGCTCGATCGGGTATACTTTATTTTTAATTCCGTAAATAATATTTACTGTTAATAGTTGAATTATTTTAGTGTATGTACAGTTATTTATGAGAGAAAGAAAAAGTGTTTTTTTTTTATGGATAATGGGTTTTGCGTTCTCACTACAATCTCGCCTGACGTTAACGAACGATGTGGCCCAAGCTGATTAATACGCTAAAGCTTTGGAGAGACTGACCCTCAAGTGCAACTGCCGGAACAAGCGCATAGGTGGCAGTTTTTCAACTTGAGGATGGTAGCTAGCCAAGCGGACATTAGAAAAGCGCTACCAACTGGTAAAATTTACGAACTTGTATAAATTTGCAAGATACAATTCTTGAACTTATTACTCTGACATTTGAAGGTATCCAAGAGATAATGAAATCTGACGCTATTGACGAAAATACTTTTAATACTCCAAATAATCCTAAAACATGAATTGACTAATTTTTGTCTCATTTTAGTATATCTACTTAAACTATGCCGATCCAATTAAAATTATTGTGTATGCACTTGGTGGAGAAAATTAAGATATTCGATTCTCAAAAGTTACTCTTTAAATATGGTATTAAAATTATTGTGCATGCACTTGGTGGAGAAAATTAAGATATTCGATTCTCAAGAGTTAGTCTTTAAATATGGTATTTAGTATATAAATGTAATACGGTATGAATTGCAAAGAAAATTTTTGTAATCGTTTAAATTACAAACATATAACAAAAATATAGAATATCTAATAATTAAATATCTTCTCATAGTTGCATAACAGTATGTGCCGATAGCTGTCTGCATAATATAATGAAAACTTTGTACCAAGTTTACTGTTCGCATTTAGAATTTAGTTTAGCTGTTAATGTTCGTGACAACACTTCGACTCTTCGAGACTTTAGTCTTCACATATATAGATATACTAACTGAACCTACCACTCCGTTCGCGTGGAACTAAAATTTATTTAATGCTATTTGCCCGTTTTTATAACTATTTTCAATACAGCTTTGCTCCTATTGATGTCAATTATATCATTCCTCAATGGATACTTTATCAGATATAATATAAAAAAAACATTTTTTTTTTAATTCAACCGGTAAATTACATAAGATTAGCGCGTTCAAACAAACAAACTTTTTCGTTTTATAATTTATACATATAATGAGAATGTAAATTTAACGTGTCTGTAGTTTTTAGAATTATGTGAAGAAAATTATTGTGACCAATAAATAATAAGTAATGACATATATTTACATGATTTTTCGAAATGTCTATCTGTATGTTTGTTCGTGCACGTATCACTGTTAAAGTATAGCGTTTATAATAAAACGTCACCAATATAATCATAAAACATATCTTCAAGTAATATTTGGTCTTTGTTTCATTAAAATCGGTTAACTCTATCAAAAGTTATTGTAATTTGAATGACGGCGCGAGATGAAATAATTGTAGTTCCACGCGAACTAAGTCGCAGGCACAGCTAGTATTATTATAGGTAATAGCTACTTAACTAAATAAAACGGCTCTAACGATTTCGATGAAATTTTGTGTTGATAGATTTTTGCATTATAAATTCACGTATATATAGTTAGATTTTCGTAAAAACGCATTTTTATAAAGTGTTTCAAATAATGTTAAGTACATTAGCGTTTTTTTTTAATTTAAATAATCAGTTCGTACTTATGCAACAATATCATATATTATAATATCATAAAATGTGGGTGTGTGTGATGCGCATTTACAGATATTTTAGAAATAAACACATTTTTAAAAACCGAGCTAAGCTCGTTCATCCAGATACTATGTTATTATTTAACTTAAAAACACAGTGTAGGATATATACCACACATCAAGCTATGTTATAACGTAAATATGCATTCTGTATGGAAGGCCGTCTAAAAATAAAAGCAATTTAATATAATAATGAAAGCAATAACCGTGAAATCAATAGGAAACATGTGTATCATGCATTTCATTCCTCGTCAGTGCATACTATTTGCAATAAGCGAATGTGCCGTTGACCTCAGGTGCCTTACCAATCAATACGTCCAACCTACAACCCCTGAATTATACGTGAAGCATTTTATCATTGGGCGCCCGCATTTTCTCAGAAATTAAATTAATGTACCAATGTCATGGAAATCGTGTGTGCGGGCGTTGCTTACGTAAAAATGTGATATTTCTTTTTTTTGTTAGCTCGACCAAAATACTGCACAATACCAAATGAGAATTCCGATACAATCCAGAAATAAGCAGTTGGCTAGCTGCTTATCAACAGACTCTTAAGGCCTGGCCGGGTTGTAAAATCAGTTAGGTTCTGTAGAACATTCTTGTCGCGCACATTAGATATTATGAAACGGACTCTCCGGCACGGTTTTTCTCTAGGCCCTTCAAAAAGGGCCTGAAACACGGTCTCCGGATGATCACTGACGGTAAAACTCATCGGCAGTAATCACTGCTTCTGAAGCCTCCAAAAATAACTTATCCCGCCCCGGTTGTAAAATTTTATATCTTAGAAAGGGAACACACTGGCCGAAAAGCAATCCTAAATCTTTACAACACGAAAGTCTTGTCAATGTCGAAAGTCAGTCCCGAAATCTTTACAACAGTATACAAATTTCCAAACATCTTTGTAATGCTGAGATGGAAAGGTCTAATTGAGGCTTCGCATACTAGACCGCGTGGTTATATATTGGCATGGATATGATTGTAATAAAGTCAAATAATTCTTTATAACATTTTCTATGATACAGGCGATAGAATACGTAAGCGTAATGGCCCTACGTAACTACGGTGGTTCTAAGTTCTTAGTGACAACTATACCATTCAAAATGCACACGAAGTACAATGTATTGAGCGAAACTGTCCCAGAGACGCGTTCAATATTCGATGCACGACTGAACTTACATCTTATATAGAAAGTATACATTTAGGTATATTCTTAGATGTTAAGCGAATAACAACATATATGTGATTCCTAAAATTTAGTTGACCAAAGACCTACCATAGTCTGATTATGGGACTGATATTTGAAGGTCGATTTTATATAATGATATGTTCCAGTACCACTTAATATCACTTGTGTAATATCTTAACATCACTTCTGTTTATACATCTACCTAAATTTTTATTTATTTATTTGGTAATACAAATCTCTCACACTTCCATTCGTATTCCAAGCGAAAGATAGGGTAACTTCGATGCCTCTACGTCGTAACTAAACAGTTATAGTATCAAACCCGCGACTTCTAGATTTAATAGTAAGTTTTACCACCACTATTGCACGAACAAGTCAAAATAATTTCCAAAAACACTGCACAGTATAAATTAACATTACTAAAATACCTTGAATAGAGATTAAATTGAGGATTTTTTTATTTTTATTTTTCAGAACACGGATATAGTATTAATGCTTGACAGCGGTTATATAAACATGGAAATGCCATTTGAGAACCGGTTCAATTATCAGGCGCCCATAGTGAAAAATTACGCAGACGCCATTGCCAATGAGTGTCCAAAAGCTTTTATTATAGTGTGCGCCACACCCATAGATTGTATGGTTCCCTTGATCGCTGAGGTACCATAACATTTGTTAATATTGCATTTTTACATTTTATAATTTATTTACCAATTGTTCAATATATATTTGAAGCGATGGTAGCATGTATAGATGCCGCATGAAACCACATGAATTCGAATCCCTATAATGACCTTGAGCTTTCGGTGAAGGAAAACATCGCGATAAAACCTAGGGCTTTTTCTAATGCCCTTCTGGCTAGTTACCACCCTAAAGTTGAAAATTTGCTGGCAAAATTTGTGTGTTCCGGCAGTTGCACTTGAGAGCCAATTCTTACACAGGATTAGCGCGTCCACCATCTTCGGCTACATCGTCAGTTAGTACCAGTAAGATTATTGTCATAACGCTAAACTATAAACTATAAAAAAAAATGTCGTCTAGTGCAACGGGCGAGCTATGCCCGATAAATATACTATTATTATTATAAATATCAATGAAATATAACCATTATCTAGTACTCATGAGTTTTATAGTTCTCAGTAGGAAGATAGGTTGTGTCTAGGTAAAGCGATGGATAAGAGCAATTGTCATAAGAACTAGCTCATGTTTTGTTCCTATCTGTCCTATGACGTAAGCAGACTGCGGTAAAAAGCGTACATGTCTTTTGTAATTTTAGCTCACAAACAAACCCGTAATTGCGAGCGCAGGCTGTGCGATATAGGCTAACCGTTTTATTATAAAAGAATACCTCAACCAAATTTTTCATTCTATACATCATTCATCATTGGCCCCCAAAAACATTTTGTTTTGAGTTATTATATCAAGAACTGAATTTGAAGCGATGTTAGTTTAGTGTGTACAGACACCGCGTCAATGGACGTGAGTTCGAATCCCTGCAATGAACTTGAGCTTCCGGTGAAAGAAAGCACCATAATAATACTATAGCATGGTGGTAGTGTTTTTTCTAATGCCCAACTGGTTAGCTACAACCCTCAAGTTGACATATGCCGCCAAATACATATAAGTGTATTCCGGCAGTTGCAGTTGAGAGCTAGTTGCTAGACTAAGCGTGTCCACCATCTTAAGTTACACTATCACTTATGAGATTACGACCATAATACTAAACCTGTAAAACATATAAAACCGATCTGTTAACAAATATACTAATAACTTACAAATAATTTTCTCATGTTTGGTTTTCAGTAATCTTTTGTTATCACATTTCATAAACATCTAAAATTCTCAGACAAGTTTTTATTATAATAATTCTATGCAATACCCGTTCTGAATTGTTAATTTCACAAATATTATGAAACATAATGAAGCCTGAAAACTTATTTAACAATACAATTTAGGCGCGTCTCTTGGTTAAACATTGGTTGTATATATTATACAGTAATTTCTTTGAGTTGACTTTATTCAAAGTGTAACGACGCTGCTTAAAAGTAGGCAAATAAGTTCGTTTTCGTCACGCAACTGTTTCCTTATCAACCCCTTACTTATTCTTATCTTCATTTTCGTTCAGTGTTTAGCCTCCATCCCTGTAAGTGGGTTATATAATTTTACACAATTTTAACGTACTTCTTTCTTTGTATTTAATTAAAAGATTTTACATGCGGCTTCAGTCGCTTTAAAATTGATTGTGACAAGCGATGACGCAATAAAAAATTTCATACAATGTTTATCCTTCTCTTTACTACACTTCCAATAAGGTTTTCTCAAAAAAAGTAGCCTATCACCGTCTCCATGTTCCCATCTATCTCTATACCAAAATTCATCGTAATCAATTCAGCAGTTTTTGCGTGAAAACAAACAAACTCATTTTACCATTTATAATACTAGTAAGGATTGTATTTAAATAAATTATAATCAATCTCTCTTTAATTTTATATTTGTACTTTATTTTAAATCCGTTTATCTATAGGTACATACATACATATACTTAGTTAACGCACAACCTATATTTAATAGCAACCATATACCATACTGTAATATTTTAGTAACTATGACACATGTGACTAATTTACCATGTTTAGTTGAAGTCTTATCTGTATCTGTAAATAATACATAAAGCGAAAACATTTATATCCTTTTTAAGATTGTATATAATAAAAGTTATTAAGGAGAAGAACTGCAAAAAGTTAGTTTGTATTTAACATATTTGTCAAATTAAATAAAACATACGTTGTTTACATTCATACTACCAATGCCAAGTCTGAATAGAAATTGTCTAATAATACCAATAAAATACATAGGCCTTTACAGATTTATGTACTTTACAAATATTAATTTTAATAATGTTCATTTGTTTTTGATTTGGCTTCAGTCTCTGTAGGCAATTTCACCATTGTTAGCTTAGGTAGGCTTTACAATATATACAAAAGACATAAAGTAATAATCCAACTTATAAAAAATATTTGTAGTTTACGCTGTGACCACAATAAGATAGATCAACGTCTGAGGGTCGCTCCAAGTCTAAATCGAAGACAATTTACGTTAGGTAAGGCTACCGCTTAAATCTAAACATAGGTTTTACTTATCGTGAAAAAATCTATTCTTATCTGTCTGTCTCTTCTATCTAAGAGCTCCATCCGTTCGCGGAGGAAATCCAAAACTCTCCAATCTTAGACTGTATACTACGTAGGGCGAGCTCATAGAACTCAAAACAAATCTGTAACTTCTATTTAGCATTATGTTATTTAGTAAATAATAATTTGAACTTTGCAGACATTGAAAGAAACAGGCTGGTATGACCCACGAAAATTACTAGGATCATTAGCTGTACCAGAAATGCGTGCTAGTACATTGGCTGCACGTGCTTTGTGTCTTGAACCTCGGTATACGAGAGTACCGGTTGTTGGTGGCACTGAAGGAGAATCTCTAGTTCCTCTGTTTTCCAAAGCTATCGAATACTTTGATTTTTCAAAGGTAACTTTTAAACAATGTCTTACCTGGTTGAAGCAATTAGGATCTTGTGATATGTGTTGAAAATAAAGGAAAATATCCCAATATGATGATACGGTATTGGCAATACCCCGTTATACCACCTTCAAATTGAAAATTTATCGTCAAAGTATTCGGGGATATCCTGTAGCATTTGATCAACAATCCTTATAAATTTCAATATTCATCACAAATCTTTAGGGATCGAAGCAATAAATATGTTATGATTTCACTACAACTAATTAATTCTTAACTTCAATTAGATAACATGTGATTAGCCCGAATTAAAAGTTGCATATAATATTACCAGAAATTTCTCTGCGTATAGGAAATTATATTTTCAGCTTATAAAGTCATTACAGTACATAACATTGAACATAAAACAACATTATTCCCTTGCATAAATATCTATATAAAAGAACTACATATTTTTTACTTTTGCTTGACGCCGTCTCCTAATATTGACATCGATAAAAGACCATTTGTATATTTTACACAGCACAATACCTTAATGATGACGGATGCTGTTCGTTCGGCACCTAGAGCCGTGGCAAGGTCAGATGGTGCCTGCATTAAAGCTGCGGACTTGAGTGAAGCGCATGCTTTAGCTGGCTTAGTAACAAAGGTGACTCATGCGCTACTCTGTCATGATATACCAAAAGTAACCGGTTTCATTGAAACAGATGCGAGTCAGGTCATTTCTCCTGCCAGGTATTTTAAATTCTCATAAAAAATCTCAAATTCTATAATTTCAGAAGATATGATAATAGCTTTTGTTATTACTAATTGCAAGCAATAAAACTGTAGAGACGTTTGGTTTTGAGAACATAACATTTGTAAGTGCATCACTATTGAGCAATTTAAATTCAGATCGTGTCCCTTACCGTCTTTTGCATACTTGGCTAATAATTGTCTACAAAATGGTTATAATTAGTATACCGTGAGGTTAGAAAGCATTTTTAATTAAGCATAAGTTTTCGGTCTCCCAAAGCCAAAATATGTAATAATTTTAATAAAATTACAATAAACAAACAATAGTCTAAATATAAAATTTGACATATGAATTAACAGTGAATTTGTGAAGTGATTTGTGATTGAAGAAATCGGTACTCTTCTGCCTTCAGATACATTGCAAACACTGTGGAAATTACCGGAAGCGGCATTTCGAAATGTTTCGGCTTACCAAAGATGACTGAAACGGAAATAGTTCTCGTTGATCTGGCATTAAACACACTGTACAATAAACTAAACATGGTAGAGGACTGGTACGGCAAATACAGCAGCTCCTCTAAAAGATTAGACGCATTTAAAGTAAATTTCTTTACACCAAACCCATATCAAAAATTTGATGACTGTGCTTACGCTAATATGTAATACTGTGGGTGTTTTTAAAATTGTCAGGTGCTGTCGTATTATGTGGTTTTGTTTACTTGTGTCAAATTCTTAATAAATTATTCTCGTCAAGTTGGTCGTTTTATTCAGTTACATTTCAAACGTCGCTAACAAACATATTCGTCTTGGAAAAACACTTGCTAAAAGACAATTTAACGCCCTCTGCAAAGATCGTTAAATATCTCGAGAGAAGTAGGACTCTGTTATAGTGTACACTTTTATAATAAATATAGAGTTTGTATAGGTAAATGTATAGTAAAAAAAAAATAAACTTACCATACAAATAAATCTTATCTCAATGAAAAGGAAGGATTGTAAACCTTATTATCAATGAATGTTTAATACATAATACATAATACATTAATATGTCTTTCTTCATATTAAGATCTCAATTCTTAAAATGTTCATATTCTCCATTGTTGTTTTCTTCGTCCCTCCTTTTCAATATACTTCTTCAATCTTTATTTTTTAATATACACATTTTTAATATTTTTTTCTCAGATTTCTTGCAATTGATATGCTCCTGAACAGTCATGGAATATGTAGGAGATTTGACCTCCCCGCTAAAATGAACTCGGTAGAGCTTGAACTTATGGACATGGCATTTACTCATGTGACGTACAGTGTTCATCTAGCACAGCGATGGTATGAAGCTCTAACTGAGAACGAATACGAAAGATGTCAAATGGCAATGCAGACAAATTGGCATCGGCCAAGACATTATCACCATTTGGATAATTGTGCTATTCACTTAACATAACGTGGTTTCTATACAATATTTATTAGATATTATAACAAGAAACTATATACCACATTTACTTAACAAAATTTGTGTAGAGTCATGAGCATAAAAATTATATATGACAGGTTGACCAATTAACTTCTGATATTATTTCTAATATTATCATAGAAGAGACTCCTATAAGAATAATGCTATATGTTTCTTATTTTCGTGGTAGAATGTACCCTCAACTGAAGTGTACACAAACTAAACATTAGCTTAAGTAAAACCCTTTTAAAAATATTACAATGAAAAATATATTTGTGTAATATTTACATTTTATTAAGGTTCCGATGCCTTTACAATAAATAAGTTTTTATCCGTTCTTGTATCGTACGTCCAATCGGAGGTTGACCTTTTTAAACATGCTAACTACTTATTAGTTACGTAGTAATTATAAATAATAACTAGGATAATGCAGGATGAAAACCCAAAACATAAGAAATTTCAAAGTTACATTTATATACATATATACATTGTGTTACTATTTAATTAATGTAGCATGTATATTTTTTTGTTGCTGTCAGTGAAAACATTTTATATGTAGATACTTATATAAAAAAAGTAAAAAACCTATATATAAATAAACTATTTATTATATCACATTGTTTTAATAATATCTAGCGTTTATTTGGTATCATTTATTCATATATTACCTAAGGACCATTTTTAGCGAATGGTGATTTTTTATTGGTTTCTAAATACATTTTTCCAGCCATTCTGTAACAAAGAACATGAAAGAAGAATTCAAGCATCAAGCTCTAACATACATTAAATTAATAAGTAACGCGTATTTGAAAACCTAAACTAAGGCATTGTTTTTGCAAAATTGCAGTGTTATTTTTTTTTATTGTTTTGCCTTTATAATGCATAATATTTTATTAACTAAGTAAAATAATATTTAAAAAAGATTGCGATTTGTATACTTTTATATATTTATACTGTCTGTATAAATTGTTCCCAAACTTTTACAGTACGTATTTTACTTTGCCATTGACATTATACGTAATGTTTTCTTTAATATTATATAACGCAAAGGGACAAATTTAAATACTTTTCTATACAATCTACGTATTGTTCCTTTCAATCTGTTCATGTATAATCTTTTTACAAAGACGTATTCTGTATATCGGGCACAAGCCTCGTAAATATTGATATAACCAATATTGCGAGACCCGGCAAAGGTTCCAATTATTGTGAGCAGTGAATCAAAACAGAAAAAGACAAAAGGCCCTTTGCGGTTCTTGATAAAATGGATGGACGTGTTAAGCCTTTATAAAGGTCAGGTTGGGAGACGCTTACATAATGGTTTAGATTCGGTCTGTTAACCTTTTCCGAAACCTTTTGATGTCATTAAAAAGACCTCTCTCAATAAATGGCGTTGTGACTTTAATGATTTTTCCGTTAATAGAATTCTTAGGAAGAAAGTGATAATTAAAATTTGAAATAAAATCCAATCAAAGTATCGGTTTTAATTAAATTATTGGCGCAGTAAAGACATGTTCACAAATGGATAAGTAACATTACTTAGAAATTAATTTTCATTCAAACTTAATGGACGATTTAAAAGACGTTATAAACAAAATGGTAAAATTTAAGGAGTTTTCTTTGTATACCTATGCAAAGGCTAACCCCTAATCCACGTCTATTTCTGTCTAAAAGAAACATTTATCTCTCTAGTATTTTTTACAGTTGAGGTTTAGCGCTTCGGCCATAATCTCACTTGATATTAAGTGACGATGTGACCCAAGATGGAGGACGCGCTGAGCCAAGTGGAGTGCCTCTCAAGTGCAACTGCCGGAACACACCTATAGATTAGTATTTGGCAGCAGTTTCTCAACTTGATGGTAGTAGCTAGCTAGGCGGACTTTAGAAAAAGCACTACCACCTTGCTATGATTTCCTCACGATATTTTCCTTCACCTAAAGCTCAAGCCCATTGTAGGTGGATTTGAACTCATGTCCCTTGATGCGGTATCCGTAAACTACTAATTTACCTATCATCGCTTTAAAAAGTTATTGAGCTTTAGTCGCTCTTATTTTAAAGATTTGGTTAACAACACATACTGACAGACAAGGCGTTCCAACTAACTTTTTAATAGACCTCTGGACTACATGTAAATCAGAGGAAAGTCAATATTAGATAGAGTGCATAGCAATCAATATGCATACTGTGTTTGCCTATAACTAGTTTGTATATTAAATAAATTTAATGGAATTGTGTCTAAATATAATGTACAACTGTTGACAAACATAGTAAAAAAACCCTACAATAATAATAAAAAACAACTTAAATCATGGTTTGCTTGGTGTCGTGGAAAGGCAAAAAAAAACAAAGGTAACACTAACGGCTTTCGCGCTGCGAACCCCATATACCCATTGACTTGGAACCGACACGAACTCGTAGCTGACTTCCAATCCCTACAGACTGTCGCTGGAAACCCAAAAGGATTCGTGACAGACTCGGAGTAATAACGCCAAGCTCGAATGTGACTGCAACCATCTGCGAAAGTATAGTTTTTTTTACATATAATTAAAATTAATTCGATGATATTATTAAGTCCCATCATTCTAGGAGAACGTGATATATGCAACTGCATGGTGGTACGGTTATTTCTGATACCCTAACACCCTTTTTTTTGTTACTAACGTGGTGTTTAAAATCCCAGTTATACGGAATTACTCATCGTAATACGCGAACGTATTATCCCGACTCAGATCAAAGGCGTGAGGGGCATGTGGTGGCTCATCAGGTGCTAATTATCCAACACAACCTACTAAAACGCACCACGGCGACACTTTAAACTCCCATGTTGCCACAGACCAGGGACAACTTTCACAATTCTTCTAGTCTCTGGCGGGATGTACTACCACCCTCAAGTTGAAAATCTGCCACCAAATACTTATAGGTGTGTTCCAGCAGTTGCACATGAGAGCCAGTTCCTCCACTAGGCTTAGCGTGTCCACCATCTTGGATGACATCGTCACTTAATATCGAGTGAGATTGTAGCCATAACGAATATAAAATAATATATGTATATATAGTATATATGTATAAGTAAGCTTCATATATTTATTGTTTATATTCCCACAACAATTAGTAGACGCTTGTTATGGACTTTGACATTTAAAAGCATTCCAAATTTGTTACGAAATGAGCAGGTAACGTTGACATTTAAGGGTAGTTGGTTAAACCTATATAAACATGGGAAAATGAGCTTCCTTGATGTCACCTTTTAACCAACATAAATAAATTTAATATACTTTTCTAGTAACAAAGACTTATTTAAACTTGGATTAACACCCAAAATCCTTTTGAAAAAATATGTTAAGTAATAGTCATACACATTTTAATATAAATTTTAATATATAAATACGGATTGTGATTATATTTAAATATTCTGAATACTATTTCGAATTATATTTATTTATAAATAGTTTTATTTAGGTATACACTTAAAAACTGTCATGTTGAAAAAAGTACTTTGTGATAGTTCTTATGACAAATGAGAGTTACAAATTAAAATATTTTACAACACAGTAAATACTTTTATAATACATTATTATAAGCGATGTGTAAAATTATATAATGAATTTTAATATATAATAGCTTATTATAGACAAAAACAAAGTTATCGTTTAATACATTATTTTATGAAATAAGGGGCAATCGAGCAAGCGTGTCCCCTGATGGTAAGTGATCACCGCTTCCCATGGACAACCACAACAACAGAGAATTGCAGGTGCGTTGCCAGCCTTTATTCGAGGGACTGGTTCTCAAGTGCTACTGCCGGAACACACCTAGTGTTATTTGGAGGCAGATTTTCAGCCTGAGGGTATTAATAAAGTATTCGTTATAAAATTATATAAAATTATGGATGCACAATGTTTTTAAAACAAGTTTTATGTATTAATATTATTTTAAAATATTTTTACAACATTTAATCATAATCATGTATGACTTTTTAACTCGTTTGCGAATAAAATGCGTTACGAATAAATTGCGGATTGTAGCAGTCTTTTTAAGTCTTTAAATTATTTTATTGTAAAATATCCATAATTTTAAGTTATTGTTGTTAAAGATACAACACAATTTATACAATGAAATATACAAATTCATTAATAATTCGACCATAATCATACCTAGAACTGAAGTGTTGTATTATTTTATGAAGTAGATGAAACTTTAACATATTTAAAGATAAAGCGCAAAATTTAATTAACGTACGCAGAGTTATTTGTGATGTTTTTGTAATGTATATTTTTATAAACATTATAATTAAAGCAATGCATTCTATGTCTTTAATTGAGGCTGACAAACATGAAGTATAATGCATGTTAATTTTGCAACATAATAATACATTATTACTTTTATCATATATCCGGACCCTTTCTGCTGATGAACTACTATCACCAGCTTTCAATCTCGATAGTCTAAATTAACAAACAAACATATTTCTCGTTTAGATTTTATATTATATTATTTCACTACAAAACCTCATAATCTCTTATTTTAATGTACTTACATAAAATATTTAAGATTGTCAGAAGTCGGTCTGACAATATTGTATAACTTACCTGCTATTGACATTTTGCTATTCCGACCAATGTTTGGCATAAATCCAAGCTTAAAACCTCACCTAAATTTTCTACAATAGACACTATATCCTTACTTCCGGAAATGAGTTTGTTTATTACGGTTTCACGGCTAAACTGCTGAATCAATTGTGACAAATTTTGGTCTAGAGATAAAAGAGACCTTGGAGACGGTGATAGGTTACTTTTTCTGAAGAAAACCTTAGTGAGTAAAGGGAAGGAAAAACTTTGTTTAAAACGTTGACAAAATAGATATTAACACGAGCGAAGCCGCGGTTAAAAGCCAGTTATCTAATAAGAAAAAATAAATTATCTATTAACAATATACAATAAAATTGGTCTTTGTTTAACTGTTAAAAAAAAGACCAACCATTAAGAACCTATAACATGAAATACGATGGTTGCGTATTTATAATTCATTTTTAAGTATTTTCCCTATAAAATATCATATGGAAATATACTTTGATATACAGACTACAAGTAATCCGTTTAGCCGCATCACCGATCAACAATTTAGTATGGGCTTATCTCATTTCCCGTCATATTTCCTACATTACGTTGACGTTAACATATTTCAGGCTGAATTTGCCCTCATCGATGCTACGTTTAAGACTTGTCTATCATTTTGATATGATTACTAATATAAAATTAAGAAACTTTAAGGAAATATCATTAATTGTTATTAACCTGAAGTAGCGGTTATATTAACAGTTACACTTGTAAACAGAAACTTATAAAATAGCAAAGAAGAAACATACTTCATAAAACGAAATATATGCTATATACGTGAATAACAATTCAAACGTTATAGTATCTATAAGCATATTTTTTAAACTTCATAACTTTAGCGTTTTGGCCACAATTTCACATGATGTTAAGTGACGATTTGGGCCAAAGATTCATGTAACGCAATGACACGAAATTCATTACCAAGAAGAAAATCAAAAATCCTTTAAACAAATATAACTTTGTATAAAGGATATAATAAAGTTCAAATAAATATAGCAAAGGTGTATGTGGTATGTAGAAATGCTGTCATCACTGTTACAAAAAAGTAGTATATACTCTTAAATTGTTGGATTGATACTTCCTTTATTTCGAAATAACGCACGTCCTAAGC
Source organism: Actias luna (assembly GCA_039707435.1). Taxonomy (NCBI): domain Eukaryota; kingdom Metazoa; phylum Arthropoda; class Insecta; order Lepidoptera; family Saturniidae; genus Actias; species Actias luna. Next base: position 11,390,466 of record JAZHAC010000030.1, read on the forward strand.
AGACACTGTTACTAGTCTGCAAGAGAATTCGGCGGGAGCGGATCGATGCTCTGACGTCACGGAACGGATGCTGCGTGGGGTGAGTACGAACGCGGCGGGGGAAGATACTACGGTTACGCCAACACTGGTTATTTACTTTTCAAAAAGCTATTATTAGGTTTCGAATCTATAAAAGGTTACGCTAACGAGTTTCTTTCAGGGATAATTTTATTTGAAAATACCATATAATTTTATTAGAATGAATACGTATGTTAATTTCCTTGTATTCATTTTACGTTAGCAATTGTTGATTTAAACTAACTGAAATTGTATCAAAGCGAATATGTCTTCAGTAGATAAGAAATTATCATACTTATTAAATACTTAGCAGTTGTAAAAGATACCTTGGTTATGGGCACAGGTACATATACCTGCAACAGGTATTGCCCATCTGCCATAATCATCATCATGATCAGATAAACATACCATCCGAGTTACCCAAGCAAACTTCACCTGCACGCGGTGCGCCCTGCCGAGTAACCGACGAGACTCTGGCGGTTGTTGGTCCCACATTCGGTTTTAGTCACGACGGTTAGCCATGTAGTCCTTGATCCGCCACAGCTTGTTGGTAAGGTTGTTGCCCGACTGGTTAGCGACCACTCTCGGATTTAGATTGCCGCAAAATAAAAATTCAGTGTGAGCCTTTGTGTTCCAGCATACTGAACGGAGAACCAGCGCTTTTTGGTTAGGTCAGCAACATGGCTGTAATATCCGTGGTGTTGCGGCTGTCTATAGGCGACGGTAATCATTTACCATCAGAGGGGCCGTCTGCCTGTTTGTTGTCCATTAGTTTACAAAAAGTGTATATGGGAATAAGATATATGGGGTTTACCATTCGAGTTCTGCCGGTGTTTATTCAGTAATAAAGTGGGCTTGCAAGGATTTGTACCCAACTGGACTGCGACGGTGATATACCTGTCACAGTGTCAGCTTTTGAATTAAGTTTCTGGATCAGCCACAGTTTATACAAACTAACGAAAGACTTGGAGACTTGTACCGCCTGATGTATTAACAACATCTCGGTGATCCCATTGGCTTTGAAACACCAAGTATCCTTCTTGGTTTTATTGTCCTAATATAAAAAAAATATAATTGTATTTACTGACAGGAAATTTACAAAGAATTCTTCAACATAAGCGTGAAGGAATCAGATTTCTATGAAGAAATATATAGCTGTAGGTAATGGAATACCCATTTATTAAGGAATTTCGCGTTTCTATGAAATATAGTTTATTTCCTACAACCACATATAAGAAATAATTGTGTCGTTTGAGATCTAGAAAAAAATCACGTAGGGCATTGACGACAATCACTTGTTCTTAGAATTGTTTACTTACAACCTACGCTTCGTAGGCAGTTGATTATATTGTATTTGTTGTAATGAACACATATCGTTCTCTTGTTAACAACTTTCGAGAATTTATTAAGCAATTGTTGAATGTTCAGTAATAATAACAATGCTATCGAAAAAAGCAATTTTTGTGAGACAAGCAATGTGATGCCAAGAAAAAAAATTTTCGTTCTTTGTACTAGGAATCTTTGTTGGCACATCTATGCAGAAAAGCTCAACAAACTTTTATCATAATCAAATGAAGGGTCTATGAAATATACAAAGGAACATTGTTTTTTTTATAATATAAATATGTATTTAAATACCTACCTGTTCAATCTTTAATGCTTAGTTGGTGAGCAGTGAATAATATTATGCATGGTTAATTTTGTATCCAGAAATAAAGAAAATTCTAGAAGTGCAGATATTTGAAGTAATAGATTTTTTATTGCGCGGAAACTGGAACCCATAGCATTATGAAACTGCTAACATTTCACAACTTTGTTACTCTATGCTGAAACCGTGTATGCGGAGGTTCTACAATATAAATATTTGTTTTTATATTTGCCCTTTACTCATTCGTAAATCATTCACACGATTGTGATGACATTTTGGTCATTTGTTCTGCGCGCTGTTATACCATTTACACATGTGTGCGGCGTTTAGCCTTTTTGGAGTATTATTATTCTTTTTATATATGTCAACATCCGGATGATGACATAAAAAAATTACGAGCTCTTGTAAAGGAAGGAATTGTCTTTCATTTTATCTAGAAATAATATTTAATTATAATCGCAATAGAGGGTGATTCTTGGCTCTTTTATTATATAAGTTTATATTTTTTTTATTTCATTCTAAAAAATTATAACTATCTATTTCTTTTATATATTTATTTCAGTGTTTAATTTTTTTTTTACAACTTCAAGCACCGTACTCCTTATCAAAGAACGCACGCGGAGGAATTTAAAAATATGTTTTATTTCTAATTGGCGTTGGAACGTAATAGTAATATATAAATTAATCACAAAAATAATCTTTGCTAGGTTTTTATTAATTTGTTGGTAAATCTAGACAAGCGTTCTACAGAACTGTACTATGCAATCTACTAAGCCACAACTAGTAAATAGATTATTTTCATAAATAACCGATGTCGCTACGTTCCGATATAAATGAATGCTCGTATCTTTTTACAACTTGCAAACATATCATGCTGGTAACAACGGCTATAAACCATGTTTACCGTTCCCGCTCACAATAAAGCGTAATGAGAAAACGCAAATATCATTAGATTTACGAAAATTACTTGTAATGTCACATCGCTTGTTGGGTAAGTAAATGTACATATCTATAATATTAGAATGTGCGATAGAAACAAACGTGTAAAGTCTGTAATATTTTCAATACGTGTTTATATATATATGTAGCATATCATATTTAGGTTATTGTTCCAGAAAATATATTACAGTTAATAAAAGGATTATCGGTTCCGTTTTCAAAATGCTTTTTAACTTAATTAAAATTTTAAGTATTAGAATTGAATTCTTTGTAATACTACCAGTATTTAAGTAAAAATAAATTGTTAGCAAATTTGTTGCACTTCACTTTACCATTTTCTTTAAATTGTATATCGCTTTTAATTAAAAAATAAACTTTCGGGAAGAAATAGTAATGTAACCCAAAATCGTATATCGTTCCAGTTACATTTATTATTATTATCATTCAGTTGTACACCCTTTTGCCAGTAGTATTAAATTGTAGAATTATCAGTTTTTGTACACTCGTGTAGCACATAATATATTAATTTATATATAGAATCCGTAGCGGTGATGGACAATGAAACTCTATATCTTAATATCGAAAGTATCTATTAAATTTATCCTTAATGTACCTAAAGAAGACATATTGATATTAATATTGAAATATTGAATTTTATTAGTGATCAATATTCAATATTTTATAGCAATCATTTTGTTCAGTTTTCTCTAAATATACCTACTTAAAATGTTACACTTCCACTCAAATAGTGTCATAACTTAAAAATGAGTTATCGAGAAAAAGACGTTTAAAATATATGCCACTCGTATGTTGTACTTCTCGGATTCTTTTCTTTATATATAATTAAGGTTTTAGCGTTAAGGCCAGAATCTCACCTGACCTTAAGTGACGATACCGGCTAAGTTAGTGGTCACACTAAACCTGTGGAGAGCATTAGAAAAAGCCCTACTACCTTGCTATGGTTTCCTCACGATGTTTTCCTTCACTGAAAGCTCACGCTCATTGTGGATGGACTCGAACTCACGTCCCATGACGCGGTATTCCTATGTGCTACCACTGAGTTGTCATCGCTTAAATAATATATTATATTCGGACCAATACGACTTGAGAACCTTTAAGAAGAGAGCTTTCTCTTACCTTAAAGGCCGGCAACGCACCTGGGATTCCTATAGTGGTGTGGGTGTCCATGGCCGGCGGTTATTACTTGTCAAAAGGCGATTCGCTTGTCGGTTTGCCCTTATTCCATAGAAAAAAAAAGTATACTTACAAATAAACCTGATCTCTCTGTTCTCGAGTAATTCGTCAACCCAACAGCCGGGCTGCACCCACGTTCCAGGATTCGGGTAGAAGTCTACGTCGCCTATGGGGTTCGGGAAGCCGAAAATTCCCGGATTTGTGTGGATAACGTCAACAAATATCGCGTCACCTTTCGCTAAGTGACCGCTACTATCAGTTAACCCATACCCCGGGTATGCTGGATCTAGACCTGAGTACAAAATACATGTATAAAGCACTGGTATCAAATTATATCTAATTTGATTTAAAAACAGAAAACCTATAACCAAATTTTGCATAGAAGGTCTACACTTTAGTATATTTTAATTTAACTCTTCGGGAGCTAAAACTTCTTAAGTTAGTGTATGTCTAAAATCCATTCAGTTTTTTAATAAAGTAAGTCATCGAATATTAAAAAAGATTAGATTAGAGAAAAGTATTTTTTTAATGGGATAGGCGTTAGGATAGGCGTTAAACGAGTAAGCTTGTCACCTAATGGCAAATGTTCACCGCCGTCCTTGGACACCCATAACTCCAGAGGAATCGCAGGTGCGTTACCGGCCTTTATAAGAGGGACTGGCTCTCAAGTGCCACTGTCGGAACACACCTTTTGGTATTTGGCGGCAGATTTTCAACTGGCATTTGTTATCTAATCTAGCAAGTAATACACAGTCATAAAATTCTGTGTTTTATTTTTGGCATATGTTAAGTGTAGAATGTAATCTTTAAACCTACATTTATTAGGATAGCAATAGTTTTGTGACGCTATAAATCGTAGTTCCCTAGTTGTCTATGTCTATACTCTATACTAATATTATAAAGAGAAGTGATTTGTATTTTTGTTTGTAACGAATAGGCTTAAAAACTACTGGACCGATTTCAAAATTTCTTTCATCATTTAAATGCTATATAATTTCTAAGTAACATAGGCTATAAATTAGTTAAATAAATCTCAGTTCCACGCGAACGAAGTCGCAGGCATAGCGAGTTGTTTATAAATAACTTTACTCGGTATCAATAACCAATCTAAAACATAAAATCATGAATTTAAACAGACACTACGACATGACCGATCAACATCCAAGTAATTATTTTTAAGACTTTTAGAAACTAGGTTTCTAAAAAGTTTATAGATTATAAAGAGGAAAGTATTCTATTTTTGTATGCTTGTAATGAATAAACTCAAAAACTACTAAATCGATTTCAAAAACTCTTTCACATTAACCCTGAGTAAAACAGGTTATATGTATTATTATAAAAAATAATAATTTTAGTAACTTATCGCGCCAAACTTAGGGACTACCTGTCGGATTTCAAAAAATATTTCTGTATTTCATAGAACAATCATTTTCGAAGGCTATTAACATCATGCTACCATCAACAGGAGCGAAGCTGAATTAAAAAGTTACAAAAACGGGCATTAATTATTAATAATTTTTAGTTTCATGCGAACAAAGTCGAAGGCACAGCTAGTGTTACATACATTAAAAAATGTACCTGTAATTCGTCCTATCATTAAACCTTGCCTCTTTAAGATCTTCCCAGCAAAACCAGAGGCCTCAGCGCCTAACGAGAAACCGATGATGTGGAGAGAAGACGCTTTGACATCAACTCTGTCTAAAAATTGTACGAATTTGGCTAAGTGGTCACCCATAACCCGCGTATTACGCACCGCCGATATATACCTGAAAAACCAGTTATTATTTTTCTTAAAGATACCGATATTTTGTCTCAAAAAGACTAAAATAACTCTTAAAATACAGCAGAATGTGTGAATTATTGCTGTCAAAAAGCAACAGTGCTTGCACTAAAGCGCTTTGATCCAAAGGTTATATTTTTCTGCTACCAAATACCTATAGACGTGTTTCCGCAGTTGCACTCGGGAGTTAGTCCAGCCACTAGGCTTAGTGTGTATTCTATCTTGAATCACATCGTCACATAACATCAGGTGAGATTTTTTTTCACTTTTTTTTTGGTAGGTTAGAAAATGAATTGTATTGTAGCTGAAAAAAAAATTTAAAACATCTTTGCCAACATATACGAGTATATTTCATTTTTTAATAAACTTACCGTAAAAGTCCAGTAATAAAAATAAACTACAAGCATCAACCGATCCAAATATAGGAAAATTATATAAATCTACTCAATTACTTGGCGAACAGCCACCGAGTAATAAATACAAGACTTAAAGCGCTCCCTACTGAGAATACATTCGTTCATGTTCACGCTGGGAGCTTTGCGCTCACAGAACTTCCTATAAAATATAGCTTATATATGACGTAATAGTTATTTTCGAGGACTTATTGAAAAAGTACTATCCATATGCTATAGCATTATGTAAGCACTATTGACATATAGAGCCTCTACAGGAAACCTTTCGTAAGAACCAAAAATCCTAAAAATGGTTTTTACGGTAACCTAAAAAAAATCTTTGTAAATTAGAAATTGTATGATAATATTCACTTTTTTATAAATCAATGGTTAATTATGAACAAGTCGTATTTGTCATAAAGATATCATATATACTTTAAATTAGGAATGAAAAATCTCTCCTGTAAAAAGGGCAAATTATTGATTAAGATATTTTTCCTGAAATAAATAATTCTGTAAAAGTTCCCTTAAAAGTCTCAGATAACTAAAAATATTACTTGACAAAAACCCTAAGTAGGTTTAGATAAATATAGATTACATACCATGGAAAGACAATGAGACGTGACCAGTCAACAGCTATGAAGTTATAATCTCCGATCTCGAAATATGCTGCGAAAGAATATAATAACAATTTAAGTTTTTGTAAGAGACAAAAAATTAAACAGATCATTAGCACAAGATGGAAGGATAAGACACGGTGGAAGCTATCATTCTCAAAGTAGAGTAGAATAATAACATTTCAAGTAAAAAAATGTATAGTTCAACTAAATCTTAACGCGGTATATTTACTACAGCATTATAACTCTAGGATTCAAGATTATTTTTGCCGTAATGGATACCCACTCTCAGCGGACAGTGAACGCTGGGTCAGGTCAGTCTCTTACCACTAAATCCTACTGTGTTCTTTATATTCCATATCCAGCCGATAGTAAGAATTGCTTATGCATTACATCCACTCGTACTTCGAGACTCTGACTGAATGCTAATATTGTTCACGCGTTTATTGATACGTAAATAAATACATTATATAACCATATCATATATTCCTTAATGTAACATTTTTTTATAATAATAGAGTAAAAGCTGTAATACTTAGTTATACTATTATAATAAATTAAAATTGTAAACATTAAAATACAGTATTAATATGTTAGGTTAATTAGAGCATAACATAGCTGAACAAATATAAGCCTAAACCAATAGCTAAGTAAGAATATATACAAGTATTTTAAAAGTAAGGCCGCAATAAAGTTTATTGCAATCCCAAATATTATAAGCATATTCAGTTACATTAACGGGAAGTAACGAAAATTATATACTGCAGATTATGTCGTAACTTTCACCATTTTATTACCGCGATCTACTGTATTCTGAGTATATAAATATTTACTCATTTTGCAATGTATTATACATTCAGTATAAAACTGTTAACACACATAACGTGCTCTTAATAACTATGATTATATCCTTATTCTTCATTTATCATATATTAAACATGAATAATATATTTATTTTTTCTAGACCAACTAAACACAGTACTACTTGAGCTAATTATACCATAGGAAGCAAACATACCAAAGAACCATGCTATAATAACAAATATGACACGAAATAGCATGAACAAGAATAGCTACGTGGTTAATTTATACGCGGTCGAAGTGGGAGCGAGACGTTTAACAGAAAAAACTTATAATCTTCAAAAATATCGAAGCCTATCTAGGACTACAGTAAGTCCTATACTAGAACGTGCCTCTAAAGCAGCGCTAGCTAGCTCCTACCAAATTTGGCTGGGAAACACGATTAGTGAAGGTGAGTGTTGACGCGCGTCGGAAAGGGGCCACTTGAAGCTACATCCGTGTCATAAGCCTCGGAAACTGCTTGAAATTTCCCTCTCTGCCATACAATGGACCCCCCACCCTCAAGATGAATCCGTGGTGTGCTAAGAAGTTCATCTCACAATGTACACTTTGATTTTCTATTTGAAAAAACAAGGAAGTAACTTAAATCTAAAGGTATTGGTGTATATAAAGAAAGAGACTGGATACTTTATTACTAAGCCAGATAGATTCAGTCAACCAAAACTTAGTTTGTCCCATCAATTATGGCTTTTATAGAGTTGAGCAGGACTGACATAACGTAGAGCGGTTAAAATAATGTAGGGCCTGTAGCAATAATGTAAACAAGTGTACATATAAAACTAACACTATTATTTAAAGTTTAACTATTTGCTCGATCGAGTATTAAACAAATTAAAAAATACTGTCAAAGATTGTTGTCGTATATTAAGGTATTGAATCCCACAGATGACATATCCTTTTTGTGTAAATCCACTTGACCACAACCGAAAATCAGCGCTGAGTCTACCTATTAGGGTGACTCAGCTTATGCTGACTTGTGCGCCTTTGATAGTGCTTCGGTACTGCGGCGCACTGTGATTTTTTTTTTCTTTTTAGATTATGTTTAATACTATTATATGATACTTGCTGCGTGTTAATTTTTGAGTTTATCCGTGTTTATCCGTGTATTCAATTGATATGATGCACGAATCCTAGGTTATACTATGTATGTATAGACTTAGTGTGAATCAACCGAACGGAAAGATCATCATTATAGTTCGAATACTCGTCGACAAATCTATTAAAAGCAAGAAAGAATTTGTTTTATAAATAAGAAAAAAAAATCTCATAAAATTATAAACAATTCTAGAAATTTTAAGTCATTATTACAGAACAGAATATTATAGGACATACATATTAGGAAATACTATAAAATAAGATTCAGAAACGTTTACAAAAAAACTTTGCAGCTCACCGTTCTTTATTGTTGTAGTACTAGGTCCGGTTGTGGCCTCGGAAAATCCCATCATGTATATGATCGTTGGTATAGCCGGATTGAATGATGTGGCACGAAATGCATTCTCATCGCCTACTGGTATCAGTTCAAATTGTTTTGGATCTGATCTATACAAATAATTAAAGCTGAAGTGAGGTAACGTCAAAATAACACCTTTTAACCAATATGAATAAAAAACTTATATATGATATTTATATTTAAAATAAAAAATAAAAGTTTGTCTATCCGTTTGTTCAGGCTAATGTCCGAAACAGTTGGTCCAATTTTGATGACACTTTCACTACCAGATAGCTGAAGTTATACGAAGTAAATCAGGCTACTTTTATTTCAAGTTCACTAGAAGGAAGTCGCAGACACAACTATTCTGTTATAAAAATATTCTCTTGTAGAATTGAGATGTAGTAAAATAACAATTACATATTTTATAAACAGCAATGCAATAAATAGCATATGCATAATCTCAATTACAATTATCATATAGAGCAGAAGTGGGATAGTCGCCCCATATTTTGATATTGACTAGTTCTTTAGAAACTGTTATTATAATATTTAATATAAATTATTATAATTCAAATTAAAATAGTGTCTATGATCTACAGCACATTTAAAAGTAAATGAATTAATCTATAAGATAGGTACTTGCCAATATACTTTCGTTGATATTATCAAATCTTTGCATTGATATCTTGATTAAAACATTTTATACGGACCAGCAGTACATCGAATAGAATTTTCTAAAGTTAACATTAGCCCTTAAAGTATAAATTTTCAAACATGCTTACAGCACTATAGTAGGATATTTTCTGGTACCCGCCTAAATGGATAAATATGTGCATTATTCATATGCGTTATGAGAAGGTTTAACAAATTACATTTTTAAGTAATAACTGCAAATGTATACTTAGGCAATGATGTCTGTTAAATGAAGATAAGCGAAACATTAATGATTGACTAATTAAAATATCTACAAAACTACCAGATATATTGACTTCAAATTTGTTATTGATTTTATTTGTATGCTTTATAGGTTTAACGTTATTTATGGGTACAATTTCACCTGATGTTAAATGATAATGTATCACAAGATAGTAAACACCCTTAGTCTAGTAGAGAAACTGGCTCTCAAATGCAACTGCCGGAATACGCTTATAGGTATTTGGCGGCAGATTTTCAACTTGAAGCGTGGTGGTAGCTAGGCAGATGGACGTCAGGTAAAACCCTACCATCATGTGTAAATCCTCTCATGACGCAGACACAGGCTCGGATCCAACTCTAAAAAAAGGTTGTGGTCACAGTTACCCAAAATCGGTCAAGTGTGAGTCGACGTATGAACTTGCTCATGATAGCGATAGTGCATTCCTAAAAAGCAGATGTTAATACATTATATGGGCGTGGGCAAATCTGTGGGGCAAAGGTAAAATGTGAAAATGTGACGTCACAAGTCTATTAGGGGTTGTGGGCATGCTGATCATGCCCAGAACGATGAATTCGCGCTTGCGCAAACACCCGCTATGTACAGCTTTTACGAACACGCACCGTTTACGGGAAAACGGTAACAAACTCGGTATACTAGCTAGTTAGGTATATATATTTCAAATGCAGAAAACCAGAAAAGTACTAACAGACTTTGTTATCGTTACAGTATATCTTTGTGCAATTCCAATTATGTAATTTTGTTTTCACATTAATGAAGTGTCATAAAGATAGATCAAGCTTGAGTGATACGAACCTAGTAAACAATTGATACTGTATATCAGTGGTATCATCCCTTGAGCAACAGTTTTCACAGTTTCCAACCGGACCGGACATGTACCATATTTCTGCTATACCTAAAATGAAAAATAATTCACTTTAGAAAAACTATGTGTGTAGCTCAGTACTTATTCACATACTTACCTTATTACCTACTAAGTGTATACTACATACGTACATACAAATTAATAGATATTAAATACACCTAAACTGAGAATAATCTAAAGGAAATAGGACACTCTTAATATTCCTGCTTGGCATTACAGATTGTAGGATATTTTATTTCATATTTTTAATAACATCAAAAAAAAAATTATACACAAAAAATTATAAATTCAGTTGACTTTTTCCAATTAGTGTTTTGATATTCACAACTTATGGCCTAAAATTAATATTTCATTTTATAATTTGGTTCCATACCAGTTAATACTTGGCAGCTGCTGTGCAACCGATTCGAGCACAACAAAGTCTTTGTTATGCTTTGTATTACGAGAATAATTAAATGTAAAACCAGTATCCCAAACCAATTTGCCTTTTTTTTGTTGTAAAGTCAACATGTCTTGGGGGCGGATGTGTAATAATTCTTAAGAGTTAAATTTCCCTAATCAATTTGAAATAGTGTTGATGGTAGATAAAGTATGATACAAGAACACGATGGACCATCGAAAGATATACTCAGTCTATCTAAGAATCTATCATCAGTCATCACTATCTTCTTCGGTCAAGTTTCTTGGCAGTCGAATATAAACTGTCTGAACCTGAAACATACAAAATAAAAGAGGCAATACGACGACTTTATCGCCTCTTATTCTTCCTAACCCTCATCCCACATATGTAGGGTCGGTACAACATCTTTTCTTCTTCCACTCTACTCTATCAGCCGCCATCTCAGTCTTACTTTTTATACACATATCATTTCTCACCCAGTCCATCTATATATTTTTCGGCCTTCCTATCCTCTTACACCCAGCTACCTTCATACTTAACATCTTTCTAGTTATATGGCTTTCATCTCTTCTCATAATATGTCCATTGCACGCTAACCAATTACTCCTCAACTTCTCTGTCACTGGTACTATATTCATGCGTCCTGGAATGTATTCATTCCTAATCTTATCCATTCTAGTCAATCCGTTGTAGTGTTCGCATCTCTACTACGAGTAATTTTCTTTCATCCGTTTCTTTCGTTACCCAACATTGAGATCCATACCATAATACAGATCTATAATGAGACGACTTTATCACCATGCTCACGATTTATTAGGGTACAAATAAGGTTAAGTTATATAGGAGTACAGATTCATATCCTCCTTCTGGATTTTTAGGTATACATCGTCTGATGCTAGAACGTAACACGCCTAAGCATATGACTGTAACAATGCATGCTCTTGATATACCGTATCCAAAATCCCCTAAGTTACAATAGCCGTGATTTTTTGATATAATGATGAAATAAGTGGCCAACAATAATTGTCGACCAGTTAGCTAATTTGCTTATCAGAGCCGGATTTGCCTAGAGTGCCGCCCTGGGGCACCGTGAAAAATACCTATATCCTGAATATATGATAATTATATCCTACACAATTTGAGTAAAGGACCGGAGCTTCGTTTCTGAATAGCAATATAATACGTCGCTTACAGTTGAATTTTTTTATTGTTACCAATACTCTTTTAAAATATTTGAATAATTAATATGCATTATATTTTAATGAAAAAAAAATGCACTGTAACTAGACTTCAAAACGTAAATGTCCAATGAAACTCGATTTTTAATATTTGGAATAAAACGAATAATTTCGTAGTTTTTGAAAATCATTGATTTTTGTAGAGGATTTTTTTTTTATGACACTCTAAATTTTGCTGCTCTCAAAAATTTTACCGCCCTGTGTACTAGCCTCCAGATCCCCTTAATGTAGATCCTTCACTGTTGCTTATAGTTAATCTATTATAATATATAACTACACAATTATGTGGTTAGGTATATTACGTTTTAATCATTATCGTATATTCTATCGATTACCTTAAGATCATCGTCGTTCATGTCACGACTCAGAGATGTAAATGATATGGAATTAACCATCAAGTGCATAACATGCATGCTATAAGGACAAGGATCTAGATTACATTACAATGTTTAATCAGATGGCTTGATCTTCTAATGTTGTTTTTATTTCTTTTCAACCTGAAGTAATGATACATACAATAAAACTGCAAAGGAGCTAAAAGTGTACATTTATTTTAAATTATAATCAATTGTACTTCGTTATCGATATGGAGACCAATAATATTTTACTTTGAATTTTCATTTGGCTGTCTCTTCCCTTGTACCGGCGTTACTTCTGAAACTACAGGATAAATTTAGATACAGTGACAAGGAATATTATGAATCAATATATAGGATTCTTTTTATTTCATAAAACAATAGGGAATAAAATTAAAGGTTTTGGTTTATTGAAATAAAACTACTTTAAACGGATTTAATCGCGGTTATTTATTGATTTTGATTGTAGGATTGTGATGCAATTTTGTCTATTTTATTATAGTTTATAGGATTAGTCCTATGAGCACAATCTTACCTGATCTTAAGTAGCGATGTGGCCTAAGATGGTGGACACGCTAAGCCTAGTGGACTGACTCTCAAGTGCAGCAGCCGGACACACCTATAGTGTTTGGCGACAGATTTGAGGGTGGTAACTAGCCAGACGGGCTTTAGAAAAAGCCCTACCATTATGCTATAGCTTCCTCACGATGTTTTCCTTCACCGAAAACTCAAGCTCATTGCAGGTGGATTCGAACTCACGACCATTGACGTGGTGTCCGTACAAAATACCAACTGAGCTATATTATACACCTACTTTACCGGTGTCCTAAAATATAAGTTATTTTTCATGTATATAGGGTGTAAGGCTCGATCCACACTATGATACCGTTCTCGGTCCGATCTCGCTGTGTCTACACTACTAGTTCCACACTTCAGTCTCTTCGCGTCTGCCTTTTACTAATTCGATCAGTATCTCATCTAGAAATAATAAATAAAAATTTGTATTCAATTTATTCCGTTTCACTTTATATATGAAATTGTGCAAAACAGTCAACTATTCTTTTAAAATGTTCGCGAATTTTAACATACTTTTTCTCGGGGAAAACGCTTATAAAAAGTTGGCGAAAATAATTATAATGTGATTATTTATGATCAAATGTTATGAATAACACAAATAAAGTACTTACCTTTTTCAGAATCCCACGATTTATTACTAGCCATGACTAGAAGAATAATGTAACATCTCCTTGCACGACCGAAGAAAGACTGGAGTTGAAACAAAAACGTATTCACACTGTCGGTACAAGTCATGACAAGTCCGATCTCACTCCAGTCAAATATTCTTTTCGACCAACCGGTACCGGTGCGATACCGGATCGGAACCAGAGCGATACGATAGTGAGAATACTCTGATTCTTTCCTTGTTTGAAAATACTTTACCGGACCGGGAACGGACCGAAACCGGAGCGAGATCGGACCGAGAACGGCATCATAGTGTGGATCGAGCCTAAGTGTGCTAAAATAGCACGATGGCGCCAGGCTCTTTGGACGGGCTCGAGCGCCCTCCGCGCTCGCCCCTCTAGTTCAGGTGAAGCTGTAAAAGCCCCTCAGGCTAACACTATAGGTCCCATAAAAAAAAGCCTCTTTGGAGCACCTATGTCTCATAACAAGTTTGGTTCGAATCCTATACAAGTGTATATCTATTTTGCCTTTAAGTAACCGTTGGTTTGTTTTTTATCGTAAAAAAACTATTTTGTCGTAAAACGCAAAGTTATGAGCATAGCTAGTTATTAAAAAGTTAATTATACAAATTTTAAGAACAAATAACTTGTCGTTACTAATTCGTTTCGCTGGGTGATGAAATAAGTATATTAGATAACTTACTACACGAAATTACAGAACTCTATACCAAGTTTTAAATTTTCCTATCCCATTATAATAGTCTGAAGGTCACATATTTAAGCAAAAATACTTTTATATTTATAATGCAATATTAGATCAGATATTATTTTACATGCAAAGGTATATACGATATGTATATACAAAAATACGACGCTGTCCACTTTGTAAAACAATGTCAAGGTTTTCGCTGCAATAATATTCTATAATATTTAACTAAACAACGTTCATGAAGATCATATTACTCGGCACACATGTACATTACGTATTCAATTTTAAAATACCACAATAGGTATCAGTACCTATTGTGGTATTTTTGCCTATATCCCTACTAATTTTATAAATGTGAATGTAAGTTTGTTTGTTACGCTTTCACGCGAAAACTACCTAACCGATCTTCATGAAACTTTGTACACATATTCTTGGAGGTATTAGAAGTAATATAGGATACTTTTTATTGAAAAAAATAATAATACGAATGTTAAAAAAACTTATTTAATGGATTCAATGCAAGCGAAACCGGGAGCAAAAACTAGTTCATATTATAAAGCGGTAAAGTTTGTTTGTTTGAGCACGCTAATCTTAGCAACTAACAAAGTTTAAAAATTCCAGAAATGTATTTGATAGAGTAATCATGAACGAATACTTTGTGATACTTAACATCACACTACCACCAATAGGAGCAAAGTTGTATTGAAAAAAGTTATAAAAAGGGCATCAATAATATTGAATAATTTTTCATTCTATGCGGACGAAGTCGCAGGTCCACCTACTATTTTAATATACAAATAGGTAAGGCTTACTCGATGTTTTAAGGATGTCTTTATAATGAGAATATATTTTCTGGCTGGTAAATGATTGCATGGTTAACTTTGGATTTAAAACAGTAGGTTGCGTAGTCAAAGAACCACGAAGTAGGGCATCCCGGGCAGAGTCTGACGAAGTAATTTGGCGGTTGATATCTTGACGTCACTTCTTCTAGACAGTGTTACCTACCCAGACTTTGACTATAAACTATTAACATACTATAATTCCACTACTACATTACCTTCATCGAAAACACAGGTTATTGTAAGATTTGAAACCTTAGCAAAATACGAAGTCTTCAAACAAGCGATCCAATTTTTTAGAACGTACACATAGCTTGACAATACTATTTGAATACAGTCTTATCTAAAAACGATTGTGAGCGCCAATACTAGTAATCGACAGTAACACCAGCTTATAATTAGGTCAGTAATGGTGTGCCGCTTGCAAATGAAGCTAGCATAGATGCATTCGTTACGTCAGCAACCTCTAACTCCAGAATCAATAAGATCCCAACATCCTGGATAGCAAATAAACTTACCCATTAATGTTGAAACATTTAAAAACATTACGTTGAATGTGGGACCGGAAATAATTGTGATTGTAACTTTAACAATGGCCTACTTTCAGAATAGCTGGAAAATCAAAAGTGGACCGCGCACTTTGACTTATGTAATTTTTGTGTTAACTACACTATATGACAATTACGTTGTAGGTATTTAAATTAAAATCTTTTTTGTTAATTTTAAGTAGTTTTTGGGCACTATCTCTCGTAATGTTAAGTAGCGACGTGAGTCAAGACAGTAACACTTTAAGCGTAGTACAGAAACTTGTCTCAAGTACAGCTGCCAGAACATACTTACAGGTACTTGGCATCTGACTTTCAACTTGAAGGAAGTGTGGTGGATTACGACCACGGCTATGGGCTGAACATCACTGTGAATATGTATTAGTTAGAGTATATTACGCTTCATTAATTTACTTAATACACTATAAATATTGTTTAGTCTGTACATAAATCTTTCAGAAACAATATTTTCTTGTTTCATACTTATAAGAACGTGATTTTTCAGATGTCCGGTTTTAGTTTTAGGTTTTTTTTTTATTTGTATTACAAACTAGCTGTAACTTTGCCATTGTAACTATAAACGATAATAATTGATTTCAATTAGATACATTTCACAAATTCTATTTATAATTATGATATTGATTTCATAGTACATATTTAGATATGATTAAGATAGATTTATGCGTTAAGAAACCTTGGATTGAATTGACTTAAGCATTTTTTAGATATTTATATATTATCTTCTTATAGGCATACGGAACTATGAATTTATTATTGTATTTAAACTTCCATTTCATATCCTACTGTTAACAACTTAGCCTTTGTAGCAATGCGTCAGCTCATAAATTATAATCGATTATGATTTTTAGACCATTTTAGAAATAATGTTGACTCACGGAATGTTTTTTTTTTAATACTTAAGTCTTAGCGTTATGGCCATGATCTCACCTGATCTTAAGTGACGATACGGCCCAAGTTGGTAGACATGCTAAACTTGTGGAGGAACTGGCTCTCAAGTGCAGCTGCCGGAACACACCTATTGATATTTGGCGGCAGGTTTTACAACTTGAGGGTCGTAGCTAGCCAGGTGGCCATTAAAAAAAGCCCTACCACCATGCAATACTAATGTATACGGATGCCGCTTCAATTGACTTGAATTCGAATCCTAGGAATAAGTCTGAGCTTTCAGTGAAGGAAAAACATTGTGACGAAACTATAGCATGGTGACAGAAGTTTTTGTGATATCCGTCTGGCTAGCTACCTACCAAATAAATATAGGCAGCTGAACTTGACAGCCAATCCTTTCACTAGGCTTAGAGTCTCCATCATCTTGAGCAATATCGTCACTTAATATCAGCTAAGATTGTAACCATAAAACTATATAGTATATAAAAAATAAAAACTCCGCTTTAAAACAAATTCGAACTGATATTAAGAATACGAAAATAATTCTGTTCTGTGTGTCACATTTTCATACATAAATCGTTCATACACTTTCGATTAATTTAGGTATAGATTTAAATTAGGTCTTGAGGCAGTACATAGGTAACCTATTGTTTTGAAAATAGAGCTAGAAGTGGTGAAATGCAGGACGAAAACTACATAAAGAACCCTTCATTTCTCAAAACAGTTACATAAATAGAAGAATCAGTTAAGTATAAGAGTGGATGGATGGAAGACGAGGACCAAAGGTGATACGGATGAACCATGCTAGAAATGATATGTAAATAAAAGGTGTTTAATAAAATAATAGCTGATAGAGTAGAGGGGAAGAAGATATGTTGTGCCGATCCTACCTACGTAGGATAATGGTGTAAGAAAAAGAGATACGAAAATTCATAATTTTGGTTTTCAAAAATATACATTTGGTGTTGATATCGAACAGTTTTGTACGTTTTGTTAAATTATCCCTGAATCCTCTACAATTGGCAATTATTTTTATCATTCAAACTCACGCAAATGTAGTTGTAGGCACAACTTGTTATTAATAAAATGTTGTTTATACATTATAGGTAAGTGAATTAGTACGCATAAGTAATCGTTTTATTTTAATTTCTAAATTATACGCGAGTATGTGGTCCATGCTTTTTTATTCTCATAATAAACGAAAATGAAATGGGTCTTGTGCGAACAATGTAACGTCGACTGTTTATGGGTGAAATCTTAATTGTGACTGGTAGTAGATATGGAATGGAAAGGAAGGTGAATTATTGGAAACTTGGTACACTACACGAGAAACAATGGAAACATTGCATTATTTTTTATTACCCGGTCATAAAAAAATTATGCAGGTAAATTACATATATAAGTTATTACACAATTCAATAATTAGAAAATTAATGCACAATATTCATTACAATAGACAGATTTTATGTTTGTGATAATAAACGTTAGATTGGATTATTCATAAATGAACAATCATTTTATTAATGTATAATGCTTGCGACTTACATTGGTATTATGTTTGAAATTAAAGATATGGTAAATTATTCTAAACTTTTCCCTTTCGAACAATATAAATTTGAATCAACAGTGATTCAGTAGTAGTGTTTACAAATACTGCACTAATCGAAGTAGTTTGAATCCTTCCAATGAATCTGAGCTTTCGGTGAAATAAAATTGCTTCATAAAACCGTAGCACGATGTTAGAGCATTTGCTAGACAGCCTGGTTAACAACCACTCTCAAGTTCAAAAACTGTCGAAGCAGCAGGTATATACATATATGTATGTATACTGTAATTTAAACTCGAGAACCGGTTCTCCACTAGACTTAGCGAATTATTATCTTAGCCTACAACTTCACTTTTTTTAACTTGCGCAACATAGTGATTGCGCTGTATCTGGTGTTAAGTACAGTACGATCCAAATAATCGGCGACTGGGATTATACTAAAATTCAATGCCATTTACCGTTGTCATACTGGCCTGCTTAGATACCTTATCACACTTCTTTTGAAGGACCCCATGTCGTAGGAAGGTGGAAACATGCTAACGGGAAGACAATGCCACAGGTCCACGATACAAGAAAAATATGAATAAGCAAACCTTCGTTATTCAATGGAAACCACCGTAAAACTCTGATGACTTAACACGAAAAGTACTTAAAAATTTCATCAAGTAATTAAAAACAGTAAACTTAAAAATTATAAATAACGATGTTTGTACGACATTTGTGATGTGCAAAGTGATCTATAGATATGCAAACCACAGAAGTTAATTGTTCAAAACAGCTTATACGTTTATGGATAATCTAAGTAAAACCAAAGTTCTAATCGACACCATCCATTAATGGGTTGTTACCATTGATCACTGAGCTGGAACGTCTCTGAGTGTGTACCTCTAATTACATGTTTCAAACGGTTATCGCCTGTATATTGCTACAGAAATAAGTATGGCAGTGGTTCTGCTTCATTATAAAACTTGCGCGGATAGCATAACAGTGGCTTCATTTAGACGCCAAGCTGAGTATTGTATGTGTGATCCAAATATTCATATGATGAACAAATGACTAGTCCAGGTTTAAGTGTACATTGATTCCATTAATTATATGCTTGTAACTGACCTAAAACAAACTAATACTACAATAATTATGAACCGAGAAATGAGTAAAATGTGTTGGAAAATTTCTAGATTTTTTTTGCGTGGCTTAAAAGTAAATGAAATCTTTTACCGGACTCAGATAATCCTTATAACGGATAACGGGAAAAAATTCGTGTCATGTTGTCTGTCCGCGATGGACTCCTAAACTACTGAAATGATTTTAATCAAATTTTGCACATTGATCACAACTTGAGAGAAAGGATACTTTTTATCTCGATAAGTGATCATAATGCGACAGATGATGCTGTAGTCGATGTGAGTGTCTACTCGAAAAGGCACAACAAGGTCTACCAGGCCAGCTAATTACTGAACGATGAAATTTCTGCACCCTACTACTCTACCTACTATTTTAGCTAAATAACCTTGTATTTTGTTTATTTGATGAGAATGGATTCGAGGGCTTCTTGTAGAACGGAATTAGAAAACAGAAATTCAAAGAAAAGATATATTAAAATTAGCAATATTACTATAAATAAAAGGATAAATTTTTGCTTAATGCATTTCAGCAAAATGGGCACACCCGTTTTGGAGTCCATAGGAAACAAACATTTACACATCGGATTTTAACTAGGCTTGTCGACATCGGTACATGATAATAAAAAATATAAAATTTTTAGATATTTTTAACAATTGTTTTTTACATTTACGATTTAGAAAGTGAAAATGTATTATCGGGAATTATTCGGGCGAATTATTTAAGCCCTTTTAAGCATCTGCAAGCAATGTGAAAGCAACAGCCTATTCCTGACAAGTTACGGAAGATTATACGCTACTGGAGCATAAGGATTTTAGTTCATACTAGTTGTGTCCGCGACTTCGTTCGCGTGGAATTAAAACTTTATCTAATCATTTTTGTCTATTTTTTACTTTTTTCGGTACAACTTTGCTTCTATTGGTGATAGCGTGATGTCAAATAGCCTAAAGCTTTCCTCTAAGATAGCTCTATCATGTGCAATTTTTTCAATCCGTTTGGTAGTTGCTAAGTTTAGCACGTTCAAAGAACCAAACAAGCTTTTCCGCTTTATAATATTAATATAGGTTACTGGTTTACACCAGTCAAATATCGCAGACAACTCAGTCACGTAGGTTTTTTGAGAAGGGTCCCGCATATGAATTTACCCACGAGAAAAGGTCCTATTACGCAAAGGCTTCCTGATTATAATATTAACCTCTTCTGCAATACTCCAGGACTTCGCTTATGGAACCATAATTACGTAGTATTATTTTTTAATAATTTTCTACCTTTTTGTAGTTTACTGCCATACAGAAAATACCTGTTTAGTTAAACCTAAAAAATTAGATACACAAATAGAGTAATTATTTAAATCATTACATTAATACCAAGATTTTAGAATACAAAAAAATGTTAACTTAATAACATAAGATAATTACTCACCTATAAAAAATGATGCTAACTGACAAGCCGGGGCACTTAAAAACATGTTTTTTGGTTTTCAATTAAACTTTTAAAAAATACTAAAGAATCATACAAAAATCACTGCTCTTTGAAAAACGTAATATTACCAAGTAAAACATCGTCTTATTATTTACAAAACTTTACATACAAAATACATATTGGTACGTTTGAATGAATTATTATTTAAAACAAACTTTTGTTTTTTTTTTTGTAATTATTCATGATTATAGACCACAGAGTTTTTAGTCCTGTTCGAATAATAAAATAACACTAAACTGTAAATACTGCCGTACTTATAATTTTGTGTTTACACCACGAGATGAAAAAAAATTAAAGTTTTTTTTATTACGCAAAGCAGTGACATTATGGCGTTGTTGCCGCCTGTATAACTATTTGTTGACTGATTTGCTGAAACAACCGCAGACGATGGCCGCCATAATTACGCAATTGCATGACAAAAACCTCGAAAGTTTTGGACTCCATCGGATTGATTTCTCGAAGATTAGACATTGTTTAATGTTAGCCACAATATTATAATTTAATATATACCAATATAAAAAAGTTACAAAAACGGGCAAAAATATTAAATACTAGCTGACCCGGTGAACTTCATATCACTTAAAATCGATATTCTTTATTCACGCTAAAACTTAAAAACTGTTTGACTGATTTGTATTTTTTTATATATTTTGATTAGCCTTAATCAATCCTAATCAATCTTCCAGTTTCAATTCATTAAGATCAATAGAATTGGCTATATCTCATATCTTTTCCGTTTTTCATTTCTTTTAGCTATTGAATGAAACTTTTTTATAACTCCAATTAATTAAATGTCTTTTAATTATAAGAAATATAAAGATAGGTGAATTCGAACCCACGTCTCTTGACGTGGCGTCCGTACACAATACCAACTAAGTTATCATCGCTTCATTACTTTCTATATTATGAGATTAAAAAATCTGTTTGTTTTTTATTTTATATTTTATACAAACCTTGTTCTTACAATAACGAACAAAATAATAAAATAATTATTCAATTTGGTACAGTCAAGCTGAAACGCACTTATTTCAGAAAAACACGTTTAATTAAACTAGAATGTGCAATGCAGTTGTTACCCTGTTATTAATCTTATTTTGAAGGCAAATTTAGCTACAAGTAATAACACTGAACTATATTTGTTAGCAGGATTGCGTGCGAAATATATTTAATAATATGACGTTCAATATCAAGCGGTATTACATTCGTTGTCAATTATCACGAAGAATAAAAACCTAGACCACAGTATTGGTAGCATATCTAGTAATCGTTTACGTTAACGATTACAATTATGATTAACTAACTGTGCCTGCTACTACAGTCGCGTATTTTTTTTTTTGCGGAACCCTAATTATTGGCTAAAATAAAAGTTACTTAAGGTATTCCTTATAACATCAGGTATCTGCCAGCGAAAATCTTTTCAAAGTCAGTCTAGCTGATTCAAAGATTAACCGGAACAGACAAAAAAAATATTACTACCATTTATACATTTGTATGCAATGAGTAAAAAGCTTCTGCTTTGACATTACAAACAGACACTTCGATTTTTTTGATTTCTATAGATTGTTTCACTTGTTTGCAAAGATGCTAATGTCACCTCTGTCCCGTTTTCATGGCATTAAAATTGACGATATTTTTTATGTGTAATATACTACTACCACTGTTATACGTAATTCACTTAATAATATTCGATATTCTTCTGCGTTATTTTATTTCCAATGGCTCGTCATACACATCGACCAGTAAATAAATATTCCATGACTAAGAATAGTCACGTTGAATTTAAATTACTCAAGTCAAGAACAAACAGAATAGCACCTAACAGTTATACACAGTTAAACACCTCAATTGTAAACAAAAAAAATGTTCAAATAACCGAACCAAAATTTAAACCAAAATTATTTTACATATACCAAGTAATTAGCTAAAATGCGGAAATGTTTGTTTGTTTCAACGCAATAATCTTAGGAACAACCGGTCGGATTTCAAAAAATTGTATTCTATTTGATAAAGCAATCTTTGATAAGGGCTTTAGGCTCTTTAAAATGACGCTACCACCAATAGCAGTAAATGTATATTGAAAAAAGTCACAAAAACGGGCAAAATTGACTAAATAAAATTATAGATCCACGCGAACGAAGTTGCGAACACAGCTAGTTAAAAATGCAATGTTACCTTACAAATACACCCTTCGTAAATTGCTGTAAACACGTATGTAATATTCTAATGATTCTTTAACTAGTTTTCTACAGTTTTTATTCTTCTATTCATAATTGTCTAATATCTAATAACGCATCTGGTAGGGCTCTATGTAATGCCTAACTGGCTATCTACCACCGCCTAGTTGAAAATCTGCCGTCGAATACCTATAGGTGTGTTCCGGCCGTTGCATTTGAGAGCCAGACCCTCTACTAAGCTTAGTATGTTTACCATCTTGGAACACACTGTCACTTAACATCAAGTGAGGTTGTGGTCATAACGCTAAACCCATAAATTATAAAAAACTACTCATTATTTGAAACATTTTGACTGCATTTTCTAGCGATTAAAAAAGCTTCCTTATTGCAATCGTCGCACCGATGAATTGCTGGACTCATTCACTGGATTTTCTTTTAATTTTTGTCTAGATTACACGGATAAAATAAATGATAATTATAATAAGTAATTAATTTTGTGGTACGTATATGTCACTATTTCTTTTAATTCGTTAATTATTTAGTAATAAGCTATTAAAAACAAACATGTTTAAAACTAAAATGCAAATGTGCATAATGATTATATATGTCGATTAGTGTATTGATCAAGATAATACTGATTTATAAAATATGATAAACACATCCATTAAAGAAACAAACAAATGGAAATTGGTACTTACAATTTAACCTAAACAGAGTCTCTGACCACTGTCAGAGGAATAATCCGGAATCCAAAAAATAAAACGAGTACTGTGGGTTTGATTTCCGTACAAGACATAACGATTATATATAATGAACATAACTTTTATGTTCGTTAATAGAGTTTATATAGTCCTTCTTAGATTGGCTGCATAAGCAAATGACATAATAATAAAAAACAGATGAGTGTCAATAACATTTTCTACAAATATAAAAATTATAATAAATTTGCTTCGATTAAAAATTACGAGGTGAACGGGCAAACAACAGTCAATGGATATCATGTTAATTTTCAGCTAAACTCAATTTAGGATTTTATTTATATCATAAAATGAGTACTAAAAAATTATTCTACTTTCCTGGTCGGTGACGAATCCAACTTATTTGAGATCATTATAATCCGTTCAGTTTTTATCGAATTATAAAACGTGTACGACGTGTAATATATAAAACGACATTGTTTTATATATTATTGTTGTATATAGATTAGTAAATACACACTTCAGTGTTGACTTATTGCGATCCGTAATATTTCTCAATGAAATCATCTTTTTTTATAAAACCAAACATTTAGAATTATAGGTATATTTTTAATAAGATTAACAAAACATAACTTAAAACACAATAGCATAATAAATTAACTGTTTATCGTGATAAAGATAAAAAGATTTCCAAAGGTTACCAAACAATTATTTACGTCGACGTACGTCTTCCTTTTTTTTTGGTATTTTTCGTTACTATATTGCACTTGAATTATCTACAATTATATTTTACAACTAACCTTAAATATATTAGTAATACACTAATTTATTAACTAACAACTATGAACAATATCAAAACACTGATATTTGAATGTACTTCCAGTCGCCAAATTAATATGAAACTCACAAATATTTTTTGCTTTTTACAGGAAGCTGATTATATTTTGTCTGATAGTAAGCACGGTAGAACTGTAAACCAAAAGCAAGGGCATTCAATAAAAGATATCCAAATTGTTTTTGGAAAGAAGTTTATTATCGGAAAAAGAAACCAAAGCAATAATAATCAAGTTGATTGTTTCAGGACAAATTGCTTAATAAATTAGAAGAGCATGAACCTGAGCTGGCGTCGTCACCTGAAGAAGAAGTAAGTTCACTTATATTATTACATTAATTAATCATTTCTTATGTTTACTTGCAAAAATACCACATCCTCCCCGGTTTATGCAGTTTAAAACTAAATTGCAATAGATTCCCCACAAAGTGATGTTACTGTACCCAATGGTAAGGACAGCACAATCCAAAAGGAACGGCAACCATCCGAAGATAAGCAATTTATTGCGACAGTAACTCACATACCGACTAATTGTATACGTACTAACCGGTCTCGAAACTTAAAAAACATAGGGGGGATCTATTGCCATGTGTATTATAACCATCACCTAATCGGGCACAGATCTAGGTAGCGATAAGCATAAGTATGTCACTATGTCACACTAGAGCTCGTAACCAAGTTTTCTTCTTTTCATTCTACAAGTCTTTCAGCAATAGCTAGCGTACAGAAATAAAAAAGAACAAGAAATGTATGAGATGACACATGCCTAATAAAATGCATGGGATGTCACATGATTAGATGAAATGTGAAAACTGTTCCTGGTCTCTGGCAACTTAGGAGGTTTAAGTGTTGCCGTTGTGGTTTTTAGTAATTAGTTTGTATGTGTTTATCAATCGATGACTTTTACCACACGCCCCTCTCGGCTTGGCCTGAGCCCAAGTATTTTGTTTACGCAATGCAAAGAGGATGTCTGTAAACGGATTATTACAACCACTTTAATAAAAGATATAGTATCACGCCCTATCACTTCGAAATCTACCTACCCCCGAAATCGAATAATAATATCATATATAATTTTTTGAAGTCAAAATCGACTACCGTTTCTGAAACAACATGTCGTTCTGGAAAAAAAGAAACTCTTCAGCAGTCGCTCTTTTTATCATGTATAATATACAATTGTCCGAATTTTAAAATATCATACTAATTTTATAAATGCGAAAGTGAGATTGTTTGTTAGTTACGCTTTTACGCCTAAACCGCTGAATGGATTATGATGAATTTTGGTACAGATATATACGGGATCTAGGAGACGGAGATGGGCTCCTTTTTTTTGCTTTGTATCAAACCTTTTATTGCGTCATCCAATTTGTTTGATAAAATCAATATTAACACGTGCGAAGCCGCTCGTAAAGTTAAATAACAATATTTTAATCCCAGGCTTGTTTATCTGTCAAATAATCTGAAACTGTATAAAATACGCTTTTTTGAATAAGTTTTTGTTTTGCAATTATTTTAAATTGTTTTTGTTGCAGTTCACGTATTTCGTGAGTGATTTTATTATAGAGTCGGACACATTGTCCTTTAAATGATTTCTGTATTTTTATTGTTAGGTATGTATGAAACAGAGCAAGATGATGTCTATTTCTAGGCTATTTCTACTATGAAAATGATTGGATTATTTAAACTATCACTATCTATAACGATAGACAACTATCTGTAGTAATATTATAAAGTGGAAAAGATTGTTTCCGATAATCTTAGGAGCTGCGACTCGGATTTCAAAATGATTTCGTTGATTTGATAGAGTAATCGTTGAGGAAGTATTTATTTTACATCATGCTACCACCAACACAAGCAAAGTTATATGGATATAAGTTACAAAAACGATATTTTTTTTTGTTCCACGCGAACTAAGTCGCGGGTACAACTAGTATTTTATATAAGTAAAATATTTCATTAAATATACACAAACTAACATAGTCTTAGTGACCTTTTCTCGGGTCAAGGTCGTTGTTTACATCCGAATAAGTTGTCTCCGTTGCAAAACGTTTGTTACGTTGTTAATGCAGACATTAACTACGCTCTTTCTCAGTGCAATTTGCATTTATTCTTTGTACATCATTGAAGCCGAAGACAATGAGTAAATCAGTTTATTTCGATGTTTATTATAAAACTCTAAAATATGTCTCCGTTATTATATATTATTATTATACTTCTATATGTGTTCTGCGTATATATATGATAAGTTATGTAGCCCGAGATTACTAATGGGTAATATTACGAAAACATATTTTTAATATAGTTTATTACTTTGGTGTTATGGCCACAACCTCACCTGAGATTAATTAAGGTTATGGCCCACACACACACGCATATGGTAAGCCTAGTGGAAGGACTGGCTCTCAAGTGCAACTACCGGAATACACCTATAGGTATTTGGCGGTAAATTTTTAACGTGAGGGTAGTAGCTAGCCAGGCCGACGTTAAAAAACGCCCTACCACCATGCAATAAATATCTAATCCACATCGATAGCTAATGAACATCAATCAAAAACAACGACTCTTGTTTCTGATATGAATTGTTTCTGAATGTTTTTTTTTTTTGTTTGAATGTATCGTTTACGTAATAAAGTATACAAATAAGTATCATGTAAAACGTTTCTTATGATTACACTAAATCTGTTTTTAAAATCTCTTTAAATTACGCCTACTAGTCATCGCAGATACATGAGAAAATTGTGTCATAATGATTTACTTGGCTGATTATTTCTAACTTAAAATGTCTCTACTTATCATATATTGCATTTGTAAAATAATATATACACACACATATCAAGAAAAAACACTATTTTACACACTCATAATATTTTTCATGCCATGTTTGTTATTTAAACTAGTTAAAAAACTGTTTAAAAAAGTTCTGTATTGGACGGCCGTGTGTCTGTATGTGCGGATCTTGTATGTTATCACGATATAGACCGAAATACTTTACTAATCGAGTCTTTTTTTTTTCTTACGCTTCAGTGTACTTAGTAATAGAATTCTATTACTTTTCACGGTCTGATTCGATTTAATTGTTAAATAAAGATGATATAAGATGATGAGGTGTGTACTTTTAGATTTTCCAAACTTTTTGTAAGATATTTTAACGTTAGTGGTAAATTAAATACATTGGTTATGCTACGTGATCATGACAGATACGTGCAACAGAGACGAAATATGGAAATCGACAAAGCAAATTGGTACTAATATTGATTTGATTTATCACAAGAAGCAAGCTCATGACATTAATTAAAAACATATATATAAACTGTATTTTTTTAAATGAAATACACCATGTTGTTATAGCTATAATCAGTCTCGTAAAACAATAACTTCGAGCACACCTGCCCTAAATAAAACTTGTAATGTAGAGATTTTTACGTTATTCAAATATGTTATTTTAGCTTATTACTAGCACCTACCAGCGAGTTTACACGCTTTAATTATATATAATAATAAACCTAAAACTTCACAGCAATAAAATATAGCCTACACTTACAAACTGAATACAGTGTGAATGTTTTTTTTGTCTTTTTTCAATCGCCACTACCATGCCGTACCGTCAATCTCCTTGGCACTGGATATACACTATTTCATCTCCATACATAACAAATCAATATAGTCATTGTAACATCTATATTTTCATAATTATGTGGCCAAGATCTAGTCGAGTAAATATTCGTATTACCATGTTTAATAAAAGGATTCAGAAATAGTAGATGATCCGAAAAACCAACACGCCTGAACGTCAGTAGAGCCAGACGCCCGAGAGGCCGTTAACTATGAAATAACCTAACATTTTTAACAAAATTTAGTAAAAATTTTAATTAAATACTTAAAATAATTAAAGTTAGGCACAACTAAATACCATAAACTAATGTATATAAATTATTACAATTTATTTACACATTCATAAGAAAAATATCAATTTTAGAACGCATCCATTATTTGTCCATTCTGTCTATTGAAAATTCTATGGTCCGATGTTTAAAATTTCATGATGTTACTAATATTTTAACAAGACAGAAAAGTAGGAGAAAAGAATATTATAAATAAATGTCTTGTTACGTTTAAATTTTTATTTTGTTACAAAAAGTTAATATTTATGGCTTTGAAAATTTAATATATTACTTATTTAATTAAAATGCACACTAAATTAGTAATACTCTAGGATGATTTAATAAAATTAAATTATAATGTGACGATTTTTACCGGGGCCTCATCCAATGAATTTACCACGGCCGTTAGATGGTACAGTTACGCCACTAAATAAAGCACAAATGTCTGCTATACCAGCTAGAGTAGTTAGTTTATTAAAATAAAAGTTTTTACTGCGTTTTGATAACAAATCATTCTTATTTTTTTAACCTAACTTTAAACCGCTGAATCGATTGTGATGAATTTAAGTACAGGGATAGATGGGACCCAGGAATCGGAGATAGGCTACTTTTTTTCATGAAATCTTTATTACAAGTGGGGTAATCTTGGTATGAAACTTTTTATTGCGTCATCCGATTTGTTTAACAAAATCGATATTATTGCGATCGAAGCCGCACGTAAAATGTAGTAATCTTAATAAACGTGTTCTATATTACAGTGTGTGATATGTGTGAATGCGAAAGCGACGATGCAGACGTCCCCTTGCGGGCACCGCGTCGTATGCAGGAGGTGCTTCGTGAAGACCATCCAGATGGCTGTTAGTCAACGACTCCTGCCTCTACGTTGCGTTATCTGCCGTGCTAAAATCCTGCGGCTGCGGCAAGCTCCTAGACTAGTTACGAGCAAGAGCTGGCAGGTTCGTCTCATTTATTATTGATAAAAGTTTCTGCTATGCTTTACTAGCTATTTCTCTATTTTTACCATTTCTTAGCAACCAATAATCATCGCTGTTGAAGATCTGTTCTATCATTATCAAGTAGCTAGTATCTTATAATGATTTCAGTATCCAAACAAAGTGGTGGTCGTCTAGTTATAAATCATTTTAAGCCACGTCATTTGTTTATGCAAAACTTAAACAATGTCGCTCTCTTGAGGCATCAAAAACAATATGTAAAAAAAAAAAATAACAACCTTTATAAATCAATATTTACAAATTTAATCATTTTGGATACAAAATTGTACAGTAACAAGAGAAAAAATTCAAAACTTGTAAGAATAGAAAATTAAAAAATCCTGAGCCGCCTCTAAATTTTTTGCGAGCTGATGTTTAAAGAGGGATTTTGAAAAATGATAAGCTAACACGTTTTCATAAGAGACAACAAAAAGTTATTGGAATATTGTCATCACTTTATTGCAAAGGTAAATAATTAAAAATTAGAAATAAAAACCAATAATATGAAAAATCAAGATCACAACAAAACTCCTTGAAATTATTTTTCTTATATTTTCCTGGTATTTTTAACCGGAAAATATAGTCCATATTAAATTAATTACTACTGCCTATGATTTAACTGCTACTAGACAAATAAACAAATTGTAACTTGTATAATGTCATTGTAATTCTTTAAGTTACTTAAATATAAATGAAATTTTGTGTTGCTTATCTATGCAATATTTTTAATCCTGTGTTTAGATAATGCTATATAATATCTAATAATCATTTACTTTCAGATATCAAGCGGTAGTGGCAGGTCATGGGGCGTACCAAGCTCTTTATCGAGTTATTCGGTGGGTGCTAGATCGGTCCCTGCTTCGGCTTCGCTCTACTCGGTCACAAGCGGCGAATCTTCACTTTCCGGTACCTATTTACACTTTCACCGTTTTGTTCATATACTAAAGTTACTGTATAATCCCGTTTGTAGTTTATCTAAAACGATTTGGTTATAACTGTATGAAAGACATACATAATCTTTGCCAGTATAATATATTACTTTATTGAAATAAAAGTTTTTGACCGCGATTTGATGACTGAACAAGAATTATGAATAAAATTGTAGGACGCACCATGTTTTACCACATTTCGTTACATGAGAGAGAGGAAAAATGTTATGTATTACTTTGAGATGCTCTTTCTATCTCTCTCCCCCTCCACCCCTCCCTCTGTCTCTACCCATCTCACATCCTCCTGCATCTTCCCTCTCCCTCTGATACTAAATCACTCTTATTCTTTATTTTTTAAGAATTTCACTTATATTACGTGCACGATACTACAAGGGCATTTTTGATGAGCTGTACCTATTTAATGTTTGCGCGGTAGGTAAATAGATTCATTAGGAATATTTCACCACCGCAAATATTTGTGACCCATACTTAATTCCCATCGACTAGGTGTATCATCGGTGTCATCAAACAGTGGCGGTAATGTCGCAAACGCGTGCACAACTAAGCTATGTGGCGGGGCGAAGTGTGGTGGAGCCTGTTTGGGTGCTATACCACGAGCACCACAGTCTTCTACGCCGCCACGTCCTCGCCAACCCGCTTCCAATTCCTTACGCCGGTCGCAGCATCACAGCATGAAGGTAATTATCATTAGGACGTTGAACCAAGTTAAAAAATGTAGCCGGGCTTTTATTGAGAGACAGCTAGCAGAAGGAGCTAGGAAGGAGGAAGGAGGAGAAATTAATATTACGCATACTGCTCGAGAAATTTTGAAACTCCTTTGACAATATCTTCGTTGTATATATAACCCTGGAATTTAAGTGTTGTGTGCGAGTCAAAACAACTGGCACGCAACTAACCTACACGTTACTAGGGGCACAGCTGCTCGCTGGCAACACTTTTGAACATGGTTCAAAGCGTTTCCAAATACTAGCCAACTTATAAAACGCCGTCTAAAGTTAAAGGTAAAAGTGTGTTCATCAATTGGTACAAAGTGATGAGCCAATTACCTAGTAAACATATAACCTACATTTTATATAACCTTTACAATTATCATCTGTGTAATTTTTATGTAACCATGGCAAATATAACTAGTCTATAATACGAAATTGAGGTCATCTTTTAACGGGTTATTGTCATGTTATATTCAATTTTCTTAATGGAATGTGTCCAGAACACCACCACTAGTCGACGTTCCACAGATATTTAAAACTAAAATACTCGTAATCCTAAAACATTCAACCAAAACGATAGACGGATTTATTGAAAAAATAATGTAAGCTATTTTATAGAAGTGTAGATCTGCTATTGATAAGTTTTTTGTTGCGATCTTATCAAACCATTGGTGATTTTAATAATCATTGTCATTATTGTATCATATATAAGCAATGCCCACCGACTTCATTCATATTTTCACGTCACCTGTATGCAATATTCAAATTGGTTGTAAATGGATGTTTAAGTTATGAAAGATATGTTTCAAGTTCTCAGTCAATCGGGTGAACAGTTTTAGCATTTACAGAGGGTTCAGAATGCCTGTACTTGTTTTTGTTTTTAGATTCCACGACGATATCATGTTACGCTTTTCTCAATCAGAAACAGCTCTGAAACATGAAAGTAGGAGCCAATTACACCTTGCTATATTATTATTCAGTGTATTAAATTCCGGATTGTCTGAATATCTTTACGAGAGTGATTTGGGGGAGGGATAAGAACCGATACAGTACTAGAAGTTGTAACTTGCACTTATTGTGCACTCACCGGCACGCTACCACCTCGTTTTATGGCAGTTTTAGATTCACAGCTTCTCGATGTTGGAACGACCTTCTTCCACTTATACGTGATTTTAAAATCCTGACGTTTAAGTCTCGTTT
Source organism: Actias luna (assembly GCA_039707435.1). NCBI lineage: Eukaryota > Metazoa > Arthropoda > Insecta > Lepidoptera > Saturniidae > Actias > Actias luna. The sequence goes on from JAZHAC010000030.1 coordinate 11,422,949, forward strand.
AAAAAAGAAATTGTTAATAATGCAATGTGTCTAGATGTGTATTTTTAATTTAATTGTGCTGTCCTGTTATTTAAAAGTAAAATGTTTGATTAGTACCCCAATCATTATCTATTTATTTATTTAAACTTCTGCACACAATCATTAATAGTTTATCGTATATTTGTAAGATATGCCTCATTTATGTTATATATTTGTTTTTATTGTTAATGCTGTTATTATTCAGCATGTTATTACGATTAATGTAACACGTTTTTGACGCACCGCAACTAGACTTGGGTTCCAGCTGAAAATCAGCGCTGAGTGTCTCGGACACCTCAGCATATGCTGAGCTGTTCGCCCTATGCTAGTAATAAGATATATACTATTATTATTTATGACTGTATTTTATTTTCTTTTTTATATTATTCTTGATAGCTTCCTTTGTTGCTTGCATGTCTTTTATGAGCATTAAACGATTCCTTTTAGAAATCTTGCTAAAGTGAATAAAATTCCTTTATATAATAACTATATATAGTTATTAATAATGCACATACATAGGTATATAATATAATAACTAACAGGAAGTATTTAACATAGTTATATGCTTTATATCAACCGAAACCTGTATAATCTGTTGTATTTGTGTTTGATTTATTTGTTTAT